>JAUMHF010000023.1:12106856-12158621 GCA_032359275.1 Microctenopoma steveboyesi | reverse complement strand
TTGTTACGCGTTTCTCCTCTGTTGGTATTTTTGACACAGCCTGAATCATTTGGCTTTGATTCTGGCTTGTTTGTTTATCATTTCCTTTCTGGATGCTGGACTCTGATGCTGAGCTTTACCTGCCACTGAAATACGAATGATCATAGATGGACTTTGGGAGTTGGTACCACCCGGGAGTTGGCCTGACGCCGCGCATGTTCCACTTCTTGGCTGTGCACATCCTCTAAGCATTTATACTCGTTCTGTAGTTGAATCAAATGCTGATGGAGCTTAATGTTGGTATTGTGAACCTGTTGAAGCTCCATCTCGCAGCCTTTGAGCTCGCCACCTATGTCCCTGCACACGTCAGTCTGCTTGCTGCACAGGGACTGGGCGACCTGCAGCTCGCGCCATAGCTTCTCCCTCTCCATCTCAGCCTGAGGCTTTTCAAACGACAGCTGCTCCACCATTCTCCTCATATCCCACATCTCAGCCTTGTACTTCACCTCCCATTCGGTTGTCTTCGCGTGTCTCAGTTTGTTGATTTCAGTAATCAGATGCGCATTTTCCTGTTCCAGCTGATTCGTTCTGGACAGATACTCTTGTTGAGTTCCCGCAGCTGGAGTTTTTCGGCCTCAAAAGTTCTCTTGAAAGGCAACATTTTGGCGCCTTTTAGTAATTACTGAGTATAGAAATTGTCCAGTCAGTTTATAGATGTAGGAGGCAGGTTGCGCTGGGTAATTTGCGTGTGCGTCTGTAGGTAGAACTGTGATGTAATTTGCGATCAGTGCCCTTTGACAAGTGCAGCAAGAGGAGGTGGAGGAGGAGGAGGCCGGCGGATCCTGCATCATAGGATAGTCCCAATGTCCCTGGCAGATGTTGTGCTGTGTTTAAGTGCTGTCTGAAATATAAGAAGATTCATTTACAAGATAATCGGAATGTATTCGAAATATCAAACTAAATATTACATCCCCTTTATAATGACGAACCCATCACTAGTACAAACCTCTTTTCAAAAGAGGTCCAAAGACTTTAAATTGAGAGGATGAATGAGTATCCTGGTTATTAAAAAGCATAAGTGATAAAAACTGATTGAGGAAAGTGTTACAATTTACTTATTTTACAACTGAGGAAGTCATTGTTGTGAGGGAAACTGCACGTTGCTACATAACAATCTATTATTGTATTAAAAATTGTGTAATCTGCATCCATGTCAATGATTTATATCAGATGTAATATTGGAGTGTAAAATATTAGATTATTGAATTATTACTCTCCTGCCACTAATAATAAGTGAGTTTGTTTAATTCAGACAAGTCATTTGTGACTTTAGGTCTTACAGGATGTACCCAAATGCACCACGGCTATAAGGCGCTTCGACACTCATTTGCGGAAAAATAACATTATGTCCCCCAAGCGGACATAAGGTGATTTCTTTTTTTTCACTTATTTTTATTTACAGGCTGCGCGCGCTCCCGCAGACGGCAATTACTTTTTGGCAGTCGATCGAATTATGGCACGCCACCGGTTCCCACAAAGCACGCGCGAAGCGATGCGCGTTCTGCACGTGCGCCGGTGAGACGCTCGTGAGTTGATCTGACGTAGATAGGCGAAGGTGACAAGCGATCTGTACGAGATGTGCTCCCACTTCTACTTGTAATTCTATCTATCTATCTATCTATCTATCTATCTATCTATCTATCTATCTATCTATCTATCTGTCTGTCTGTTTCATTAACAGACCTCTAACAACAAAACAAAATCAACAACAAAGATAACACACAGAGGTAACAGGACAGAGGGGGACTTGAACTTAATCAAAATGTTGATTCTGGTAAACCTAATTAGATAAAATAAATTGCACTATCTTTCATAACATGACAAAAAAAACCATCATTAAGTGTAACTGTTTTTCACTGTGGTTAGCTGCCGCTATTCATCATGTTGACCCGGAGTCTTAATGTTTTCTGAGTTAGGCTTTGAAAACTGTGCAGTTGGTTATCATATATAAACAGACCCACTAACATGTAGTTAAGTGAATTTTAAAACCCAACAATATTGATATTTCGACTTGCTATTCAGCTATTATTGGGTGCTGTATTTGGAAGTTTTTCTATCTTGATATATATTTATCTAGTACGAAACTTTACGATTACGTCTACTCCATAGGTTGACTTAGTTTCGATGGAAGGTGTCACCATTAGGGAAATATCGATCCAAAGGTCAGCAATGACAACCCACTCCCACTGTAGTTTACAACCGTCACTCACTTGCTCACTCCAGAAAAGACGGCACAAAGACAAGCAGCACGATGAAGCACCTGCTGTTTTTGGGAATCCTTTTTGCTGCTTTTCATGTCAGCCAGTCAGCTGTTCCAGGTACATCACACTATTTCTCTTTAAGTTACTACAGTTGTTCATTTCAAATTACATCCAAAAATCATTTTTTAGACCTCAGGCTTACTTTACAGAGCAGATCAGACTGTGAGCACATGGGCTCATTGAGTGTACTGCTGATTTTTGAAAACATACAGTAACTGTGAAAATAATGTCTGGTAAATATTCTGTCCCTTGTTGATCTATTGGTTTTGTGTGTACGTAATGTGTAATTTGACTTTACTAAATCAAAGTAAGAGAGCAACATGGCGATTACACTTTTTAGTAATTTTTCATATAAAATGTAGACTAACTAGTGACTAACTAGTGACTACAGACCCTCTAGGTGAAATCACACACAGTATGTTCACCTAAATCCATTCAGTTCAATAGGAAATCTATAGATATGATTGAAAATGTTTTGCTTTGTGATACAAGTCTAGACTGCACCTCTCAGCAAGATCAAATGTATGTCTATAACTTGTGTCTGAAGCCAGTAATGAAAAGATGGTATTTACTCTCCTGGAAATGTTATTTACTCACTGCTAATGATTGTGCTAGGCTCACTATATAATTCCTTCCTCTGTAATTCAAAACACTTTCAAACACTGAGGTCATTTTTGTCTGAGCCTGATTGTAAAGAACAGCTGAAACTGTGTCTAGCTGCAGCTTCATCTCACCTCACCACTGTGAAGGTTCTTAGGGAGCATCTATGAAGGAATATTAGAGTTTTTCGAATAAAAGACCCATTTGAAACCGCTTCCCTTTGGTGAAATATACGAAAGGCGGAAGGCCTGAGAATGTACCAAATGACTATAGTATTATTGCGGTCATAAAAAGAGGGAGTGGGTCTCTGCTGATGAGGTTGGTTAAATATTAGTGAGAGATTGGTGGTAGTTGTTAATGATTAGTCAAATGTACTTGTTACCAAAATACAGTATATTAATTGCTTGAAAAAAATGTTTTTTGTTTCATCCAACAGACTTCTGTCTGTTGCCCCATAGTGAAGGCGAAGGCGCAAGCTTTGGGTTTGCTTTGTATTACGATCCCATCAGTGATCAGTGCAATCCTTTCATATACAAAGGCCAAGGAGGAAATGCCAACCGTTTTTATAGTGAAAAAGATTGCATAAGAAACTGTTCTTCCAACGCAGAGGCAACCTACCCCATCATAGGTAAGACTCTTCATTTATAACATCAGGATTAATGCCATATCATTACGTTTAACTACTATGACAGAATTAGAAATGTGCTAAATGAAGGCAGACTACAGCGTTTTTCTTCCCACCTATTTTCAGAGGACTTTGGTATATGGTTTAACTTTGAGATAAAGTTTTATGGCTTGAGGACTATGAAAGGAAACACGTCAGCCTCAGTGATTGAAACTGAAAGTCAGAGGCCTTCCTGAGTCGTCTGCCTACATCAGATTTTAGTGTGTGTATTTACTGTAACTGCAAAACCTAGATGTCATAAATGTAAGCGCTTTTTGGTATTTCTTTTGTGAGTTGACATACACATCTAATCAGTGTATTTCCTCTTCTTGTATTAGCACTACGCCCTCAGGTGGTAAAAGAGCAGAACTACCTTTGACAGACAAATATGAATGAATGAATAATACCTCCATAAAATTACTGTTTAATAATTCTACACTGCTTTAATTGAAGACCATTTCAGACATATTCATTGATGTAATTTGTGTGTTCTCTTAATATCATTATTGAAGGTATTCATAAACTCCACTCTCTTTTGTCGGTACTTGGTGATGACACTATGGACGATGCTTTCTCTCTGCAGAATCCAAGGCTTGCCTGCTAAAAAAGACTGTAGGTGACTGTACCGGTAAAATTCTGTCCTTCTACTACGATCCTGTTCATGACAAATGCAAAGGGTTCCTTTACACTGGGTGCCATGGAAACGGAAACAGATTTTCCACCATATCTCAGTGCAATTCCACCTGTGCTGGAATCCACAGTAAGCACAAATCTTTCTCTAACGTAGCACCGATAGTGCCCCTGTATGTAAACTGTATACAGTGTGTCATATTGATACTTTAATGTATGTCATCTTATTGTTTTGTTTAAAGTTGATGGTGAGGAAGATGAGGAACTTGAGTCAGACACTCCTATTGGTACGTAGACACAGTGTTTTATTGTGCAGTGAAGTTTTCATTACACCGTCTATATTTTTGTTGGGTTAGCTTTAGTCAAAACTTTTTTGTTCTACTTTTGTTCATCATATACATCAGGTTCAAATTGCTTGCATTAAAACTGGCTTCATAGTTTGTTCATTATTTACTACATAATCTATTAATGTGAATACTTGTTTGTTATAGCCATCATCTGTGGAGTTGTGCTTGCCGTCATCATCACTGCTGTCATCATAACCGTGATAGTCCTCACTGTTAAGTCAAAGTAAGATGTCGCAGTTCATATCCACGTCCTGTTTCTTTGTGTATTTGTTCTCCCCTCACTTTAGTCACACTCTCTATCTTCACTTTCTCTCCCTGACGGTCCCCTGCGGTTACTTGCGAATCAGTCTCTTAACTATTTTGTATGCTGCACTTTCCACCTCCCTTTGTCAGGTTAAACTGCTCCTTGTCATCCTAACTTCCAGTTCATTGACTGGTTGTGTCTGCCTTCCAGCTGGGTAAACATAAAACTAATTTCTCTGTCTACAGCTTAACATAAAGAACGATAGCAGATTGCGTCTAAGGAGAAATAGAATTACTTAAATGTAATGGCCACTCTCTTTGATTGTTTTCCTTTGATTGTGCTTCTTTAGAAAAAAGAGCACCAAGAAGAAGGCACTAGCAAGGCCTAAAGAGCCCCAGGCTGATGCACCTCTTCAGGAGCCAGGGATTGAAATGGCATAGAGATTCATGTAAACCTTTAATCGCTTTGGTACCAGCTTGGTTTATGTAACGACTTTACTAGTGTTAATACCAAACATATAACTGATCACTACATTAAAGTTAAACTTAGATTTGTTTACTGACATAATATGTAACAGTCATTACATTTTTGTTCAGTTTTGTATTTTTTTAACATCAGAAAATGTGATGTTTTATTTCTATGATGTGCTTGAAATAAGTAAACCAAAACCAGATTACTTCAAGTGTAGGAAGAAAATGGTTAAATAATTGTTTAGCTGATCAAACATGTTCTGTAATTACCCTCTCTATATTCCCTGTTTTAGCTTTTTTAATTCTTAAGTTTTTTTTTGCTTTTCTTTGTCTTGTGTAATAGCATGAATGTTTAGGTTTTATACTTTGGTCTGTTAAATAAAGAGATTTGGGAGTTGTGACACAATTGTTTGGCATTTTATAAACTAAATGATTAATCAGAAAATTACTAATAGTCTTTTTTTTAAAGAAACACATCAATTACTATTATTTCAATGTTTCCAAAATATACCTGCATCATTATCTGGCTCAGCAAGTTGCTGAACACTGTCACAATTGCCAATTCAAAACACATATTTAGAGTTGTTTTTGTACTGTAGTGCCCACTGTATACCCACTTACTCACTCAGCATCTGTTTAAGGCTGTGAGGATGTCAAATACAAACTCTTACATTTTGTAATATAATGATGTAGTATCATTATACCTTATGGCTTCCATTGTATTAGGAATGAGAAAACTGTTATGCAGAATAATCCCTCCTTCTGTTATCCTAGCTGGTTGTCCTCCTAAGGGTCACAGTGCTGGAGCCCATAACAGCTGGCAGGGTATGCCCTGGACAGTCAGTCAATCACAGGCCCTGACATGTAGAGACGAACAAACATTCACACTCACATTCACATTTAGAGTCACTTCTCACTTCCCAACACAGATACAGGGGAGAACATGCAAACTTCACACAGGAAAACACCTGTAGACAGAAACCTGGGTCCTTCTAGCTGTTCTTCTCGTTACAATGCTAACCACTACACCACCATGCACCTCGCAGTAAAATGTATTATCACTTTTTATTATTTTATGACATGTTTTATTAATCTCTGGTGGAGTAAATATTCTTGAACAAAATCCATCACTGAATGTTTTCAAAATCCTTTTGTTCTGTTTGAATTGTGACAGTATTTCTCCGCCAGCATTGATGAAATGTAGAAAAAAGATTATCCAACTTGTTTTCCTCAGTTTCCAAAATCCAGGTTTATATTAACTGCAGAGAAATGACTTCACTTTGTATGTTAGAACATGCTTCCATTTAAAACACAGCGAGGTCCTGAGTGTCCTAACTTGTGCTCGTTAGGTTATGCGTGTTAATGAAACTAATAAAAAATCATAGTTTTAATCGGAGCATTTTCATAACATCATTTTTTTTTGTGAAATCCTGGAAAGTAAAAAGTATTAAGGTCTAAAAGGTTTTGGATAGCAATCAGGTATATGGTATATGTTACAGTCAATGCATTTGCATTTTTTCCGTTTTGCAAAGGGATCATCTTTCAGTGTTTAAAGATTACATATGGGATTTAATATAATAATATTTGACCTATACTGTACATCCAATCAAGAATGTCAGTGTGGCTTATTTCTAATTGATGATCGTTTATAATATGTGAAGAAAACAAAGGTTTATTGTCAAAGACATTCATTTATTTTTCTTTTCAAATGTGTCATATTACTGACAGACTCATTTATCAACATACACTGGCAAGTTAAAGTTTAGAAAAACCTACATTATACATGTGGGCTACTCTTTTCCCCTGTGTGTTGCAATTTGTTTAAAATTGCAATTGGCATATTTGCCATTGTTTGGTCTAGAAATCTAAGATGGGGATTAAATAAATAAATAAAAAAGAAACTGCCCACTGGATAGAGACAGGTAAAAAGGCTTCCTGTCCCTCCTATTTAGAAGAAACACAATCAAACTGCTCTTTGATGTCATTTTATATTTATATTTTTTATATTTAGATTTGTTAGTTAACTTCTTTGTGACCTTCAAGCAAGGAATATAAACTGTCACTCAATGCAGATGCTCTGCCCCAAGCTTTTTTTGTTTTTGTTAATCTGAATAGTAATCAGATCAGAAGCCTAAAAAACTGTCATGGTTTCATACAAAGATAATGGTGGTAATGTGTGTTTCATATTGTGTCATATTACACTGTATACCGTCGTATTAATATTATTAAGCTATATTGAGCATGTGTGCATTCATCGCATCACGGTAATTTTAAATCGTGTAAAAACAACTCTCTCTTTGTTAGAGATACTTACCGTCTGTACACTTTCTTGAAGTGAGGAAACAGAATCCGCAAAACTACGCATGCGTGACATCGAGTGACTTCCAAACAAGGTAATTCTCACATTTTGGTTTAATTAATTATTAATTCGTTAATAGTTTACAAATGGCTTTAGCTTTAAAGGCAAAAGAAAAAAATAATGACTGATACTGTTGTATTTAATCATGATCCAAGACAGACGTCGGTGAGTGGTACGGGGATCGTAAACGAAGGCGGAAGTAATGGAACATCACTCTCAGAAATGTCTCATCTTTGGTTAGTAGTTGGCAAACGGGCGAGCCGGCAGACATGACGTCACTTCCTCAAGTTATTTCCATTTGTTTGTGACAAACGCCAGTAGTTATCTAGTATTTTATACACCAAAGGCAACGTTGCCGTTGTAATCTTACAGTATGTCAGGGTGGAAGCAGCACTAACTTTATTTTCTATAAAGTACTGTACGCAAATTATGCAGAAAATATAGGTAGCTAGTAGCTACCAAACGGTTTAGGTTTAGCAAAGACAGGAAAACGTGCTTTCGCTAACAGAAGTAGTTGGTCAGCTAAGGTTAGCTAGCTAGTTTAGGTTAATTGGCTAACTATTGTTAGCTGCCTTGTTCTTGGTACCGTTGGTGTCGCAGTGTTGGCTGTTACCACTTTCTCACTATTGTCAACTGATGGAGTGCTTCCACCTGAACTCAAACGTTAGCTGCGCTATCGATTCCTCCAGGTTCCCCAACGGCACTCCGTCCTCATGGTGTTGCAATGGTAAGACAAGTGTTCATTTCATTTACCCTCTCTGTAATGAACGTCAGTGTAATCGTGCGTTCAGGCTGTCTGTACAACAGTTCAGCCTCTGGTCAGGCAAGTGATCAGTGATGGATGCTGTAGCGGCAAGTCAACACAACAGCAACAACAAGGGCAAACATATCGTGTATTTATCCCTGTGGCACATGAAATAATTCAAAATCAAATTAAACTACAGAATTCAAACTTAGACTTCACACAGATACTCTTTTTATCTTCAGTCTGCAGGTCCAACAAAAGCCCATGGATTTGCCTTACTTGTTTCATGGTCCACTGTGGAAGGTAACTTGGTTTCTTTATGTTGTTGGCAACTAACTAAAGCTGTACTCAGAGCAGCAAACATAATACTGTAGTATCTTAAGTAGCTTGATGCAAGTAGTTACTTTATTTATCTATTTTCTATTTTCTAAAAAACGTTCTCTTTATTTAGATATGTCAATGGGCATGCAAAGAAACACTTTGAAGAGAGCCAAGTCCTTGGCATCAGCCAAAGGAAAGGTGACAAACAAGAGAAATCCCATCACTCTGTCTGCATGGACTGCAGCAACTACAGTGTATTTTGGTAAGTGTCCTTCGTCTATCTATGTCTAAAGTCTGTGGCTCACTATGGGGCTCTGCAAAAAGACAGTTGTAAAAACTCTAGTCATAGGATTGCTATGCTATTAATGCCAAACAAATGTTTTAAACTACTTGCATTACATTGTTAAAGCTTTATTAGTTACTTCCATCCAACATTCCCCTGGCTTCATGCCATAAATAGCCATGGTAACTCCAAGCAAACCCAGCAATCTAGATAATTCCAGAAATGTTGGGTCAAAGTCACTCTACCATGTACCCATGTGCCTAATGCTACATTCTCTCACAGAAGCAACATACATATAAATATCATTTCTCTCTCTACTAACTCAGTGTTTTGATAGTTCCAAATGTCAATAAGTCTGTTTCAAAAATATATGTGCTTTGACTAACATGGGTTTTATAGTTACAGATGCGACGACTTTGTTGTCAATGACACAAAACTTGGGCAGGTGCAGAAGGTGAGGGAACAACTTCAGAGTCTAGAAAAGTAAGTATGTATGGAAGTATGTATCTGCCAAAAATGTGCCTTATTGCAAAAGACGTTTCAAAACTTATGTAAAAATGTATGTATAGATAAAACATTTTTTCCATCTTGCAGCTCAGTGATAATGGGCGACAGACAGAGGAAAAGAAAACTTCAGGAAACCATGGCTCCAGACAGCAAAGTGTTAAAAGACAACGTAAGCGCCTGGAAATATTCCAATTTTTTTCTTTTGTAACAAGAAGAAACCTTACAGTCACACTTTTGATATTATGATTTCCTTACATGTAATCATTTTTAAATCTTGTCCTTCACTATTAAATATGTATATATTTTTATAAAATACATTTACATATTAATGCATAACAGTTGTCTCTGTTAGGATGGGGCAGCTTTAGGTGCTACTGGCCTGAGGAACTTAGGCAACACATGCTTCATGAACGCCATTTTGCAGTCCCTCAGGTAAGGCTCTGCAGTCTGAGAGTGAGGTCTGTGGGTGGTAAACTGGGTTTGCAACATGGTTTGGTAGCTCTGCCCCTATAGACCCAGGGCCCCACGACCAGTCATCCTTTATTAATACAGTCTGGGGCACAGTCAGGGGGATTACACAGGCTGCTGGGAAACAAGACACAGTCGAAGTCCAGATTACCCTAACACACATTTGTCTGCCTCCTAAAGGACTCAAATAGTTAGTGCAATAACCTTTTTATCAAGAACGCTACTGCAGACCAAAAATATAATTGATCTTCTCACATTCTTTTCAGGCAAACATTAGTTTCGGTTTACTTTAGTTTTGTAATCAGTTTGCTAACATGCACCATGTGCTTCATGAGGATAATTAACATCTGCAAATATAGAGTTTTACAGAGTCTTTGTTGTAATTGTATTATTGGATTCATGGCAAGCCAAGTAATTAAAATCATATAATATAGTAAATCAACTTAAAAACTCCACGTCAGTTGGTAAACATGTTGTCATTAAATGTGTGTTTCTTTGCCAGCAACATTGAACAGTTCAGCTGTTATTTCAAGGAGCTGCCTGCAGTGGCTCTACGCAGTGGTAAGACGGCAGGAAGAAGGATGTACCACACCCGCAGCCAAGGGGACCACAGTGTGTAAGGTCCCTTTTCTGGAGGAGGGAGAATTTAGGTTTAATGGCATTCGAATTTGTCAGAAACATTTTCTTATTAGGCTGTAATGATCTTAATTCTGCTGCAAAGCAAGACTAAGGGTCCATACTAAATATTCCAACAACTACAATAGTTTTACTGAGGAAGTGACAAGAAACATTACATGCAGACTTCATGTAGAATCACATGGGGTTTAGATGATTACAGTGTGGTGATAAGGTTGTTGTATGTCAAACAGGTCTTTGGTGGAGGAGTTCAGGAAAACCCTTTGTTCCCTGTGGCAAGGGAATCAGACTGCCTTCAGCCCAGACTCTTTATTTTATGCCATATGGAAAATCATGCCGAGTTTCAGGTATGATAACGCTGTACAGAGAATTTTCCATAATTAAGTTAAAGTTTACATATGTACAGAGATTTAGCATCTCATTTTTAAAATGTTGTAATAGGTTCACACAAAATGTCAAAACATATTATTATAATGTAATTTGGCACGCGCTGTTTATGTGTCCAGGGGATATCAACAGCAAGACGCCCATGAGTTTATGCGCTACTTGCTGGACCACCTCCACAGAGAGCTGCAGTATAGCTGCAATGGGGCCTCTCTCCCAATCTCACCTCAGGATGGAGTCAAAGTCTCTACCGCTGAAGGCAAATGCTGCATGTATGTTTTCTGACCCCAATGATTATTTTTGTCTGTGTCATGTTTCTTTTGTTTCCAGTTATTTTATGCTGACAAACTAGACATATTTAGCATTGATGAGTTACTAGTTGAGCAATCTAGTTTTAGCATTTTACTCTTGTATTTTCTAATGTTTACATTCAGCAATTGGTTAAAACTACTTCATGTTTGCCTTTTGATTCCTAGCAGGAATGGAACTTCTAGTGTTGTCACGTCTATTTTTGGTGGTATACTTCAGAATGAAGTGAACTGTCTGATATGTGGGACAGAATCTCGGAAGTTTGATCCATTTCTTGGTAAGTTATTCAGTCAATAGTTATTTTCTCACTACCTCTTTTTATGACATGTGAACATGTGAATTTTTACTGCTAATTTTTTCTTGCCATCAGTCAAGAATGATGAATAGAATAAAGTCTGTTTTTATTACTTTGTGACCAGATGAAGACCAAGGAAAAGAAATCTTAGTATATTCTCAATAAATCATAGGTGTACAAAATGAAAGCAGCTAATGATGTATGAAATTGATTTTCCTTTTTTCAGATCTGTCTTTGGACATTCCCAGTCAGTTCAGACAAAAGAGAAGTAAAGACCAGGAGCCAGGCCCAACATGCACCTTACGTGGTAGGTTTCTCACTGTCAGAGGTGATGCTTTGAATTGTGAACTATCAACTATTGACATCGTTTTCTGTTTTATTTCGATTAGACTGCTTACATAGCTTTACTGACCTGGAAGAACTTGATGAAACAGAGCTCTATTATTGCCACAAGTGTAAAAAGCGACAGAAATCCACTAAGAAGTTTTGGATCCAGAAGCTTCCAAAGGTAGGAGACAAACTATTAGATTAAAATTCCCTAACCTGCCCGTTTAACCTCTCCAAAGTACTTATCTAGCAGTGTGTTTTGGACTAACTTGAGGTTTTATCTCTAATTGTAGGTTTTGTGCCTGCACCTGAAAAGGTTCCACTGGACGGCCTTTTTGAGAAACAAGGTGGATATCTATGTTGAATTTCCACTGAAAGGTCTGGACATGAGGGGCTTCTTACTTGAGGTGAGCTCACAACAGGTAATATGCTAGTAAATATATCTAATAACTTACATTGTGAACAATATTTGTGGTGTAGGTGTTATTGAACAATTACAAAGCTCCTTTGCCAAACTGGTTATTTCCAAACAGGCGATTAATGAAACATCAGTTTTCCCCATTTATAGTTGGCTAATGATGGATTTGTAAAAGTAAAAAACACAAATTAACTTTTTTCCCTGTTAGCCAATCGATTTTTTAAATGAAATATATATTTTTAATTAATTATTAAGAGTGCTGTGCAGGTTTGTGTTGCTGTACCAGCTGTAGTGCATTTATAATTTATGTTTGGGATCACTCTGTGGCACCTGCATTAGTGGCAGATCTCTAGTCAGCCACACAGTGTTTTGGTGCAGAGTGGTCATAGCTGATGTAGCCTAGTGTTTGTAGAGCATCTGTTCAGTGTTCAGGAAAGCACTAGGATCGTTAATTTCATGTTTAAATGCATGAAAGTAATGCACTGAGATCATTCTGTGTCAAAGGTCATTTAAGAATTAATCCACACACCTCTAGGGGGTGCTGCTGAACAGCATTTCAGTTGTCCAACAACCCTTACAGTGGGTACAAAGGGAAAACTGGAATTAACCATCAAATCATTCTTGGAAGTTATTTTTAAGTCATTTGTGAGTGGAAAGGGCATTCAGTAAGTGGTTGGTTTTGGTACAACTGAGAGTCATGAGGAAAATCTCATCTTGCTCCTTTACGTTTGCAGCCAGAGAATTCCTTACCAGGAAGTGGCCTGTATGACCTTGTAGCTGTAGTGGTACATCATGGATCTGGGTAAGTAGATGTTTAGCATCTTTATACCTTGATTTTCTTAATTTTCAATTAAATCATAGGATGGCATAGGAAATGCCAGGTGTTTTGTTTCTCTCCAGCTGTTTGTTTTCATAATCTCGGGTACTTTTGCCACCATAGTAGCAAAATTAAATCCTGTATCCATCTATAATTTAGTCATAAATCTATACCAACATGTGCCAACTAGCCCTCCTGACAGCATTGAGTGCGAGTCACTAAATACAAATCATATCCAATTTGCTGAAAAGCTTTGTGGACAGCTGCAGTTTAAAAATTCATGTAGCCACTAAATGATGAAAGGCTTTAGGCTCAGAGTCCTTGAAAATGCGTTTAGATGTTAAGAGGGACAGTTGATCAATGTGCTGATGTTCCACCTTTGCCCTCTGAGTGGCGATGTTGAACTGCTCCTGTGTTGTTAGAGTTAAACATGCCCTTTCACTTCAGCAGAGGAAAATGAAGTCTAGCAATAAACCAGGCAGCAGGATGTGATATATGTATATGTGTGTGTGTCGTTATAGGGTTGGATCAGGGCATTATACAGCATATGGCAGTCACGACGGCCGCTGGTACCACTTCAACGACAGCACAGTGACGCTGACCAATGAGGACACAGTAAAGAAGGCCAAGGCCTACATCCTCTTCTATGTGGAGAGCACTGGCCAGGTTGCTGCTGCAGACAAGACTGCCACATACAGCACATCCCCAAACAAACCAGCTGTGGACTCTGCAGCCATGGATGGCGTTTCAGCAGAAGTAGAATCTCAGGACAAGGTTGCAACACACAGCATTTTGGGGGACGCAGCAGCCTCACACATGGCGACCTTGGATGACAAAGGCTCAGATAATGCCTACATGGAAATTGCGGGCAGTGACATGGCTGCAATAGATGAAGCTGACATAGCTTCCGTGAAGGCTGCGACAGATATGGATACCTCAGACAAGGCTGCAACAGAGGAAGCTAGCCAAGCTGTACAAACGGTTGCACAGTGAATATGTCAGAATTCCTCAGACCAGCTCCTCGCTATAGTTCGGCTTCACCTCAATCACATCATCGCAGTGCTTGATTCTAATAGTTAATTTTCACGTTTAATGTATGTGCAACTGTTTTTGTTTCTATGGTCTGCATTATGGATCATGTCTAATTTGCTGCTTGAATTTTGTTTAGTATGAATTTCTTTTGGCATTTATTTACTTGTTGTTGTATTCCTTAGTTGAGGTAGACCTCACCGTTTGTAATAGATTCCAAAGGTGATCGTTTAAAGTCTTGAAGTAAAGCTATAGCCTTGGAAAACCTCCGTTGGTCCAATGTATAGCCTAGAGTGGTAGAAGTCATTTTGTCAACACACTGTCTTGTGACAATATTTGAAGATTCTGTTGTTTCAAGTTTTTAATTTTATATTTCCCACCTCTTAAAAACCATAGTTATGTTTTAAAATTGTTAGAGGAGATTTTAGTATTTAGAATGCAATGCATTTATTGACTGACAAGTGCTCATTAGGGCTGTAGGTGTAGTTGTCTAAACATCTTGACCAGAACCAATGTGAAAGAAATGATCACACTGAAATTGTTTTGTCTGTATTGGTGCAACATTTTATGTTGATTTGAAATGGGTCTAGATATTGTCCTAAATGAACTTCTCTCTTCAACCATGTATTGGGAAAAGTGCGTATGACAAATATACCAGAGAATCTTTTTTTCAAAACTTTGACGTTTTTTTGTCTTTGGAAAGAAAAACTTCACCAGTTGTAGGAAAACATGAAATCCATCATGGCAACAGACAATCTATTGAAATGATGATGGTAATAATTTGAATCTTAACCTTTAGTTACTAGTATTGATTAAGTTACAATATTTACATCTATAACCATCCAGAATTTATCACTTGGTTTCTTTGAATAGCGAAGTTAATTACATGTGCTTGAGAGGCCCTGATGCTAGTTTATTGTCTGTAAATGTGCAGTGTTAGGAACAAGACGGGGGTTAATTCAGGGCAATCGGGAGTATTAATATACAGAAGATAAAATGTGCAAAACAAAAAGATGTTGTTCTTGGCTCAACCAACATGACTCTTTGTTGTATTTCCTTTGGACATTTGTTTAGACATGCAAAGCAGTTCACAAGACCTGATTTATAGATCAAATGATTCATCAGTAATGACAATCACTAGTTACAGCCTTAAAGCTTAATCAAAACAGTGTTCTGTGTTTACATAACCTAAAGTACTGTATGTACAGTTGACAGATTTTGACCTTTTAATGTTTTTAGATCCATTTCAGCATCAAGTAAATATAGACAATAGGTAAAGGTTTTCATGTGCTAATCTATAATCTAGTCATTTGATTTTATATGTTGGTTGTACACACCAGAAGGTACATTGTGTTTATGTGACCAAAATAATTGTCTCAACACCCTTATTATGGTTTTTAATGGAAAACAGTCTTTGATATGTCTTAGTACCTTAGCAAACCTTTTAGTAAGCCTTTCTGGTTGGTTTTCTCTTCCCTCTGTAGTGAACATCTCCACCCACACACAGACACACAAACACACACATAAAAGCTCCCCTCGGGACACGTGCCAGCCAGTCAGCCTCCTTGCTCGGGCAGGAACAAGCACTCCTGTATGCTGAGGAACAGCTGCTCTTCCTCGTCTGCTCACAGGTGGCTGTGGGCTCACTACTCCGTCCCCATTACTAACATAAATGGCCTTTTTTCCCCTGCATTCTGTCTCTTGGAGGCTGGATCACAGCTGCTAATAATAAGCTCACATCGCATTGTGTTTGTTGGATTAGAGGTCCGGTTAAGGACGTCATGACATTGTGAGTCATGGTACACACTATAATCAGCCTCCCAACAGTGGCATTTCCCAATGTCCTGCATTTTTCAGAGAGTGGCGATAACAAGTGGAACAGAACACAACAGGTAATGTACCACGAGGAGATGACGCATGGTATTTTTCCTTCTGCCTTATCACCATCTCTGAGCTCCAACTGAGCAACTTCAAACACACATCCTGACTCACAGTTTCCTTCAGGCAAATTCCTATATGACAGTATGCTTGGGACCTTCACGTGGACAGGTTTATATATTTTTGCTCATGTTACAGGAAATGTCTAAGGTAATAAACGATTGATTGAAGTTGTATTAATATGTCGTTTCATGCACTCTAGTATCTGCTACTGCATATACTTCCCACTCATGTTGCTCATATTGAAAATATACCTTTCATTTTTTGGGCAGCTATAAAATTAGCGTGGAATTGTAATGGCACACTGCAACTCAACGACCCACTCTGAATACATTTTCAGACATTTTACGCTTTAAGTAATAAATTGTGAATGATACGGTTTTCCCGCTGACATTTCAACTTCTTGCTGAAAAATACACCCTAATGAACAATAAAAACCATTTCTGTGTGCAATAACGGTACAAAGGTTTGAGTGGATACGGACTTTAAGTCTCAGTTGAGCATTTTTACTAAGAGAGTATTCATTGTAATAGGAAGACTGGTGTTGTATTGCAGTACATTGGGGAGGTGTTTCTCAGTTTCTATCTGTTTCTGACAACTAGGCCAAAACAGTGTAAACATCTGGCTCAGATGAGCGCTCACTGCCTGTTGAGAGCCATGACAGATGGAAAGGGAGCGTATGGCTCAAACACTTCCATCTTTGACCGTACTGGCAGTTGTCTTCCCAAAATAACCTGCACTCCACGGCCTTATATGTAGAGGGCTGCAGCGTGTGCCTGAGGAGGCATCATGTATCTAGGTCACACAATGCAGGCTGTGGGCTCATTGTTGCTGCCTACCAGCAGGCCTACACAGCCTCAGGGACAAGGCCTCTCTTTCTTTGTTGGAACAGTTTGACATGCATCTCACCCAGCTCAACCGTGAGTGTCTCCTCCACCTTTTCTCCTTCCTGGACAAGGATAGCCGGAGGACTTTGTCCCTCACATGTCACCAGCTGCGTGAAGTCTTTCTTGACCCCTGCCTCTGGAATCTACTGCATTTCAGCTCCCCATGTCAGTTGAGGAGGGACAACTTTGTCCTGGGACCCTCATTGCGCTACTTGACCATTTGCTGGTATTCTAGCAGGGTCCTGCAAGTGTGCAACGTTGAAGACTGGCTGAAGAGCTCATTTCAGAAGGACATCTGCAGTAAACACGAGAGCCTGGTCAGCACTTTCCTGGCCCATGTCTGCCAAATGTAAGTGTGTGAGTGTGGTTTTCCCCTGTTTGCTGTGTATTTTGGAACGACGGCTTAAAATGTTTGACGGTCAGTGATGAAATAAACCAACAGGACTTGGACAAAGTACTAGTGGTCTATTAGCTCGTGACTAAATTCATTTTGAACTCGTGTTTTATAACTTGTGTTTTGCATCAACTTCAGCTAAAGTATGATCGACGTTGGTATATTTGACTATATTTAAAATATTAGATAAAGATCTGACACTACGTCATTTACGTAGTCAGAATCTAATACAGAAATAAATATATTGCTCAGCAGGATTTCCCATACAAGTATTTTGATTTAAGTAGTAAAAACCAGCAGACAAAGAAATATAGAAGTACCTAAAATAGCGCAGCCTGATTCACATTTATGCATAATTGTGCCTCACTTAGTAAAGTAAAGTAAAAAGATGAAGATAAATAAATAATAATTAGAGACATTCACACATTGTCAATGTTAACTGTTGCAGCAATGCAAAAGTTGCATTGACGCAGTGCATCAGAAAGTTGTCCATGAGTTAGGACAAGAGCCTGGAGAGACCTGGGCTGTGTTCATGAGATCAGTAGCAGAAAGAAAAACAACTGATGGAGCACAACTTTTTCATGGAGGGGAATTTTTCAAAATGTTTTTGTCTCGGGTGGAAGCAGTCAACCATCATTTTTCCTGCATGCTTCAGGGTCCCACAGCTTTCAAGGTGATGTCAGAGAACTTCACAGCATCCTGAGGTCTCTCCACCTCGTGTTACGCAGGAACATTTAAAACGGCGCCTTCATTTTATTTATTTATTTACATTTTGTTTACTTGTGTCCTTAGCGCAATCACACAATTTCAGCTTTTTCAGGGTCATTCACACCCACCACATGGAACAAAACTGTTTTCATTTAGAGGCACATGGCTGACTGAAACCTCCATGTTTAACTGTAGGCAGCAACAAACAAAATCATTAGAAACAGATGGTGCATTTGGAGCTGGCTCTAAAGACAGAAAAATGTCACATCTGTGGGACATGAGACTGATTCTATTAACTAACATATCTGTGGTCAGGTATTAAATTGAATGATATGACAGTTGGATTTGATGGGCCACTGAAACAAAGCTCTGTTCTGGCTGTGTGTGCGTGGCTGGCTGCACGCGGGATACAGCCTGGAGAGGCGTAATGAGGTCTCTGGATAATTTCTTCAAGGCAGCCAATAATAAGCGCTGATGTGAGGGAGCCTTGCCACTGCAGCTGGCCGGGACAGGAGGAGGGAAGAGAGGCTGTCTCACTGACACAGTGTATGACCCTGTGAAGGTTTCCTGTATTGTGAAATTTGAAACGCATGACATGAGAGCTTTGAGGCCGGTACAAACCAGTACCACCTACTTTGTCTGGGTACTGTATCTCATGCCCTTAAAACAGACTTATTTCATACTGATAAACCCTCCCTGATAGTCTAAGGGAGAAAAAAGCAAGCACACGTGACAAAGTGGGAGGGGACACAGAGAAGCTGTGGGGGTGATAAAGAGTGATTTGGCCACAGACCCTCCCAGTCAGCTGCAGACTGGAGATTTACGCAGGCAGGTGGAGCCTACAATTGGCTCTTTGTTGCTGTCAGAGGAACGAACATGTGCGTCTGCCTCTGCCTGCCTCTTCCTGGATAAGACTCTGACGCCAAGCTCATGTCTGCCTTTTTTTTAGCCACATGGAAAAACTATAAAACGTAGCATATCTTTGGGCCACTTCATAGCATGGCTTCCAGGGCCATACTCTAATGCTCAATGGCTACAGTAAATCACTTATCAGGATCTCAGTTATATAATTTTAATTATCTTGAGGTCACCGTATTTTGATTGTGCAATATGAATGAACATGTCAAACATGTCCTCTAGTGCGGACGTCACAGCGCACAAAGCTTTTATAGCTAAATATGTAACATATAATTTGATATGCACCATTTCAATAACTATATGCTTTCTCTTCTAAAACACATTGAGACATGGCTTAAGTTACTATTTAGCTTATAAGTGATGACTTTCTGCATGCAGGTTCAACCAACAGCTGCTTTAGATTGTGAAAGGTTCCTAAAATCCAAAGCAGCAGAATCTTAAATGTATGTCTCAGTTCTCTTTACAGTTCAATGGATAATTTGACCAGTCAAAATAACTGTTAGCAAACCAAACAGGTTGTTAGAAGATTACAGGTTAGTGGTGCAGCATTCTGCTTCTGCACAGACTGGATTGTCATCCATGCCGTTTGTTTTAATGTGAACTTCATCATGTTTCTCAATGGAAACAAGCAAATGTAGACATTTCATTTGATGTACACACGTTATCAGATAGACATATAGATACATACAATACAAATCCCACCACAACCACTATGAGCCAGTTGCTTTATGAACTTACTGCAAATTTCTGATTGTGAGTGCGTGCTCAAGCATGCACATGTGAAAATGAAAGGAATTCTATGGGCAAAATTAACACATTGTTTTGTGGAGAACAACACATACACAAACCTGCACTGTGTGAGGGGTGGCCATGAGGCTAGGTTATGTAACAAATGTTGATAAAGTCTGTAATGTTTACTTCTACTTACTTCATGCACTGTACCATCTTTTCTGAAACTGTAGTAAGTACAGAGCATCTGAGTCTCTAACCGGCCGCTTGTCATTCCCCCATTCTACCGCTTTATTTTTGGTTAATGTCAATACTGAGCAGTCACATCAGCTGATAAAGCCACACACTGGCCGCATGCAGCAATGAAAAAGGGACACGTGAACCGACTTTGCTCTTCCATGACCAGAGGTTACTGGGGCAGCACCCTCAAGACTTGCAGGCAACTGGAAAACGTTTGGCTCACACGCGGTAAAGTGGTAAGATTATATAAGCTTTATGTAATGTGCGTCAGTGAACGTGAATGACATCCCTGATCTGTTGCCATGAGTGTGTCTGTCTGCCAGCTCTGTAACCCACTGCTGGTCTGCCAGCAGGCTGCAGTGCCCTCCTGATACTGTGTGGAAACTGCTCTACACACATGGATGCAACAATTCAGGTTCATGTGTTTAGGTGACTCCTACAAATGGAGGTAATTTTTTTACCATGCTGTTCATGTTATTCACCAGACGCTCTGATATTGTTCTCTGCAATAGCATTGTGCTCCATTTATTCGCAAAAACTTGTCAAAGGACGGAAACATATGAGCCCAGTGGGGCAGTGTGTGAAGAAAGGCCGGTTGGTGTAGGCATTAATGTGCTCTGTCGGTAAAGGGCTCATGTTTCTGCCTCCCAGTGGTATTGTTTTCCTCTCATTCACATATCGCTCAGACCAAGCCTCCTGATCAATATGCTCTACTATGTTATTTGATTCTATTCAAGAGACCAGGGTAGTGTTCATCTGAAAGTAAGCACACACTCCAAACAGTATTGCTCACTAGTCCTTATACAAACAAACTAATGTCTCCTGGTGTAGTGTGTCCTCAGGCATGATGACATAGAAAAGGTCTCATTGTAAATTATAATCCTGACTGATATCTGTGCCACAGGTGTCCCAACCTGCTCTCCCTAACGCTGTCTGGCTGTGGCCACATCACTGACAGGGATGTGATCTCTGTGCTGCGGAGCTGCAGGAAGCTGTGCTGTCTCCATCTGGAAAACTGTGTCCGCATCACAAATTGCAGCCTGGAAGGCATGGTGGCTCACGGACATGGTCTCAAGGAGGTGAAGGTGGATTTTTGCAGGAACATCACTCAAGCAGGTTTGCAGTGGATCAGAGAGAAGAGACCAGGCATTTGTCTGAGTGCAGAGAGGAGCGCAGATATGATCCCTGACAGCAAGCCTGAGGAAAAGGTGACGCTCAGGAGGGCGCTGCAAAAAGTCCTGCAATTCTCCTGAGAGATCACATCTTTAGAAAACACATTTGAACATCATTTATGGACTTGTTAAAGAAGGTGTTGTGCTTTTGTATGAATCTGTATTTATATTTAACAGACATGTTTTTGTACACTTTTGATATGTTCACAACACAACATGACTCTTATGTCTTAGGTACAGAGGTGGCCTTATCAATAACCAATATACCGAAATGATTCCATAGTGAATTCTCTGCCATTATAGGAAATAATATTAAAACTATTAAAACTAATCTGGCATTATCCAAAAGTAGAAGAAAAAAAATTGTCATACATTTGTCATCATAAGAGTGGGTGTGTACTTTCTCAGCCAGGAGCAGTCAGGTATGCACAGTCCAGCTGGTGGTTTCTTCTTTTTCCAGTGCTAAGCTATAATAACCTCCAACTGTTCATGTAAAACACAGCAGGAAAGTCAATGGAAGTATTTCACAAATTGTTCAACAGATGATTTTATAAAATAGCAGTGTTCAATTAAACATCACATACACATTCCCCAAATGAAGTAATGCACACCTGCATAGTACAAAATATCAAAAGGTGCACGGTTGAACTGTGTGTTGCTGGTAAGACTTGTCATCACTAGGAGGAAGGTTTCTCCAAAGGTGGCCTTGTGCCAGAGTCGTGATTGGAGCCACGATATAAAAAACAACAGAAAGTAGGTTGATGAGGGGAGTGTGTCTGAATCTCTAAATGCCGTGTCACAAATTTATTGCAGGCTGCTACTGTGGGGCACTCCCCATCCTGTGATTGCATCTCTAAAAAAATTACCATGTATTCGTAAAGAAGGTCATGTTAATGCAGGATAAGCCTCCCTGTCCCCAAAGAACATGCAGCGTTACAATTACTGTGTGTTTGTACTTCTTTGTTTGTTACAGTTTTATGAGCTGTGTCCAAAGGCATTGTGTCCTGGAAAATAAAGGCCTTTCTGTGATGGTGCTTAAGAAAAATTATTACAATGTTTGTTTAGTGCTATAATCAGTTATATAGTAACACTGCAAAGATATATTACACGAGGTATTACTGACACCTCCTCTCAGTATCATCATGCAAAATATAATTAAGTAACGTATAAATAAGGATTTTATATTTCCAGTAAATGTTTAAAATAAATGAAATAGAAGGATAAGATTTTATTCTCATGACAGCCCTGTGAAGACATGCACTGAGATAGAGACCAGACAAGTAACGCTGTATTATTCCTAATTGCACGCTTTAACAACTGACCAATAAAAGTTATACCTTCCAGGTGGGGAACTTCCTGAGACACACCGGCAAAAATAACAGGAGGGAAACAGGTAACAGCATGGCTGTGTCAGAGTCAGGCAGGATTTTCTTTTTATGGTTCTATGATTTCAAAGTAGACCTGAAGGCCTTGAGAGACCTGTTGCCCAGTTGTGTGTGTCTGAAAGCACAAGTTATTCAGAGGTAGTCAGCCGCAGCCATATTGTTACTTCACCAATGCTGTGTGAAACTTTGTATAACTCAGCTACAACTACATTTAGGCAGCTGTTTCGCTCTATTTGAACTGTGAATAAAGTATCCGGCCTTCACTCCGATGGAATCCAGAGAGAAAATAATGATTTGTACTGGTGAACAAAAGGCCAGTTTTTGTCTGAAAAGCGTTCCTTCTGTGCTGATCATTTTGCTGAATACTACAGTCTAACCTCAAAAGCTATTTCATGTGTCTGGTATTTTACATTTTTTGCAAGCACATAAAAATTGTAATTCGGAAATTCACCTATTAGGTTAACTGTATGCATCCTTAATATACATATGTTCTTTTTCAGAGGAAATAAGGACCCTGATGTGCATCTGTCTAACACTTTTCACAGTGTGAAACGATGCAAACATGTTTAAGCAATCTTGGCTGGGAAGGAGCAGACTGCGTTTTGAGAATAGGGTTAACTTTGTCTTCAAACAGACCACACTTTGCAATTATATCCTTCCTTTTTGAGAGCGGTCTGCTGGAGGTGCAGTGCTGAAGTTAAATACTGATTCCTGGTGGAACCATGATGAAATGTTTTGTCTTCATGACATGGTTTCAGAAGATACATTAAAAACAGGAGTCTGAATAGTCTGAGGAGTGTTTCTGTTGAAATATGAAAGAAAGTGTCACTCCTGGTTTTCCCCTTTTCATTCTTCTTCTATTGTGCAACTCTTCCACTGGGAACAAAACACTGTTTAGATTTAGCATCTAATTTAGCGTAGACAAATATTCACCCAACACATTCTAGTCTCTGGAAAGAGGCACATTATAAGTAGTGTATTCAGATATTTTATGTAGTAAAAGTAACAAAAATACCATGGAAATACTTTCTATCACAAGTCAGCTGCTCAGAATACTTCAGAATAAAAACTGCAGTAAAAAGACCTCACTGTTATACGACACAAGTATACATCACAGTGTTTTTTGTTTGTTATGCTAGGGTTGTTTCTTATTCGCGGAACTGCTTCCTCACTGGCATGTGGAAGGACTCAACTAAATGAACAGCAAGATTTTTACAAGAAATTGTATGAAAGACTGATGCCAAAGGATTGATTAAATTTGTTCTTCGGGCTCCATTAGAATAACAAATTTCATTAAAACATTTCAGCAGAGGGAAACAGCTAGCTCTCTAATCATTTTAATTAGCCGCTCTGCTTTCGATAAGTGGCATCACATGGAGGGACTAGAATGCTAATGATGTGGTTTTTTGTATGTAGCTAGAGAGATTCATACTTATTAGGTTTTAATGTTAATTACAAAATACAAAAATTGTCATTGTAATAATTATTTTTTTAGTAAATCTTTTTACATTAAGTATGTCAGTGAAACATAATCTGTGAAAAACTTATGTTTGCATTTCAAGTGTCTGGATACATTTCATACTTTTATGCAGCTCTATGGAAAGTTTGTTGACTACGTCCTCTGCCTCCCAATGAGACCGTTTGTTTTAGTTCTTCAGCTTTCACCAAATGACTTCAAAAAGCAATAATTTAAACCAAAGGGGAATGTTAAAGGGCCGGAAACGATCCAGTGCAGTTGCTGAGGTTTTTCAACAGCTTAACAACAACTGTGTGTCATTCGAGGTTCGCTGTTTTTCAGAGTACTCTACTGATTTAACGTTGTGCTATACTGTCAAAGTCAATACCAAATGTCAATAGCACAACCAAAAAAAACCAAATAGGCTTCTCTGTGATTTTTAAACTTTGCTCAATGTGTTTGTTATTATAACAGGAACAGAAAACTACCTTCACAACTACAACAGAAAAAAGAACAAGAAAACAAAAACTTGGTTGAAGAAATGAATGCAGACTACGTTGTCTTTCAGTACTTTTTCTGTTGCTGGAGTGGATGTAAAAAAAGCAACAATATCTGAAAGGAGGTGTAAAAATGATTTATTAGGACTGCTGGAAATAAAAGGCCTAAGCAATTGCCCTAAAGCTCATTTTTGAGCACAGCATCACGCTGCAACAAAGTGGTTATTACCAGTGGTGTTTTACTATCGCACAACATCAAATGGTTGTAAACAACATTTTAATTGAATGGACTGAGAATACGTGAATATATTCTCTGACAATATGTCAACAGAAGGTTAATGCTATTGTAGAATGTCTTTTGAATTAAATAAATACACACTATCCACACAGTGCAAAATGTTCTTTCTGCCACCCAGTCATTAACAGAACCAATTCTCCATCTGATATATAGATGCTCTCAGCAGGCAAAGAGCACGTGTTATCTTAAGGATCCATACTGCAGGAGGCTTCTTGTTGTACGAGCAGTGCGGGCCTTTCCCCTGTGTGAAGTATGAGCTGATAAAGACAGGATGCTGGCGGTAATAGAGGAAGAAGGGCAGAAGCAATGGTGGTAAGGAGCTAGCCATGTCAGCTCTAAAACCTGCAATCAGCAGTTTAGTCTTGGCAGCCTTATAGGGTTAGCCAGGGGAGGCATTTCCAGTATTCATCAACTGATTACGCAGCCATGAAGGTGGGGTGTAGGGGATTGAAGAGAGGAAGGAAAAGGAAAATAAGGCGGGTCTTCTTTTTTGTGTGTGAGCCTATGACCAAGTAATCTATGATCACTATCTCCTCCACTGCAGAAGGCATCTGAGCGTCAGTGTGATATCAGATGCATTGTCACTCATCAGTAACTGAAGTCCCCCACGCCGGCCCCCCTCCCCAAGAGCACGGGGTATGGGCTGTAACCTAAAACTCTACAATGCTGATGAGTAATGTAGTCTAGACAGTGGAAGCATTTATCTCGTCTTGCAGTGTCAGGGCATAAATAGGTTGTAAGTCCTTCAGGTTCCTCTATTATCACAAGCAAATGTTTATAAACTCATCACATTACAAAGCTTCATGTCAAGTGCCACTGGACTCATAAAATGTTCATTTTGATAAAACTGTGAACACACTAACGCTTTTCTAAAACAGTGCAGCTGCATTAGATCCCTTATTCCTGCAGTTTTGGACACTGTATCATGAACATACATTTAGGATTTAACTTCACCATTTTCCATTTTATTATAGCATGTAAACAAAGCAAATTCTGAAACAAATTTCTTCTTTCTTGACCTAGCATACGTCTTTCTTTGTATTTCCTGTAGTAGTATCTCAGAGCCTCCCTAACTGAGGCCTCGGACACTTAGTTGGTCTATCTATCTATCTATCTATCTATCTATCTATCTATCTTTCTTTCTATCTATCTATCTATCTATCTATCTATCTATCTATCTATCTGTCTATCTGTCTATCTATCTATATATATATAGATATCTATATATAGATAGATAGATAGATAGATAGATGGATAGACAGATAGATAGATAGATAGATATAATATGATATTATATTCATGATATCATATATAGATATATATAATCATAGATCTTTAAATAATATTCAGATTAAGGGTACACAGAACTTCTAGACTTAATATTATAAAAATTCTAAAAATGTATTTCACAACAATTCTGTCACTGTTCAGTCAGTGCTGCTGATATCTCAGCCTGACAGTTAGCATTTGTCTTTCTTTAGCACACCCATACTGATATTTTGCAAAGATTTGGGATGAGAGGGACGAAGTGAAATTCACAAGGAGTCCAGAGAAAGACCATGTTTATGTCTGTCCCGATGAGACAGTCGAAAAAACAGAAACAAAAAATGTCACAAGAGCCACAACACAGACAGGGATTTGACTCAGTCATTGGCAGTCTGTCACCTCCTTCTTTCATGTGCTGTGAAACCGCATCAAGAATGTATCCCAGTCGTATGTGCAGAGCTTTCTGAGAGAACTCAACATTAACCCTCCTCCAGTGTTTAGCTTTGCTGATTGTTCTCTATAAACAGAAAAAAAAATGATTTCTCTTCTTTGTTCTCACATTTTCTCCTACAATGTGTGTTGCACCATGTAACATTCTTGAGTAATCCTGAATAATCTAATTGCTACACTAACGGCATCCAGAAGATAAAGGGCTACTTCTGTTTTCTCATTCTCTACACTCACAGCTTATTGCTTTCTCTATTTCTAACACTGTGCAGTCACACAGACCTGCAAGTCATTGCATATCTGTTACAAAAGGTGATGTGAGGTACTATAAATGCGGTCACCTACTTTTGTTGTTATTTTGTCATTTCAAATTAAGCCGCTCGAGTCAATGCACGTGACACAAAGCAAGCTCCAGAAACCAAGCCATTTTCATATCAATATGTATTTATGCACACATTTCTCTATCTCCCTCAATATTTTCCGTACGATCTAATGATTCCAAATTTGATTTCCCTGTGGTTCTTAGCTAACTTGTTTTGGCCTGAGGCACACATGAAATAGGAGGCAAGAGCACTGAGAAGTGGGGCTACTGTTCCCCTGTGAGCCAGAGAATGGGTCTATTTGTGGAGCTATTTCTGTTTCCGTCTGTCAGAGCACTGACAAAGGCTGCTGAGCTCCGGCCAGAGCACGTTGTGAGGAAGTAACTGGATCACTAAAGGGCAAGACAGTGAAGACACTGATGATGCTACTTGGCTGGGCTACAGGCAAGGACAGAATCAAACACAGAGCAGGATATGAAGATGCACGCTGTGCGGGTATCCTATACTATGTGCTGTTATAGTCCCCTATGTTCCCTGGTAATTAGGCAGGCAGTATGAGGGCCCTCTGTGTCGGCTGTCGATCACAGCTTCTACAGAGAGGTTGCATTCTTGGATCGGCCTATCTACCCAACTGGTTGCGCCCTGCAGGGGATGTAGGAGGACAGCCAGCCTCCTCTGACGTTAGCATTGGTGGAGGACAGAGCAGCAGATGACATGTGCAAACAGGAGTGGGAGGCTGAATGAAATATGCTCATGACTCACAGCATGGGAACATGAGCGCACTACTTATAATGAAAGGCTTTCAACTCGAGTTCATAATGCATTCACTCTTCGTTGCACTCCACTTGCAGTGGGAACATGGATGGAGAAACACAGCGAGCTGTATGGGCTCTATAAAACAAATTTCAAAACAATTATCCCCCAAAAAGTTTTTCATTGGCAACTGGACTTGTTTTAGCTCCTTTAAGATATTTCGCCCTCCAATCCAGAGGGCTTCCTTAATTTTGATTGACAGGTAGGGTTAGAGTCTTTATAAACCCCGTGAAGTCCTCAAGTCGTTAATTTGATGGACACCTGTGTGTTGTTATTCCCTCTGGCTTTCACGTATGTCACTGTGACCACCTGAGCCAGGGTGTGAACAACTGTGAAACTGCCTGCGTGCAGTTGAAAGAAATACATTGTAAGTAGGCGATAGATTATGCCTAAGGCCGCCTCCTCTGTTTAACAAGGGTCATTCAATCTTGCAGCAAACGTCTTCTCTCACACTTTGTTTGAATCAGTCGACCCCGCGTCTAGAATCATGAGATTCTGATGAGTCAAATGAGTGGCCCTGTCCTGTCCCGATGAGTTGGCTCTTCCGTGTGTTTATGGAGCTGCTGTTTGGTTTCTGCTACGTACAGACCTGTACATTCCACACTGCATTGGACTGCATATACTACATTGTTTTTGTCACACATAAGAGATGACCACGCTTCAGGGAACTAAAACAAGTCCAGTTTCCACTAAATAACCTTTGACCATGACCGGAAAGACTGAGAAACCTCACAGACACAATGCAGTTAAATGTGATTTATTTTTGATGCACAGAAGTTGCTCGCAGTAAAGCTGATTTGAACTACTTCATTAAGTACTGGCCAGTTTCACAGGCAAAATATGAATTAAACACTTTTCTTAATTTCCTTTATTTAATTATTGTCTTTTTATTGAACCCTGAAATAATTAAGCAAGTTGCAGAGAATTAAAATTGTTAAAAAGATTTGAAAAAAGTTGTTAAAAAATACTATTTTAATGATAAACTGATGTTTTAGTAGATCATTTTTTATATTGAATAAAATGTTAATTAATATAATTATAAAATAAGTACTGTAATATTTAGTAAACTATATGCAATACTTTCTGATACTTAATACTACTGATTACCTTTACACATGACGTATCCCAGTGAACCTTTGGACCTCTGACCCTGTTCACATGATTCCCTGGATGATATATGGCCCAGCTATGACATTTTAGCTAGCTCTCGTGAATGTTTTAGAAAATGAATTTACTGACAGGTCAAGCTCAACCTCACATTTCACATTGTGTCTTGTTACATTCTGCTCAAAAGGCAAAGTTAAAGGTCATGTTGGGTGTGGTAAAAATAGCTAGGAGGTCTTTCTTGTCAATAGCTTCATGCAAAAGTTCAATGAATGGGTATTTGCTTTTGCCCTAAATTCTGCATTACCCTATTGTAATTATTCACAAAATGACATAAAGGAAATAACTCACGTGCTTAAAACAAGCTGCAAAAATATTTAGGCAAATAAACTTTTAATTGTGGGTACAGACATTTGCGTCAACATTTTGTAAGTGAACATAAGATGTAAGGTTCAATATACAAATACGTAATCTGAACACTTATAGGCTGATTAATTAATGACAAATTGTATCTTTGCATGGAATTGTGTATATGCTCTTTATCTAATGAGGAACTATTAGATTATTTATGTGGTATTTTCCAACTGGTGAGGTGGACAAAAAACATGTGCACAGAATTATAGCAATTTCTACCAATAGCAATAAGTAGTTCACCTAACACTAGTAAAACAGCTGTCCAGCTGCTGGAAGTAGATCATTTTAATATTTTGTGTGACAGAGGGTTTTGCTGGACTTTGACTCTTTTGAGTCACCACTTGACTGGTCACAAAATACTCTGACACATACAGTGCAGTAGCAGAAAGGCAGATATGGTTACCTTCAGACTGTGTCATACAGCTGTAGCCACCTGCTCACAGATTTTATGCCCACTGACAAATAAGTACCATAAGCAACTAATTTTGGTGCTATACACTGTTAGTATCTGCCATACACCGTTTTTGTATGTAACACAACAATGCAGTATAGCTACCTGGTTAATTAAAAGGAAGAAATTACTGACAGACTGCTGATCTGTAAGGGTTTACACCTAAGAGTAAAAAAGTGCGTGTGTGTGTGTGTGTCTCCTGTTCCTTTCATTATGCTGACTGATTATGTGAATTACAGTCAGTTATTAAAGAATAGCTTGCTATCTCACACATTTTTTCATAAGAGAGCAATAGAAAACCTCGACTAAATTTAAAGGACAATGAGAGAGCACAGAGTGTTAAGCACCAGCAAGTGCACAGCCACTTTATTTCTTAAGAGTTTCTAAATAAGATGCAAAGGAGAAGCTTTAAAAGTTTGGGTATTGGTAACAGCTGACTAGATTCCTGTTTGGTGGATTAAACATGTAGCTGTAAGACTATGACATAAATCTGAGTGAAATGTCCTTATATTACAATGCAATTTGGAGTTGTGTAACTAGTCTTTGTACACATGTGGCTTTAAATGTAAATTGCATTCACTAATGCCTTAAACAGTTACTCTTAAAGGGAGCCTTATAAAAACACACTAGTGCATGTTGCGTTGCTCACACATTCTCCAGCATGTACACACGGAAATGTACACAAACCTAATGACCTGCTCCCAGGTCAGTTCCCATCCCCCTCTCTTTGTTAAAAAATATCAACTCCTTGGTTCCTGGGCTAGACCATCTGTGACACTCTGAAGCAGCTGAGCTTAAAGAAAGAGTTACCTGTAAATTTGCGTTTAAACTTTGACTGAAGTCTTTCCTGAGGAGCAGTTGTCAGACATTTAGCTATGTTTTGTCCCTCCTTCCCTGTGCACTGCTTTAGCACCATACATGTATGTTTGACACATTTGAAACCAAGTTGAACATAATTTCTAATACATCATGTGTCTCAAATATATGTAACCAAAAATACATAATTATCATTACATCATGTATCCTCCTGACATATGGTTTGGTATACACGCAGTATATATTCCTATATGCTCCTGTAATAGTAGCATTACTTAAATTTGTAACACATGTGTTGCACAACTAAGACTACACTTAAAAGTCAGGCTGTTTTTCTGTATTGGATTAAAATGTGTTTTACTATTTCATGGCTGTAATGTTTACAAAGTGGAAGTACAATCACAAGTGCAAGCACGGAAACGTATCACAGATGCTAAGAAGCTGCATCTGGAAAAATAACGCACAGTCTCACTTTATGGGCACTATATGGTTTTATTAATCAAACGATCAACCGCAGAGAGGAAGAGCTGAACTTCCCCCAACTTCTCCCAACGCGACATGAAGTCATACCTGGAAGTAGGATAAGATTTACTTGTACCACACTGGGGACATTTTGGAATATGCTCACATGCACAGAACATGAGGAAAGAAGGCTTGGCTTGAAAAGAAAGCCATTTATCAGGAGAATGGTTTAATTCAGGATAAAGAGCTGTTATGTCGAATGTAGGCTGACTTACTTTGTGGCTAAACATAATTAGCTTTGTGGCCATTAACCTGTTTAACCAGGACCCCACTGAGCTGATCCCCAACTGATGTTGTGTGAAACTTTAGAAAGTTAATGGGCCATGGGGGAGGCTCAAGCTAAAATTAGGTAAGAGCCTTTCATCCTGACCATGAGATTTGTACCCAAGTCCACAGGATCCACCCCCCCTCCCCCACCACCACCATCATCACACCCACCACTTCTCTCCTCCCTGTCACCACTACTCTTTAGGCTGTTGGCCGATTCATTTGCGCTTGACCTAGTTAATGTCTCTGGTGAGATGGAGGAGTAAACACACGCAATTGCTGCTCTCCAGAAAACCTGGAATTTTCCATACATAACGGTTTTAGAGGCCACGACAGGCCAACATGCTCACAAAGGAGAACGAGGAACATTTCTGGCTCGTAATCTACAACATGTTAACATTATTCTAGGGCTAAACATAGTGACGTTGCCAGGCTGCCAAATATCCCATTGGGTTGATATTTGAATTATTTTAAATTAGCCAAACCATACCAATGTATTCCAAGTGATCTCTCATACACCATTTACTGTTCAAGGCCTTTGATATTTTAACATAAACATACTATTAAATGCTTCACACGTGGAAAGTAAGTTTATGAGGAGCAATGAGTAACAGTTATCCAAACAAGAACTGCTATAGGTCTTTTTAAAACCAGACACGTTGTACAGGTGTAACTGATAACAATGAAAATGAGAGCATTGTGGATACAGGCTCACTGTCATCACTTACAAGAGTTGAACTATTGTTAACACTTGAAGTTTGTTTAACCTGTGCTTTTCCTATCAACACAATTGAAATGCCAGATGTGATAAGACTTATATGTTAAACAAACTGTGTGGCGAAATGCGTCAGACTTGTAAGGAACAAAGGAATATTCTCTATAAGGGCTGTTATTAAGTCAAAGGAGATGCATTAGGCCTCTTTCATGACAAAACCTTGTCTTATTCATCTCAAGACCTGTAAAATGTTAGTTGTAATAAAGGTGTATACACCCAAACTCAGAGCTGGGTTTACATTGTCATGTAACAAAGACAAACATCAGTTATCCACAAAATTAAATATTATCTACAAAGTAAATATTCATATTTTCTTTATTTAGTTATATCTAAAAATGTTCCTAAAGTCAGCATTTCTGTTAATACTGCTAATGAATAAGTTTTCTTGTCCCCCTGTGACTGCTGTAGGTTCTGTATTAATAATATAAAACCCAACATCTGTTCAAATAGTTTTATTATTTATTTAGATGGGAATGCTGTGGTCCATGTGATGTGCATACTGTAGAATCTTGAGATGATGATTCTTTGTAATTATTTTTAAAAATGTAAAACTGAAACACGAGGTACAAGTACATCATTTGCATGAGGTTGTCGAGAGGTGATCAAAAAGGCCTTTAACAGCACTCTCTTTGTTGCCAGAGAAGGTGTAATAAGTAGCGCTAACTGTAACTGCACAGGCCTTTGTTTTGCTCTAGGCTCTCTTCACAGTAGACAGTAAGCCAAGACTTTCAGTTGGCTTGAACAATACTCTTGGACTGAGGCAGGTAAAGGAATTCAGCCATCTCACATTTTATTATTTGTACCTGCGCTGAGAGAACTCAGGTGTACCTGTACCAAGGCTTTGAGCTGTGTCCACTCCCTCTTTTGCTAATTCACCACTCCCTGCACAGTAAGTAGTTCACCCTTTAGTGAGCAGTAACCTGAGACTTTGATCATTTTGCACCAATGGTGACAGAAAGATGAAAGCTTACACAACAGTAATTTTCCCTTCACGCTGACAGTAAACACAGTTTGCTATGTATGTACATATGTTTGACAGAGCCCTGGTGTTGTGCATGTTGTCTGTTTAAATGGGCCACTGGAGTCCTCAGCGTTTTTTATTACACTTGCTTTATCTATTGTAAGTCAAAATGTGAAGAATTGTCTCACTGCACTCTCTGATATTCTGTGTAGGCGAATTGTACGGTGAAATAGAAGAAAAGGATTTTGACTGTTTTCTGTTGGCTCTGTTCATACCCATAGAGTGAATGTATTATAGGATGCATGAAATATTTATCTCTTATAGGGTCACAGGCCTAAGAAATAGTCCAAATAAAACAGTATTATCATATTAGCCAAGATGCCAGTGGCAGCTGAAACTCCTGTCTGGATAATTTAGCTATTAATTTTTCTTGACTCTGTTTTCTGAAGCGCATACTGTATTGACTAAAATAAAACTTATGTTACACTTGTAGTGTCTTTATTAAATGTAATATACACACTGTTCTACAGTTTTAAGCTACACTGCACAAAGTGTGTCTAAAAAGGTCGATAGCATCAAAAAGCTTAAAAATTGTTTTACTTTTTATGTTGGATTTTTAAACTATAATGATAAATACTAAGACTGTATGAACTGTCAAAGATCAGAATAGAATGAGATAGAATAGTGCTGTTTGCACATTTATGATAACGTGGAGTACAGAAGAAAGAGTGAGGAATAGCTAAAAGGCTGGGGTGACGGACTGAGAGTTTACTGAAGAAAATAGGAACAGGAGTGTAAAACTGAGGGGGCAGGAACAGGATTAGTGTACTGTACATAGAGTAATAGGAAGTATGGGTGTGTGACTGAGAGAGAAAGTTGGGGGCAGGGGAATGAAAAAGACAGTGTCACGTGTATGCCAGAATAAGCACAGAGCTACACAGGGGCAATCGCTGGATGCAGTAGCAGCAAGTCAGAGCCTCTCTTTCTCAAGTCCCTCATGCTCCTTCCACATGCACTTTGTGTAGCAACTTAGACACCTGTCCTTAAACCTCACTTTACCTAACCTTGCCCCCAGGACTTTTACTCACAGCTGTCTCTTGAGAACCACTCACCTAATATAAACACAAATCAGATGTAGTCTAAACATCTTCCCGTGAAAGCAAAGCATTGTGAATGATGTCACCTTCACTGTATATACGCTATTTCTATGACATTTGACACAAGCCATAACACATGCAGTGCCTCATTTCAACCCATGCATGACACAGTACAGTCAAGTGTCATCACGGTGTTTCTGAGGTGATAAAAGAGAAGCTAACTCCTCCATATTGAATGGAGTTAGAATGCACTATTGCTAACAAGGAGGTTGGACGGTTGCCAGGTACTTTTGCATTTTAAAAGGATGGAATGACATCCAAAATAAGCGCTGCAGCCCTAATGTTAGCCTCTCGATGTTACGCAAGTGTATGACTACAGCAGCAGCATAATAAAAAAAAACCCACATTGAAGTGTTTTTGTTCCTATTGGTGAGGAAAGCAGAAACCTTATACCTGGGGCAGGGCCAGGGACACGTGTTAGCCACAAGCAACTATTACACTATTAAAGATCTGTTGGGGATGGAAATTTCTGAGGTCTCACTAAACAGCACTGCAAAGTAACTCTGAATGTGTGACTAATGCATCTCTGCTACTCGGTGCGGTGTGACTTTGAGGCATCTCAAGGTCAAACTACACTCTGGCATTGTGCCTCAGAGATAGGGGCCTTGTGCTCCAGGTCAGCTCAAACAACACTATTAGTGACATTCAACGGAACTCTGAATGTGACGGACGTTGTTGGACGACACGTTCGATGCTCTAAATTTAACAATGCGGAAGAGACTCTTTAGTTTACCTTTTTTAAAAGTGTGTTGTATTTAGTTGTTCTAGTTACATCGTAGCAACAGTGATGATTAATCTGTTAACTAATTTGTTTAAATTACAGAAATTTAATATGCAACTGTTTTGATAGTTTTAAGCATTTTTAAACCAAAGTGCCAAAACACATTCTGCTTTGACTTCTTACGAACGTAGTAAATTGCATTGCAAAAGGCGAACACCAACCGGGAAAGCAGCTTGCCATCTGATCAATTCTAAACCAGGTCCTCTTTGCTGTGAGGCACAGTAATGACATATTTTTAAAAGAGGGTGCATCTGTGGTGTGTACCCTGCCTCTCCATCAGTGACAGCCAGGATAGGCTCCAGCACTTCTGAAACCCTTAAGTGGACAAGTAGTTAGGATGGATGGATGATACGTCTGTGATACTGTGAGGCCAGGCCCGATGCAGTATCAGGTGAAAGACCATCAATATGATCATCAGCTCCTCTCCAAGTAAGGTTGGATAGTTGCCTAAGAAATCATCAGCTCATATCACATCACTTCTAGATAAGATCTCACACTGAAACGCCCACATAATGATCCCATGAAAGTGCTAGCAGAGGGAACGTGGGCAGTTCTACATTGGACATAGATTTGGCAGCCGGCCTGTTGTCAACCATCTCATTAACTCACCACAGGGAGCCTCAAGTAAAGTCATCTTATCAAGGAGTGTCTGTAACATGCCTGCATGTAATGATTACCTAATTATCTGCTTATTTCTTGCCACATGGTAACAATCCACAGATGAATCGTTATTTAAGAATAGCAGCAAAATGTAAATAGGGTTGGCTATGATCATATTTTTTACTCATGTGTTGTTTTTTTTTTAATTCTCAGAAATCCTCTTATGTAACTCTAATCTTCACATTACAATTATATTATGTTGCTATCACTGATTCAAAATGTTACATCATCTGCAATAAATATGACTACATTTGCTGTTGGCAAAGATAAGCTGTAAAAATATGAATCACTAGGGAGTACAGTCTATCATGAGGTTTTTTTTGTGATAATAGAAAATTGCAAATCCAGTTTCTGTGAATGTATGTATCGGCACAAGTTCCAGCATAGTGAAGGAATAATTCAGCGCGCAGTGAAAGCAATGCTTGCAGTGAGCTCACAGTCCTCTGCACCATGCGTAGCTCTCCTCATCTGTGCGTGGCGAGCGCAGGCTGAAGCACTTACATAACCCAGTTAAAATATACCCCAGTCACATGTAACGTTCAGCCCTGCAGATAGATATCCCACTGTCTCTTGAGCTGCTCTGGCAGCCGTTCAGACATTAGATAGAGTATAAACATGCACGCACACACACAGAGCCATAAAAGATTTGACAGTGATTGGTTGCCAGACATACTTAACTGCCTGCATGTGAACTGTCTGCGTGGAAAATGGTCAGGGAGCTTTCTCTCTGAGCAAAGCGCATGTGACTGAGTGGAGCTGCACCAGGAAGAAGCCACAAAGGGAGAGGGAGGGAAGATGACGGGCTGCCAGAAGTCCAACCCTTTAAAGTTACAAAAATCAGACTATTACCACTTCTCCTCTGAGTACGTAACCTCTAACACCAACTCCTAATGCTATTGGCTAAGCCTCGCCAGACACAACTGACACTCCCACCCCCCACGCTGCTGCAGCGGGCCCACACGACGAGCAGTCACATTTCTGGCGTGTGGGTGGGGTTAACTCAGCGGAACTAGCATTTACTGTAACAGGGTGACATATCTGGAGGAGTAAGCTACACTACCGAGACGTGGAAGACATGTTTTCTAACCGACATTAACAAGAGTTACTGTGTACTTTTGCCCAATTGATGATAAAAAAAAACACAGTGGTTTCACTTTATTTCATTTACTGTTAAAACCAGATCATCTGGAGTCCTGACGTTTTGTCAAAAACCAATCTGTAACCGAGGATAACAGGTGACATGAAGCACCTGGTCCACAGCCCTGAAAACCGTATAGAAAACATTATGTAATCTTCTTAATACAACACTGTAAAGTGCTGCAAGGGCTGAATATTTTGTACCAACATCAGCTGTGTCCCACTGGTATGGTGCTAGTATCTTAAAGGTTGGATCCACATGTGTCACAGCTCACATGTGCGTGTTAATGTTTGTGCTCCTTGCAGCAGCTTGACGCGTCATCAGCACAGTTGTGAACATTCCAGTGTGTCTTTCGAGCTCCGACCCAAACTCGTGCCTGTGTAACCCTCCGGTTATTAAAGGTGAACAGTCAGAACATGCACAACGCTGCATGCTGCCTGCTGATTGGTGTCCCAGTTTAGAGTGTGTGCACACGTACAGACTTACACGTCACTATAGGGACAGATTTGGGTACAGGACAGCCTGTGGCACAAAGCCAAGGTACACTGAGCTGAGTCATGCACACAGCTCATTTTAGAGGACAGTGCTGGTTAGAGAACACACAGACAAACATGTTTCTTTGCTAAACACGCTCACAGACAGCATACACCTATATCAACCACCAGCACACTAGCAGGAAATGCAGAATTCTCTCACTGTACAGCGTCCACGTGAAACAATGGTCACCTGAGGCTATGGGTAAGCGCTTCAGCGAGTGTGTCTGAGTTGCTAACTTTCATACATATTATGTGGCTTATAGTACATTAGTGAAAATGAGAACTGAATATAGCAAATGTTACACACATGAAACAGTGAAAGCACTTTCTTAATCCATATGGTGTGTGCTTTGATGTGCACCCACACACACACGTGCTGCGTTATTTTTAAAGGGAGGGTGAGGACAGATGTTTAGTGTATGCCCTATAATAAAGTGGGCGTGAATCTCCGATTTGACTTTCATTTTTTATGAATTAGAGTGTGAAGCATCCAGACTCAGTGGGATCTAGAATAAGCCAGCCTCCCCTAACAAGTAAAAAATCACAGTGCCAGTTCGTGTTGTGTGAGTCATCTCAGATCCTGATTGGAGAATGCACTGTGCTCTTTGTGAGGAGACTGAAATTTGTTCTTTATGTAGATGACAAATTGCAGTGCAACTGAATGAAGTTGGATTATTGTTAATATATAAATGTACCTGGAGATCACATTAAAGATTTACTGAATCTTTCAGGATAAGCTGCGGTTTACCTCTGAACACTTCAACAAAAGTCATTTAGGTAGCTCAGAATCAGAGGCACATATAAATGCACTCTCCATTTTGTCTATAGAGGTTAATGCGCTGCATGTTTGTGCCTGAAAAATCTCTTTGATAAGATAAAAAAAAGTAGATGTCTGTTTCCTGTGCTTTGAAGTGGATGTGATGTACTCCACAGTGACATGTAAGCCTTGAAGACAAAAAGGGGAAATGAGTTTGCTGGGAAGCTGTAGGAAGTTCTCAGCCGTCACAAAGTCTGGGGTCACCAGAGGATCCGTGCCTGGGGAGCAGAATGACAGGAGACTGTTCATGGGATGTTTCAAAGATTGCAGCAGCTTACAGAGAAATCCAAAATTCAACACGAGCGGTTTACCGTGCCAGAAGGCATGTCACCTTGACTGGCTGTTTAGGTGCTCTGGCGTCTGTGGTGCACATTCCTAACAGCAGGCTGTGATTAAAACACAGCGGTAATGAATAAACCCACCGTTCGGACACTGGGCTGTTGGTGCGTTTGTCCTCACTGCTCCTCACTTTGACAGCTTCACATAAAACAAGAATAGCCACAAATGTTCCCCTGTGATCACTTGACCACAAAATCTTCTAAGAATCTAACTACTGCTGCACAGGCTCATTATAGAAAGCACAAAAAAAACAGTTCAAGAAGTCCTTCTGCATTTTATTCTCAGACAACCCAGTCCTTAATGGTTTGGGCAGCATTTTTGTGCGCTGTAAACAACTCACTGTGCTCTTTCACATGTGACCTGTTCCGTCTGCAGATAGAAGGAAAAGAAAAGCCTTCGGTTTGTCCTCATTGTCAGTTGAAGGAGGTGAGGAGAGGAGGCTGTGAGCTATTTCGTCTTCTGAGTGGGTGTCTCCCAAACGCACGTGATCACGTTTGTTGCGAGAGGGTTCATGACTCACTGGCTCCAGGCTCAGGATACTTGTCTGGCCTCTTATCCCACCCTCTCACTCAGTCAAACAGTGGTCCTGTGAGTCATGCGTTTACCGTCAACGTGTCAAATAAATCAAACAAAACATAAGACAACTAAATGCAGACTGAGCGCGCGCTGCTCGACAACTGTATCAGGATGTAAATGAGCTTACAAAGATGAGCGACAGAAAACATTTAATGAGCTGATTATTAATTAGCACAGTTCAAATGTAAACTGTGTAGTAAATTTCCGTGGTGGAAAGAAGGAACCTATATTCTCTCAAGCCCTTTAGCTAAGTAAAGTTTTGAGGTATACACACTGCAGGTCTAATATATCTTAAGGGAAAATATTGTAGTTTGTCCTTAGCTGACCTACACACCCATGTCCCGCCCCCTTTTCAGATTTAATTCTGCATAAAAAAATTAGCAGTTACGAAATTCTGATGCATTATCCTAGATAAACATTACATAAGGCTCTCCAGGGTTCTCAAGCTTGGTCAACTATACGATTTCTGTTTATGCAATAACATATAATAACAGTGTAGGGAACCATTTTGCATTAAGAGTACTTTTAGAATTGCTACAATCACTCACATTATCACAGCCTACTTTATGTATATTTATGTACATTGTTGTATTGCAAGTATTTATTAGAGTATTACAACTTCACTTAAATAAATACTTGTACTGTGTACACTGTGGTAGATTAACTCTCAACGTAGGAAAAGGACTGTAAAGATAAGGTGATAAGAGAGTCTTTGTTTAACTGTAGTGTGCTGAAGTGTCCCTAAACAAGCCTAACATGAAACTGCCGATTGTGCCTGCCGACATGCCACAACTCAGGCATCATCATTTTGGATGATATAATCAGGAAGAATGCCTGCAGAATGACCAAAACCAGCCCTGGGTTGACTTCTCACCCAGCTGCTGAAATGAAAGCGATCCGCGTGTCCACGTGTTTGTGTCATTTCCATGTCATTTCCATATGTAAAGCGGCCTCGCCTATCGCCGCGCAGCTGCGCGGGGAGCACGCGCCGATTTGTCGGTCGGGGGCGTCGGAGGAGCCAATAGGAGTGTCGCTCGCCTCTGATCCCGCCCTCCCAGACACGTTGCCTTGGGAGAAGCAACACGGGCCGATCGCTGGCTTTTCCGTCTCCGCACTCACACGCCGCACGTCCGACACATCAGCTGCGCTCTGCCCGACGCTGCTGCTGGATTTACCGCGGAACAAAGGACGAGGGGGACCAGCCGCTGCATCCTGGGAAGGTGCGTCCCTTACCCGATCCAAACTTCGCCCTCATCACACGCCACCAGCACAGCTCGCGTGGTTTATTGTCTGAGATGTTGGAGTGGTTATATTTTTAAAATCATCCGCAGGAATTTGACACAGGCGACGATCGCAGAAATTCACATAGTTGCAGCATTGGCGTTAATTATATGACAGTTTAAACGTTAAGATTATTAATGAAGATCACCACAGCTGCCTGCTTCATATAATGTGTCAGGTTTACTGGTGGTGAGGAAGTCTATTGTGTCTGTTACCCAGTTGATTTGAAAGCTGCGTTTTGGCGAACAGATCAGAAAATAGAAAATGTCTCGTAGGATAAAGTTATTTCTCTGGATAATAGGAACTTTCTTATATAGTACATTTATTTTCTAAATTACAGTGTGTTTGTGTGTGTAAGCGGTGGGCATCACTGTCCAGGTGCCCCACCTACACAGGTGGATGGAAACGTGGAGATCAGAAGGACTGTTTTGTTTGGTTAGTGTTTTATTTTATTTTTATCAATTACATGTGCGTCACGTTAAAAAAAAACTACGTTTAACCAGAAGCTGTTTTCTATACTAAATAACAATTTGAAACAAACATTGTGGGGCCTGTGTGGTGTATTCAAAGGCCCAGGACAAGTGAATAAGTGGTTGTCTGTGTGTGTTCTTGTGTTATTTAGCCCTTTATTTCATATCTCTGCACATGTATTGAATAAATGTCATGTAGTTTTATTCGTAGGAGTCGCTTTCCCAGATGTTGTCTTGATATTTGTATTTATAGAGGATCAGAAGTTAATATTTTTGTAGGGTACTGTTGGATCTAGTAAGACGTCGCCTGTTTAGTGTGAAATAGACCAAATGTTTGTATAATGTACAGTTTTAACAGATATGAGTTTAGAACAAGCTTATATGCTGGTGTATTGTTGTGTATACTCTCTGGAGATGGGTATTATATAAATCTAAATTACATATTTGTTTTGTTGAAACTTTATACTGTGTCATATAAAGCTCAGGATGTATTGATACACACTGGACATTTTATCACTCCAGACCACAGTCATTTTATTTTCACTAACACATTACAATCTGCAATAAGAGATTTCTGTACTTCTGTTTCGGTGTAATGATAGAGTTTCTATAATTAGTAAATCTCTGCTCCACCCTCCACTGTAACAATGAAATCAGAAGGTGGTCGACCTGAGACAAAGAACAAGCGAGCAATTAACTCTGATGCAGACGTTAGCCATTCAAACACCAAAAATAATCCATGTGTTGAAAACGCTGTTCTCACTTCCTTCATCGACTAATGACGTAAAGATCCCGGGAGTAATTCAGTATAGTCAGAGATTTTATTCAGTCTTCATGTTCAACCACTAGTGCCAGTCTCTCCTTCTCTCTGATTCTTTCCCCCCCTTACAAGTGTCACTTGTGTTGATAGGAGGTCTGCAGTCTGAGGCAGTGGTTGTCATGGTGGCAGACCCCTGCTCCTATGAATAAACAAGCTCACCTTGTTTATGAATGAGTGCAGTGGTAGCAGCTGGCAGGCCAGCTGACAGAGCCTGAATGGGAGGAAAAACACTATAGCCGGCCACTGGAAAATAAAGAAATTGTTCCTCCCTGGCTTCACGATGTGGAGATTTACAATGACAATCTGTCTTTGAGTGGTCAAGGTCTGCGCAGGCTCGTTGTTGACTCTGGGACGTTTGAAAGTGGCTATTCCATGTTTACTGGCTCAGGTGTCGCATCTGCTAAACAAACAGGTCATTGTGGTCTCAACAAGCGTGGCCTCTCTGCCTCCATCTGCTCAGCTGCATACACGGTGTTTTTATTTTCTCTTCTTCTTCACTGTGCTGTCTGCTGCTTGCTACTTGTCTGTGATGTTGGATTATAGTAACGGTAACCTTCTCTTTGTCAGCTCAGTGATGGTCAGTGCTAGTTAAACCTGCAGCCGAGGATGTCTGCTACAGATTCGGACAACTCCATTGACTGGCTGGCTAGTGACAATGAGGACAACGAGAGCAAACAGGAGCCTGACTGTTCCAGAAAGCACAGCGAGACAGAGCCTTCTCAATTTCCCAGCGCCGCTCCACACCTGGGTCCGTCTGACAGCAGCTGCTGCCGGAACAGCGAGGTGAAGAAAGGTGTCAGTAACTTCAGCAAGATCAGGGAAGCCCGTAGTCAGGGATCTCCCCCAAGCTGCACAGAGACCTGGGACAGGGACAGCTCCTTTGGACTGTATAAAACACAACAAGGAGAAAACGCAAAAAACACTCAGCAAGCACTGAAGAGACACCACAGCTCCACGGAGGAGGAGTTCAAGGAACGGCAGCTCATTTCTACCATGTCAGAGAAAGACCGATTTTTCAGCAGTAAGGTGAGCACCTCTGTGACTCATATCTCTTTCCCACAGGACGGGGGTTTTGGAGGTCAGCAGGAGTAGAGCATGCCCTATCACCTATATCTGGTTTTACAGAGTGCCTCATGCATGACATTTCCAGTAAAGATGACCCTCCCCTAGAAATCTTTAAGCAGAACTAGTCATGTTTTCTGAAGAACTAGAATCATTCAACCATAATGTGAGACAAACACCAGAACAAATGCGCTGAGCAACCTCTACAGTGAAATAACCAGCAGTTTGCAGAAGCCAGTTGGGTGTCAGCTTTTCAGAAATGTTTGAACACCGTTAAACAGAGCTATCACCTACAAATGAATCTATTGTCATTTTCAGTGCATGGAACTACAATGCTACATTCATCCACTTTCATCAATCTTGAACGGCCTTCGTTCTGGGAGATACGGAGAACGTAAGTCAATTTCCTATTTGTTCCATTTTTATAGTGCAAAACACAGTCACCTCTGAGCCATCATATCCTGGCCTCCTGTCTGCCTCTCCATGCTCACTCTGTCTCGTGTCTGCGAGAGAAACAGAAGACTGCATAAACAGTGTGCCAGTCTTTATGGGATATGTGTCCCTGAGATTTAGAACGAGATGTCTGAAAGATGTCTTGTTGTAGGACTGTCGATTAACCACAAGTATTTCCTGTGTGTGTAAACTGGAGTTGGCTTTTTGGGGAGAGGGACACTTGGCAATACACTCGTCTAAAGACTGCCTTCAGAGGGAAGTTAAATGTTATTTTTTTTACCAACTGGACATAGAATGTCACATTTCAGACTTCGTTAAAAAATTACTTGTCAGTGGAGACAAGTGAGAACACCCTGTACCGCGGTTTACAGAAAAGCAGCTGCTGTTTTTGAGTAGTCAGATAAGCATTATAAGGCTCTCTGGGAAGTAGCTCCGTGTTCACTCAGGCTCCGAAAGTGCTTAGTTTGGGATCTTTGTCAAACCCAAACCTTGTGTGACCCAACACTTCCTGGCCACAAAGGCAGGGAGTCTGTTCTCTTATACACACACACACACACATTTCACACAACCCATCTGTTCCACAGACTCAGCCCTGCTGTCAACACAGTTCATGTGGCTCATAGTACAACTTTCTGCTTTTCCAGGGCTCAGCAGTTTTCAGGAGAGTGTGGCAATGGACAGGATTCAGAGGATCATGGGTGTCCTGCAGAACCCCTACTTGGGGTAAGTGTCCTCAACTTGACCTACATACTGTTCTGCGGGTAACAATGAGCTCGGTCATATCCTAACATTAAATATGTCTCCTTTAAGTGTATGTTTTTGTAGCTACATGTTGACATATTTGTAGACTTTCCCCATCCTTTGTTTCCTGCAAGTGTTTTACTTTCCCAATAAATCCTTTTATTCATATGAGAATTCACCACTGTGAGACATTCAGTCCTTAAATACAATTACTGCTAGAAATGGTAATTGTTGTCTGTGTGTCTGTGGGTTAAAGTAGCCTCCAGCATGGCAATGACACACGGTTCACAGCAGGCTGCCCTGCAAGGAGCTACTACTCCAACACATTGAGGATAGATTTACAGCAGAGACGGCTGAGTCTCACTATAGCTCGTCATCTTGTTAAAAATGTATCAGGCTTCGCTGTGGGAGCTGCACACTTGTGTCTGCTTGATTAGTTCTCCACTGGACAGGCAGTAGAATGGAGTATGATATTACCCCTACAGAGGTAAAAAAGAAAAACGCTATCATTTTAAAATGTGTTTAGGTTTTACATTTGTGCTTCGTGATAAAATAATTTAAATAGTTACCAGATAAATAGGTACATTTGGGTAATGTTATTAAAATCATTATCAAAATATCAGTCAGATTATTTTCTAGATAAAATATGTATTAAGATACGTACAATTTTGTACAATATGTAAAATAATATTACATTTACTCACTCAAAGGACATAAAAATATACAAGCACAATCTGTAAATTTAAGAAGCTGGGACATGATGACGTGATTTGTCAGGCTTTTCTTTTGTTCTGATTGAGCAACCAAAGTGAATTTGTCATTAAGGTCAAACAATATCTTCATATCAAGATGTTCTCATCATGATTTTTATAGTTTCAGTTCTCTGCGCCAGTTTGCCCTGAATTTAACCCCACATTTTCTACACCTACACGGGGAGTGAACGTGTCCTGTCGGGCAGCCCGTCACTGTGCATCAAGGTGTACTGATATTAAATCAAGTGGGCGGAGTTTGGCGTGCTCTAATTTGAGTCCCCACTCACCAGCTGCTGCCTTCATATGGGAGACAGAGAGTGGGTGTGGCAGACTCCCCGCAGACAGCCGGGCAGAGGCTGGAAGGTGGCCTGAGCCCCTCCTCCCCTCTACCGCTTCCTGTGGTTGCTCTGTGTTGCCAGCTGGTGGCCCCTGCAGCAGCACAATGGTAGATGGGATCAAAGTGACTTTTTTAGCAGTCACTGTTGTGGATAATCTGTCAGATGAATTGAACATGGTTCGAATCGAGTACAGCAGGAAGGTCCTGATCATATGACACGGGCTAATCCCTACCCGCCATCTGGTTTGGATGGGTGGGAGGTAATAGGACACTGCTCTGTGCCCACCTCTGGTGAGAACTGCGTCACCACCGTTAGTTTATTTTCACAATGATGCTGCTGAAGACCGTTATGGCTTGGGTGTTTATATTTAGAGGCGAACAGAACTATAACACTAGGGCACGTGTGAACTGAAAACATGTGAGAAGTGTACTAAAGACACGCAGGCTTTGGTGAGTCAGAGTGGGTGTTCACTAGCTGTTCAGGATTGCACACTTCCTGTGTGATCTTGATAAAGAGATAAGATTTCACAGAAGAGGTTGACAAGATTTTTTTATAGATTACTCAGATTCACGTATGATTGATTGCACTTCTCCCTCTCTCTCTCTCTCTCTCTCTCTCTCTCTCTCTCTCTCTACTGCTTTCTCTGTACACCTTCATTCATTCAGGGAGAAATATATTAATATCATTCTTAAAATGGAGGAAATGCTGAAGAGCTGGTTCCCTAATGTAAAACTCCACGATGAAGTCGCTACCACTCAGACAGAGGAAGCAGTTTCTACCAAGAAACCAAAGGTAATGTGAAAGAAGAAAGCGGTGATCTGTTGTGTAAGACGAGGCCTGCTGCCAAGAACACATGGTAATGGCGCAGTAAAGAGGGACTAAAATATCTATTATTATTTAATCACCGGTATGGGACAGTGAAGGGAGGATTAAAAGCTATTTGTACAGAGGTATTGCTGCTGTCTCAGGTTTGCTAAGAACAATGACAGAGAAGAAAAGGCAGTTTTGGAGGAGTGTCCCTGAAGGGCTCGGAAAGGCCAGGATCCGCTGGAACATTCCTCTGCATTTAATTGCCCAGGATTCATTTCACGCGCCGATCTTGACACACCCTCTAATAAACACAGATTTAGCCACAGTACTAATCTGTTTTAGTAAAGCAGACAAAGTCAGTGATCTAGTGCTTATCTAAATATTTGGATGTATATATGCATATAGACGACTGTTGCCTGTTTCACATGTTGGAGATTATGTGTGTGTTGATCCAAGTGGACAGAAAAAGCAGGTATAATGTATAATAATTGATGATTGTGTAAAAGTTAAATAATGTAATAAAACCTGATGCAAAATCTGATGTTTTTGGCCTTTCGAATGTCTATTATTTGTGTTAATATTCAAATACTAGCATGTTATTTTTAGGATGTCTTCAGTAGCGTGCAGGGACAAGGAACTCTAGCTGATTGCTGCCTTCTTCCTGACAATTAAATGACTTAATTTCCACATTTCCTGCTTTTTCTACAGCTATCTCCAACAGCTATGTCCACCACAGCAGCATTGAGCCCTGTCACTGTCAGTGATCCTGCAGTCGGCACCAAAGCCCTGAGAGTCACTGATCTCACTCCTCCTGGAGCGTACTCCGCCAGTAACCTGAAGTGGCTCCACACCTCACCCATCTGCTCACCCACAGCAGAGCAGGCCCAGGCTGGCCCCAGGCACCTGCTGTCACCCAGAGACAAAGACCTAACGCAGGACAACGTGGTGTCCTCCAGCACAGACAGCCACACTAAGACAGACTCTGTGCTCAGAGGCCCTCCGCCGGGCAAAATCAACGCGCCCTGCCTAGAGAAGCTTCTCAAATCCACAGAAAGCATCATCACACGCAAGGGGACAGGGAGTTTGATGGACAGCAGCTGGTCTTAGTCCACACAGAGGGCTGGACAGTGCTGCACAGCCCAGCCTCGCCTCGCCTTGTCCACCTTGCCAGGAGCCAGTCAGCTTGCTTAACCCATTCCAGCCTTCAAAAGGGATGTCATCGATTCCTCTTTAATGTGGACGGAGTATCGACAAACGCGTTGTACTCTCTGTACAGGAATGTGCCCTCTCTGACATGACCAGTGTCTGCTTCAGTTCCCTTTTGTTGACTTATCTCCGTTTCTTTTCTTTCTTTTTTGTTTGTTTGCAGTCTTGAATAGTGTGTGTGTGTGTGAGAGTGGGAAAGGTAGATTTCACCAGAGATTGTGATTATATAACTCAGTTGTACCCACCGGCTTGTAGATGCAATAATCCAGTTCAGTATCTGTGAAACCGCTATTATGCCTGTAAGAAAAAGGAAGTGCAGGAGTAGTTTGTGCTGGAAGGGAGTAGTTCAGACATCCAGACATGTCAGTGGTCTACATATTGTGCTGAAAATGTGGGTGAAATGTGATGTTATCCCCCTGAACCCCCATAACTCCACTCTTTAAGTTTATCGATGTGACTGTTACTCATTTGTATACTTTATAAATAAATCTTTTGGTACAACTGTTCTACCTCAGTGGGCACCATGTCACGGTTAGCGAGTAGGAATGTGAACGCGACACTCAAAGTCTGGACACCTCACCAGATCTGCTGTGAGCCAAATGGCCTCCGACAGTGGGGTCCGCAGTACGAGTTGTTCCGCTTGTACAAACAGAGGATGCTCTCTCTATGGGGATGCTCTCGTGGCCTGACTGGTGCCATTGTAAAGAATGTCAACTGCAGATTTCTTTTTTGAGTCTCCCAGTAGAAGGCAAACAGTGCCTGTAACATCAAGCTGTGCCTGTAAGCCAGTTTATTACAGAGAGAAAATACGTTCAGAACACTTGCTCCTCTGTGGGATGTACAAATCAGGAATTCTCGCTCTTCTGCCATTTTCCTGTATTGCGTAAATTATTCAGATCTTGCCAACTACTTTCTGTGGTGGAGTAGAACAATTCTTTTATTTTGCAACAGAACCGGACTGTATGCTAGACCAGCAGAGAGGGACAAGGCATTTCTCTGTGTAAATCTTACAGAAAGGCTGTCAATTTACCCTGAAAAGTGGCCTTTATAGTGTGAAATTTTATACTTTCAAAATAAATGTGGTTATATTTGTTTGATGCAAAATGGCTACAGTTGTTTTTATTGTGAACTTTCTTAATAGAGCGTGAAACAAGTTCGATGAAATGCAGACACTGCCATCGTTCAACTATCCTCTTTGATCCTTATCTGCTCTTAAATTCTTTTGTGCAGTGTTCCACTCAGGTGTCACCTTTATGTTGACTCAAATATTCAATAGCACTTCACAGTAACACAAAAAGCCTTATTGTAAAGGTTAAGATGCAGGAGAAAAGACCGACTGTGTCAGCAAAAGGAATCTATGAAATAGCCCATTATAGGTCTCAGCAGAGCTCTTAAGTCCATCAATTAACCTTCAAGAAAGGAAAAAAAAGACGTGCTTTATGATTTATATCACAGTTAGACCAATTATAGGGGGAATCGACCGAGGAACACTTGAAGAGATCTTACTTCCTCAAAATCAGAATAGATTTACTGTTTGCAAGGCAGGATGTAATTTTCAGCATTTTATCGGTGCTGTAGAAGACGTTTTCTGCTCTTTCAGGACTGCAGTGAAAAGTACCACCTCAGTATCACTTCACGTTTCTCAGAAAATGTTAACACTGTGGGGAAGGATTAGTTTTGTTTTTAAACACACACTGATCTGCTTTTGCATGTCTGTAGACAAAACCAGGCAGCTTGTGACTTACACTACCCGAACAACACACGATGACACTGACAACTCAAGTAGTTCTAGAAATATCAAATACTGTGACTGACTGCTGCTTTACCTATATATCAGTCCACTTTTAAAGGTTCTCTTGATGATTTAACACACAACTTTCTGATTCTACTGCCAGGAGCTGCACACTGAGTCCAGCTTCTAAGAAATCCTAACTCTACTGGCAGTACAACATTTATGCTAACGAGAATTTAAAAAGAAATGACTGCCAAATTTAAAATGAGATACTGCCATCTATGGGTGAAAAGCTGAACCTGTGTGGTTGTGCTGTGGCCTGGCTGGGGCCGGGGTCGTGGGCGGTGCTGCAGCCGGTCCCAGCTGTCTTTGGGCGAGAGGCGGGGTTGGCCTGGAATTATCTAAAGGTAAAGGAAATTTAAAATTGTAGAGGCTTGCCACTCATTCTGACTTCATCTTCTTTGAATTACACAGAATAGTCACACGTCTCTTTATGTAGGCTCATTAAGATACAGAATAGGTAGAGGGCTCCATTATCCACACACAGATTCCTTCTCTCAGGGTAAGGCTAATGGTTTGGACTAGAGTACGTTTGGGTCTAATACAGATCAAAAAATGTGAGGCTGTGAACACTTGCACAAAAATGTTTTTTAGAATGTACTTCAGCTCTTTTTCATATTTATTTTTAAACAATTGAAATGTGAAATTTATCCACATTATGGTTGTACTGTATACTACTGACCGTATGAAAAAAGGCAACGCACATGCACACAGAGGGAAGGAGAGCAAGGATGTGCTAATGAATTACATTCGTATTTGTTTAAATTTGTATTGTACTGTGTAAGTGGTGCTAGAGTTACCTGGTAACATTATGGATCAGTTTCAGTGGAATAGAAATACTATTGCTTTTTATTTTCAAAGGTTTACAGAGATTATGTTTTACAAAACTGATTGATGTCAGAGTGTTTTGTCCAGGCAATGCGTGGACAAAGCTTCAAAGACTAATCATTACTGGAAGAGCAGATATGGGGGCCCATTGTTGAAAGCACTCAAAGGTGAGTGGGAGAGAAAAAAGGGAGGACGGGTCCATGGTTCCGACTGCAAAAAGCTGAAAGGAAAACTAAATAAAGCTCCTTTGACTCTGGCTAGCTAGCCTTTCATTGTAAATTTGCCTTGATTTGAGCTTCAGCTGAGTGTGAAATGACAAGGCAACATGCTGTAGAATCAGAGCCAAGGTGAGGTGCTTCACCGTGCTGCAGCTATTTACTGCATTGTATGAGTCATTCTTCAAATCCTCACAGACAGAACGAGGCAGGTTACGTTCACTGCTCAACTACCAATCAAATAATGAATAGCATAAGACAAAAGTGCATTATTTCATCCTATTAAAAGGTCTTATTACTTTTGTGCACAGCATCTCCCCTTCACTCCCGTTCACAGTCTAATTAACATTCCTCAAGCTGCAAGATGCAATTTACCAACCGCATCCCCGTGTGATTGAACAGTTCGATGCAGTTTGTGTCGACGCACATCATCTATAATGCTGTGATTAGAAAAGGCAGTCATGTCCATACAGGCATTACATGCTGAGGCAAAACTAATTTCCTGTCTTCACACTGTAGCCTGGTAGCTTTTCAGACCGACGACAAGATAAGCATTAATGTAAAGGTCTGAATAGTTGTTTAAGTTTGGGAAACAAAACCAGTTCAATCAATCAATCCCATTGGTTCACATGAAAAATCAAAGCCATTACATCTTATCTTTAGCTGAGCAGATGAAAAAAGGTTGCCTTGATCATTTATTGGTTGTTAGAGAAACAGGAGTTGCAGAGTGGAAGAACAGTGTGTTTGGAACCAACCTTTGTATGAGACTGTTGCACATTTTGAAATTCAGAAATAAGGCATGGACCTATTATGTTATTATGAACTGTACAGCTGATCCATTCATACCCTGTAGAGTTAATGCCATCATGTGTCTCTCAACTGAGCATCTTTAATTAACAGACCTGTGAACCTGTAACGAGGAGTTTCTCTAAGTGGCTGTGTAAACACTGGGGTGGGGGGGTTTGATGGACTGGTCCGTCATTACCTTAAATTGGATGGCATGTGTTAAGAAACAAAAACAGTTCTCTATATGTGGGGCGTCAGAAAACAAATGGCCACCAAGCACATTTATCAGTGATACAGTGGCCCCTGCAAATAATCAATAATCTGCAATAATCTCTGTGCATTGTTACAGCAGAACTGATTTTGACCATGGTTTTGATATTTCAATATTTAACTGTACATGCAGAGGAAAGTGAAACTTTCACATGTTTCACAAGCTCACAGTAGGAAAAAAAGATAAATGAAAGTTCTGTGAAACAATTGTTGAGCCATAACATACAGTAATAATAATAGTATGTTGTATTGGTACCTGCTCAGCATGCTGTCATCACCTCAGAATATCCTACACAAACCGTATCTTTCATATGTTAATTTCTATGCAGTTTTCAGAATGTGCACTGTCATTGCCTGCGAGACCAATTATGTGGGCAAGGCCTCATTGAAAGCTCACACCATTACCAGTTAATTATCTGCAGAGAAACAGAACCAAATCTCAGGGGCTTTTGATTTTCCTAGAAGACAATGCTTCAAAGGAACAAATAAGATGCATTTTATGTGTAAATATACTCCAAATGGACCTGAATCGCACAGAAGGGAAAGTGGGTACATTTGGATGTATGAACCACAAAACTCTAAAACTGTCAGTAGAACTGTCCACATTGACACAAAGGTCAACCAGTCAAGACTGGCTTTATAAGTGCATAGTAGCCATCTTCTGTATCTTAATGAGCCAAACCTGTCATCTCTCTTGGGTCTAATCACGCAGATAAGGAAGGTACGACTGTTACAAAGGCAAAAACATAGAGTGGGATCAGACCACTAATACAGACACACTGCTCGCCGGGATTTCAAGAGCACAGAGACTAAATATGGCTTCTCTTCATTAAGTCTCATTTCTAAGAATAGAGGGCAGAGTGTGCTCTTGTAGGTATGAATAATGGACTCAGCCTCCAGGAGCTCATTTCCAGAGATCATCATACAAGTGCACACAGAAAAATAAAGGTGCCAACTGGAACCAAAAATGGTTCTGTAGAGTGATGCCATAGGAGAACCTTTTTTG
>JAUMHF010000023.1:12057449-12106278 GCA_032359275.1 Microctenopoma steveboyesi | reverse complement strand
AACCGTCCACAAAATAAAAAGGTTCTTTAACTTGCTGTGGTTCTTTAAGGAACCATAGAAGCGTCTGAAGAACCATTATTTTTCTGAGTGTGTGGCCTAATGATCACACAGATAAAGTGAAAGGCTGGCATTAATGAATAATGCTGTCATGATTGTCTCCAGAGCTACGTGGCCTCCTGTGTCAGGTCTTCTGACAGCTCCGTTCGCTGATCACAAGGCATCAGATGTAATACATAAAAACTGGGTTCAGGTCACATGTGGTTGATATTTGTCGCTGCGCACACAGCTAACTTTAATATCAGACTACAAAAACAACACAGAACTACAAGGTGATGCGTGCAATATTCAAGCGGCTGGAAACTGCCTGAAAGGTGATAATTAGACTGCAGGTTTTTCACTGAGGTCATTGTGAGTGGTGGATTCGTACTAGAGTGCATTTTATTAAAGGGAGGTTATAATGTTTTAGCCACCCTATTTAAAATGAATTAGGGAGCCATAACATGAACTAGATTTGACAGTTTTCATTGTACATGCATTATTTGTATATGTATTACAGTGTAACTTTAAGAGCAATCAATTAAATTAATTCTTTGTTTTGCCCACTAGGTGGCACTATTGTAAAAGAAGAAAAAAATGAAGTTTAAAAATGATTTTTTTGTTTCAGGTTATAGGAAACCAGCTAAAGGCATCAGGAAGCACTTTCAGCAGGAATGGGAAGCTGTCATCAATGCAGAAACTTCATAGTTTTAGAAACATTAACATATAGATTGTTGAGAAATTTTGACAGGTGTTTTTTTAGTGTCATAACATGTCTCTAAAATGATAAGGTGTCACCTTATATCTCACACTTGCATGAGACAGTACAGTAAGGTCCTTTGTCAGAATTAAATTGTGTCTGTCCCTGTGGTCTCCGGGCACAGAGTCCAGCAATTCCTGCTGAGGGGAAGACATAGTTTTGTATTACACTCATCACACAGCACATCATTTCTCACAGCAGACCTTATTTGTCTGTGTGAGCGACTCATCCATCACATCACTCCACAGTGAGTCCACTGGAATCCCATGATCACAAAACCCTGTTGCTGGTGGACGACAGAATTAATCCGAATATATGGAGTGTGACTTTGTTATATGAGATGGTTCAGAGCTAACGGAAATGTCTTACTGGAAGGCATGCCGCTTCACTCTCTACCAGTGACAAAGCTACAAAGGACTCAGCTCATATTTCGGTGAGACATGGCTGAAATATTTACAGTCACCCGCCTGGAGTCTCCATCAGGGAACAGATGACATCAACTTTCAATATTTTAATTTGATCTTGTGCAAGTAACTCACACATTGTCACACATTGGTAAATCATCTCCACATGTACAGAACATTCCTCACTACTGGGACTCAATGGGCTTCAGGCTTCATCTTATTAACCCATTCACACACATGCTACTTCAACATACGACAGGAGGAGACGATTGGCGGACAGGTGCTCTACCTCCTGATCCACAGCCACACAGCATTTTACTTCACTTCAAGTCAAAAAATCTCAGTCGTTTACATTTACATGTAGTTTAAGATGAATCCTGTTTTCACATCGTTTCTTTTAAAAGCTTACTGGGCCAGTAAACTAACCTTTTACATATAATGGTCTGTACTCTTCATGAGGAAACATACTGCACGGAGAGAATGGGTGGAGGTTCACTAGACCAGTATGATGGCAGAAGAGGCTCTACTTTACCACAGCATCACCCTCTCTGACGGTGCTTTTATTCATAGACCCAAGCTGGGTTAAACTTAAGACTATGAACTAACTTCATACTGCGCAAAGATAGCTCTTGAACACGTGCCCATGTTAATGTATCATCATATTAAAAACTGTCTCACACTGAGCAGACAGATGAAAGTTAATGTGTTCTGCCTTTCTACTTTATACAAAATAAATATTTGAAAAAAATATTTATCTTATTTTTGTACTTTGGGAAATTAAAGACCCAGTGTCACAGGTGATGTTCAGTGGCAACAAGACCAGCTTTAGGTTATTGGAGATGTTAAACCCCACTTTATTAAAGGCTTCATCGAGGTTAACAACCTAACAACTTCGCAGAGTTTATAAAGCTTCTTCTCCATGCCTGACGAAGCCTTTTAGATGAGTTGCCACCAAACAGTTGACTGCAAACAACAAAATATTCAGTTGTTTTAGAGCTTAACTCTCATTCCAGAATAAAACTCATGATGTTTCAAACTGTTCGGCTTTGTTTTAATTTTTTATCGTATCTAATTTTATTTTGGCCAATTTTAAGGAACTATACTTATTATCATATTACATGATTTATATTTCTAAATGTAAGTGTCTTATATATTTTATACAGTGTATAAAATGTCCGGCATCATTGAGCTGAACTTACAGATTTCAGACCGACCTTTTGGTTAGTCTAGATTCCTTTCATACCATCTGTGTGGAACTTGACTACATTGTGTCACTGCCAAATGTATTTAGTTCAGGTCAATTTGTCCGTTCAGCCAAACTGAGCCCGAACAACATTACTGTTGTCACACCAGGCAACAGACCAGTGGCTTGATGAAAAATCAATAGAAGTGCCACAACAATGAGTGGATGCTGTACAGTGGTCTTTTTCAGAGTGATAGGAACATTGCTATAAAACATTAAAATTGCCTTTTTTTGTTCTAAAATGCATCTTTAAGCACTGCATGCATGTCAGTGCACTTGGCAGCGTGTCTACCAACATACTGTGTAGTCACACCTAGAGCTAAAAAACAAAAAAACAAGCAAAAGAACATCATGTTCATTCATTTTCAATAAATAATACAGAAAAAAATGTTTGAGTGAGGAAGCAGTGAATTATCATTTTAATGAGCTAAGATACAAGTATAATGAACTTAAGACATTTGACAGTTACATATATATTTACACCATAAATACATCAAGGTAGAATAAGATCTAATAATGTTGTTACATTTTAGCTGTAAAATTCCTTTCACATGTTTATGTAACATTTCTGTTTTTATATCCTCATAAGATGAAATACAATCGTCTCATTGGACAAGTGCACAGATTGTTCTGTATGATGTACAGGCTTCAGGTAATTACTGTTGTGTGGCAAATGAAAAATGTACATGCTAAATATGCTAATTTGCCAACCGTACACAAACACTGATGTTTCTTAGCAGAATGACGTGTAAACATTTGGTTACGAAGAACTGATACGATCTTGCTATCCTGCAGTACTAAACCCTTTTATCTGTCAATACATTGCACAATACACCTTGTGTAAATCCTCACATGCAGCCAGCACAGTGACAAAAAAATTGGAGGGATTTCTAAGACTGCAGTTGTTAGAGGAAGCTGTCTACCTCTGCGTGTATGTGCAAACATTTACTTTTCAGTTCCTGTCAACGATAAAAACAGTAGCTCGCATTCAAAAATGGAAAGATGCAATTTAACATACAGCAAATGATGCTGTTTTTGTGGAAGAAAAAAGACGACTGATGAAAATGCTGCATGTTCAGTTTTCAATTACACAGATACTCAAGCTGATCCTTTATGACAAAGGTGCAAAGTAACTGTACTGTAATGTGAATATTGACCAACACATCTACGGCTGTGGTTGTCTCAGGAAGTGCTGCTTCTCTTTCTGGTCCTCGGTCTTCTCTTCTGGACTTCTTCCTCTTGGTCACTTTCACAATCCCTCTGAGAAAAAAAAGGTGCAAGGTGTTCAGAAACAGCTGTGCCATAATCACAGAGAACTGAAGTACTATTGTTGACTGCAAACCAACACTACAGGGTACAACGATCTGCTGAACATTTTCATGCTTGCACAAAGCAGTGGTGTCTAGGAATCTCATGGCAAAAACAATTGCTGGGCGAATAATCCCATTTTGTTTCTGTACAAATTCAACTAAGGAGATTTATTATGATTATTAGTAAGCTTTTGGTGGTGAGAGTAGCCGGATTTGCTACCTTTGGACAGAGACAGACAGGCTGTTTCTCCTTGCTTAGAGTTAGGTCACATAAACCTCTCTTAGCACTTGCTTTTATTAGTTTAAAATGCATTTTTTTGCATGACATGATTTAAATGTCCTTGTTGAAAGTTGCTTTGGTCAGAAGAATCTACCAAATAATTATAATTAGATATTTAATGTAAGGTTTAGCTTAGCATGAATATTACATTATATTGATTTAACTGCTTGTTGTTTGCCTAAAATTATCTAAGTCTTTTGTCCTGGAAACAAAGCAAACTTGGAAGACCATCAAAATCTTGAACTGTTAGTAGTCCAAACATTCATTGCCTTTGCTCCTACCTTGTCCTGCGCAGGCAGGTCGTTGCCCTTCTTCATGATCCGAGTGAGGTGGTTGCACAGAGCCACAATTCTAAAGGACAGCTGTTGAACAGACAAGAGCAAATCAAATGAGATGTATATAGAATCCTGATTTACTGTAAGGATTGAACCCAGCTATGTTCAATTACTGTATTATACCTTCCATCTGCGTCTGGCATACTGCCTTTTAAAGTTATCCAGATTTATCACGGACAACCTCTTCACCATGGCTTGTCTGGGATTCAGAGGCTGCAGAGAGACAATAGGAGGCAAAATGGCACAGGATGTATCTTTCATGTTAAAGCTCATAGACCGGATGCTAAAATGTCTGTTTGGTTTTCACCAATCTGTGGAATCTATAATACCACAGGAAATAAACTGAAACATGCAGATGAAATCCTCGGTTTGAAAACGGTACAAGTAATAAGTAAGTCATAAATAATGCACAAGTAGAAGACATCTCTGAAGTTATTTTAATCCTAAAGCTTGAACATTTATTTCAGTGTTTTTGACAGTTAGAAATATCACTGCGCACATCAAAGTTGAGCACACAAATGTGTACGTCTGTTCAAATGAGTAACTGCAACTGCTAAAAAGCACGAATAACAAGGTCACACATTTTCAAACCCTCAAGCCTTATCATATGTTGTGTTTCCTGTTCGCTCACGCAGCAGCTCAAAGAAAAAAAATTAATTAAATTTAAATAATAATATTAAAAAATAAATATTAAAAATAAATAAATAATATAATAAATAATATAATAAATAATAATAGATTCAAAATTATTATTAACTAATAAATATCTTTAGAAATATATAACTCTGCACAACCAAACACCAATATATTATTTCAAGAAATAAGAATATAAATATTCAAATAAAGTGAATCAGAACAATATGTAATGCATGTATAAGACTATACATTCAAAGGCTGGTGTTACTGTAAAAGAGTTGAATTCCAACAGCACCATTTTAAAAAAACATGTTGGTGTCATGTCAGTAACAGTGTGTCTTCACTTCCATGTACTAGCCAGACTCTGTGCGTGGCTGTTTGGCCTCGTGGCACATTTCTCCTCCGCAGGACTGATGCAGCAGCTCCTTCAGTGCCTGCCTCATATCCATATTTAGACTGCTGCTGTGGATTCCGCCACTGGCTCCTTCTGGATGCAGAGAGCTCATCGTTTCCTGCATCCACTGCAATTCAGAGTTCAGCCCCTGCCTCAGGGAGTCTATCCGGCTCTGCCTCTGATTGTACTTCCTACTGATACTCTCCAAACTGGCATCTACAGCGTTTACATCCTCCCGCAGCAACTTTCTGGCTGCTTCCACTTTACGAAACTCATAGTGGACCTTGGAAAACTGCTTTCTTGCAGTCTCACTCTCCTCCTTGTACCATGCTTCCTTGTCATTGCAGATGGAGAGCAGTGCCTCTATGTCACCCTGCAGGGTGTGGTGGGACCCTGACACCTCTGACAGACGTGTTTTCACCAGGCTAATTTCTTCCACCACATGGGCAAAACGCTCAAAGTTGGCATACGTGTTGTTCTGTGACATGCTTGAGTGCACCTGGATGGTGTACTCTTTGAGGCGCTTCGTCTTGAGCTGCTCTGCTTTCTTCTCAGCCTCCGGGGCGGCACTGTCTTCTTCTGTGGATCCACGAGACTTGAGACAGAAGGGTGGATGGAGGACACTCAGTAAGAGGCTGTCTCATTGTCTTTGAAACACACATGTAATGATGAATATCCCAGCAGGCGTGGTACTGTAGGATTAGTGTATGACTCTGCAGCAAAAGCGATGGCAGGCAAGAGTGTCAAAAAACAGCAGACATTTCTGTTGAGTGTGCTTTGTTTCCTGTGCTTAGGTATCCAACCAGGATGAAGAATCCACAGCATAACGCCATTTTCATGCCTTGCAGCAGACAATGTTGGAGTAGATGTCTTCAACATTGCAGATTATTGAACATCCATGCCATTAAAAACAGAATTAGTGAGTTCCTGCTTTATGTTGATCACTTAAATTTGGCGACAATTTCTGTGTAAAAGTGTAAAAGGCAGCTGTGCAAGATATGTGGAGTTTATAGGTGAAAGGACTCAAAAAAAGCTTGGGAGGGGTGAGGTGCGGTGATGGAAACAGTATACCATTCAGGTATTGTGATAAACTAGACCCAGAGGCTAAGCCTTTCATTTGGCTGGTGTGAACTGTGGGAATTTGATCCTGTGGTCATTTCTTTGCTCCCACAACAAACAAATCTCTCGCCCAGTTCAGCTGTGTTACATGTTATTTGACATGTCTGGAGTCTGGAGTAATGACAACATGTATGCAGAATACTAAACATGCTATAAGTGCATACCTTGATCCATGGATGGTTTAGGGCGTCGTGTATGGTCATTCGTTTTCTAAAATGATGAGAGACAGAAGAAGAAAATACAGCTGAGTAAATACACCAATCAGACATTGAGCGTGATGGCTAGTCCCGTGAGTCTCTCGGGACTACTGTCTGTTGAGAGGCATATAACTTTCCCATGAATATTTGGTTTCCTGGAGGTGCATTTAAATGGGAACACATGTTGAGCAATAAGACAAAGATCACATGGTATTAAGTGATATTAGTACCACACACAGCTTTGCGTGAGGTGATTACTGTGGTTCACTGCGTAAGTAATATTTATTGAGCTCATTTTATTTGGTGAATCACACTGTGTACAAATAACAACTGTGCTCTAGATTTTTGTCTTGTTCATTCTCATATGGATCAGGACTGCACATATAATGCGCTCAAGACTTACTGCAACGAAACCTCTAATGCGGGGCTTTTGGAATAGTCAGACTTGACCTTTGGCCTTCACGTGACTGTTACCTCGTGTTCTTCTCCAGGAGCTGCCTGATAAAGCTTTTGGCCAGTTCGCTCGTATTGCTGAAGAACTCTTCATCAAAGTCGTAGTTCACTGCTGAGATGTTTCCCAGCGTTTCCTGCTTCGTGTCCCCAAGAAAAGGCGACGCCCCGCTCAAACTGCAACATCACATTCACTCAGTGTGTAACTTTTCTCCAGGATCACTTAGGTACATTAAAATTTCTATCCATAATAATGAATCAAAAACTTACAGTATATATGTGATGACTCCAATGCTCCTGTGAAAAACAGCACAAAGTTAATCCTAAGTTATCCAAACTACAGCCTGTTGTATGGAAGGCAGCACAGTCAGGGGTAATCAAAGGAGCTTACCACATGTCTGCCTCCAATCCCAGTGGCTCATAGTTGACTATCTCTGGAGCTGAAAATAGACAGCACACACTTACGCATCACAACAGTGGCACTCCACACGTCAAGTCTCCTCTTAAAATGTCCCAATATGTAAACATATCTCAAAGAAATCACCTACCAACAAATTCAGGGGTACCAAAAATGTTTTTGAAATCAGCCCCAGCTTCTATTTTGCGTGCCAGTCCAAAATCTATAATTTTGATGCGAGGTAGAGAAACGTTCCTGTCGAGCAGCATTATATTTTCAGGCTAAAAGAACAGAACAGAGAATCACATTTTTCAGCAGATTTCCTCTGAAACCGAGGCTGTATAATATATCCACAACAATGAATAACATAAATTACCTGATGAAAGCTGCCTTTTGGGTGAGCATTCAAGACAAAAATTAAGATCATAGTGGTTTTACAGTATTAAACATTCGGAAAGTTGCTTGATTCACTTTCTTGTTAAGAGTCCGACAAAAAGCCTGATACTGCTACATGCTCTCAACATGATGCCCAACCTAACAGCCTGCTAACCCAGTGTAGCTTAGCACAAAGACGGGGAACAGGGTAAACAGCTGAGTCTGTCTAAAATATATCTTTAGCACCCACTAAGCTAAACAGAACTGTTTAGTTTAACTAAGTTGTTCCTTTCTGCCTTTTTTTGATCCCTAAAAAAGTCAAATTGTATAAGTGAGAATCCATTTTACACGCATTCAGTGCATAGTTACCATGCACTCAGTGTAGACTGGTACATGTTCTTCGTCAGTTAAGTTCCTTTGGAAGCTAAGTTCTTGCTTGCATTTTAGCTTACATTTATAATTAGTCCTAGTTTCTTATTTCATTATATTGTTATTTACCTTTACACTTTTAATTTGAAATTTGTAATCTAATTGGAATTTGTCAGAATACATTTCTCTGCGTGCTGTACACTGTATAACTATGTATGTGACAAATCAAGAATCTTGAATCTAAAATAAATAATTGGTAAATAGGAACATAACCCCTGTGACTGGGAGCACGTAGATTGTATTTTCCCCCATTTTAAGCCTTTGTGCTAAGCTAACTGCTATACTTCAAATTTAGTGTACAGGTAAGAATTTCAGACTTTGTTTTATTGTTCTGAATTCCTTTAATACTGTAATATAAATTACAGTCTCTGTTACATCTTCACTGACTGGATTTAAACATTTCACGGGAAATGTGCACTAAGTAGAGCACAGAAATGTCATTGTTAACTGAAGGTCATAATCTCTAGCAGGAGACTGTGAGTTGTGTTTTTCTCCTTTATTGCCATACAAAAAGTGTCAAAATTGGAAAGAAGCAGCAGTTGCAGAAAAGCAAGATAGTGACATTCACTGTGAAATGACGGATGACCATGTGGTGACTGTATCTGAGAGACTGGACTACAGCTCACAAAAAACAGGAAGAGTGTATAGTTTAGATAAGACTGTAACGGCACATTTAATACACACCTGCTTTATACTAATATATTTCACATCTTCAGTTCTGCTCAGTCATGCATAAAAGAAAAGTTACTATGTCTGTGAGCATTTTAAATATTTAAATACATAAAGTTAAAAGGCGCATGTTTTACCTTTAGATCAAAATGTGAAATTCTTCTGGCGTGGAGGTACTGGACTCCATCTAGGACCTGTTTAATAAACTGAGTGGCCTCCTCTTCACAGAGAGACTCCTTCTGAGCCAGAAAATCAAACAGCTCTCCTCCAGAGACCCTGTAACACATGACGCATGCACTCACTCATGCTGCGGAAGCAGATCGTATGAATCAGGGGCTCTCCTGAAATTTAGATCGGCAAATTGCTGAGTGTGTTTTGAGTTAGTTTAGACGCATCTTTTGACCACATGACAGCCCATACACAGGACATTTCTTTATATCCGTGCAAAGAACACACAAGAAACTGAATGATCCACAGTACATGATCCTGAAGCTTAGGCCAGTCAGTTCACCACTGCTTTGACTGAAATGGGCATTCATTAGTCCTAATTGGGCCCGGCATGTTCCCAGGCTCCTGCTGGACCCAGATGGGGACCTCAGTGGCCTCTTTTAGAACACTATGTGAAAGACAATGGTTCTTTCCAGCATATGTGACACAGGCTCAACTAAAAAATTGATTGTCACAGACCTACAACATGGACAAAACACTAGTGCATAGTACTGTTGAATGTTGCAGTAACTCACAGTTCAAGGATAAGCACCATGTCTGTGCGGTTCTCGTACACATCGTGCAGCGACACGATGTTGGGGTGCTGGAGCTCCTGCAGGATGCTCACTTCCCTCACGATCTCCTCTCTACTCACACCTCGCCTGCTGGGATGATTCAGGCGCTTCTTGATGAATTTAGCTGCATACACATTGCCTGTGCTCTTCTCTGTGCAGTGCTTGACAATAGCAAACTGCCCACTGTAGACACAAAAGACACATTAAGACACTGTAACAGTATGAAATGCAATGAGAGTAATAATTCATTTATCACTTAACCTTCTAACGAAATTCTAACAATGAGCATCAGGATGTAGCTTTGGGTGAAGAGAGATTTCAGGGAGGAAGCAGTGTGTCAACACCAGCTGAAATATTGAGGATTAATCCATCACTTCCTGTTTCAGTGTCAGACAAAGAACAATGAGATAGGGCAGTAGTGTGGAGGGAGTTTCAGTCCTCCCACTCATGCAACCTTCCTGCCAAATTTCTAGCCATCCCCAAGTGATCAGCCTACTGAAAAATCCCAAAAACTCTGAATATTTCACAATAGAGGTATGGCATTGTCCATGGCCCTTTGTTTCACATTGAACTCTTCCTTTGCACGTAACAATGAATGTCTGGGTAAGGCATTTAATTAATTAGTTTAAATACTGAGAAATGCTGAGCAGACATGGACTGTTTTTATTTTTAAAATATGTCACGTGACACCACAAGTGAAGTGCTTCTATTGTTACTCTCTCCCAACACAAGTAAAGGAGAAGTGTAAAAATATGTTGCAGCACCATCGCCCAGGTAAATATATGCTGTGAGTATGTTTTATTATCAAACCAACACTTGTAATCTAAGACCTGACAAAGCTTGCTGCCACTCCTGCTGATGTAAACACTTGCTGCCTGTGTGGGCTGACGTGCCCACTTCATACATTCGGACTGTGAGAACAAGTCTGTTTTAGTCATTGATTCATCAGTAATTGGCCACAGGAAGAGATGAGGGTGAATGTGGTGGCAGAGGTGGCTAAGAGGAGGAGGCGAGGAAGGGGAGCATTGTCTTTAACAAGACAAAGATGACGAACATTCAGTCGAGAATACAGACAGAACAGCAACCGTGAAAGGTGGATGGAATATATTAATGCTAGAGGACACATACAGATTATAGATTCTGAAATGCAATGTTTTTATAATGTATATATGTTCATGTACTGTGCACAGACACACAAAGAATATACACTAACTTGAAGGCATTTGATATATTATGGACATAACTACCCATCCAGAGATTCCATGGGGGCTCTGAGAGGCTATCAATAGACACCATGATGTCCACTATCATCATGGTGTCTAGGAGACTAAGAATAGGACTGTGCACAGGCTCATTCCTCCCCTGCCATCTCTGTGCTGCTCTTGAGGACAAGGCAGAAGAGGCTGAGGTGGAGTGGGCAGAAAAGTGGAAAGAACAGGTTGCTGGGTAATGGCAGCATCAAGCACACAGGAGTCAAATAATCATATGGATACCAGACTCTTTTCACAGAACTACCAGTCAACATCTGGATTGATTACAAAAGTGATCAGCTCGGTGCTTTAAATCAACCCTAGGAAATGATTTAATGTGTCCCTCATCACAGTATTGTGGAGCAGAAGAGCCAGTTTGTACTTTAGAGGCACACCCTGTCGGTTGCTTACTTAATTCCACCATCATATGTTACAGTAGCTACACAGAAGACACTAAGCACCTTATTATATTATTCAGCAACAGCAAACCAGTTGTTAAGGTATATTTTTATCATGCAAGACATTCATTCAGTCTGTAAACTAATCTATTGCTTGTGATGTTAGACATCCTTCAGTGACTGGTAAACTGGAAACACAACTTCTAATATTGTACTAAAACTAAAACACTTCCCTGCATCATCTCAAATAATACTTCCTACACAGGCTCCGAAGGAATAACACGTGGTACTTAAATGTCACGTGTTTGTAGTTTCGGGGCACTTCTTGTGAATCATGTTAGACTGTTTAGGTATTCAGGGGATTGCTTCATGTGTGTGTCTAAAACCAGAAGCCTTACCAAAATCTTTAGATGAGCTTCAAGGCTCTAGTTCTAGGTATCAACTGAACCACACCACCCCAGGTAATAAAACACCGTCTAGATCAGATTCCACTGCAAACATGTCTGAACAGAGAATGCAGAGTGGGAGAGAGAGAGAGTGTGGAGGTGTGGTGTACATTGTAATATTGGTCTTCAAACACATACATCCTGTTAAAGGAAAAAATAAAAACAGGCCGGCTGGGGTGACAAAGAAAAGGAACATAGTATCTGTAATGCACCCTCTTTCTGGTCTGTTCACAAGTTGGCCCCACCCCTGAGACTTCCCTGACCATGTGAGAGATGCCTATGATAATGTGTGAACTGAATAGGAGGTTAGGGCACTCACTGAAACCAGACCTGCTCTCAGCAACTACAGCTTTGATTTGCCTAATAAGACTGAACAGAATAACTCCCCATGCTGATGGTTGCCACCCAAATGCAAGAGAGCGCACCCATTAGTGCAACAGTATTAGAGGAGGGGCTTTCATATTGTTATGAAGTGTAGAGTAACAGCAGCGGAGAGCTGTGATGCTGGGAGCGGTATTCCACCGCAGGCCAGGCATGCCGGCTGTCTTAGCCCTAAGCCGGCCGCTGAGGCAGAAAGTACCATCTCTCCACAGTGTTTCCACTTCCAACAGCTGAAGGTCATTATCCACAGTCAAGGTTGGAGGAATGCTCCGACAGGTGGCACCGGCCCAATTTTTAAACACATTTCTCAAATGGAAACCTCTGGGGCAACGTGACAAAGAAACTCAGATTTGTAATGGACCAAACCCTGTGTCCAGTCCTATCATCTGTGAATCAAATGCGAAGGGGGCTCTGAGGAACGAGCTTAAATCAATAGCAGATCATTTTTTTCTGTAACAAATAAACGTAGATACTAATACTGCAGAGTCTTGTTGGTTGTGTCGGAAATAGAGCGTCTGTAGCGTAGCACTGGCTGTACGAGTGTTTGCTGACAGACACATGAACTCTAACAAACAGGGCCTTCGGGAATGTCCAAGAAGTCTGAGTGGAGGTTCCTCTCTTAGGCTGCACTAGAACAATTCAATTTTTCACCCACTAAGACAGCAGGAATGCGTGTTCCCCAGAGCTGACATAGATTCTTGCTCTGACTCTTGTGCATGCATGCTATAGATAAACCATGTACAGTAAATCTCTTTGGAGAAACTCTAGCTCTTTTCTGCACTGTCACTTCTTTTAGCTTCCACGCGTCTAATTTGATCACTTCTGCCTTAAATATGCATCACTGCCCTTTATGAAGCTCCAACACAGATAAAACGAACTTCTGCTATTTCTCTAATTCATTTCTCGTGCACGGATGTACAATCTGGTTGCAAAGCGCATCATTTAAAAGAATTACCTGATGGTGGTACTACGTTAAAGGATGACCAAATATCAACCCATTCAATAGCTCAACTCAGGGTGGAATCAAGAGAAAAAAGACCAAGGTGAAATCCGATGTAGTCAAAATGTCACATCCACAATGATGTAAGTGTTGGATTTACCGGTTTAATAATTGGAAGGAAGTTTACAAGCCTTTTGCTTTTGTTGAAACATGCAAAGACAATGGCACTTCCAGTTCAGCTGCGCATCCTGTGACCCAGTGTTTTCTTCAGTACACAACAAAAACAAGCAAAGATGTGTTTCTTTATCCATGGTCGCCACAGCATCTGTTGTCTTATAAGAGCATTAGCAAAGTTCTAGCAGTCCACCATGTGCCTGCCTGGATGGTCACTTGCTTAACAGCTTCTCATGGTCTCGCCAATTATGGTTATGTCATCACCAGTGTTTTCACTGAGGTGGTAAGGCAGGTACAGTTGTCAGTAAGTGTCTCACATCACAAACAAAAGATTAGTTTACAGTTTCCCCAAAACTCTCCATTAGAAGTGGAAATGAACATTGAGTACTACTGTGTGGGGTCCTGTGACATCATACTCTGTCAACAGAGGGACAGTGTGAGTAATTGTTTTCCTGTAGCAAACAGTTCCATAGTGCACAGAACACCATAAAAAAACTCTGATTTCGAACACCTTCATAAACTTTCCCCACCCTCCTGAGCCGATGAGTAACAGGTCAACTGTGGACAGGATGACCCATGAGGCTCTTACATACTCTGGGTGGGGTGGGCTGCAATCTGCAAACTCTAGAGGATGAATTACAGATGTTAACACTCTGACATGTTCTTTGACTGAAAATGTCTCCTGGATCGCAAATATTTTGTGGCTTTTAACCACAAGAGCTCAGTTTCTGTTTCTCGAGCGTGTACTCAGAGCTCAGATCGCATACGTCTGCCTTGTAAATAAATGTTTTCTACTGAACCACAACTAAGCCTATTGTACCTTTTCCCACTGGTATTTTATCTGATATTATTTTCCAGAGATGCAAACTCATAACAGGTTGATAAAGAGTTTTTAACACTTAATAAATATAAAATAAATGCCTCAGAAAGGACTTTTTTTAACGTTTACAGGTAATGCAATATTTATTTATGTTAAATACATCGGGCCTTTACAGATTAGTCAAAAACCACAAGTACAACTTGGATCTAACAGACTATGCCAAGCATGTTTTATCTTTTTAATAATTAATGAATTTACTATAATGTAGCTTTGTAAATGTTACTGTGCTGTTAATGAATGTATTTGGTCCACGTACGCTGTGGCTCTGTACTAGAAAGCAAATAGCCAAACAGCACATTTGAACTAGTACATCTAAATACATAACTACAGAACATTCAGTACTTATTTGACCTAATATGAATTTGTTTAATACAAAAAGGGTTTTTACTTTAAGGAGAAGATATGATTAACACATACAATGAAAGTGTAACATCTGGATATGAAACACTGAGGGCATATACTTGCACCTGGAACACCGGTTTAAACAGCAGGTCACGGTTTGTGCTGTCAGGGTGTGTCAGAGAAGCTGTACAGAAAATAGCCAGCAGCAGTATAGTTTGAGCAGTGAAGGACTGCGGATCTGATGCTTTACCTTCACCCTTTTTATCTGTAAACAAGTGTTGCACATATCCAGGCTGTCCTCACGTAAAAAAATGAATTAGTAGCTTCCTCAGTTCGTATTGCAGCCTGCCAACTTCCTTTAATGTATTTCCCTTTTCCTTGATGTCTGCATTGTCTGCGCTTGATTAGCACTCTTCAAATTCAACACATTTACCCACCATCCAGAGTCAGCTTTTGTGTGCAGTAAACCTAATAGTGTCCTCTTTAATGAATCTGATATATCATAAGCAAGTAGAGCTTTTTTCTTATATTGCTTTGTTACTTTTGCCGTAAACCTCAACCTACTTTAACACACTCCCCATTTCATGATTAAACAGGCCAGCTGTTTGCATACCTATGTACACACACACACACACACACAATGTCTGTTTCCACGAAAACTGCTTTGAGGTATGCAGCGGAAAGATGAATCACACACTATCACACTCTGATTCACACAAAGTTAGGGGGATCCTTTTTTCTACATGGTCCTAATGAACATTGTGTACTGTACATGTTTTTTTACCAGTTTTGAGAAAGACTCACCTTCCTAGTGTCTCTCCAATGTCGTAGAAATCGGCCACATTCTGTTGTTTGAATACCGCCATGCTAGGTGTCTTCATTGATGTAGTTGATCTTTTTGATTTGCACCACTTGGGCCTCTCGACTTGTCTCCTTCCTTCTCCCCACAAACGCAAATGCTGCTGACATAAAGAGGCGTTGCTGTTGAATTTCTGACTGTAGTGATGACAATGTCTACTACATGTCCTAGCGTGCTGTAGAGTAAAGTATTTCATCTCTTTCACCTTGCTGTTGAGAAAGCCTCTAAACTAAACCTTGACCAGCTAGGGAAATAAGAAGTGAACTTAGACTGTGTTTAACTAGTCTAAATACTTATTGGCTTCGAATTTTTAAAGTAGAACTTGTAAAACATTGCCAAGTGAAGCAGAGTAACAGTGCTTAGTTGTTATTATAACAGGATTACAAAAGAAAAGAACATTGAGGGTGATTAGGACAGGGTATATGCGGAATTTGCCCTTGTTGGGAAACATGTACTGGCAGAATAATATTATACTGGCAGCAAAATCCTCTTTGTATTACTCTCCAAGACTTCTACTGCTACATTAGAATATATATATATATAAAAATAGAAGATATAATAGTATAACACTGAAGGGAAAAGAAAAGTGCATAAAATGTGGTGAGAAAACACAAACTGAAATACCACAAACTTGCTGTAAAGTTTCTTCTTACACACTAAGGGGGCTACAACACCAACAGCAGATAAACCTCGTCTTACCTTTTCTCACGTACTGTGCTGCTGAGAAACTTGCATGGATTCCCACGTCTTCTACAGCTGGTCTGGTCTCCTCATAGCTGCTGCTCAGTTACCAAACCGCTCCTTCCACCGGCTTTGTTGTTTTCTGTCACCTACAGCAGCCTCTTTAGACTTTTGTGTGTGCTCAAGTCCCTCCCCCTGATGGCTCTATAATCAAACAGCTGAAAGTCTGCAGCACACTATTGGTAAAGATGACGGGGGCATCTGTTAAGTCTGCGCCAGCATTTAAGGAACTGAGAATTATGTTAGCGAGCTATTTTTGTCTGCGTCTTATAAACACCTGTACAAGAGACAACAAACTCAGTCAACCACATTCTATTAAATTTATTTTTTAATCAGCATTACAAAACATACAGCGGTGCATACTTTTACAAGACTTGCACTTTTCATCTTAAATGATACAATAAACAAGATGTAGATATACATACAAATATTGAAGTGCCCCATAATACATTTTACACTTGTGCAATATACTGCTGGGAAAAGCAAAGGGGATAAAAAAAGAGGAAACAGCTTATTCTGCGTGAAAATAACATGACAGAAGACATTGAAGATACACACAAACCAGTCTTATAATAAGAGGTTGTGTACTGAAACATGAATTAACCTTGAAACCTACCACAGGAGCCATTTGCAAAATTAGTAGACGTAAGAAAACGATATTTTTACTTGAATTGGTCAAACTTAGATTCTAGAGAGACCTGCTCTCATGATGAAAACAAATTCACTTCAAATGTCTACAGGCGATTTGCCCATCATCATAAGAAAAAAAGAAACACAAGTTAAAGATGCCAGTGTCAGCAGCAGGAAAAAGATGGTCGAAAAGGCAACGCCACAAGTTGTAAACAAATATATAAACACAAGAGAAAAAAGGCTAAGTGAAGGAAGTCTGCTGTCACTCTCGCTTAGATTCTAACAATGTTCAACACTGTTGATTGACCAGATGTAAACATGGTTTCTTCATAAGCAAAACACGTGGAGTATTTGTGAGAGAGTCACTAAGCAAGTCTCATAAAATAAACTGTCACGGTGCTTATGAAATCAGTTGTCATCTCTGGGTACCTGGAGGTCAAAACATGTTAACCAATCTCTATAAGAACCGCTTTCACATAATAATCATGTCACATAGCCTCCAACCTGTCACACACTAAATGCATATGGGACAGAAAGAGGGTAGACAGTGTGAAGACAGATGTTATACTGCCACGCTGAGGACTATAAATGCAATTACATGTGGGTTTTAGTCAGGGAAGTGTCACAGCTAAGAGCAGTAATCTGAGGCAGGACCATTTTAAGGGCTAATAAAACACACAGTAACTACACAAAGTATCGGATATTCATTTGTAAAGTTCTGATATGTTGGTTTGAAGCCAATCAATGCAAATACTGAACATTTTGCAAGCAAATCCAGCAAAATCTGATTTTCAGCAGTAGTTATTCAAGGTTCAAACAAAAGATAGGTGCAGTTGAGTGACAATGTCCATATGAAAGAGAACTACTAATAAACAACTTTACAACATTTATAAAAGGAAATAAGGGCAGAGTGAGCACAAACAAAACTGAGAAAGTTCAAAGAAAAATCCTTCAACTAAAGAATGATCACAGCAATGCTGATAATAATACTGATACTGAGTTTGGCATTTGAGGATGAAGAGCCTGCGATTTTGGCCATCACGTAAACGACACACAGCAAATAAGGCATCAGGAATACTCATAGAAATTAAAAGTAGAGAGCAGAAATTTGGTCTGTTATGTATTTGTGCTGATGCAAATTTTGTATGATGTTGATTGTTTTACCCAGCGTGATGCAAAGATCAACACTAGGTAATAAATCACTTTACAACAGTAAGACACATCACAGGTGTGCGAAAAAGACCATTTTCTTCGCACTTAAGCTACTAGGAAGAAACGTGTTTAATATTAATTATCCTCCTCATCATCGCTGACGAAGCCCCGTCGATCCTGACTCGTCTCTCTTTCCCTGAGGAAGGTCTGTCTGATTGCCTCCAGCTCGGTCAACTCCAGACGGACTTTTTCCAGATGGAATGAGCGGCGGTTCTGGATTTGCCTCAAGGGGAAGGGATTCATGTCACCAAATGCAATGTTCATCAGCTTCCTGGGAATAAAAGAAGAGAATAAAAAAAGATGTAGTCGAGTCATAGTCTAGAACGGCTTCAATTTGACATCTTGTTTTGAAAACATTAGTCACTTCGTGCTTTTAAATGTTAAGCGCTAGTGATCCTGATCTACTGTTCTGATACAAAAAGGATAATTACTTATTAACTTCAATGCTTGTTGTGCAGCCACACAAGAAGGTTGTATGATCAGCTATTCCAAGGTTAATTATCTTACTCCATAATTCTGCAGACATTGCCCTCAGATATGACACGTTCACATGGATGGCAACAAATACAAAAACAAGAAACAGTTACTGTACCTTGAATCCAGGATTGTGCGTGTGAAGTAACGAAGGTATTTGAAGATGGCTGTAGAATCCTGTAACTTCAAAAACTCTTCCTCTTTGTACTTAAAGAGAGCAAGGGCAAAGCGAAATATGATCTGTGGAGAAAAATGATCAAAGAGCTGCAGTTTCTCTGAGTGACTCTGCACCATAACACATGTGCTCCTGGTCTGGAGGGGGCAAAGGTCTGGAGGCAGTATTTACTACTGCCAGGGGAAGAACTGAACACGACAATAGAGCAATGTTTTCTATAAAAAGCCCACTGCACACTACATGCTCAGACAGTCAAAGTTAGCAACTAGCCTGTGAACATAGAGCAGCACGTAGCAGCTAAAGTCAGATAAAAACTCAAAGTCAAAGTCAATATTGAACTTATATTCATGATTGCTCAATATAACGTCTGATATTTCTCAATAACTGTGGGATATGGAAAGAGCAAACAGTTGCTTGTTAAATGGAGACTTTCCTCATGTTAAACTCACTTCCTATTGTTCTAGTTTGGGGAGCAAATGTACATGAATGGTAATAAACTTGCCCACATTAAAATACCTCTTTACGTCTGATGAAAAACTATAGATTATGTCATTTGGAGAATTTTTAAATGTTAGTATAGTATTAGTATAATTTTTTAATAATGTAATCTATAGTATTTTTCATAAAAAAAATGTATTGCAAATAAAATGCACATTATGGCATTTGCTATTGTTTTGGGTCTAAATCATGGGGATTTTTGGTTTTACACCTTAGTTAGGATGTTTGTGTCCACATTGATATGTGGTCTTTCTTTTTGGTCTCCTAACAAAGATATCCAGGTTCCACTTTTCAGCAGCTAGCTGTTGCAGATAGTGTGGAGCAGGTTTGCCACGTTTCTGTTAGAACACAGCTGCCTGCAGCTGTGGTAAATTGGTTTTATGAAGGCCGAATGTGTAAGCCATAAAACCAAAACAATCTGAAACCACAGAGACATTGGGACATAACTTAATGTGGATTCATCAAGAGTGAGGAAGTTTTTCCCATTACACATGGACAAAAAGATTGATTATGGAAGCTTAACTTTTGGACAGGTCAAACTTTGCCTCGTCAGAGACCTGGAGCAATTTAGGAACTAATTCTGGTGAGAATAAGTTTGAGGGACAGTGGGTTCATATAGCAAATCACAAAACATTCTTGTGGGAACTTGCTTCCCCCCAAACAGTAAACTAATCAGACATACCATCTGCACAGGCAGACAGATTTTAACTCAGCTAACCGAGTGCCTTTCGTTGCACTTTTCAGATGTCTCATTATCGTTTTTCATTTTTTCTTCAGACCTCTGTGAGCATGTTGAAACAAGAATCAGTCTATGCTGTTTTGCATTTCCTCCACCTCTTACCTTTGGACCTTCATATAGAAAGGCATCCCAGATCTTGAATAGGATGTCGCTCACCACACTGTCCACGAAAACCACCAGGAACCAGTTGAAGGTGATGAGAGAAAAGTCTACCTTATACCGCTCAAAGTGGGCATGGAGCCGGGGTAGCTTCTCGCTCATCAGGTCCTTGAACACGCGTTGGTCAACCTGCACAGGCACAACCACAGTAACTACTACACTGCATCAGGGCCGTGTCAGTTTATTCAAGTGGACATGATCCGTGAAAACATTCCACTGTACTGTTTAAGCTTTCCATGTGTTTACCTGTGAGCCTAGCAGAGTTTTGGTGTAATAGTCTCTGGGCATGAAGACTTCCACAATGGCTATAAGGCTCCAGAAAGCATCCTCTTGATCCAGATAAAGCAAGGCAATGGCTGCCAGCCTGGGAAAATGGCATTTCATCAAAAGGTTACATGGCATATAAGCAGAGAGTGATAAGAAGAGAAACTAGATCCCACTCCAGTACCTGTTCAGCCCCTGGCAGTAGCCAATATCTGGATTCCTCCATGAGAAGGCAATCAGGACATTCCTGAGTTTTTGGATTCCACCTGCACTGGGAGATGCATAGTGCTTGTTGTTGGGCAACGTACGAAGCAAGTCCAGTTCAATCTGCTTCGAGGCAGGATTGGGTTTCTCCCGGGCCACGTTTAGTAAAGTCTCATAATAGTCTGGAGTCAAATGCTCTCGAAACTTCTTGACATGAATGGAGACACACCAACGCCATAGCTGTGAGCGGTGCTTGTGGGGAACACCGCAGCGAATCAGGGCCTTGAGTTCAGGAGAGCGCATTAGGTCCCTGTTCATGGTGCTGGCCAGAAAGTTCTCCCACTTCACTCCAACAGACACTTCCTGGTCTGTCATGGACAGGGACTTGAGCTCCAGGGCTCTCACCTTTGCAACCAGTTTCTCCTCTTCTTCTTCCTCCTCAGGCACCGTCTTGAAGCCGTACACATCATACTCACTAACACAAAATCACAGCAGAGAGAAAATAATCATCAATCACTGGTAATTATTTGTTGGATACCGACATTTCTGTCTTCACTGCTAAACCAGGTAAGAATTCACTGAAGTTTTAACAGTACATTTTGACACGTCTTAACAAGCATCAGCTCAAGACGTGCCTGGGCTTGCACAGAAGTCTCTGCGACAGCAGCATGACCTACATAGCCATTATAATTTTTCTCAGTCACAAAACTGAAGTGTAGCCAGCTCCCATTAAAATAAAACAGGTGTACTCTGATCTCACTGTCCGTTTCTCCTCTAAAATGAATTGTTTAAACTAGGTCTTTTTGAACAATTATGATCAGTCCTCTTGAATAATGTAACATACTTTTCAAAATAGACAAAACTCAAAAGAATGCATTCATGATCTTTCAGCGTAGTCCATACCTAACAGTATTTGGTTTGAAGATGTGGTGTTCGTGCTGGTCAAGGCTCTCTGCCTGCAGAGCATCCTCTAATAATCTGGAAATGACGTCACGTGCAGGGCTCTGCTCTGAAGACGAACACACCGGTGTCTTCATTTCTTGAAGCAGCACGAGATACTTACTCTCCACCTGACACAACTTGGCCTCCAGGGCCGTGTACTGAAGTAAGGGAAATAGGACAGGTCTCAGATTATTCTTAATTTTTTTTCACCTAATCAGACTTTTGATTTGTCAAAAGTACCTTTGCTTCTAAAGCTTTTTCTCTGCTCTCTGTATTTCTACGTAATACTGTAAGCTCCAGAATCTCCTTGTTCAGGAACTTGTTTTGGGATTTGTAGCCCTGCAGACTGTCCTGAAAATGAACAGAATGCATATTATGTTATACTTATTATTTAAACGTAATATAAACATATGCAAACCAAATTCCATATACACAGTACTTTAACACTTCATAATCTGCAGATCTGTCACTTCTATCAACTCTAGGTGTGGTTTAGGTGTTTTCTTGTTGTACCTTGAGGACATCCAACTCCTGCTGCACTCTGTTGGGAGATGGTGAACCAGCGTCATTTGGATTAGAGTTCTGCTCAGGGCTTTCCTGCGACAGCTTCATGATGACTTCATCCTTAGCCTGTATGGTCTCCATAAGCATTCCCAGCTGGTCATTAATCTCCCCCACCTTAACCTTCAGGCCCTTCAGTTCTTTTTGCAGGCTCTCTTTTTCCAAGGCAAGACGCTCCATGTGGCCACACAGGGACTGGATCTGTCCGTCTCTCTCCACAAGCAGGGTCTCTAACTTGGCGATCTCTTCTTGGGTTACTAATGAAGTCTGTGTCTGGTCTGTGGGTGCACTTGAATCTGGAGCTGGGGCTGGACGGTGCGCTGTTGGCCTTTCACACTGAGATGTCCTCAGAGTCTGCTGCAGAAGTCTAACCAATTCCTGGTTGATAAAGGAAATGTTCGGTCAACACATCAACTTGCAGGGTTAAGATCATGCCTAAAATCTACAGGAAACATTGTAGAACGGAATGAATTCTTTTCAGCAATTATATTGAAAAGTGGTTGTTTGGTCCAACCAACAATTACAATGTAATATTACAATGCTCTAAAAAAGTGTTTGTGTCCAGATCATCAAACAACTTCATGATTCCATCAATTATGGCAAGTGGTCGAGATCCTGAAGCTGCAGAGCAGTCCTAGATCATCATACTGCCACCACCACATCACTTCAGTGTGACAAAAGTTTAAGAAAAAACAGGAAGGGGACAAATACCTTTTCATGCCACTGATTATATTTTTGTTTTTGTTTTATTTAAGTTTCAGTTTCATTATTCATACAATAACTATGAGGTTGAAGGTATTCCATTGTGTGTATTAAGTCTGTCCATATAATATATAATCTTAGATTAATGTCATGTCCTAAAATATTAATTAACAATACATCAGAAAAAATAACCGTCCTATAAAAATAAGTAAATCTACATAATATACTGATAATAAAGTGGGTGCCCTAATATTACACGTGTTCATTTGTTAGGCTTTCCCACGGTGTTTCAGAGCAGAAGTGATCCACCTAGGCTAAAACAAAGAAACTACAAACATAACAAACAGCTAAGTAGAGTAGCAACACGTTCATCATGAATCTTAAATCACAGGTACAATTTAACACAACCAAAGCCTTTGAACTTTGTGTGACAAGGCCGTCATTTGCTAACAACAGTATATTGATGTTGAAGTGTATCTGGACGATGAGTGGCTGATGTATGTCTATAAAAGGTGGAAATCAAAACCATCCAGAGCTCTGAAACGCAACAACAACAACACAATGACTTGAATGTGTGTTTTGGCCCAATATTACCCAGTGCAACTGAATTCATAATGATTAATGAATGTGTTTAGCTTCCATCCACTGGACGCATAACAGAGTCTAGGAATATTTTAGTACACAGACAGTCAGTTGAATCAGTTCCTCAGTTAGGTTACTTTTGAGCTGGTGGCAAACGCCTTCACCGCAGAAGGACCATATACAGATGTGATTGATTCATTGGACTAATGCGGCAGCCATTATGAGCAAACCGTTCAAAGCATGAAAACACTAAAACAAGAACAGAGAACAACAGGAAAGGGCACAGCAGCGCTCTGTTTCCTCGTTTCTTGCTTAAGCATGACTAAACATTTGCTGTCTTCCTGTAATAGTGAGACAATCAGAGTTACAACAAACGCATTAGTCACCCCAGCATCAGGCCTGCCCTGAGTGGACTGAAGGAGTAGTAAAAGCAAACCAGTTAGTTTGGTAAATTCCCCTAATGGGGATGATTCCTACATGACCAAGCACAGTTTCAAAATTTGGAAATCATGGAACAATGACACAGACAGAATGAGAAGTAGGAGTAAAAACACCACTCGCATAATGCTTGTATTAAAGTCTTCTTTTTTAAATGCCTCTACATTTGGTATAATATCGAAAGAGAGATGCGTGCACCTTCTGACTGGCCAGCTCCTCCCCCAGCTTGGCCTGTTCCTGCCTCATTGAGCTCAGTTCTTCCTGTTGGCTCTGGAGGCGGAGCTGCATCTCCAAGGATTTGCTGCCGTTACACTCCACGGGCGAGCTTTCAGCACTCTGCGTCTCGGAGCTGCGTCCAAACTTTGCAGGGCCAATCATGTCTCGAAGAAATAGCCTCTTAGGTCGGGATGGATTTCGCGCAAAGTCAAAAGTGAACGCCGACCCAAAGGAATCTAAAACAGAAGAGAATTCGTCACTCGGTTTACCATCTATAGTTTTAAGGCATGAACATGAAAATGACCTGTGTTATTTGTCAATAAGTAACAGTCTTGTAGGAATGTAAGAGCAGGTGGGTGGACGTACGTCTGTGTGTGTCTAAAGAATGTTGTTTCGGTTCAGGGGAGTCTTTAGGTGGCGCATCAACCAGCTCCCACTCCTCTGCGCTGTGGTTGCTGGTGTAAAACATGCTGCGCCTGTTCTCGCCCCCTCTGCCCGGCCGCAGGTAAGACATGGAGTGCCTGTCAGAACACATTACGGACAGCGAGGCGAGTGAACCAACAATATGACTGGTACTATGCACAAATTTGTTCAATTCCACAGAGATACATAAGTAGGACGCAGAGTTTCAACGGAATACAACTAACGTGTGACTGTTCACACTTCTAAAAGTGAGATTACAGCAGTCACGTGACAACGTGCTTCAGTGATGTGCAGCAGAATATACTTCTCGTCAGCCTCACACCTTGTTTGCACCATATGTGCTTCAGGCGTCCAATTCACACCCATGTGATAGAGCAGAGACACCTCACCCTTAATAGAAGCTTCCTAAAAAAGTCACACAACCACTTGTGTTCAACTTGATATAAATCTTATGGCTATTAGAAGTTGAAACGGTCTGCTAGTAAGAACTGAGACATAAAACACATAAAAGATTTTCTGTGTATTGCATCATTTGAATAGATGAGTTATACAGCCCAGAAGGGGAACTGTTGAAGGCTGCTACAGGAGCAAGTAGCAAGATATGAATGTAGCCATTTCCTCTACTGCAATCGACTCCAGGAACAATTGAAGAGGTGTTTTGTTTTCTCATTACAGCTCTACTGGGGCACAAACTGTAACCGGCAAACTAGTTATGCCTGTTTCTCAGGAACCCAAAGCAAAAAGCTTGAAATTAAAACTACAAAGCCTCACCTGAGTTCTGTACCAAAGTTTTTGAGCGAGAAGTTGAGGGGGTTTGTGGACCCAGCAGAGGGTCCTCTGGCCAACTGAAACCCCGCCATTCCACCGCCTCCTGCTTCTGTCTCCATGGCAAAGTCGCTGCGGATCTGCTCCAGGCCGTCACTTATCTTCTCTAAGACAACGGCATCTGATATATGACAGAGAAAATTAAACAACATAAGAAGCACAAGTATGTAGAACACTGGTATCTACTGCTTGCTGAAAAAACTTGACCCTGAATGGATATTAAAATAAAGTGATGTTTTGAGCTACCCAGAACACTATGAGCCAGTAGATAGTACCACTGTAAATCTTTTACTAGTCACGCAACAGAAGCTACGGCACATAAAACATTTAATCTTTACAGCTAGAAGAGAAATTCCAGGTTAAGGAGACATTACTGAAAGAATGGCTGATTAACTACAGCAGACGAAACCAGTTGAAGAATGTGGATAACTAATGATTACATGAGAAAGATTAAATACATGTCTAGAAAAAAGAACTCAAAATCTTATTTGGACTCTGAAGGTGCCAAAAACGACTCATTACAACAGTGAACCAACTAAGGGCAGCTTCATATCTGACCACGTCAAAACTGATTACATGCCACGATAAACACGTACTTAAAATAATATTTAAACTAAATATCTTCCTGTCAAACCATGTGATTAATCTGGCTTCAAATCAATTTACATTTTAAAGCCACTACGGAGTGATTTGCAGCACGCTCTGCTTACGCCCAGGTGTTCGATCGCATTCAGACTCTGTGTTTAATGAGATTCACCTCCCAGTGCATGGGGTATCCACCACACATGTAGCAGACGTGTTTTTGGCTCAGTTTCCGGTTTAATCAACACTTAACTCAGCCACCCTTACACACGTTTTCAGAGCACGTACGCAAATACAACTCCAGCAGATATACCACTATACCACTTACCACTATCTTTGCCTACGAGGCCAGTGGACGAGCAGGCCAGAGTCGGGGAGTTCCAGCTGTCTCTCTGGCCGCTAACCCGCGTGCTGCTGTACTCCCATCGTTTCTGCTGCAACTGCTGGAGCCAGTAATGCATCACCTGTCTGCTGGGCGCCTACGATGACACACACAAACATCAACAGCGCGTAAACAAGCACACTCACTTAGAAAACAATTAGAGCACTCAAACTGTTAGAAGCACACTCACTTTTTACACGCATCAGTCATGGGTGAGAGAGCAAAGGCTAAAAACAACTCAAATGTAGAGGATGAACATAAGGGAGGGACAGCTGTGGAATTAAATAAAGCATACAAAACATCCCTGTTGCACTTTCAGGTTGCAGGTCACTATTTAGATCTGTCATGAGGTGTGAGGCCAGTTTCAGTCTCAGTTCTGCTGTCTGGTGTTAAGCGTTCACACTAATAGCTTGAAAGCCCATGCAGACTTAAATAGGCAGGCGGGCTGACTGAAACCAGAGGCACCTGTGTCGGCCGAGGCCCATCACAGTCATATGACAGCAAAAGCATCGTCACATGAGCCGCTGTGACCCTTTTCCAAGGCGCGGGCGACACGAGTGCGGATGAGCTCATGTGTGTTTTCATGGCAGTCTGGATGTAAACAGTGGGCCGGCGAACAGCTGGACAACACAATAACAACCAGTTTGGTAAAAGCGTTAGAGCCCATTCCTGTCAACAGAAAGAATCGCACGTGAGACTAGAAGCAAAGCTCAGAGTGACGAATGAAAAGAAAGGGTGTGTGTGTGTGTTCCTCCACAACAAGAAAGGCTGAGAACAGAAGTCATGATATGTGTCCGCGCTGCAAAGCACAGTCTCTCTGTCTCTCTCTCACACGCGCGCGCACACACACACACACACACACACACACACACACACACACGTTAATAAAGTTCAAACCTTCAGCAGAAACTCCTTCCCGGCAGTACGGATCTCAAACTGACCCTCTTCTCCCTCCACGTCGTAGCAGAAGCACGCATCGCCTATGTCGATGTGCCCGAGCGGCAGGGCATCCTGGGGAGTCTTGAAGAAATATAAATAACATTTCCTGGGATCATACACGAACCACCTCGGCTTGTACCCCCTCAGCGGTCCCTTGCCGGTCAGTTTGTTCAGGTAACCGCACAGCTTGGAGGTCTGCTCCCTCCCTACCTCGACCTCGGCCACATCCACAGACCTGGAGGCCACAATCCGCGCGCAGGAGTTTGTTTCGGTACCATCCTTCTCTTCGTGCATCTTCCCTCGAAGTTTCTTCTTCGTGCAGCACGGCGGATGTCCACTCCTGTTTTCACCCGCATGACTTGCCTGCTTCTCGGACAGGAAGGCTAGGGAAATGTAGTTTATTATTTCCCACGTGACGCGCGCGTAGCGCACAAATGCCGCAGGGTGGTGGTGTTGAGCGCGAGTCACTCTAGCAACTAACCCACTACTCTATAAACTTTAGGCAAAGGATGTTTAAATGCTTCATTCTATTGACAAACGGACACAAAAAACGTTCCTGTTAAAACAGTTCACCTACCAATAAATTAGAATACAAAATTTGAATAAAATACATAAAACCAAAATGTGAACCCCCCCCCCCTCTCCTCAAGGATTAATTCACCTGCTCTTCTGGACTCCCCTTGCCTGGATCTCCATCTACACACTCATCTCTGCAACAGCTCCTTCTCTCTTTCAGCTCACTCCTCCACCAGGATCCCCCTCTCCACTCACGCAATCCCCATCTCCTATGGTCTCTAGCTCAAAAAGAGCCTAGTAAAGTACTTGCCTCAGAGCAAATACCTATAGAAGACCATGTCCCCTAACATTTATTTATGACCTCACCGTTCACTCCAACAGGACAGAAAGGTATAAAGTCTAAAAGATGCTTTAGGCTGGTGGGTGTCCATCTTCACATTTAATCTCTCCTTCAGCCTATAACATTATTCCAGAGAATGAGAATCCAGAAACCACCCGTAACACTTTATTATAATGTGTTTTACCTCATTGTGTTTGTGAGGACACTTGTCTTACTTTGAGGTTTGAAGGAGAGCAAAAGTGATGTGGTTCTGGTGTAGTGACATTTCACAAGCGTTACCTGCATCGTGACCTTTTAAAGACTCGCCTCCCCCTCGTTATGTCGCCAGAAGACAGATAAAAAAACATCTTATCGAGACTTTCGTCTTGTAACTGTCTGATAACTTAAGTCTGCTTCCTTTCTCGTACCAGTTTACCTCCCAGCCAACGTGTTCTTCACGCACAGTTCAGAATCCATTGTTCACACAGTACTGTACACACCGAACGGAAGACCTTACAAACATGGAGCCAGTGATAACATTTGACCTCAAACCTGTCCACACCCCCAGAGGAGTAAACAATGACTCACAAAGCAACAGACAGCACCGTTGAAGTGATGTTGAAATTCTTCGTCATGTTACTGTAGCAATACTTAGTCATACATGGAACATAGGTACTGTATGCATTTACTGGATAAATGCTGGCTTCCTAGTTAGACCTTACACCTGTACTGAAGGATTCACTGATATCTATCTCATAAACTTCAGGGACTTTCTAATCAGCTGCTCACAGAAAACGGTAGCAGCATGTCATCTTAACCACCAATGTTAACTTGGGAGCGCTGGAATCCAGTCTCGTCCCACTCAGTAGAACACAGACTGTTTCTGGTTATTGCCTCTCCCCCACAGGGAGATCCTACTGATAATACCAGAGCTTAAACCAGTGCAAGTGACTGGGGGTGGGGGGGCAAGTTGGCCTTTACTTATGACAAGCTCAAAAGGGGGTTGGAAAATATCTGATAACGTTAGGTTTTGTTTGTGCCCTCCAGAACCTCTGCAAACATACTGAATCTTCCCAAAGATTTCCACTGCTTCACGCATTTTCTCCCACCTTCCCAAGTACGCTCTGAATTTATTACAAATCGAAGTCAGAAGACAGAAAAGCTCAACTGCTGACGCAACACATCTCCCATTACTACAGTAAACGCACAGTCTGTGGGTACAACAGCTCCTCTTGCAAACCGATGCACACAAACCACAGTTTCTGTACAGCTTACTTTCCGTTTCTCTTCAGGAAGCTCTTGTTTTTGTTAACCAGCCTTTAGCCGTCTATTCATGCAAATGAGCTGTTTGAATTCGTCTGTGCCGTTGCCGAACACCACTGTTTTCCAAACTGGTGGAAACATGTGTGTAATGCTAAATGTCATCTATCTATATCACCCATAGGGTCACACTCCCTCAGAACACGGTAGATTACAAACTGTTCAGAAGGCGAGAGAAGCATATCAATGTTTGCTGAAATGACACAAGGCTCAAACTGCACCTTGGTATACTCAAGAAAAGGTATGTACCCCATCTGAAACCTTCAACCAGAGAGTTCGACCTTTTACATTTAAATAAGACTAAAGTGCCGTTATCGTTTTTTATTCTTTCTCCAGAAACTCAAAGGAATTGCTGTACTGTGTACAGACAACAGAAATCCAGATGTGAACAGATCTGTCACTTTTCAGGGTCAAGGACAAAGAATCAGAAACATCCAAAATCACTTTGCTTCGGGACCTGTCTGAAGTTTTGGTTCAAGGTAAGAGTTGTATCACTGATTTAATGACTAATTTTTTTTAACCATATATGTCAACTGATAATATGCTGAACATTTTGTTTCACATTAGTGCTGAGAAGGTTGATGCAAATAAAAATGTTTATTTATAAACGACATGGACAGAGTGGTTTGTGAACAGGCTTTGTGGGCTTTATTATTAATAATAGTATGAAATAGTAATATAAAGATTTGAATAATTTACTATTCACTGTAACTGGAGTTTTCTTGTAGAACCAGCTTTCCACAAGAACAATTGAAACATTGGGCTGTTTTGACACCTGGTCGACACCTCCTGGAAAATAAGCAAATTAGACTGTTAAATACAGCCTGGCTGCATCTACTGTGACATAATGTCTGATAGTCTATACTGGATGTCTCTGTGGCTGTGATTAGGGCCGAGCGAAGATGGACCAACGAGAGTCACACATGGACTTTTTTAGTGAGGGGACTGAAGGAAGACTCAGGGAACTGGCATCCAAGTGGTTCATAGAGACTCAAGTGCCGCTCATCATCCACAATGGCTTCTTCCCCAGTTGGTTCCTGGGCTTCATCACCAGAAAGTAAGTAAACATTTAAAAAACAAAATAAACCTTAATACTTTATATCAGATTATGTAAAAACAAGAAAAAAACATCCCAGTTTTCCTGTTTAAAACATATGACCAGGAGGCATTATAGGTATAAGTATAATTTGTTTCAAATGCAGCCTAATAAAGAAAACATGTACATATTAAAGTTTCTTACTTAACCTATTTTTGAAATAATTGTTATATTATTTAGAACTGACAACCTGCACTGTATCCCAGAAGCAGTTATATTTAGTAAATCTGTTTGTGTAAATGTTTCTTTCTAAAACGAGGTGTAGAATTATCAGTTTCAGCAAACCTTTTCTCTGACGGAAAGTGTCCACTTTGTAACACGCCCACACACACTCACCTACTGTCCTTTCCTCTGGCACACACAGACACCTACACAAAAAGCACAAAGGACAGTTACGTCAGAACCTGAGTACCAGTAATAACAGGTTTATGGAAAGAACATATAGGACAACGAATTTTGCTTTGACATGATGTAATTTCCAAGGTGAATTTACGGATCTGCCTTTTTGAAAAATGTACCTCTCTGTTCCTGTAACCTTGTTTCAAATGGACTTTTGACAAATGCATAATAAAAAGCTACGAAGATTGAGTTTCATAGTCATCTTGGTTTGTCTACAGGGATGCTGAAGAAATACTCAAAGAGAAGGAGATGGGCTGTTTCCTGATTCGTCTCAGTGATAAAGCCATCGGATACATACTGTCCTATAAGTAAGTATCGGTTTAGTCTAAACAAGCTCTTTTATTGTCATCCAACAGTAGTCAGCTCAAGGAGAAATCTGCCTCACTAAACTACGTCTGCATGTTTTTGGATGAAATTCTGGCCTTATGCACTCAAAATAGTATTAAATTATTGTAATATAGATTGTATGTGTATTATATTAATGCACAAATTATCAGAAATCCATAATGTTTTTAGAGACCAACATAGAACTATATTCTTCGGCTTGTCTTAATATTATTCTCATTCTGTTAACTATGAACTCCTATTTAAATAATTATCATCAAATTATTATAACATATCAGCCGATAAAATCCACATTTCTTTCCTACTTGTTGTACTGTATTTGAACAATATTAGCTAATTCAAAGATTTTCAACTTGTGGTCAACAAGTGGGTTTTAACAAACCATTTTTTTGTTTTTTCTGTTTGCAGAGGCAGGGATCGGTGTCGACACTATGTGATAAATCAAAGTGAAACAGGACAGTTTGCAGTCAGTGGAGACACTAGAAGACATGGCACGGTGTCTGATCTAATCGAGTTCTACATGACTAACCAAATACAGCCTTTTGGAGAGTACTTGACGTCTTCATGTTTTGACGTGAGACAAATCCCTTTCGTGTCACTTTTTATCTTAACATGGACTACGTGGGATAAATGTGTCTAAATGCTGTTCTGTTTTGCAGGCACCAAACGAAGAGCTGTATGATATCATCCAGGTCAACCCTACGAAAAAACCTGTGGCTGCTGTCAGAGCTTTGAAGGGTGTGCAAAGTCAGCACGTCGTCTCAGAGCAGACACCTAGGCCGCCAAAGAGCAACAGGACACTAGAGGTTAGTACAGTCCATACACCTCAGATATCTAAAATGCCATACTGAAGTTGTTACTGAATTAGTATAACCAGGCAGAGTTAAATAACATGGCTTGTTTTGTGAAACAGGAAGTACCACCTTTGCCATGGAGGAGCAGGCCCTTTGATAGTGCCCCACTGTATGATCAAGATGGGGTTTTGTACGCTCAGCTCAAGAAGCAATCGTCTGGGGAGATACCAAGATCTCAAAACATCTGTCAGGACAATTCACCTGATAATAACCCAAGAAAGGCTCAGAAATCCAAAACCTCACACCAGAATCAGATGAGTCAGTGTAGCCCTCAATCTAGACCAGACTCCGTCTACTCTGAACTCAGCCTGCTGGAGAGCAGCAAGAGCAGATCTCTACCACTTCTGGACAGCGCCTCTGAAAGGGAGCAGTATTACAGGCTGAGTGCACCCGCCCACAAGCCACCAAGACCCAAGTCCAACAAACAAGCCACTAGCTGTGTTCCAGAGAAGATAGACTCGTCCAGCAGCCACAGTCTGGACTACATCAGTGACAGTGCTGTCTATCATCTGGCCGGCAGCCCACATACTACATCATCCGACACCAGAACAATGACATGTGGCCAGCAGTGTGACACAGTGTATTCTGAGGTCTCGAATGAAGTCATTTTCCCTTCTAACAATACATACGAGCAGATTCCCGGGAACGAGGACGCAGCCCATTCTCAACCAAACAGCAACACATACGAGCCTCTGGAAGAAATCAGAGCCAAGCCCATAAAGGTTGGTAATGTCATCTAAATGCCTTTTATTCCATTCTCCTCTTGAAGTTGTTCCAAATATTCATTGCACTTTTTACCTCCTGCAGAATGACAATGGGAAATGGAAATGGCTCTTTCCTGATGCCAAGAGGAAATGGTGACGCTGGTATACTAACCAGCTTCTGAAGAAAATGTTTACTACCTTTACTGTGACACTATTGTAGTAATTTCTAGCAAACACAATGTGGCAACTCTTCTTGTACTGTATACATTACACTCAAGATGGACCTTAGCTGTTCATAGCAACATAAATGACATGTAATTTTCCTTTTTTTAAATTATTTATTTTAAAACGATGATGCATCTTCTTGTCCATATGTAATTTAATTAGCTAGATATAATATTAATTGTATTCTAACTATGTATGTCATTAAAGACAAATCTCTAAAGAACTGAGAGAATCTAAACCACTTTTATTTTGAGATAATTATGGGCAAAAATGTGCCTGTTTTTTTTTATGGTTATTAAAAACCATGCGGTTAGATGAAGATGATGGAGGTTGCAGACAGATGTGAAGCATAGGGGCAGATACTGTCTGCTTGAATTCTTTGCACCAAGATCATACGATAATGACTTGAATTGACAGTTAAAATGTAGATTCTTCACGTTGAATAGAAACAGGGACTAAACTAAATATGGAGTGGTTCGGCTGTTTGGTGCGTCTGGAGTGGTCAGGTAACTCACAAATTGAGAGCAAAAGATAATTCCGTTGCATTTTAATTCCATGGATTGCCTTCAGTGTTTATTAAAGTTATCTACAGTAGGTTCTTATCAAGTGATGCTTCCGTTATGGTGTTCCATCACTGACTTGAAAAGCATCCTAGTGAAACAGGATTACAATCTACTGTTTCAGGGAAATATATTCTCAAAGTGGAAACAAAAAGAAATTCCTTATGAGTCTGTTGCCATTATTGCTGCACTTTATTCACAGGAAGCTTAATTTGCATATAGATTTCAAGTGTCTATGTACAACAGCAAAAGGGAACTAGGTCAAACGTGTTGAAATGTCACTTACAGTATTATCTTTATAGCTGCTCTTTTACTTTCCACGGACATTTGTGGAGCCAGTAAAACTCCTGAAAGGCTAGGACTACCAATGCTCATCTGTGTAAGGGGATGCTTTCCATGACCATAATCATTTTCATAAGCAATCCAATAAAATACAGTGGCTGTTCTGTAGTCCTATAGAATATAAAGGGGTTTTACTATGTAATACAAACTACAAGCGCATAATATATCAAAATCATCCAACTTGGAACATTAACACTATTCTGACATTTCTGACACTTTGATAGCTGAGATTCAGGTGATAAAGTGTCACTGGAAAATAACAGATAATGTGTGTTACTTCTTATAACAGATAAACAAGATGTCATAGCTGCTTTATGTGGGCTCCTGCACCTGTAACTAATGCACTAACAAAATGTACAACACTAGGTTCACACAAAAAATAGCAAAACGCTGGAAATAAATTAGAATCTGTGATATATTTACACAACAATATGTATGATCAGCTATTTTGAATCCAGTCACTGGGTATTAATAACACTAAAAAATTACAGTGTAGTTTGAAAATATTTATTCATTTATTTTAAGACAAAATAGACAAAGTTTGCCATCATTCTGTGAAAGATAAACATGCCATCTTAATTCAGTTCCAATTAAAACACACTATGTCCCAAGGGGGGAGAAACTGTGAGTTCCACCCACAGTTTGGCTCCTCTCAACCTCAGAAACAGTTGGCTGCTTTATAGCCCCAGTATCACAGTGCACCAGAAGTCTCTCTGCTGGAAGCATAATTAACAAATGTTCTCAGTGAAACCAGTAATTAATGAAACCACCCCATCAGCACCGTATTACCCTGAGCGCGTGAAACTGCCCTCATAAAGAGAACTGAAGACAATGAAAGGATGAGTTATGTGGGTGCCCTGATGACAGCACACTGCTTAACAGACGTTACTGGCATCAGCACTCAGTATCAGCTTTTCTTACTTTTCTTTATAGTTAAACTGTCAATATAATCCATGATACTAAAGCATGATACTATGATCCATATGTTTTTGTAGCTTTTATTTTTGGATAGATGCAGTTTACATGTTTATTTTTTGTTTCAGCCTGGATCATCACAGATATTTGATGCTTTATTTGTTAGAATCCAAAGCTGTGCCTTTTATGTGTATTGTTTGCTGTGTCTGCAGTTAGTATCATAAGCTCCAGACTATAATGGCTCTGCTTTAGGACCAATTAACATAAGCATGCTTATTTACATTTCACCTAGCAACACAGATTTAAAGATTACAGGACAGCGACTCCTAACTACGACCTGAACGTCATAGTTGCTGAGGGAAATGTTTTGTACATACTATACCCAATACCCATTTGTACAGGTGTACTCGTTAAGGCAACCTTAGCTGAAAACATAAACTGTAAGAAAGACACAGTACACTGTACCTGATGCAAATCTGTACCCTACAGCCCAGAAACCAAACTGGATAATCATCCACCTACTGAGCAAGACTATTTCCTCCAGCTGTCCTTTGATATTAACTATGTACAGGATGTATGCATATGAATGCCGTGGCAGTTCGCCCCTAATGACCACATCCTGATTAACAATTTATTAAAGCACATTCGATAGGTTACGCAAAGGAACAGTCATTTCCTGACCTTTATTGTGCACACTCTTTGATCATTATGGGTGAGTGGGCTGACACACGCTGGTTATATGGATATAAGGGATATTGCCAAACCCACGTTAATTGACATTAATACTATTTTGTTTGTTTGTGTGTTTCAGGCTTTTTAAGTGGCAGTAATTAACCACACAAATGCATTCACTCAAAACACACAGATAAAAACATTTATTCAAAGTATGATCCAAAGTTGCATAAAAAACCTTAAAATCTTTGTCTTTAACTAACATTTCATCATAATGGATGTTGCAGAAGATCACTGAGCCCTTTATACAAGAGTAAGAGATGATGATTGTTATCATCCAGTTTACCAAGCAAACACGACTAAAACAATACACTACATGTACCAGTCTGTGAAGATTCTCATTCATCCAGGTGAAAAAGTTCTGTGGATGCAGAACAAAACATCTCTACCAGAAGAAAGAAGTCCAGTTGCCATGACTAAACCTTCGTACATGTACAAATATTGCATAGCTAATAGGCCTGTAGTGTGCCCTTAATGCTAATGCTGTGCTTTCACATCAATATTGTCCTTAGTCTTATAAAAACGTAATAAATAGTGTTTCGTTGGAAGACTAGTGCGGGGTGTGTCATATGTAATATAGGTAGACAAAGATGTTAGGTGTTGTTGAGCGTCGTCTGTAAGTAGCAGTCCAATGTCTGGCTCATTGTTTCACTTATTATTCCACAGAAAAATATAAAAAGTCTTTTCTTTAAACAAGAGACAAATTCAGGCCAAGCCCTTTTGTAGACGGTTAAAGGAAAATCCATATTTATATCTGTAATGAAGAACTTCAGTGTCTTAGAAATTTGGCTGCATCCAGTGTTTTGTTTTCTAACTACAGGGAGATTTCACTTGGAAAAAGGAAGCTGACGATGACCATCTTTTGTTTTTGACAGAGAAAATACATGTCCTGAGGTTTATCAAACTGTTGTCCATTCAACTTCTGAGTCCTCTCAGATTCGTATATGGAAGGTACTAGAGCCAAAAGAAAGATAATATGAGGGATTAGAAATGAAACAACAGCAGTCACTGACTTACATCAGTATAGAAATCAGTAAGAGATGCATCCACCATGCGAGTGGGAACAGTCAAGGGTGAGGCTATTTGTATGAATGGGCTGAAGTGATGTTATCAAAATGTCAGTTGCTCATAAATTATAAGAATTATTACCAGCCATAAAAAGTGTAAATAACCGGGCAAAACCCACAATGCCGCAGGATGATGGGTGATGCATGAGAGGTATGAATGGTAAATTTATTTACCTTAAGAAGTCAGGAGCCCTAGTAATCATGTTCTCAAAGTCAGCAAAGGAGAGCTTGTTGTCTCCATCCAAATCAGCCTCTTCAATAGCCTTTTCACACACCAGCTCAACCTCTTCAGGAGTCAGCTCCTCTTTTGTCAGCTTATTCAGAGTCTTCTCCAGGTCCTCTTTACACAAGTAATTATCCACATTGAAGTCTGTGGACAACAGCAAATACAGTAATGACTCATTTTCATTTAGGTGCATTTGAAAAGGCTCAAAAGACATTTCAAACATTACCATATATTTTGAAGGCATATATAGCCTTGAGCTCTCTAGGAGCCATTTCGCTGAGGACTGAGAACATGTCCACAAATTCATTGAAGCTGAGATTCCCCTGTCCATCCTCTGAGAAAGACTCTATAATCCTATTACGGAATGGATTTTCCTACACACGAACAGAAACATTTACATACATCAGTGTAAGTGTATACATATACAAACACACACACACACACACACACACACACACATATATATATATATATACACAGTATATAGTTTGTATAAGAGAAGACATTTATAAATAACACCTAAGGAACCACAGGTTTCATGACTATAGTGTATATGCTGTTGTGTCACATATGAGGTGCAGAGGCGTGAGCTGCCAGGTGTATTCTGCTGATCACAGAGTTCAGCTAAAAGAAGCTGACTCCTTCTCTTTGCTGGTGTGGTGAAGCCATTTTTTTCTTATCTGATGCTCAGATAGTTCCTGGTTAATTTGCTGATCTGAAAAAGCTTGTAATAAATCAAAAGAAATGTAGAATCACATTAACTCTATAATTGTATGCAGTCTAAGTACAGCTGCTGTCCTGGGTCCTGGCAAGCGCTTGGACAAATAGTAGGGTGTGCATATGCCTGACGAAACAAAACACTACATGGCACATTAACTTTCATAAGCTGTGTCATACAGTAAGATATGTGAGGATGACAGTCAAAAATCAATTCTGTCCTTTGAAAGAGAGTGTGTATTGATCAGGTATCAGCCCACACAAACAGTAGGTGCCACATATGTGTACATGTAGCACAAATCAAACCCAAAATTAATGAAAAACAAGTACCAGGTGAAAATGGCACTTCTATTTATCTACCTTTAACTCTGGCATGTTGACTATCAGGGCTAAAGGCAGTTTACATTCGGGATCATTGGTGTAGTCCATTGGTACAAGATGTGGAGCCAACTCGTGGTATCTGCCGTGTAACCTAAAATAAAGAATACCTTTTTTTCATTTATTAGTATTTGAGTATGATTTCATACCTTAAGGCTTAAGGACAAATCAGAATGGAACAAAAATCTTTTCTCATTTGTGCTTATTTTCTGTCTTCCTGTTTGGCCCTGTAAACGCTTGCCATTGTATCCTGTACTAAAATACTATATAATAAGAAAGTCAATCATCACCAGGGACAAATTCACTAGTAAATAAGTAAAATCCATCAAAATAGTGGATTTCGTGTGTATTTGTGTGTATCACCACGACTGTGTAAACCTTCAGTTTTAATGTAAATGTGCAGTTTTCTCTGTGAGACTCCATTACACCCTCTGCTGACTGTCCGTTTTATTTCCACACCACTGCTGGCCTTGGAGTCAATCTCTGAAGAGGAGCGTGCACACTATTTATGAATAATTTTGTTACACACGAACATGAGAGTAAATCAGACTCCTGCGTGCCTGAAATCACACAACCCCCATCCTTATCTAATGTTACACTGCAACATACTTGGGTATTTGCATTTAATTTCTTTAAAAGGAGCCATTTATCTCCCAAGACCTAGACTCACTGACAAAAATCCCGGAAATGTGAGCATCACTGGTTACCACCATTAATATAAAAAAAGCAAGTGACTAGTTTTATTTATGTCGGTTGTTAAGAGGGTAGAGTGTCAGATAGAGAAATAATGCTTCCCAGTGAGATTATACCTACTGCAGTCAAATATATTTCATTTAATTTTTCTTTCGAGTACTTAAGTTGCACGTGTTGAAAAAGGTAGAAATGTGACACTTCCCTGGGTGGCACCAAAAACAACACCACAGTCAAAAGGTCAGCATGACTTTCAGCGGTTTAGGTAACATGCTCATACTGCTACAGAACAAACCCTCCTAGATCTCCAACACCTGAAATGTTTTAATTACACATGTAAAAGTAAATGGGACAAAATGTAATTCTAGCATTATTCAATATACTGTATTATATGTTGAACTAATGTTTATGATGTACACCAGTCACTTTATAGGTCAAACAACGGGGACCATTAGTTAGAGATAGATAAAAGATTCCAAATCACAATTTAAATAGACATCTAGTCATTCTAATTCAAAGTAAAGAAAGTCTTACATAAGATATCATTATGATTATTTGAAATATTATATTAGAATAACATTGATATTGCTCTCTTAATGTTATAATAACATAATCTCGAGGTCCACGCATTTTGTGAAGTACACGTGGTTCAATGTACATGTGTGAGCATGGCACCAAATCTAAGAAAAAACTTACCGCAGGATTTCTTTGCGAGTGAAAAATGTACAGTCCTGCAATGAGAGATGAACTGCACGTCAAAACACACAAGCCTTCTATGAGAGCCCTAACGCGTTCCCAATGACACGTCTGTGAGGCATATACAATAACATTTCATTTCCTCTAAAGTTGAGTGATCAACTCCTACAGCACACTTCCAGTTAAAATGTCTGATTTCTCTTAAATGGTTTTGTGTGTGAATGCTGTCACCTGCCACTTGCAATGGGAACAATGAGGCAGGGGAACAGGATCTGCTGTTGTCTCACATACATGTGTTGCCCAGTGTGATAAAAAAAAAAAAAAAAAACAACGACTTAAAGCTTTGTGAAATTTAAATATTTGATCTGAAAATGAGATCTAATATGTTTTTAACCCCAAGAGGAAAAATATCTACTAGGGCAGAAACAGAATTACAGCATCAGTATTCAGAGCAAGGCTGTAACCAGATCGTCTCTTGAGAACTAAAGTGTCTCCGGAGAGTAGAGTTTCACAGCATATTACACTGGCTTGGCATCAATTATTAAATCCACACCCAATCACATACACTTGTGCCTTCATAAGAACACCTGAATTATGGTTACAGGAAACAGAAGGCTAGATTACCCCAGGTAACAGTGTGGTCACAACTGGTGGCACTTAGTGTGAATTGATTATCACTATGTCTGGTGAGGCCAAGCACCACATACTTGGTAAACATCAGTCTGACAAGGTCAACGTCCCATAAAAGATCAAACTGACATGTATAACAAATCTAAAAAGTCACGGGAAATGCATACACTTTCAATAGCATCAAGTGCGATGTAGTGTAAACACAGTTGTATTTGTCAACTAAACTCATCTTTAACATATAAGAATAAGAAAATAAATAAAGCTAAATCCTCCAGCGTGGCGCAAGTGTAGACACAGACATGATATCTTACCTGATAGGCATCAAGTTGTTCGTCGGTAAATATAGTTTGTTTATTTCCCATCTTAATCAAGTAATATGTTGCAAGTACACATTCACAGCACTGAATGTCCGACGCCTTTTCTCAGTGAGAGGCATTTATGAGGTCCGCGGAGTCAAAGTCTCCGCACAGGACGAGTCGGCAACGCGCTGCAAACTCTCAAATCAATACTTCGGTGTACTTACGGAAGATATCCGACATGACCTCAAAACAACAAGATTTAAATAAAAAAGGAAGAAAAACAGAAAATGTCCAGTGGTGTCGGAGCTAGTGGAGGCTGGAAGCTGATCTGCTTCTTTAACCATCCTGCTCCTGTTCACCGGGGCCGAAACAGACCAATAGGACCTCAGGCAAATAAATAAATAAGTAGTTAAGTAGGCCACGTAAATAAATAAATAAGTGGTGCCCTACAATCTGCTGGTAAGGTGAAGAAACAAGTGGAGAATGTGCCATAATCCCTCATTGGAGTATTAATTATTACCATTATATTTAGGCTTTAACTATATTTACATCTTATGGGTTTATATTGTGCGTGCCCATATGCATGGTTACTGCGTATTTCTATTGTTATTCCGTGTTGCCAGGGATCCGCATAGACGCTTTTTATTTACCCAGGAAAAAGTTTTTTTCTTTGTTCATTTTGCTTTAACAGTCACAAAACTTTTAATAGACACAGAAAACCTGTTGCACAAAAGAAGCATCTCACAAAACACCGTGATCCCAACCAGTCTCCATCTTCCAGAGTTCTCCAACACGCCTCCCTCCTCCTCTCGTCCTGTGCTGGACTGCGGAGAGCGAGGTCCGTCTAATCCACCTGCGTATTAGCGCAGCACAGCAGCACTGTGAGCTGTCCTAACTACACCCCAGGACAGATGCCACCTTCACGTTTCCCCCAAATAACCACTGCCTTGCCTTTTTATTGCATTGATTGAGATATCCCTTTTTGTTGTGATAGGCAGTTTTACAGGCATCAAAGTTGCTCACGATGGACTCAAAGCGAGAAAAGGATCAAGGTAAGTTGTGATGGATGGCTTGTTGCTATGCTAGCCACTAGCGGCTTATGCTAGCTCGCCGTAGCGCTTGCTAAGATGTGCCTAAGTGTCGTTCGTTACATAACATTGTGTGTTATGAGAGAAAACCGTGAACAATTCCCATTTCTTTCAATAACCCACCCACTTTCATCTGACTGAATCATCCTCATTAAATCATGAAGTCGTTGCCTCACGACGCTCATTGCTAAGACACAGGTAGCTACCAACATTAGCTGACAACATTACCAGTGGCTGACCATCAAGCCAGGCTGAACTTCACCTCAAATCTGCTGGTGTTGGCATATGCAAGACGTGTTTTTTTATGGTGGCTTTAATGCACCCACCCACGCCTGCTTCCGCCATTAAGTGGTCTTACAGTTAGGATTCTTTATGTAATTCACAGTAATGTGAACAGCATTAAATTAAATGTGAAAAATACAAAAGGATGAAATGGAATATAACACACTCGAGCATCATTATCTCTCTCTCTCTTTTTTTCTATATATATATATATATATATAAAGAGAGAGAGAGAGAGAGAGAGTTATGCTTTTGTTTTCAGGGAGTGAGGCTTATGAAAGAATATTCATATGTGCACAATTGTTGAGCTATTCAGCCTCAGGAAATTAAACCAGATATAACCCCTTCAGTTGCTATTCATGCATGCCACTGAAACACTAATAACATCACAAACAACTCACAGAACAGCACATCTGACAACTTGTAACCCTTTACTATGGAGTAAAGCTTAGTCTGCTGGAGCAAAATAAATTCATAGGCTGCTATTTAGAGATGTTTGCATGGAATATTTACTCATTTCACTGTAAACTGAAGAGACAACGCTTCCAGCATTCTGCTTTTGTAATCCTGACTCACAAATAATCCGTGGCTGTGTCGCATATATTAAAGCAGAAACATGAATTTGCCCTAGTGTGCTACAGTCCCATTTCTCTGATTCTTTCAGATGCTGAATGTGAGAAGATAACTGCTGTGCTGCTCAAGACAAAAACCGGAGAATTTGATCTGGAGTCAATACTGTTTCTCAAACTGAGAAGTCTTGGTAAGGAAAGATTAATCTAGCATATGTAAGTATTCAGCCACTGATAATTGTGTATGGTTATTGATGTCTTGTAGGGGTACATGATCTTGGATGCATTGGGGAGTGTATGAATTTGGAGAGACTGGACCTCTCTGCAAATACCATCACAAATTTAGCTCCTTTAGCATCTCTTCGACTTCTTTCTGTACTCAATTTATCTGCCAACAGGATCTCCAATTTAGGTAAGAGAGCAATAAAGTCTGTATTGCTGTAGGGACAATTACTGAGGAATTAGACTTAGATTTTTTTTGTTTAACTAAAGGTTTATGCTTTTGTCATTTCAGAGCCTCTGCACAGCTGTGACAGCTTACAGAACTTAAACTTGGCTGGTAATATCATAACCAGGTATCACCATTTAACCACTAACTGAATGTATTCCTAGATTAGTATGAATAGTACATACAGCCATGTTATTGTAATTATATGTTTAAGGATTGGTCTTGTATAATTATGACTGTTTCATTTTTTAACAGTTTTGAGAGCCTTCACTTCCTTCAGTCCTTGAGAAAGCTTGAAAATATACGTCTTAAAGACAACACTTACAATTACACTAATCCAGGTAATTTTCTGTGACACTTTAAAAACAATCCAGTCGATAGAAAAAAAAGTCTTTAGGAAGTGAATTCACAATGACTTTATTTTTGTCAGTGTGCAGGAACACATCATATAGAGCCATAGTTCTTGAGATGTTTCCCAATATCAAGGTGTTGGACGGTAAGATTGTTTTTTCATTTGTCATTGTACACATTTAGCAGTAATACTGAGACTGTATGTTATCTAACACCAATCTAAATGTTTCTATGTTGTGTCCTCTATGAATTGTAGGTGAAAGAGTCGTCGGGCGGGGGAGTGATTTGTACCAATTATGCAAAGATATTGATGATACCATTAAAGGTACAGTTGTCAACTGTTATGCTAGTATAAAATGTTTATAATTTGTATAATTAATAATATTATTATATATTATTTAATGAATAATATTACATGTTACATACATATTAATGTTAGATGTTAGCATTATTGTTAGATGAATATATCATGCTGTTTTCCACTAACTTTACAGGCCATGTCTCAGATGTGTCTTACTTTCGTCAAGTAAAATGTTACAGAACTGTAGAGCAGCTAAGTGTTGTTTTCTTTTCTGTGACTGTTTAGCTGGTTTATACAAGAATGGGCAGCTTATTGAACATCCTGATAGCAAGCCATGGGTGGAAGATAGTTACTGGGAGATAAAGAGATCAAACAACGCCATTATCGAAGAAGCCTACAAACAATTTAATGGTAAGGACTGTAGGACAATGCAACCAGTTGTCCGTTGCATTGTGTTACACTATGGTATCTTGTGTAATCCTTTTCCTAATTCTACTTCTACAGATGTTCTTCACGAATGCAGACTCCTCAACAACAGAGCCATTCATGTCATTTCACAAACTGAAAGATCCATGAGCCTGAAGAAGCAGGCAAAGCAGTATGCCATCTGAACTGGGCCTATTTGTGTGAAACATTTCGCAGCTTTCTGTTGTATGGTATACCATTGGCTGATGTACTGTACTTTTTCAAATTACTAAGCTATATCCAAATGCTTGACAATTAACATTGTCTCACAGACATGTTCTGTGTTGCAGTGTGAGGCATTTCTTCAATATTTTACAGCATTCTATGCATTAGGTCTCTGATGATACATGCAACTGGTCTGAAAACCTTTTATCCTCACTGACATCCCTCAGTTTGGTTTAAAGATGTCCTTACTTGCACAATGTGCATTTTGTACCATGTTGTAGCCTGCATTTATGCTGAGAGCTTAAGGATTTCTCTATGTTTTCAGCAAACAAGAGCTTATTTCCATTTTGCATTGCTGGATAATTTTGGGAGTTAATGTGTCCCATGCTGTGTGCTTTCTTTGTAAGTTGAACTTTTGCAAAAGCGATTTAATGATTGTTTCAGCTGTTTCTACTTGTTTTATAACATAAAGTTTATTGTGGACAACCAATTTGTGGAAAATATAGTGCTTATAAAGATGTATGGGTCTATTTCACATCTTTCATATTTACTCATATCGATACAGTATATTTTTTATACAGTTACATTGGCACAATACACTATTTGCATACAAAGACTCAATGTGTAGTTTAAGAAAAATACAGATCTATTAATTAGACATGGTGCAGTACGTCGACTCATACTGTCCACTAACCCCACCTGGTGGTTGTCTATCTGCAAAGCTGTAGCAAGCTGGAACCAAGCATTAGTCCGTAGGGCCTTTTTATATATTATTCGTATCACGAATTATATTCGTATCAGAATGTTGCATTCAATTATATTTATAATGTATCAGTCGGCACAAAGCATGAATACTTTACACACTGTAAAGTTGTACTATGTTGATCCCGGAAGACTGGTAAAGGTGCTTTTAACACTGCAAAACTTAAAAAAAAAGTTAAGCAGCGACAAAAAGCGCAATTTCACGTTTATACTACATTTTAATCTTTACTTCATCTACTGAATCATCACAAGAGGTATGTAATGTCAATTTGTTTAATAGTTTATTATTGGCATAGAAGTTTTTGTTCACAGATGTAAATACGCTTATTTTGAAAAGTTCAAAACGGATATCCGGGTCACGAGCGGCTTCTATTGTAGTTAGCTTAACAGAGGCTCCGTCATTAGCCGACCTTGGCTATTTCAGCCAGTCCTACTCATTTCAGCATGGCAGGGAAGGCGTGGAGGTCAGCGGTATGTGCGATAAAAATTTGTAAATATCCGCACTAAATTCATGCAATTGTATTTATTTTAGTCCATCAACTGTCGTTAGCTACTAGTCAAAGATTGCAGTAATACCAGCGACCGCTCCTGCTAGTTAGCTAGACGCTAACCTGCAGGCTACTTGCTTGTAGTTACTATAGCAACCAGGCTGTTTAACTAGCTAGCAAGCTAGCTAATGCTTTCTTGTTTTCTGTTATCGTGCATTGAAGTATCAAGCTATAGCTGGGCAGGTTGGAAACTTTTTTTAAAGTGTTGTAAAAAAATGACGGCAACACGTGTATATGCATTGTCTTTCATCTACAGATTCTGAATCGATTTTACTTTTTATCACTCTCAGCAAGTCCAGAAAGCTATGCTTAGTTCATGTTACGTTGAGCTTTGTTCATCGTCTATGTCACCAAACTGAAATGTGCCTTTTTGCAGAAATGTACAAAATAACAGTGTATTATTTTATTTGTGCTATAGGAGTGAAAATTATTTTGGGGGTGGGTTGATATGATAGTTTGATATGTGCATGTAAAAACCTAATCTTGTTTTGACTGTCAGCTGTTACAGGTGTTTGGAGCTTTGATGAAAGAGACTCCACAACCCCGGACGTTTATCCGTGGGGTATGTACATTTATCTTTAGAGCACTGGCCCAACCGTAATATTTTTAATTTTGTTTGTTAATTATCTAAAAATGTGACTACAACCCTGTGTTATAGTCACAGTGTTTAATTATTTTTACACCACTGAATATTGTGTGTCTTTTTTTGTCTTACAGATGCAAACAGTTACTTTAATCCCCGGTGATGGAATTGGTCCAGAGATCTCCACTGCTGTCATGAGCATATTTGAAGCTGCTAAAGTCGGTGTCAAAGGATGAGAAAATCAAACGAGAGATCCAAATGCATATTTTAATTTAACCGAGTGCTTCTGTCTTGTGTGCACTTTTTATCTAGGCACCTATCAAGTGGGAAGAGAGAAATGTTACAGCCATCCAAGGACCTGGTGGAAAATGGGTAATTCCTCCAGACGCCAAAGAATCAATGGACAGGAACAAAATTGGTCTGAAAGGTAACTTTCTTAAAACTGTCATTAACAGAAAAAAGCATTTCAAAATATAAACAAAGGCCAACCTTGTGCTGTAAAGATTTTTTTAAATATGTAGTTTAGAAATTAAGGTTCATGACAAACATGTGTTTTTGTTTTGTGTTGGCAGGTGAACTAGTAAATAACTTTCAAATGTTTGACAATCTTCAGGACCTTTGAAGACACCAATAGCTGCTGGTCACCCCTCAATGAACCTGCTACTGAGGAAAACATTTGACCTCTATGCCAATGTGCGCCCCTGTGTGTCTATTGAGGGTTATAAAACCCCCTACACTGATGTGAACCTGGTCACCATCAGGGAGAACACAGAGGGAGAATACAGTGGAATTGAACACATGGTAACCTTTAACAACACATTAAACTTGTTTATCTTTCTCTCTTTCATTATAATTGTCATATTGTTTACATTTGTCAATCTTTTTATTTCAGATTGTTGATGGAGTTGTACAGAGTATTAAGCTCATCACAGAGCAGGCCAGTCAACGCATTGCAGAATATGCTTTTGAATATGCTAGAAACAATCAGAGGGCCAGTGTTACCGCTGTTCATAAGGCCAATATTATGTAGGTTTTGTTTAACATGAATTACTATTTTTTTTTCTTACAAAATGTGGTTTTACAGCTATTGAAATTAAATAATTCCCTATTGACATTTTTTGTAGGCGCATGTCAGATGGGCTTTTCCTACGAAAATGCAGAGAGGCTGCTGAAAAGCACAAAGATGTTAAATTCACCGAGATGTATTTGGACACTGTGTGTCTTAATGTAAGTGCCAACAGCTTTTGTTGTGAATGAGATCAGTGTATATTCTATGTTTAAGATTTTAAAAAGCATTGTCAAGTTGTCTTTCATTTCTGAAATTGTGGCATAAAAATAACGTTACATGTTTGTTCCATTCTAACATTACTCATTAATAGTGTTTTTATATACATGTTCTTACAGATGGTACAAGATCCCACACAGTTTGATGTATTGGTGATGCCAAATTTGTATGGTGACATCTTGAGGTAAGTTGAGTAGTAAGTAAAAGTCTAAATTAGTAAACTTTTTGAGTTGGACTTATAGTGAAATAATTTGTTACGGCAGCACACACAAATTGTTGCAAACACCTACAATCCGTAATACAGTTATTGTCAGATAACTGATCAGACTTTCTGCATCACATTAGGGTTTCTGGTCCCATTTTCAGTCACCCTCAGATCTGAGTGAGGGACAACAAGAAGAATCTCCGAATCCTCACACACATAAAAAACATTGCTAATTTCTTCATGCTTGGCCGACATTTAAACACTGAGAATCTTCACAGATATTTGACATTAAAACACTTTTTGTTTTTTCCTCTCAGTCAGCATGGTGAAAACGGTTTGTCCTGGCCACTGCTGACAGACAACTGTTCTGAGGACAGAGATGCATAACAGAGGTCAAACTCAGTGTGGATTAATGGGTCAAATACTTCAGTAACACATTGCTTTTAATGTGTATATCTAATAACGACAATTACAGAAGAACTTTAACCTAAATTCAGTGCTGCGAATATGCAAATGTACGTTGTTGGTGCAAATTAGTAAATAGCACTGACATGAGTGGCAGTAGTTCAAATCTAATTATCAAATCATATACATTATATTCAGTAAGTAACTACAGGTGTTTACCATTACAGTGATCTTTGTGCTGGACTAATTGGGGGTCTTGGAGTAACACCTAGTGGAAACATAGGTGCCAATGGCGTTGCCATATTTGAGTCGGTATGCTTTTTTTTGCCATATGTCTTAGTAAAGTAGATGAATGTTTGGTCTCTTTATATTGAAGTTCATATTCAGAAGTGCAGTGTTTATGGAAATTGCTACTGTGTTAATATTGTTGCATTGATATTTAATGTCAGGTTCATGGAACTGCCCCAGATATAGCAGGAAAAGACATGGCCAACCCCACTGCCTTGTTGCTCAGTGCAGTCATGATGCTGCGGCACATGGGCCTTCATGACCACGCCAAGAAAATTGAAACTGCCTGCTTTAACACTATTCGAGATAAGAAGGTAATCTTCTTTTCATAAAACTAATACATGCATTATTAATTCTGTGTTCTCTTTCTGATTTATAATGTTTTATTCATGTTCAAGGTAATAACAAAAGACCTGGGAGGAAACTCAAAGTGTTCAGAATTCACAGAAGCAATATGTGAAAGAGTGAAAGACATGGACTGAAAACATGCTAACGACTTCATCGTTAACATTTATGTCTCTTTACAACATTATGTCATTGTATCTGCACAGCTTTAACTAAAGTATTTGTTTCAAATGCCCTAAACTAGGAATTTAAGGTAAGCTGAATATTTTATGTACACTCCAAAGCACTGTTTAAAAACATTTGAGCAAATGTTATTGTATATGTGGTAGCTATTTTTAAGTGCTCAATCTGTGGTGAATTTCAACTTGTCATTATGACAATAATGTCACAATCATATTTAACCCTCAGGCGTCAGTTTAATTTACTACCCTCTTCTATCACTCGGGACAAAAATGTCCCATAGACTTTCATTGTAACCGCATATTTTTAAGTCACTGCCAAAACAAAATATAATGATGCTTTTTGGGATGTTAGG
>JAUMHF010000023.1:12026653-12055350 GCA_032359275.1 Microctenopoma steveboyesi | reverse complement strand
TTCGTTTTTCTACTTTAAGACGATCTGAGACCGAAGGAAGCAGCTGTACTTCTAGTAAACTGTGCGATGCGTCTTTAACAGGCTGCGCGCGCTCCCGCGGACGGAAATCACTTTTTGGCAGACAATCGATTTATGGCACGACACCGGCCCCTGTTCGCTCTCCAGAAAGTTCTGCGCTGTGGAGCGTCTATAAGAGTCAGCTGTGTTTCCGCACTAGCCTCACAGTAACTCAAGCGAAAGCAGACCCAGCAAGAAAACCTGACCAAGTAAGTACCGAAGTATGTCATTTGGAAGCACGTTCAGCTGCACGGATCACACATGCTAGCGGTATCATTCAAGTTTAATAGAAATACTTAAGCTAGTGCTAGCTGCTCGTTCACACTCAGATGCAGCTCGTTTCTGTATTTTACAAAAACATTATTTAACGTGTTTTAGATAAGAAAAACTGGTAACTGTGACTACAATTCCACTTGTTTCATACAATACATGCAAATGTTGGTCGTCGTTAGCTAATCTAACGTAACGTATTGTTTGCTAACAGTAACGGCTCCTAATGTTATCGTAATGTTGGACAAAGTAAGTCACCGCTGTATCTATATAACCTTAATATGTACTTTGTTTCTGCTTTGGTTTAACTGTTAGGTCGTCAACATGGTTCACGAAACCGGCTACTACGATCTCCTGTGTGTCAGTCCCGATGCCTCCGCGGAGGAGATCAAAAAAGCGTACAGAAAGCTCGCCCTGAAATATCACCCTGACAAGAACCCAAACGAAGGAGAGAAAGTGAGTTAACCGTTGTGTTGCGTGTACCGCTGGACAGCTCCGGGGCGTCTATGCCACCGTTTATGGACAGTCCTAAAAAGCCCTTTCTAATTTTAAACCTTACAGGGTGTTGTATGGACAGCGGGAACCTTCTGGAAAGAGCTGGTCGCAGTTGCTCTGTGAGGGCAACGTAACGTCACATGGAGGTTATCCATTACTCACGCCTCCGTGTGACGAGGTTGTCCAGATATAGTTTAAAAAAAGGCCTAAATTATACTTACATGCTTAGTATTAAAGGTTCATTAGGCATTCATTTCTAAGAACTTGTTTGACATAGAATGTTTTAATGTGACGCTTTACATCAAATAATCCTAATGAACACTCGGGGTCAGGAAACCCGTCCCGATACTAATTTGAGTTATAACTGAGAAAGTTTCCGACTGATTTAACTAGGTGCATTGCTTTACTTTACTTGGTGTTGCTGTAAATCTTTAAATGCAAACCTACTTTAAAGAGCAACACGCATTTTTTGTTTTCTTTTCGCAGTTCAAGCTTATATCTCAAGCATATGAAGTGCTGTCGGATTCAAAGAAAAGAGACTTGTATGACCAAGGAGGGGAACAAGCAATCAAAGAGGGAGGTGTTGGTGGAGGAAGTTCCCCAATGGACATCTTTAATATGTTCTTCGGTGGTGGGGGAAGGATGCAAAAAGAAAGACGAGGTAAGCTTTTTTATGTTCCTATTAATCAATCATCTAGCATCACGCAGTTTTACAATTAACATCCTTTTTAAACTGACACGTTCACGCTCGTTGTTTAGGAAGGAATGTTGTTCACCAGCTTAGTGTTACACTAGAGGAGATGTACAATGGCACAACCAGGAAGCTTGGACTTCAGAAGAATGTTATTTGTGAAAAATGTGAAGGTACGTATTGTTTAGCTTTAATCATACATATAGTAAAGTTTACTCAAAAGTTCTGACACATGCCCCATATTTGCTATAGGTTATGGCGGTAAGAAAGGTGCCTTGGAGAAATGCTCCAACTGCAAAGGAAGAGGCGTACAAGTCAAGGTGCAACAGATCGGACCTGGCATGATTCAGCAAATCCAAAGCATGTGTTCAGACTGCCAGGGACAAGGCGAAAAATTCAACTCAAAGGACCGGTGCAAGAACTGCAACGGACACAAAGTAGAACGCAAGAAGAAAATCCTTGAAGTTCACATTGATAAAGGTAAGCTTTTATCCATCTATCATAGATATACCTTAGTAGTAAATGTACTCTGCAAAGTAAAGTAAATTGAAAATGAATGTGCTTTCCAGGCATGAAAGATGGTGAGAAAATTACATTCCATGGCGAAGGTGACCAGGAACCCGGACTGGAGCCTGGGGATGTAATCATTGTGCTGGATCAGAAAGATCACCCTGTTTTCCAGAGACAAGATGATAATTTAATAATGAAGATGAGCATCAAACTTGTTGAGGCCCTGTGCGGTTTCAAGAAGACTATTCAAACACTAGACAACCGAACACTCATCATCACCTCACAGCCAGGTAACTCACTGAAATCAACTGTCTTCCACTGCTGACTTGCCTTCAGCATGTTTTATAATGAATATTTATAAAAAATTATCAACATTATTTTTCATCAACAGGGGAAGTGATCAAGCACAGTGAATTAAAGTGTATACAAAATGAGGGCATGCCAATTCGCAGAGATCCTTATGAACGGGGACAGCTGTTTATTCAGTTCCCGGTAAGACATGGAACAGAAAACACAACGGTTTGCCATAAATTTTGTTGGCCACCTTTTGTTTCCTGATTCTTTTGTCGTAGAGAAAACATACATTTCTACTAATGTATTTTGCAGGTGGAATTCCCAGATAAACACTGGCTCCCAGAGCATCTCATGTTCCAGCTGGAAAGACTGCTTCCTCCACGCGAGGATGTCATGGTTACTGACGACATGGAGGAGGTAGAACTCAGTGAAGTAGATGAGCGGAAACAACAGAAAACCCACAGCAGGGAGGCATATGAAGAAGATGAAGAAGGTCCCAGAGGTGGTGTACAATGTCAAACACAGTAATTGTAGTGTAACAAGTGTGTCAAGCATGTACGAGTCTGTTTCGTTTAGTTGTTTTTTATCCATGCCTTAAGGCCTGTTTTCCCCCTCACAAAGTTTGTTGCAATTTGTATTGCAAATTAGGAAGTGACACGATTTCTTCTATAATTTTTTGACTTTCTTACAACACTGCTGATTTATTTGGACTTTCGGTTAATGAAACTGAATTTGTGTTAATGTCTCATACTGTATTTATATTATAAGATCTATGTGTTTTATATGTACAGTACGTTTTCTGAGATATGTATGGCACAGATGTTTTCTTTTCCATTCAGAAGCTAAAAGGACTCATTTTATGCTTTCTGTGAAGGTAATCAATTAGACAAACATTTCTCAATAAATGTTCAAGAATCTTCAACTTATATACCAGATTTTTTTTACTGATTTAGTGAAATTTTATTTTTAGTATTTTGCATATCAAATTATTTTACTTGAAAGTTTATTAAGAAGTCAAAGGATTAACATCTGCACAGTGACAGTGCCAACTACATGGTAAATACTGGCAAATAATGGATTTATCAAGAGCATGGCATAATTACAGGCATGATTAAGTAGTAAATCCCCTTTAATGCTGTTTTCTCCTGAAAGAGCAACCTGTAAAAATGAGCATAGGATACATCAGCTGAAAGTACTTGGATGTATAGGTTACTAGTGAGTTTTACAATGTATATAGCAATAATATCACTCTCATATTTTACCTTCCGTCAGTCTGGCTTTGCCTCCTTTTGGTTGGCACAACACAGTTGAGCATCCCACACAGAGCACAACTGTCTGCGCATGGCTGAACACAGTGGTGATCTTGTAGCAGCCTGCAAAGAAACATGATTTAAACTGTTCAAATACATATTTGGTGTATAGATGGGGAAGGTGTAGTGAACCTTTACATAAATAAAAAAATACATTTACATTTTTTATATTTAGGTAATTGTCCTGCATTCTGGATAGAAATGTTTTAAATCTAACTGCAAAATATATTAGACAATATTTCAGTTGTATATGAGAAGTACAAAAATAGACCTTGATGGATTACAATTTTGTGGAAAACTCTGGACAGTGTAAATACATAATATGTTATATAATGAAATCCAGTGTTATCTGACAGATAAGTGTATAAGAGTTTATTTAAATGTCTTCCTCTCTGGAAACAGTGAAATCAATTGTATTCAAAAAATGTAGATAAATCAGTTACTTCCACTACTGAAAGCTACTGAACTATGCAATATTATGTAAAAAAAAAACCAGTCTGATCACTGCAAGAATACGACAGAGGTACCTGGCAATGACCAGAGGTGACAGGTGTACACAAATAGTTTACTTCACTACAAGTACAAACACTTTGTCTGGCTGATCTTATAGTATATTAAAACACTTGTTGATAACATGAATGCGCAAGATCACCATTACATAGAAATGTAGTTTGGCACATGGAAAACATGGGGAAACTACTAAGCAGTGGTGATAGATAATCTCAGATCTTCAGTAACTGTTGCATTGCCACAGTGTTTAGGTCCTAAAGCAACAGGATCACACCCTTAGACTCTGCTTTTAGGACTGGGCATAAAACATTTCTTTTAGAGAAAAAGCTGGCCCAAGTGATTCTGAACCACATCTTAATTAAACTCCTATAGACTTAGACCGCTGGACTACCTCCTCTCCTTTCATAGGCCACTATTACATGTCATTAACGCCGTGTCCTCCTGCAGAACCTTTATTGAAAAATACCATGAAAACGCTTAGAAGTATGAAAAACGTTTTTTTACACAGACTGGCCTGTTTTTAAATATGTCTATCCTTTACTAACAAATGCAATAGTATGTTGTTTAACAGATCTACATCTGCAACATAAGCAGTCATTAAAGCTTCCATATAAGAGTATATGTCGGTAGTAACTAAAGACATCCACTCTTTATGCAGTTTCACGGGGGATGAAGCTCGTCAGTGTGTTCTGGTACCTGGACACTTCACGTCCATGAAGTAGGAGTTAGGACTCTGAACAAGTCTCTTCTTTTTGTGTTGTCTTCTCTCGAGGTCAACAGGAGGGTGGAGGAGGTCTTTAGCCAACTGGAATGAAAGATACAAACATACAAATAAGGAAGGGACACTTAATTTGTCAGGTACCTTAGACCTAGGCCTGCATCCGTGGAAAAAATGAACCATCACACACGACCACTGGTTTTGTTTTTAGGCCACGACACATTACTGATACTAACCTCGTGTTTCAACAATGTCAGGAGACTGCGTCGATTTTTTTTTATTCAAATGAGTGTTTGTAAAACGTAAATGAAGGAAGATACCGCACAAATAACTTTTCCTGGTCCCATGTAGTTTCTATCGCCAACAACACGTTTGATCGCACTGGTTTTCAGCAAGTAGTCGCCACCCGTGGGGCACATAGTTAGCTAACCCTGTGCATCTGCTGCTACACACCAACAACGCAAGAAGTTTCAACCCGCAACCCGATAAACACAACTCTCAGAGCTGAGAACGTGAGCTCAAACGAAACTAAGTGTAACTTACGGGCATGTTCACCGTGCTGGGGTTGCTTTCCTGCGCATACGTGGGCTGTTGGACAGGAACACACACGGTGCAGCAACAGGAACTGTGTTTTCCAGAAGGATCCCTGTATCAAACTTCACATCGGCCTGTGGTTGAAACTTAAATGTGTTGTGTCAGCGAGGAGCACTTTCACAGGGAGAAGGTTGTTCACACAGGTGCAGCATTTTCTTATGTGAATATTTTGTGCGTTAAAAGTTATTTTAGTTGAGCTTTAGCAAACACATTTGATGTGTCACTAAATAATATCGCTACCTACGAGAGTTTTGATGTCAAAGAAAAAAACACAGCACACACTGTATTTCTTCATACAGTATCATCACTAGAATTAGCATTTTAATCTATTATTAGGTCTATATGGTTAAGTTAAAGTCACCCCATACACCAGATGAAACAAATTAAAGAGATAAGATTAAATCAACAGCCAATGGTCGCATATGTCCAATAAAAAACACTTGTAAACAATAAACAAAGCACTACATGTTTACTCGTACCTCGTCTACTTAAACTACACGGACCAGAATGCAATGTTTGCGGTGACGTCACGGAAGTCGGCACCGGTCTGCTGTTAGTCTGCTATAGACACTCGAGGGTTTCCAGACGAGGGGATCCCGGCTCACTACGGCCTTGTAATATCGACACGTCACGGTGAACAGTGTGTTTAAATGGCGAAAACGTACGATTATCTCTTCAAATTGTTGCTCATCGGAGACAGCGGAGTCGGCAAAACATGTCTGCTGTTCAGATTCAGCGAGGACTCCTTCAATACAACCTTCATATCCACAATAGGTGAGTAGCCTGTCGCCGCCCCTTAGAATAAATCAGACATAATTCATGTCCTTATTAGCAGAATACGCTGCAAACTGCAGTCACCGACGGTGAGCGTAAATAGGTTGGTCCTGTGAGCAATCTTTATTATACAACACAGATCCATGATGTTTAAAGAGCCAGAAGAGAAAGACAATGGGGCTGAGAGAGAAATAACAATGATTTCCTGTCTTTGATCATTCAGAGGCAGCGGGAAGCCTAAATATAGACTGAGATCTAAACTATGTTATGCTTGAGCGTTAAAACATGTAAATGTGAAGTCCTTATATCCTTCATGAAGCTGTGCCATATTCTACTGCAATAAGTTATTGAGTGACATTAACTTATATTCAGCTACAGCTTGATATTATGACACATAAAACTAATGCATGTATCTATTACTGTTTTCAAACGCAGGAATAGACTTCAAAATCAGAACCATAGAGCTTGATGGGAAAAGAGTCAAACTTCAGATTTGGTTAGTGTGAAACTACCTTTCTCTTCTAAATCAAAGACCTCCAGACAAATATTTATTAACTATAATGTTCTCAGGGACACTGCGGGGCAGGAGAGGTTTCGCACCATCACTACAGCATACTACAGAGGAGCAATGGTGAGTCCCTGCTTCATCCTCCACTTCTTCGCTGTAGATCTTACACATCTAATGTTTGTGACTGTTTTTCTTTACAGGGCATTATGTTGGTGTATGACATCTGCAACGAGAAGTCCTTTGAAAACATAAAAAATTGGATTAGAAATATTGAAGAAGTAAGCAGTTGAACGGAAACATATCTACTTGTTCAATACTTATAAAGTTAGATTAAATTATACTGGGTGTCTTACGTAACAGTTTAATATCGTCTTTATGTACTCAGAGATGCATATTTGGCATAACGTGATTTTATTTTCTTCCAGCATGCCTCATCCGATGTAGAAAAAATGATTCTCGGTAACAAATGTGATATGACTGACAGGAGACAGGTGTCCAAAGACAGAGGTGAAAAAGTGAGTCCATGCAAACAGCCATTGCTAAAAAAGTCTGTCTCAAAGTAATTGAGCTGTACACTAACATCTATTTATCTCATGTAGCTGGCTATTGATTATGGAGTTAAGTTCTTGGAAACCAGTGCAAAGTCCAGCTTAAATGTGGAGGAGGTAAGCAGTAATATTTATCTCTGAAAGTAATATGCAGCATGATGAATGTCTGTGTACACTCAACACGTTGTTTGGTTTTTGTCGCGCTAGGCTTTTTATACCATGGGAAGAGACATATTACATAATCTGAGCTCGAAGACAGTAAGTGCATAGTATTTTCTTACAACAGATGCTACACTTTCTATAAAGCCGTTATTTAAATACGTTATTTAATAATTGTTTTCACTATTATGTCTTTTCTTTCTAGACTGACAACGGTTCGGGAGGATCGGGCAAACCCGTCAAGATCACTGAGAAAAAAGCAAAGAGAATTAAATTGTTCAAATGTTCGCTCCTCTAGGCTGCTCCCCCGTAGTGCTTAAGGCTCACAGCTAGAGTGTCTTTGCTGTTTTGGGAGCTTGGGAGCCTCCTAGACGTCCTCACAGCAGTGGCGGGAGTGGTCATATTGAACCGATCTGAAGCTCCTAGCTTCGTGTTTGGTTGAGATGCTATCTAAATCTACTGACGAGACGAGGATCAATGAGGAAGGAAGCCTGATACTGTATATCTGCTCATGCAAAAGACCTGTGTGAGATCATCAGCAGTGGTTGGTAGCTGGCACTGCAGTTTCAGTTTGCAGGAAGCAGTGGATCCGCTGGCATTTTGAATACCTCTCAGTTACACATAGCTGTCTTGTAAATGCAAAACAATGAAAATCCATTATAGTCTTTCATATAATGTAGCATTATTTTATACACACTACCTATTGCCATATTTACTGTGATGATGCTGTGTGATGGCATACCAAGTCTCAGCATTGATTGTATTTGTCTGGTGAATATATGTGTATATTAATTAAGCCTATGATCTCTAAGTGTGCTTAGAAGAAGTTGCAATTGAAGGCACATAAAAAGAACATACAGTATTCGTATTTATTAATTTTAATCAAAGCTTTATTTCAACTGGTTTTTAAGACTAAATGAAACTGTGAAGGGGTTGTTTGTTTATTGGAAGCTGTACATAATACATATTGTCATGCAGTTGTCAGTATTTGCATGAAAGTTGCAGGGGTACCTCTATTAAGCACATTTTACAATATCTGAAAAGAACGTGTTTACAACATCTCAAAGTATCTACCATGTAAAGAAAGTTTTTGATGTTCACATAATGTATGGCATATGTAAGCACAACTAGCTGTTGTGTACTATTTTATTTCTACCTTAAACTGTAGACATCCAACTTGTTGCCTTTACATCTCCAACAGGAAAACACAACAATGGGAAAAAGTTGTAAAATGAATGATTGTCTTTGTAAGCTACCGTATGTTACTAAAATGAAACGTGAACACAGTAAAGAAAGTGATTCTTTAAAAGAGAGAGTGATATTTGCTTTGACTACTCTGCACTGACAACTAACTGCGTGGTTTTAAACATTGTAAAGGTTATTTTACTACTATCATTACTGTGAAAGCTGTTTCATTAGCCCAGTCAGCAGTGATCTCTTTTTGTTCTAAGTTGCACAATTCTCAGACTCACTGGCAGCATTCAGTGTGTTTTCCTTTTAATATTAGTTTCCCTCATTTGGGATCACTAATGTCTCCGTTCTCCTCTCCGGGTCCATTCTCACATTCTTTTTTTTATTGTGCATCCTTTTTCTTTTTTACCAACATCTTCTTTTCCTGATTTTCCCCCCCAACAGCCGACACTCTGAAGATTTCAACAAGGTCTCTCTCGCTGTTAGAGGCTCTTGGTTCCTTGCTACCCATTGAGCACTTTGCTTTCCATTCACTGGCATTCCAGCTCTGTGACCTGTGAGATGGCATATAGCATTTATCTATAGTCAGACAGTCAGCGGTGTCTGAGAGGTTTCTCTCCACTTTGATCTTTGTTTGGTCTTCAGTGGGTTCAGTTACTGGAGGAGTTCCCTTAACTTCTGAAGAACATTGATCAATTTGAATCTCCTCGCATTTAGGCTTTACAGGTGCTGTGCTTATTTGAAACTGCTGGGCAAGAGTTCTGACTGTTGATACTTTAGGCATGTGTCCAAAAGGACTGGGGTGCACCTGGTACTCCAAGTTTTCTGGCCACTGATTTGGTGTTTGAGATGTCTGCAGTATATCTTTGCCTGCCTCGTCTGGAGTGTAGATGATGCTGCTCATAGCTCTTTTCCTTGTGACAGGGGAAGTTTGACTTTGGGTTTCTGTAGGAATGTATCTTAGAGATTTGGTCCTCTTTGGAGAAGTGGCAGGTTCCAGCAGCAGTTCAGCCTTCTTTATGTGTTCGGTTATTTCCTCTGGTTCATCAGGAGGGCTGATAATGATGGTGCTCATAGACCTCTTTGTCAAAGGAGACTTGGGTTGGTCTTCGACAGGATAGTGTCTCAGGGACTCTGTCCTTTTTGGAAGGAAAGAAGGCTTAAGTCTATTCTTGTCTGATGGGCTATTTAGGAGCAATGTGCTGCCATGTCTTATATTGGTTATAGTCTCTTGACTTGATGCTGCAGAGTCACGCTTTTGCTCACATGGTGAGATGAGAATGTCCACACAGGAACTGGGTCGTGATCTTGCTAAACCAGCTACCTCTAAGGTCTGACCACCTTCCTTTGTGTTAAGTGTACAGACACTGGAGGCTTGCCGCAGGCTCCTCTGTCTTTCCAGACCAGTCTTTGTTGTTTCATCCGTGTCCTTCTGCTTCAAAGCAAACTCCTCCATGTCCATGTGGAAGCGGTAAAGGCTATAACCATCAGCACTGTTAATACTTCCTTGGCGAAGGAGGGAGGAAGGGTCACACACAGAAGAATTCCGCGAATAGGTTCTGGTTAGCTCTAATCTATCCACTCCTGCAAGCTTTTCCAAAGCAACTGCCATTCGTCCATGGATCTCCTCCAGCTGGGCCAGGCGCAGATCCACAGTCTGCAAAGAGGCCTTCATAGTGTTTTCCCTTTCATTTACCTCCTCTAGACGCATGGACATATTCTCAACTCTGACAGAAAAAGGACATTTCACATAAAGTATAAACTTTAATGAAGTGAATTTCAAAACTTAGAAATGTCAATACTTTACTTGAAAAAGGGACTTCACCTCTCTGACGTAACTTTAATGCGCTCATCACTGGAGGACTGCTGTTCGTCCTCTTTCTCACGGAAATATTCCTCCACACACTGTTCCTCAAACTCATATAGATTTTTTAGCTCCTCTGGATTCAGTCTTAGCTCTGGTAGAAACAAAGCATGACACCATATCAGTCTCTGTGTTTCTTTTGATAGAGCAAAACTAAAATCACATATAAATGAATATTTTATGAATTTTTGTGCATATGTCTGTATCATTCCAGGAGACTAACTAAGGCCTCGATCCTTCTCATCAATCTCTCCCTCCTGTTTCTTTTTGGCGCATCGGCGAAACAGCCTGTTGAAGAGGATGTAGAGGTGACTGAAGATGATGAGAGGTGGAGGCAAGATGGGACGGTCATGAAAAGTCATGATGAGCTGATATCTCTGGAACTTCCACACTTGATTGGAAATGGACTTGACTTCAAAGAAGGTGTTGCTGTGGGTCCAGACACACAGTCAGGTGAGTACAGTCTTTAATAGTACGGCAAATGTTTATGGTAAAATAATATGGCAGTCAGCCTTTGGAACAGGTATTTACTTGAAGACTGCAATGAGCAAGTTGACCAGAAGTATGTTTGCTACGAGAAGGTAACAAGCCATAATAGCAGGTGTGAGCCAAGCACCAGGAATGCACGGAGGCAGTCTCTTCCCATCCTCATCATATAAATGTTCACCACATGGAGCTGTAGACAGAAGAGTTTCTGGCTATTATTATTCTGACAACAAAAGCTCTTTGCTATTGTATTCTTGACTCAGAAACTACTCACGGTTTATTTCCATTGCATAGACTTTGTATTGCATAGAATTCAAAAGAAATGCACAGAAACATGGAAAAAGTGAAAAAAAATCAATATGTCAATATGAATTTTATATCAGAATTGTTCAAGCTCAAACTAGAAAAATGAGATTTTGAGATTAGTTTTGTTCAGCACAATCAAACATGTTATACAACATATTGTATATTAATAAACTAGACAGCTGTATTGAAAAGTTCTTCAGAAAACTACAGTTTTAATGTTAGAACAGCTTTGCCACTGTTTGCTTTAAGACTTTTTAATAGCTGCTTGTTGCCTTCACCCTGACAATAGAAATACTGACAGGAAAAAAATCAAACATAGTTGAAGGCAGATGATCGTGATTGAGGGTGATGAGGTTACGACAGCTATTCGTAATGCAAATTACCACAATTTATTACCTTAAGAGCCTATTATAAATGTGCCACCAGAGGACGACTTTAGTGTTGAGGATTTACAGCGTAATATAATTTTGCTAGACATTCAAGACAGAAATTAATGAAACACTGATCATCTGCCCAGAGTCAGGAAACAGAATCTTACTATGAATTCTAGTCTTACGGTCTATCGAGTCCGCAAAAACCTCTCCATAGATCATCCAGTAGGGCATGTAGAAGATGTTTCTGGCTAGGCGCCAGGTTGGTTCTTCATCGGGGTGAAGAATGGCTTGTCGAGCCACTCCGAAGCTCATGAGCACCACCAACATGATCACTACAAAGTACATCATATCAATCATCTGAAAAACAACAAACGTATTCGAAGTTTGAGTTTGAAGTTCACTTTGTGTGCATGTCGACTCTGTCTGGCTGAGAATGAAACAGTAAACTACATTACCATCTTTCCTATCATCATCACATAGGGTCCTAGATATTTGTTGACTCCAAAGATGTCCAAGACACGAATGTACCAGAAGATGATGTCTATACAGTAGATGACTCTCCCATAGCCCATGTAAGGTTCATGCTGCAGCCGTAGCATGAGCCCAAGGAGGAACGTGGAAATGGCAACCAGATCTGTGATGTTCCAGTACTCCTCCAACCACACGCTAATCTTCTGTTTTAGCTTCCCTGGTTCTGACATCAGAATCTAGACACCAGCGTTTAAAGGTTATGGTTCAAGTCTGATCGAGCTGTTAATGTTTTGTGGCTCTTACCTGTCTGACTTTCTCAGTGCCAAGTGTGAGGATGTATGCAATGACAGTCCACTCTTGTACAGATGGCCATCGTTCCATTTTCACCAGGATTATGTAGTTGTACAACATCAAATAGCCTAAATAGGAAATCTGAAGAGAAAGTTATGGATCCATTTTATTGTATGATACACATATTTTTAAAAGGCACAATGCATAATTTTTATCATGCACAACAAAGAACTTACAGTATTGAACCAGAATTTGGTGAAGGGTGCATCATAGAACTCAAATAATCTTTTCCCAATGGGGATTTTGTTGACTTTAGTGCTGCCTTCCTCTTCATCTCCCTTTCGGGAAGTTGCATCGGTATTAGGTTCCTACAAAGTAACAGTGAAATTTAACTTTCTATTAACTTCCACTCTTGATAAAACAATTGAATCAGACAAAGTGCACAAGGACCTTGCTGGATTTTGTATCATCATCCTTGTCTTTTCCCTCTTCTCTATCTCCAGGTATATGATAGGATGCATCATCTCCAAGGCGAAAATCCAAGAGTAGAATCAGAGGAGGAAGGATGATTCCCAGAATAACCTAGGTGTTTTTTGCAAGATACAGTTGAGAGGGAATTATTTTACTCAAAGTCTTACAACTACATATGTTATTGCTTTGTTTTGAGGTTGCATGAAATGAAATATTTTACCACCTTGAGACCAGGGTTTTTTCCAATCCGTAAACACCCCATCCACATGTCAGTGAGCAACATCTGGCTGCAGGTGTGGGCAATGAAGTCGCGTTGCTTAGCAGCCACAGCCAGCTTCAGGCAGGTGGAGTTACTCCAGTTAACCAGCTCATATGTTAAGAGTTTCATAGCCACCTGTTCGTCATGCTTGTAGGACTGGTCCAACAGCTCATAGGCCAACTGGCCAAATTCTCTATGAAAGTGGGAGCACAGTGACATCAGTGGTGTACAGCAGTTATTAAAAGAGGTTAAGGTGACAAATAAGTGGATACGAACAAACATTTGAAAGCTTGAGCATCAAAAGCCTATGCACCAGTATGATTTGTTCTTTTCAGAAAGTAATAATTTGTTACTGAGCACTAGTTATCTGTACTGACTTGGAGTTGCTCTCCAGGTCTTGGGAAATGTCATCCACTAGTTCACTCTCAGAGCACTCATGTGCCATAGCTTTATACAGTTTGCAGGCCACCAGAGCTTTTGCCATAGCTTCTTCTCCACGTTGCCAAAGGAACAGCGCCATCTTCTGGCGCTTCATCAGCACTGCCCAAAGCATCAGCTCATGGAATGGAAACTTGAATCGACAGACCTCAGGATCATCTACATCAATTTCTACTTCTTCCTCTTTCTTCTTTTTAGCTTTTTTCTTGCCTTTTGGCCTCGGTTCATCATCCTAAAAGGTGAAAAATTGTTGAAAAAACAGATCATTCGTCGCTGAATGGGTGTGATTGTAAAGTACTTTAGAAGTGTGACAACTAACCTCCATCCCTAGAAGCTTCAGAGCTTTTGGCTACAAGAACAGAACAAAACATGATAATTAACACTGAATGTCACTTAATATAATGAGAAAGTCATTGTCATTCATTTTCTTCCAGCCATGCATACCCGTTTTAGTCCATACAAATTATTGTAGAGGTTGCGGAAAACCTTCCTGGTGTAATTGCTCCTGTAGGCACCCCCCATTAGATACTCCAGCACCAGACCAATATCAATTAAAGTGATCTGGTAATCTGGAGGAAGGTTTCCCTGCCAGATAATGCCAGAGTAAAGTATAGAATATCAAGTGTGTGAAGATAATATATTATGTATCTGAATGTCAAACATTATTCAGCAAGACCTTTAATACTGAAGGGTCCTTTTACCTTTTTGACATCCCTAACCACTGCATGCAGTGTATTAGCAGGGCCAAGTTTCTGAGAGAAGAGCACAGCAGAGATTCTGTCACATCTGTATTTAATAAATTGATTATTTGCTGGCTGCAGACTTACCGTGTTGTACAGCTCCTCTAGTCTGGGAATAGTGAGGAAGTGGTGAATATTGACCCCGTTCTCCAGGAGCAGTTTTACAAAGTCTACTCTGTCCAGCACTAGAGCATCCATCATAGCCTGCTCCAGAGAGTTCACCTATGACACATTAGTACATGGAAGAGATTAATTTCAGCTTTCATTCTTCTCTGCTAGTTTCTTGACTTGTGTCTTACCCAGCGAATCAACTCCAACTTCCTTGGGTCTGTTTCCTCTGGAGGTTCAGGCTTTGCCTTTCCCTTCCCTTTCCCCTTCTTTGCTCGGGTTTTGTTGCGGGGAACACTGACAGGACTCCTCTGCCTCTCCTGGGTTTGGGCTGCAGTGGTTGCAGTGCTGGCAATGGCACCAGCAGGCTGACCATATGTAATAACAGTGAAAGAAAGCTGTAACTTTGACTTAAGTCAACAAGTTAGTATATCTAAAAAGCAGATATCAGTCTGAGAATTCAATTTTCTTTTCCACTGGGACTAAATACATCTTGGGAGACTGCACTGCCCTCATGTGGTATGCATCATTTACACTCACTGGTAGATTGTGTCCATAAACAAAGATGTGATTGCGAGCAATATCCACTCTGTTCCAGGCCAGAGCCAAACTGAGCTGATCTGCTGCTGAGGCATTTGTACCTGAAATACACAGACAGGACATTAAGACAGTGGTGTGCTTGTAGTAATTATATATTGCTGTGATATAGAACACTGTCTGCTTTAAAATATATTCTGTGAGTCTGCTTAAGGTACGTCAGATAATACCTTTTAACAAAGCAGTAAGAATGGCCATTTCAATATCCTGTTGCCCCTCTGAACCCATTCGGAAAACTGTGATCTAGGTGTGATAAAACAAAAAGAAGAACCAGTCATGAGGTAGTTAGTCATGTACCGAATTGGTGGAATCTCTTAGAAGACACAAAAATAACAACAACGAATGAACGAATAGACAAAATTGTGCCTTGAATGGATTTGTACTCTGAGTGTAGCTGTAAACATGAGGGGTCAGCTGATGGGTGTTTTTTTCACCAGCATCTCTCATTAGAAGACTCAATGACTTCTTTAGGACAAACAATGAATTTACTTGTCAGACAGGGTGATAGTACGTTCCTTGTTATAAACCTTCCTATATCAAATAAAATTATGCTGATAGGCCAGTCACATGTGCGCCGATGATAAATGAGATTATGTTGGCATGAACCAGAGGCTGAGAGCTGGTCTCAAGACATATTAACAAGGAATAGCCTGCATCAGGAGGAAGAAAAGTGGTGCTGTCTTTTGGACAGCCATAGGGTGTAGTGTGTGTGTTTTTTATAAATAGAGAGACCTTTGTAATGACACTCAGCTGAATGGTGTGTCCTTGTGTAACATCACTGCGAACTTCAGCTCCCTAAATCAGTATTTTTATTTGTCTAACCCAGCTGCTCACACGGGATGCACTTGGACTGAAGAGATTATGTGGGGACCAGACATGACGCCGATTTACCTGTAGGTTAGTCATGGCACTATTTAAGGCAGTCGTGAGGCTTTGTAGTTTTATATAAAGAGCTTGAACAACTTAGCATTTTTGTCATATTGTCTGCGTTTGGTATTCAGCGAAAACTAAATAGTACAGGGCAGAAAAAGCTCACCCAGGACGGATCTTTAAAAAAATGCTGTTTAAGTTGCTTATCTGAGTGTGTCGGAGCATTAGGCAGTCTAATACATCAGGGCTAGCAGATGCAGAGTCGCCGGTGAAGTGATACCACTCTGGGTGCTGAAAAAATCCAGGGGAAGTGGAGAGAGAGGGAACCTGGCTGGGGATTAGGGAGATGAGTCCTCTCCTCCATCTGTGTGCTACATGCTTACTGTGAATGAATGAAGTAAGAGCCTCTGCTAAGCAGGTGGTAGTGTGTGTTGATCTTTTCCACCCAGATGTATGGAGTCTGGAGATTATATGCTCTGGGTATTACAAAGTACTAATCACATCACTTACATCTATGGAAATCGACCAGCGATGCACAAATACTGCTACTATGTCCGTACTAAGGTCTCCTGCAAACACTTTGGAGAAATCCTCTGAGATCCGGCATTAATCTTCTATTTGTGGAGACTGCTAAGCTGAACTGTATTGTTAACATTAAATTTAAGAGTTTGACACTGTAGAATCAGACGCCTGGACCCCTTCACAGCTGTGCGCTTGTACGTGACAGTTTCTGATGACCTACAGTGAAGCTGCAAATGCTTTTGGGTTACATTACAAACCATACACGACCACAACAAGAAGGAGAAATCACAGGCAAGTTGTATGGATTGTGTTTATTCAGTAAGTTGATGGTAATACACAGATGAGTGGAATGGGTGAATGACGATGGAGACCAGATGCTTTACAACACTTATTTATTTATTTATTTAAGCAGATATGTTATTTTGACATCCAGCATATTAAAACCTTATTTTTTTCTGATTCTACTCACCAGTTCTCTTTTCTTCATGCACTCCATTATCATCAGCAGGATCTGCTGTGACTGGCTTTTGCTGTAATTGAAAGTCTTCTGAATAGTCACAAGTAGTTGGTCTCGGACGTCATCATTCACCAGGCTAAAAGAACATTTGAAGCCATTTAACTTTTCAGCTCTTTAAAAAGGGCAATGATAACACAGCAACATAGAATTCATCTAAAATCTCACCCTCCATCTTCTGAGAACTTGTGTGCGAAAGAAATGATGTCAGAAGCGCGTCCGCTGCCATCACAGACCACCACAGGGATTGGAGGCTCATCTCTGAGACTCTCCAGGGCAATGGAGATAACATTGGGACCTCCCTCCACTATCAGACAAACCAGAGGGACACCCTGACCCAATCCTGGAAACCATGAAAAACAAATTGTCTTTCGAGAAATTCCACCTTTTATCACCAAGGTTGACAGAACTTTCTCAACAGATTTTTGAGAACAAAATACTGCAGCAAAACACGGCACTGTGATGCGTAAACAGGCAAAACCAGATAAGGGAGGAACTGACGTCAGAGGTGACAGCTGAGCATCCCTTTGCTGTCCCTGCCTTATCCGAGCTCCAGGCATAGGATGACAAAGGGAAGCCCACAGGTCACAGAGATCTCCATCCACATGTCCAACAAGACTCTGCTTCACGTTATGTGGTAAAAGCAATATACACACCGTCCGTGGAAGGGGTACGTTTCAGGACGTCCACTGAGAACAATGAGACTTACGTGTGTTGATCTTCTGCAGTGAGATGTGCTTCTCCAATAGTCGACGCAGTTTGACCTCAGAGCCATACTTCCCACAGGTGCCATTGTCAGTCAGGATGAAGTGGGAGTGGCTGTTGTTGAGCACAGCTAGCTTGCTCAGCGGGTTTGCCATTGTCTGATAGGGTCGTGTGACCTGCATACAGAGAAAGAAATTAGTTTTAAATGTTGTGAACAATTATTAGTAGTGCTTCTTTAGGAAACTAAATGCACATGTATCCACCTCTTTTCCAATGAGATCCTCTTTGTTTTCCAGGATCCCCCATGGTGCAATTCCTATTGCACACACTTTCCCTCGTGACTTGGAGGAATGATCCTTTAAGGCATCTCCAACATGACGGATCACCCCTAAGTTGCAGTAAGCAAACGTAGCCAAATGAATAATGACTTTCAGCTGCCTAATGGGGCTGGATCATGGGACACACTGTGGTTACTGCACAACAACACAGTCATGTGTGATGAATGTTCTCACAAAAGCTCTAATTATATTGCTTAAACCTGTGACAATGGGTTGGTCAAATCTCTCCCAGGAAATTTCAGAATAGCAATTTGGAGCAAAGGTAATCTTCTAATGTCACAAATTGTTATTCGTTAAATAAACATTAAAAGCATTATCCCAACTTTTAAGAGTCCTACCGGTGTTTACTCCACCCGTGAAGATCCAAGCCCCAGTGGTGACGGCAGCTTTGATCAGGCCTTTGCCAAACACTTGCTTGAGTTTGGGTTGGAGGTCGAAGTTTTGTAGACCTCCGTGCACAGAAATGAGCAAGGTGGGGAGCTCTAACTGCCAGTCCTTCACCATCAAATGGAGCAGGTTGTCAGGCTTGGTGTCATGAGAAACCCGGATATACTTGTAAAATGAAGGGACAGATACGGGACCACAATAAGACCACACAGTCTCTTTATCTACTGTTTCAGATAACAAAACAAACATCGACACAGACGTGATTTTTCAGCGACTGACACTCACCATGGCCTTGTTGATGAATCCACCACCCTGGAACTCGATTATGCCAAAGGCATCTGTTGGGTAGGTCCTGGTGTGCTTGATCACAGTCCATTTATCCTTTGGGGTGTCAATCTGCACTAGCTGGTTCGTTTCCTCTACTGAGTTGGCACCGGGAGGGATGGCCACATGCTGTGTCGTCAGCTGACCACAGGCACATCTACACAGATGACAGAAGAAGAATCGCTCGGTCAACCACCACTGTAGCGCTTCATATCACCATGCGGTCGCTGATTTCTAAATGTAAACTCTATTGCTTATTCATACAAATCTCTACATGGTCCAGTGTTAGCAAGGGTATGAACATTAGGTAAAAGTAAATGAGCCAAGCCAAAGACTTTTTTTTTGGTCTTTTCCTAGAAATACACATGGCACAGGCTGTTTCATGACTGTGCCCATTTCTGGGAAACACTTGTCTCAACAAACAGAGGGCTTCACTGCTTTCAGCCTGTTCTCAGAGCCCAGTGCACTAATCATGCCCTGAAATACACTGGATGGCTTTAATCCTGATATATGTTTTCCAGCTGGTAGTCATTTATGTCATGATTTAGTAGAATAACAAATTCAATATTAATAATAAAATAGTTATTATTATTATTATTAGATAGATTATTTACATATTTAACAGTCATGATTTAACATGGGCCCAGCTGACAATTCATTTAAGTTAATATGACTGACGTATTATTCTGAATTTGACAGAAAACGCATAGAGTCGTGTTTTACATGTTAGCTCTCATAATAAAATTAAATTGTAGCTGTCACTATGAACGCTAAGGGCATAGATTAACCACATGGAATAACTAAATAACTCAGTGGTAATCGTAAGAATGTAATTACCTGGTTGGATCCTTGCTGGGAAATATGTGAATACATTCTCTTTTAAAAAAGGTCCTCTCTATCCAAACTTTCTGTGCCTGTAAACAGAAATTTTGGGCAAAAACAGAGAAAAGCTATTAGTTCACATTAGATGCTGTCATGCCATAATCACAGAGAGCGAATACTTGGTAATATAAACCTTTACTATTAAAGCCCTTCTATTCTACTAGGACTGTTTGCATCCTGATAAACGACAAATTAGTATTAGACAAAAAGTATGATAAAACTCAAAGTCCGAGAAAGACACGTTTCTATGGCTACAATTTACAGGCAAAAGCACTGTACATCACACAACATGGTTGAGAATGTGTCGTTGTTCCTGAGTTATTGGAGCACAATTGATGTTGACTACCAACTCTGTGGAATTGGACACCTTTTATTATCTGCACAAGTTTGATTAGCAGCCAGTGAAAAGCATTTCTGTCTGGTCTTTTTCCAGTGCCAAGCAAAAATAACCTCAGTTCAAAGGAAAGTTTCTCTGAGGGCCATTGTCGACAGTCGAGGCCCAATTAAGAATGAAGCACTGGAAGCAAATCTTTCCAAGAAAACACTTGGAAGTTAAATTGAAAAAAGTGAAAAATGTATTACTATATTATATTACCAATGATTAAAAGACTAATATACCACAACAGTATAAAACCAGTTAACAAAGTCTTGTGAAAAGTAATCACAGTACACTACTGTGCCCTCTCTCTCTTCCTCTCCCTCCATCTGCCTTGACCACAGCGAGGAGGCACTGCAGGACGTTTATGTATTCTCTGCTGCATAACAAATGTCCATACAAACTTGAGTGTGTGTTTATCAACAAAGATTTTCAGATTGTTTGTTTTGTTAGTACGTTCTTTACGTTAACATAGATTCTTATTTGGTAAGGTTATTAATGGTGTTTATGGCATGTTTAAACTCCATGAATAAACATGTATGACCTATAAATATACCAGTTAGTGAAATACATTTTTTGATACTGACGCAAATAGTTTAGTATTTGCCACCATTAACAGTTCAGCTAATGTTTAGCTAAAGCAGTAAATGACACTAAATTTAAGTACACAGTATTTGTATGTAAATATGTTATTTCAGTTGGTTTAGTTTAGTTAGCATTCTCCTTAAATGAACTATTTGTTTGCTTGACACCCAACACAATTTGCACAACACAACACACAATAGATTACCAATACTCAGCAGTTTTTCATCTGCGTGGTGTCATGCATTACATGCACAGAGAGAATACGCTGCTGCCCCGCTCACACTCAACATATCTGAATTCCGAGGTCCACTATTCATATTACGTTATCAATCAGTCTATTTAATCTTTTGTAAAAAATGTTAAATTACCTCTGCGAGTTGCAATTATACAATATAGATACACTTACATGCAATTGTCTGTCCGAACTGCAGAGTCCTATTGCTACTGCTGGTGGAGACTAAGCCTAGCGAGTAGAGAGTCTGCTGCTCGTCTGCCACAGCTTTCTCCTGGTGCTGCACTCCCAGTCGAGTGCCCTTAATGAATCCCACAAGACATGAAACTTCTTCACTTTATGAGGGCCAGCTAATATGATGAGCATGTGAGCAGGGTCTTTGTTCGCCCAAGTCTCATGACTCCAGTTCAAGGTAATCCTTTTGGGAGTCCCATGACCCCTTCTCCATGCCCACAGGGTATTTTCATCCTTCGCTTGAACAAGGCACAATAAATCTACTTTGATTACTGACCCCTAATCTCCCAATTTGTTGGAACTCTTCTCTTTGTGTTCACTTCATAGCGTGGAAGATCTCAGCTTGAACGAGAAGATGGAGCAGAGTAGCCATCCTAAAAGCACTGCAGTCTTGTTCACAGGCTCCCCAACTTTAATTTGAAAAATTTCCCCCCCTCCAACTACTTTTGATTTCAACCTAATTTGCATAATTGAGAGAATTGGATGCAGTCATTCCTTTGGACGGCGCCTTGTTAAGACTGGTCTCCAGTTGGGGGCAAGGTCAGTCAATACTAATTGCAGTTAATCTCTATTTCCACCCACCCTCTTTTTCTGTGTGAGGAAAGAGAAAACTTGACTCATTTTTGATAATGTTAATGTTAGGATAATGTAAGGATAATACTGTTTTAAAAATGTACATTTAGTCTGCTGGCTAAAAAGTATCTGCGTTTAAAACAGTTTCATCTGTATGATAGGGAAAAGTTCATTCTGACTCATTTAGGTCATTTTTAAATGGATCTGGTGTCTGCTGAAAAGTTATTTTAGCCTTTTAGATGCATGTTTAGATTACCAGATGAAGGCATTAGCTGGTATAAAAGGTGAGATGGAGCTAAAAAGCACATCGTCTTTGACATTCATTTAAAACCTTCCTCGTGTGAAATGGTCACTAATCACTCCTTTTATGGCTGATGGGAGCCGTTTGAGCCCAACAGTGAGTCAGTGAAAAAGACCAGGGTGGTTGATGGTTGAAAGACTTTCTCTCAGTCAGAAAGACTGAGAGAAAGAAACCTAACATCCCCTCAACCTCTCTCTTTTGGGGCTACTCCAATAAAAAAAGCCTGCGGACCGTTGTTAATTATAGCTGAAAACAGAGCGCATTTCCAGAAGAGTTTGGCCAGTATGACGCAGTTATTTCAGCTTACTTAAACTCATTAACCGCAGCAATTAAAACTAAAATCCAGTCAGCAACCAGCTGCCTTGTTAAAAGCTGCCTCTGAGCACTTCACAAAAACCCTAAAGACTTAGATATTGCAGAATCAGATTGTGTCACACCAAGCAAATAAACGAGAATTAAGACAAGCCTCAGAACAATAAACCACATTCATTAAAACATGCAGTATTTTCTGGAAAAAGGGTCGTTCAAAACAAAAGACAATTGTGTGAAATTAGAATTTAAAGTGCTGGAATGTGGACGAGGACTGAAAAAAGGTATAAAAATATTTGTGACCTTTTGCAACGATGCATAACACATTGCTATGTTATTCCATAACTCTTTTTCTACACATTTCACAGCGTAGAGACCATATGTTAATTAGTTAAGGCATGCACATGTGCTGTTTGTCATGCAGTTATGCCTTTCTGCACCGGAATCACATGGTCCTGGTCTCCTGACCTGCAGCTTGGTGAGCAAATAGATCATAGAAAAAACAGTTCCAGACTATACAGTCCCAGTTGTCAAAAGGAAAGTGAATGTTAAGTGTTGCATTTCTATATTACTGAATTTTGTTTATATTTGTGATTAAAGATGTCATTTATTCTGTTTATTGTAATGATAGAATCCACTCCACACAAGCCTCTTCAGCACAAATAAAAAGGATCAGAAAGGATTTAGGGGTCCTACGAGGAATGTGATGTCGCCAGGATTGAAGATAAAAGCAACTAATTGCTCTGCTCTTGTACTGAATGGAGATGTGGTTAGAGCTTGATGCAGTGTGACAAGAAGAAAACCCTTGTAGATGTCTTTACTATGCGAAAAGAATATTCCAGATGTCGATCCCACGTGGACCAAATAACAAGCTGCCTTTTACATATTCTCACTTGAGGGGAAAGATTTGGACAACTTGAGTACAGGCTCTGAATGGGCGAATTTGCATTAACTATGGGGCTAACTGTTTTCATTTAGCCCTGTTTGTAAAGGCACTCATTGTCCTTGTGAATTTGAAAATCCTGTTAGCCATCACATGTCGCTGATTATCCCCAAGAGTCATAAGATATGTTTTAAAGCTGCTGTTTTGCTTCTTTCTTTTCCCCAAAGCAAATAGAGATTTTTAAAGTACAATCACAAAAATCTAAGTAAATATATGACCTATGTGTATAACAACAGATCATTATTTCATATTCTTGTAACGTATGACAGCAGATTGTTGTTTGTTCTAACGGTGGCGATCCTGAAAGGTTTTTTTGATTGATTGCTCTATTAAATGTATGTAATGAAGTGACTTATGGTAAATGTGTAGCACATATCCCAGTTTGTTTTGCCTTGCAAAGCCACACGGTGTAAGAATGTAGGATCTCCGTAGCATGTTTGTCTTAGTTTTCACCACAGCTTTTGGCTTAATATCCATTTTTTGACACCAACTCAGAGGCGTCTCTTAAATAATGACTTTAACTTCTCTTTGCTACTGATTGCTGCAACATTTAACACTCTTGCCATACTAAAATGAATTGTTCCCGTGCTTTGAACACACATAGCCATGTGATCTTACATCTCAGCGATAATGGTAGAATTACTAAATTATTTTCAATTCTTCACAGCTACTGTATATAAATCAATTATAACAGTTACATAAATGCAAAAGAAAATAATGAATATTGCTTTACGAACTGTGCAACCACTGCGTTTGTGTTTATGAACACATACTGTCTCGCTGTGCAGCACTATTCAGAGAGAGACAGTGACATTGGTTACTTTACAGAGTAGAATCTGACAAGGGCTGTGGATTATAAAAAGAATGTTAATCTCACCAAACAATGTGCTCTAATGTGTAGGACCCATCACACTAAATTAATTTAATGAAGAAAGTGTCGGATACAGTGTTGAAATATAAATCAGGAAATGGGCAGATTTAACTGAGTAGTGAAGGTTTCCACCAGCATTTAAATAATTAAATGATTCTAAATACATAGCCTGTGGAATTAAGCATAGGGGGCATGTGATCACTGAATAGAGACTTTGTGTGTTTGCCATTTTCTGGAAAACTGGGGCCTTTACATATTATTTTATTTCCAAACTTCATAATTGTATATAGCGTTTATTCATTCATTCTCTGTTCTCTTTAGTTACATGCGTCCACAACACCTCTGAGTTTGTTGTGTGTCCTCTAGTCCCAGCATACAAGCGAAATTAGATTGGGTGCAAAAACATGTTTCAGCAATATATGAAACAGGAGTGCATTAATCACATGAAAGATATATATGGATTCCTTAATAGCACATAATGTTGTTACCACCGTCATGTATAAGGGGCCATTATGGAGGATGGTGCGAGTGGCTGCCCAGCTTTAAACACACTTAACAAATAGTTTGCCGGGCTGGGAGTGCAGACCATGTGCTCACCAATACTGTCCAGTAGTGCTGAATGGTGCATTTTGTTGAAGGGACACCGAGGCTCTCAATTGATTAGTTAGGACCTCGCATGGACTCCCACCACAGTACTCTATCACAGTACACCACAGGAACCATGTGACACAAGCAGTGCAGCATAAGTCATTCGCTGAATATCTCCACGGCTTCTGAAATCAAAAGCTTCACAGGCAGTAGCTAAGATAAACTGCTGTTGTCACTCATTTACTACATTAAACATCCCATCATCATAAATGCCATTATAAAATAAATACACGTAACAACAACAGTACAACACCAAATTTAAAAACTCTTGGAGCCAATTCACTGAATGTGGCATCACCTGTTGAATGTGATACGCTTCATCTTACCTTCTGCGAGCCTGAAGTGCTCCGTTTGAGGGAGGAGCGTTTAAAGGTACCACTGGGGCCCTTGGGGTCCATGTTGTACAGTGAAGATTCAGGTCAAACAAACTTATTAACGGATCCTTGAAGAGTGGAGCCAGGTCAGAGTTTAGGACTGTCAACATTAGAAACAGACGGAAACCCTACATATGCACTGCAGAGCCAAGACAGGGAAACAATCTATCAATCACTAAAGGTTTGGAAGCTTCTTTCTCCACCCGGCAGCTTACTCCTGACTGACAAGACAGAGATCCAAGCCAGAGATATAAATTACTCGATGACACTCTTGACACATAGACCCTTTTCCTCTAACGGGAATCCCGTAATCAGGCTTAATGCGGCCAGCGCTTACGAAGCCTCAGGGTCTAATGGATAGAGATTTAATAAATGGTTATTGAAGGTAAATCTACTTTGGCACACCACAACTACAAAAAAGGCTTAGAGAGACCGTGGAGGCTGTCAGGCTAAAGTTAGCTGTTAGAAAGCCAAAGGCTGCCCCTCCAGATGAGGTTCAGTGTGTCTGACAGTGTCCCACCATGGTGCAAACAGAAGGGTATTCACAGATGAAAAGAATCACCTAGAGGTGCACCATGTACCTTTCGTTTTGTTAATACCAGGGTAAATTGTCATAAATGTGATTTTGCAATTAGAATACAGCAGAATATAATGCATGGTGTATTTTGCTGCTCTTTTCCACATGAAGCATCACCACGACACAGATTTAGCAGCTTGAAGTTAAGCATTGTTGAGAGTTTGACCTGTTATGAAATTAATGGAAAATAAAACTATTAAGGTTTAATACTGCACTGCATTTGGCCAAATAAGAGCATATACTTTGCTATTCATTAACAGAGCCTGACAAATAAACAAGTGAAACCATTAGTAGTGATAAAATGCTTTGCTGACTTCTTAGTTAGTATTGAATTTATCACTGAAATTAACAGATGCCTGTTATGTAAAGTTATTACTTCCTTATTTCAGTTATTTCTACTGACTCCAGGATGCCTCTTATATGAACATAACAAACACCTGTAAAAGATAGTGTTGCTAACTTGTATACTTCTGAGTCACAGAAGGATCAAGAGTCAGTTTAGTACAAATTAGAGATCCAGCAACTCCCTCTACTGGATACTAACTGGAACTTTAAAAGCAGGAATAAACCTTTACTTGTATTTTTCATATAAAATGTTTAAATCATAAAAAAACATGCAGAGAAAAATATACTTCTGTAGAAGGTGGGATCGTCTATGACTGTCTTCCCTGGGTAAGGTTAGCTCTGAAGTGAGAAAGCCAGATCATTTAACAAACAACCTGAAACCGTAGCAAACAACAATGCAGCAAAACCACGCAATGGTTACGCAAAGCAAAGAGGCATCTGCTGTTATTACTCACGGCATGAAAGAACTTCAGGAAACAACTGTAGCTGTGGTGGTCAGTGAAGAAAGTCAGACCTTTTCCATCAAGATCATAGCTTCTAGCAATAAATGGACGACACCATTTCAGTGTGTGTCTGAGTTGTCTCCCCCTAAGAATGGATAATGCGTAATGTCCCCTAGTAAGCAGACGCAAATGAGCTTTATCATCTGTTGGTGGCTTTGCATGTGTCAGTGGGGGAGATTATTTGTCTCAAAGAGAAGGCAGAGCACTCAGTGGGAACCTAATTGGAAAGCATTGCTGGAAAACTATTGCTGCATCCCCAGATATTACTATTAGTACTATTACCACTACTAACTAGTCCTCTTGAAAAGTGTGTGACAGTTGATGCATGCACACTGTGACAACAAAGATCTAAGATATCAGCTCCAACAAAAAGCACAACAGGTTGTTGACATACTGGAACACTGTTGCTGAGAAAGAGACAGTCTTCTTGTCAGATAATAGATCCCCATTTACCCAAATATATACTAAATGATGGCTTATACTGTTAATTTTAAATAAACTAAATTAAAGTTTTTTAAAATCAGTGCTTAATTTTTATATAATGTGATTATAACCACTGCTTGGATTTGTCTTAAAAATATCAGCACTACAAACCACAGACCGTCCCTCGGAACAAATGCATATACAACATGTAGTTCCCAACATCAGCCACAGGAGGGCCCTTTGACCTCTGGAATAGCTAGGAGTTTTTGCTTTGCCTCTGACCACAAGGTCAAAGAACAGTTGAACGAAACACTCTGTGCTTCAGTTCTCCCGCTTTGCAGTAAGCGTCAGTCGTTTCACCTGATAATCTGCGAATGTCTTGTGTGACTAATTTCATCAGCTGAGGCAGATGCAATAAAGCCAACAGCTGGGAAGTAGGTTAGGGTGAAACCACTTCCATGTGTTACATTCTGGAAGGATACACTATTCAAGAAAGAGGAGATGTTCCACTTTGCGCACTTCAGCTGTGTTGTGGAGGTCTTTGTTCATGTGACGTTCCAACAGGCAGCACCGCTGGCAGACAAACCTAAATATTTAGATGCACAGAACCCAACACCAGAACTGCACAAAGGTATTTACATCTGCTTTTGTTCGTGTGTGGGCTCTGGTGCTTATCAAGTCGATCTGCACTGACCTACAGTAACAAAACAATCAAATGTGTGTTTTGGACTCTGAACATCCAGCGTTCTCACGTGAGACGCTGCTGCTACAGGTGTGTTCAGTTCCCTGGAACTTCAGGGAAGGACAAACAGATAACTTAAAAAATTACAGTAACACACCACAGTGATGTGTATATGTGCTGACATTTCGTGTCTCAACAGACAAAACACTCCTGCCTGAACCTAAGGGCAGGAAATAGTCTTTAGTGGTTTGCCAAAAGTGCGTCATGTTAGGACACGCTTCCCCTGCTCCCTGCCTTTATGGGTAGTATCTTAAAACTCCCCTTGTAATAAGAAGTAATTGGGCTTAGCCGTTGATTTGTATGTGTCAAACCCAACAAAGAACAGATTAAAAAGGCATGAAATAGATCACAATCAATCACTAATCACTTTGACTTATAAGTGCTTAGTTATCATCTAATGCAAAAGCACTGTCTCTCACGTGTCATTAAAGAAATTCTATGGTCAATAAATAACACACAATGAGAAGAAATGTTTGGGTTTGTCGAGGTTACTATCAGTGTTTCTTCAATCAGATTTTTACATTGTGTATTCTATTGTAAAAACCTGCTTAGGGTAGCACATAATTACACTTAATGTACACATTACATACACTCTTCCATCAGTTTTGTCCATGTCAAAGCTGAATTCCTTCAAACTGTACATTTTGTATAATGTTTAGTTATTTCTATACATCCCAGTCACAGGAAGTTTTACCGTTGCTGTCCCTTTAGCATTATTTTCTTTGTCTGCTTCTTAGTATATCTTTTTATGTAAGCACTACCCATATGTGTACTGTCCAAAATGCGGCGGCCCGCCTCTTCTTTAACCAGCCGAAGTACACTCATGTCACCCCTCTTCTCACCTCCCTTCACTGGCTTCCAGTAGCTGCTCGCATCGAGTTTAAATCCTTGATGCTTGCCTACAGGGCCCTTAACGGATCTGCTCCATCTTACTTTTCTCCTTCATGGTCCCTGGCTGGTGGAACAACTCGCCCTGCCCCATCCGACTGGCCGACAGTATCACCACCTTTCAAAAACTCACTTGTTCAAAAAGTACTTCAAGTGAGTCTAACACACACACACACACACTCATTATGTTGTCTTGC
>JAUMHF010000023.1:11987839-12023068 GCA_032359275.1 Microctenopoma steveboyesi | reverse complement strand
TTCAAAAACTCACTTGTTCAAAAAGTACTTCAAGTGAGTCTAACACACACACACACACACTCATTATGTTGTCTTGCACTAAACAATCTCTTAGCATGTTCTTTGTCTTGACGAATTAGGCCCTATCAGGGATCCTTGTTGTAGTATCTCTGCGTTTACGAGAATTTGAATGGTAATTGCTGGTGTCTTCACCTTGTAAGTCGCTTTGGATAAAAGTGTCTGCCAAGTAAAGTAAAGTAAAGTAAAGTAAAGAAAAGAAAAGAACTGTTGGTTAACACTAACTGTTTGATTCAGTATTTTAGGCGTGTGGGACAAAATGACAGCTGCTTCTCTCTGATGAAACAATAAATGTGTGTGTGTGTATGTGAATTATGTGGAAGTACCTTTTGAGAGTGAGGGGGGAGGCCCCCTGTGGGCCAGTTCTTAGAGCTGCAGGGATAGTGTGTGAGTGGGGGGGGGGTGAGAAAAGGCCGTTTACAGCAGGGAACAAAACGGAGTGAAGGGTAACATGGCATAGGCAGTGAAGTTAAGCCGTTGTGAGGGTTATGGCTCATGAGGATAACACTAACGATAAGACAAGTTTATATGTTGTTGAGGAGTGGTTCCTCTGAACTCTGCTGTCAGCAGAAAATGGATTTTAAGGAAGTAGACAGGAAGGAGGTGTGGCGGGGTTTAGGTCTGCTTGCGACTAACAACGTCTCACTCAGCTGTCTGCTTCTGCTCATGGACTGGCTCAACACGTGCTACTTGAGTTAAAAATCTTCCCGGAAACCCTTCCCCCAGGAGAGGGGGAATCTTGCTTTTGAAGAAGCTAAACAGATACATGTACATATACTATTCTCCTCTGCTAGTGTAAGGCCAAGACGGGACCCACACAGGTCAACAGAGCATTCATATGCATCTCTGTTGATCAACAGGAAGCGTTTACTCCAACCTCTCACTCCATTTCACTTAATGTCACATCGAACTAAGCAGCAGCTCCTTCCTTTCATCAGAGAAGTTTCATAACCCCCCCGTGCTTATAATTGGAGTGTGTGTACTGTTAGGGGGAAGCACATAAGCCTTTCCCAGGGAGCAGTGAAGCAGATAGTTCTCACTGGAGGAGGGGGTGTTGAGTAATGCACTCAGCTGCGTAAACTTCCAGAGTCAACTTATCGTCCGACATCCAAACAACCAGATGTGGCCTTCACACTCAGTAGCCCTATTCCCCCCATGCTATTTCTGACCTTCTAAGGGACTGACGTGGAAGTGATCAAAGAAAGGTTTGAGGTGCCCTGCAGTAACACTCACGCTGGAGGCGCGGGACGAAAACAGTGAACTAGACGGACTAAAGAGCTCAGAATTGCCCATCACCACTTTCACACCAGAATCTAAGCCTCGTGACACAGTTGTCTTTTACTTCAGACCACGAGTTTAATAGACGTAAATTAACGTCGGGATCAGACGTAAACAAGCGAAATCAATAGTCAGGGCTCGGCCTGTTTGATTTCCTCTGCAGCCTCAGAGCTGCTGTGATCAGGATTACTGAGCATTACAGGCCAAAAACAGTCAATATTTTCAGTGCTACATCTGAGCCACAGGCTGCTGTTCATGCTGGCTTTATATAATCAACACATATGTGTCTCAGCTATACTTTGAACACTCTCAAGTAGCTAGAACACAAAGGCAGCACAGACATAGTAAACATGAACTTATATACTAAATACTGAGTTGATCATTTAGCTTTTCAGAGTGACACAAGTGGAAAGATTTATTACACTTATTGTTCAGAGCAGGACGGGTTCATCTTCTGGAGGACTAAATGTTCTCAGATTTCCTGGCAAAACAAGAGTCAGAATTGTCTTCTGTGGTGGCGCCACTAAAGGACTTGTCAAGATGTCTTAGACAGGTGAAGAATCACTGAGAGAAGTGTGATAATAAGAAGGGACGATATAATCATTGACTGTCAATTAGTGGTCCGCATATCTTGTTGTGGACAGGCTCATCAACAGCTGGAACTGGCCTCGTAAAGCTGACCAACAATCACAATATATCAGTTCGATTACCTGAACACAGGGTGACATTAACACACGGCCCTTAGATTTCCTGGGAGGACGAGCGTAACGCGTGGAAGTGCTCCTATCATTTCATTTAATTAACATAGTTTAAACACTGCTTATCATTGATGTTTATGGGACACACTGTGAGGTGGAGAAGAAACACTTATTTGTTAAAGAAAATTCATTTGTTTGTGTGTGAGCAGGAGTCAGTGGGGTTCTTATCTCCTCATTGATGATCCAGGGTGTGTTACAGACCATAAAATCCAAAGCTAGTTGACAAGCACCTGTCTAATCCTGCTGATCATAGCAGCATTGTCATTATCTATGGGTCCTCGCCTGTGACTGTAATTAGAACTGCCTTAGATGATCTGAAACACAGATGGTGGTTGGAGACTTAGCCAGTAGGGTAATCAGATGGGGCTGCGGGAGCAGACCAATCCCTAAAGACCTGAGTTGACTGAGGCCAAACACTCAAATCTTTGGATCTAGTCAGGACTATGTAGACATGTACATACTGTCTGACACTCTGTCAGCTCTATTACAGCTGTAGGTCTGAATCGCTATGTCCACTCATCTTTAAAAGCCAAGGAATTTAGGATCCGCATGTACAAGAGTCTCATCCACTGCTTAGAGTTTATTGTTTTTGCATGTCAAGTCATTTCCCTTAACAACAAACCGTTTCCTCACATTCACAGGAAGCAGGGTTTGACTGCGACAGTGCTGACGTAAAACAGAAACCACCTGCAACACGGCATGCACCTTGATGATTCTGCACGAAGCAGCTAAAACTTCATGAAAGGAATCACAACAAGGGTTTCTGATCACCCCTCGTTGTTTTAGGGTAAAACGAGCAGGTAGGATGAAGCTCATTTCATCCTCACTTCTGCCCAGGCTGCGCTGAAACAATGCATTTCACCTTCAGTGCTGCGTTTTGCCCGCGTTGTTTACACGACGCGGGAACCCAAGCAACAATAAAAGGAAACAAGTAGTCGGGACTATGACCTTGGGAGCAGATGATAACAAAACAATTAAATCAAGCTCAGCTTACTTCCTACAAACGGTCAGATGAGCAGATGTACATTTCTTCTATGTGGCTGCTTTTATTCGTGTTGTATCTCGATACTAACACTGACAAAAAAGCGAACAAGTGAATGTTAACTTCACAAATGTTTTGTTTGTTACTTTTAGCAGATGCAACTGGAAATGTGCATCACCCAGTGAACGCCTCAGCTGTTGAGCTGGTGGCTGCAGGTGTGGAGGAGCAACGTGGTCACCATATCAAACCAGAGAAGGTCAGACTTAACACAAGCAGCGTTCGAGCGCCTTTGCACCCTAGTAACATGTGGAGATTTACAGCACACGCTGCATGACAACACTTTTCCTCCAGAGTGTTTTGGGGGCTGCCTAAGTTGTTTCACTGTCGCTGACCTACATACAACATTGCCATGTCAGCTCTCAGAATCAGCCAGCCCATAGATCCTCCAGACAGGAGACTCCCAGAGAACATAGCAACAGAAACTCTCCTCCCACCTCTCTCCCCGCCTCCCTCCTTTCGCGGCTACACAAGCTTGGCTCCATAACTCTATAGGCTCACTTGACTCCAGGATGGGGGGGAAGGGAAGGAGTTAACATATGGCTTTTTGGGCATTGTAGGTTATGGCTTTAAGCTTATCAACACTGGCTCTGCTCCAACTGGGCCGGAAAACATGTGCACACGCTTTGCTTTGCTTTCTCCTGACGCCAGACTCGACGCGTTAATGCGAAATGCGCAAAGACCAAATTAGGTTTGATGCCAAAACTAATTAACTGTCTGAGTTATTGTCATTTAGACTCAGCTCTTACCACCTTAATAACCATGTGTGTGTGTGTAACACTCGTGAGTAGTAATCACACTGGCTGTAACACCCGCAGACAGCTGGTGGAAACTGATGACTACCTGTTTTCTAACCGTGTTTGCTTTGGAGGAGAATGTGTTACTGGCACAGTGTGTGGCTCCGTTGCGTGTCTAGCGAATCGGTCCGCGCCACAGTTTGGTGACGCAAGGGGAGCTATTAATACTATCTCAGGAACGGGATGTTCTCGCTCCAGCATTGGGGTCATTTGAGGATAAACAGCGCGCCTCCCTCGCGCGGCGCGAGGAACGACGGTCACCGGGAAGGTGCACTTCTCCCATTTGATTCCCTGCTCCCCTGGCGCAGGGAGCATCCCTGCGGTCAACGTGGTCCATGCACCGACATGACATAGCGCAGCAGCACAGTCTCTGCGCGGACTCGCCCACTGCTGAACCCGATGACTTTAGGTCGTAGCGGTGCAAAAAACATGTGATGTAACGTTGCCTCTTTGGAAAGGGCAGGTTTGGAAACGTAACGCCGCTGTTTTCTCTTTCTCTCTGCGACTTAAACGAGCAGGATATACTGTAAACAATTCCCTGAAACCTCCCGGAGAAATGTTTCATTTGAGTCAGACAAGGAAAGTATGACCCCATATGTTTATTTGTGCCACTTAAGTGACAGTGACAGACTGCTCTACTATGACAAGCTGCTGGTTTGCAGCTTTTCTGTGTTATATACTGATATGTGCAAAGTCCAGATTGATCATTGATGGAAATAATCACCAGTTGCTGTTGTGACCCATCATGTTAATACTATGTCTTACCGGTTTTACCTAGATGTGCAGATGACGTGCCACAGGCCTACGTGTGCTTCTGTTTAATGGCTTCATAAAGAGACCTCCATCTCATGCTAACCCCCCCACCCAGCTGAATGGCACATTTCAGATTTAGGTCCCCTCACCAGTGGCTCCGAGGCACGTCCCTCTCCAGCCACTGTACTGATCAATGCGTTCTGAATGGGCCCGCCACTGACCAGAAAGTGGGTGCAAAAACAAAACTGTGTGTGTGCACTTCACTTTGCTCTTTTGAACTGTATTATGTTCAACAGACAAAGCCACCGCGCTGTGATGTAAAGGGACAGTGATGGCTGTATGTAGTCAGGGCTCAGTGTCAGCCTGGGGCCAAGTGGGTGACATAGATTGGAGTTTATCATTATGAATACAACATGCCTGACAGTCGTCACTGTCACGTCATATGATCGTCCAGTGTAGAAGAGGCTCTTCTTCTTTTAAATTATGCAAGGCGCAAATCAACATGTCCTGTCAGCGAGTGTGAGGCAGCGCTCTGTTCTTTGTGGTGGTGTGCCGGGGAGGCAGCAACAAGGCGGAGGAGGCAGGCAGGATTAACATACTGGTGAAAAAAACTCCCTCTGTTGTGTGGCTGAGCGCAGACAGCCTGGAGGGAGAGGGAGGACGATGACCAAATGGAACTCTGTCTTAAACAACACCTCCCACCCTTCTGTCAACTGGTGCAGCAACCCCCCTTTTAGCCTTAGCTAAAGCCTTCAAGGTACCCGATCAGAGCACCCCTGAGTGCTTTTTTTGTGGCATCACACACTTCCCAGTTTGTATAGAAGTCCTCCACATGAACAGCTTTTACAGACACACATTTGCCTAAAACACTGTGCAAGGCTGCATCCGTTGGTAAATATGAATATTTTATGAATTAAACGCAGCATTTTTTTACTTAAAGGAATAGTCAACACTAAGGTGATTGTGTGTACAGTATTTAAACAGCCCAGTGACAGTCAGTCACCAGTGCTAACTATCTGCTGACTGTAGTCTTATATTTGCCATATGTGGCCATACGGCTGTGTGAACAGGTGATACTCATTCAACTTAAACAATAAATGAGAGATGATGGCGAAGCGATTCCTTGAATGGAAATGTCTTTGGCATCATATATATGGTCCATCTGCTTTGTTCCAGGTCTAGTTTGTATGTTCCGTTTGAATAAAACACAGACAAGGAACAGGGAAACGTGATTTTATTTGTGCTCGTGCCAGTTAATTGTTTGGATTTCAGTTTTGTCCCGAACTGTCGGGAGCCTTTGTTTAGTCTCCTCTCTGCACTCTTTGTGCATAATGGCAATGTTATGACAGCAGTCTTGATGTCAAGGGTTCAATACCACTATAACCAGTTTATCCTGCTAGACAGCAGGCAGGTCACACTTTGAAACAGTAACACGTAGTTTGGACTTGTTTACTCGTCTCAGATATTTCTGACTCACTCATTTGACCCAATGTGTTTGTGGCATTCATACATGTTTTTTTCTCCCCACACTCAAACGTACGGGGAAGAAATGTTCAACCTGTGAGCCATTGAACCACGTGGTTCATTGTCACATAGAGACTCATGGTAACGCTTAATATTTGATGTCTGACTAATCCTCCTTTCTTCTGTGCAGGTGAAACTGTAGCCTGTTGTGTCATTCTTAGTCATGTTACCCGACTGTCAGGTGTGTCACTCAGCTAACACGAGAGGCAGCGTATTACTAGTTCATAGACACACTAAAGCACCTTATGCTCTGTATCACTTCTTACCACTCAGCCTGAACTTCACTTAATCAGTGCATCAATGTCTCTGGTTTACTTAGAATGTTATTCCCTCTTACCGATTAGACACGTGACATTTCCAGAAAGACTTGCCCTGCACATAAACACCCTTAAGTGTTTTATTACTTCTTTTTTTTGATAAGAGTTGGCTTTAAGGGAAGTGTGACAAGTTGGCATGATCCGGCTTCAGCTCTGGGTTAAACCCCAGGAGGAAGTTCTTAGTTAATAAATGATTTAGATTATGAGAAAAGATGCATGTAATGAACAACAACGTAATAGTGACTTTTTAGCCCATACTACTGACTTTCCATCAAAGAGATAATACAAAGTGGTCAAACATGTTACTGTTCCCACCACGTCGGTGTGTGTATGTGTGGGATTAAACTCGTGTCCTATGTCTACACCCATCTCTGAACATCACCACCTGCTGCAGAGATCGGCTCGTGGTGTTTCATGCTTTCACAGGTCTTGACATGACAGCTCAGCCAGACTGTTACAGTGGTCAGGTTGTCCTGCACTTATAGAGGATCTCTCCCATTACAAACAGAGGCGAAGAGGCCAATCAAAAAGCTGCGTGAGAGCTGTTCGGACGCTGTTTCATGGTTCACGCTGGGATTTGGGAACATACAAAAGGTCTCTTGAATCATCACATTGCTGCTGCAGCACCACAGAGAGGCGTTTCACTCTTTCACTCTGAGTGAGATTATTTTTAAATGGCACAACTCATGCAGCTGCTCGTTACCTTGGGAGAGAGTTGGTTGTATAAGCTGCAGCTGATTTTCTCACTGTCTCTTTTGGCTTTCTTGTGCTTGACACCCAGTGGGAGTTGATAAATACTCACAGTTTCTACACAGCTCTGGGAAATAACCCTGCGAAAGAGGAAATAAACCCTCTTGTCGTGCTCTTGTTAGAATAGATCATCAGAGAACCACATGAAACACAAGAACACCACGTTTTTGTGGTGAAAGAATATGTAAAATAATACAGCCAGATGGCCTTTTGAATGCCACATCGCCTTGCCTGCACTGAACACTGGGAACTTTCTAGTATGTGCTTTTGTGCACAGTGCTGAAAGTGTGCATTCATTCTCACAGGAGAACATCAGCTGTTGCAGGGGAGCTGATCTAGCCCTGTATCAGTGGAGTGCATCTTGCTTCTTCTACTTCATAAATGTGTTTGAATGAACTAAATAACACAGTAAGTAAAGCTGGATGAATAAATGCTCCAACGTGGGAGACTGATCACTTCTTTCCCAGGAGAAGCATTTGTTTCAAAACCCACAGTTGGAAACATATGAAAGTTATGATTCCTTCGAGTTTAACTACAGGATGTTCACCCCGACCTGCAATAAAATAATGGATTGTCCTATAATGACTACATTTTCATATTGCACAGCTTTGTGTCTTGACTCTTTCCTCCACACAATGGTGTCACTTGTCTGTTGCCTCAGGATAAATTGATGAAGACTTTGCCTGTGGTGGCTGGCTGGATTTCAGTTGGCAGAGACCACAGAGTCGCTGAAGGGAGGGAATTGCTAGCTCCCTAAAAGTAAGCCTCCATCTTCCAGAAGACGTACAAGCTGCTAATGTTAACATTTGGCAGAATAATGCACTTAGACTAGATGATAGTCATAATGCATCGCTGAATGCCACTTTGAATGAGCAAGATGACTGTTCATATTTGACGCTTTAGCATGAAGATAGAAATTTGAACTTTGCCATTTATCCACATCTCAATTTGTGTCTTCATTTTTGCACTCATCCATTCACCATAAATGTGCTTTGCAACGCTAACCGTGCACTCTGCTAAGGCTGTAACACCAAAATGTAGCATTGATTAACTGGTTAGGAAGATGTGAACAGCTGTAATGGCTATCGCCAGTTGTGTTTACACCACTGCCTCTTCTTTGACTAGAATCTAATTAAAAGCCTTTGGGAGGCTGTAAAGAAGAATTATTTACCCGGTGTGAAATCTCAGCAGCCTAAGCCAATAATTTGGCAGCTGAACAATCTGCTGGTGCACAGCTTCACGTATCACAGCTTCAAAGTATCACAGACATCTTGTTGAAGAAGACTGCAGCCCATTTAGCAGCCTAGATCACACCCTCGCCAAGTGTTCTCCTGAACACGCTGGAACTATTTTTCACAGTAGTTTCATAATTTCTTGGTTGAATCTTAAAAGCCAAAGGTGTAATAGCATCAGAGATTCATCTCATTTGGTTACTTCATAACAAAAGTGTTGCACATTCATTGTATAAATAGGAAATTGCTCTAATTTAATATTACAACACCCATCATGCCACGTGCTTAGTTTTAATTCGATTTTTCAATTGTGTCTGCAAAGTGAGCAATAAATCACATCATATCAGACTATAAATAATCACAAGGTGTGCTGTTAGATAGTATCCAGTCGTCTTTAGCAAAGGTCATAAAACAAATGTTAGTGCGCGTGCACGCAGACCTGCGTAGAGTGATCCAGAACAACAGAGACAATAGAAATGACTGCATTTCATCGCACATTTCTACGAAAGGTCTCTGCAATGTACCTGAATCCCCCGTGAGAGCCACTGGCTGAAGGCGTGGGGGTGGGGTGCAACCTGTGGTGAAACTTTCGAGCAGCTCGTGTTGTTCGGCGCTTCTCGGGACGCGCGGTGGCCAATGAGAGCGCTGCCGAGCGCTGCCGAGCGCAGCCGAGCGCTGCCGGGCGACACGCCCCCAGCATGGATACAATCAGCAGGAACAGGCGCTCAGGAGACACTCGCTGTGCAGGAGAGTGTTGGAGGCAGCGATGGGAGTTAACGCATCCAAGTTTCTAGAGTTCCTGTTACCAGCGTCGTTGCATTAGACAAAGACTTTTCTGTTCTTTTTGTTTTGTTTTGGTCTGAGCGGTCTTGTCCGCATTTTTGTCCGAGGCGTTTCTCTCACAGGATGTTAATAATACTGGAAAGCCGGGTAAGATCATAAAGTCAGTTCTCTCTGATGAGAACGACCTCCTCCTCAACACCACCACTACACAAAGGGAACCACGGAACAAGTACTTTGCCCCTCCACACGCGATCCTTTTCTATTTTGAATGTTTTCAAGAAGCAGAGGGGGCTTTTTCAAAGACAAGATGGATCACTTTGCAGCAGAGTGCCTTGTTTCAATGTCCAGTCGTGCAATTGTTCACGCTCCTAAAGGGAATAGGGAGATTAAACCAGAAATCCCGTCCCCCTCCAAGAACGGAGAGGAAATTAAAGAGCCTCTGGTGAAAGACAATTCATCCCTTTTTGTGGTGGCGCGAATTCTGGCGGATTTTAACCAGCAGACTACCAACAATGTTGCTGAGCAGGCAAGAATAAAGGATGAGAGCATGCCGAGCCTCATAGATGATGGAAACTCTGCCACACCTACGACCATTCTGAGCGATCCCTCGCTCAGACAAAGAGCCAAAAGATCGAGAGGTCGAGCTGAGCAGGAGTCACCTCAGAAAAAGCACAAATGTCACTATTCGGGATGTGAAAAAGTTTATGGCAAATCCTCCCACCTCAAAGCTCATTTAAGGACACACACAGGTCAGTTGCATTGGATGCGAGTGTTTGTTGCTGTGAACGGGGCTTGTTGCGGTTCCTTTGCTGTGAGAACGGATGAGATGATTAAAACCCGGAATATGGAAGAAAAGTACTGTTTCTCTCACGTTCAAGCCCATGTATGTACGTGGAGGGTGCTGACTTCTGCGCCTCGTCGACTCGCACTAAAAGCAGTGATGTGCGCATGATAAAGTCAGAAGTGGTGCATGATTTACCAAACGCATTGTTCCTTTAAGTTATAGGAACTTTGCGAGACGTCTAATTTCAGGGGAGGGAGGGAGTTGAAAACAGTGCCACTCCCACTCAGCAGGTCTGCGAGCTTTGTCACGGCTTTCCTCTGGCACCCCCCCCCCCCGCATTGGACAGTATGTACAAACTGAAACTGCAGTGCAAATGCAGAAACTAATTACACAGATCACATTTCCAGTGTTCAGCTGGAGTGAAATTAAACTTTGACAAAACAAAAACAAACGCCTCTCCGTAAAATGCAATGTGCACATAGGTGCGAACATGCAAAAAGTTTTCTTGCTCAGTCCAGCGAGTCTGCCGTCACACTGCAGACAGAGAGACGGAGGCTGACAGACGCGCTCCACATCAGCAGTCTGTCCTTTTTTTTGACCTTCCTGGACAATCAGACGTCCCCGCGTGCGCGCGGTGCATTCCGCTAGACTAGGAAAGATGTAGATCGACTCAAATTGGGAGGGTTGATAAGAGCTGTGCAGTCGCCTGTCTGCCCCAACCCCTTTGTTATGATGTGCCACACCCCCGCAAGACAGACTGCCAGCTGATCTGGCCAGCAACAGACTCAGCTAGCTGAGCCTCGACCGAGGAACCTCCCCTTCTTTCTGCTGTGTAGACTGCAGCTCACACTCCCTCTGCCCGCCGCCTGCACCATTCTTCACACACACACACACACACACACACACACACACACACACACACACACACACACACACACACACACACACACACACACGTCAGTCTGACAGAGCAGAAACACAACAGACCTCTATGTATCACATAAAAACACACTGCACGAGCTTGACCCATATGTTGAGTCGTATAGATTCATAAAGAAATCACTCATCAGAGAATGTGGGACACCTTTTTATTGCCCATTCACCATTTGGATCAAATACTTAAAGTCTGTGACCCATCTTAAGAAGGGTGGATTACTGTTGCATTGCTTTCTCTTGTCTTTCTGTTGGAGGACACTCCCCTTTCTGGCTGGCTGTATCAGATAGATTTCCTCCTTTAAAAGAATTTCATATGGATGCCTCACACTTGGACAACGCAGGTTTATGATCTGAGCGTATATTCCGGTATATTTTCTATTTGTGTGCTGCAGCTTGGTGCTGACTGCTCCTTCCTATAATAAGTGTTTGTCAAGAAGAAACTAATACAAAGATCTGACTTGCACATAAAAAATGCTCTTTAATGTTCCAGCATCATTAGGTAAATGGCATAAAGGGAATAAAGTGCCTGTCTTCTGTGCTTCACTGTGTGTTTTAGTGATCTTTTATTACTAAATAACAGCCCTGCCTTCATCTCTTTGCCAATTAGGCTTCTCCTTACCTCTGGGAAAGAAAGCCAGTCTGGCTCTGTCATTGGTTTGTGTCCCATCATTTCTGATAATGAGGGTGGTTTCTGCTGTTTTATTGGATAGTCAAAAAAACATGAGTCATCTCCTTTCAGCTTCCCTGTCTGTGCTAAATGTGCAGCAGTACTCTCAGGATGCCTGTGTCCAAGGCAGAGTGTGCTTCCTTTCACCCACAACCATGTGTTCTGGGTACAGCTTGTTGCTCAGTATTAGCCGTAGCGTTTCTCGCCTTGCCTGTTAAGCCTTTTCATTTTCGTGGCTTCCTGTTTGGATACTCGCTGCCGTCTGGCCTCACAATTGGTTTGTGTCACAGAAATTCTGACAATAATGAGTCTTTCTGCTCATTTGATTGGATAGTCCCAGAATGTGGGTCATCTGAGTTCAGCCGGGCTGCCTCAGCCAACCTTGCAGTGCTTTCATAGAGCTAGACTCCCTCCGTGTGCTTCCCCTCAGCCCCTACTAGAAGAGTCCAGAGAGAATGGATCCCAGCCCAGGCAGTCACCGCCAAACACTGCTATCTAATTGTGGGTGTAAACACTGTAATAGAAACCAAACAAAGAGCTTGGGACAAGGCGTCCTTATTTGACTTTTGCAATGCCCAAAGACTCATCATCTCAACCTTTGCGGTCCTTAAGTGTGTGTATGATTTGCCAGATCGTAAGAGGAGCCGGAACCTGAGATCTGCTGTATTTCTTTTGCCACACCTCCAGCACATAAAGAAGATCAATCCCATTGCACGTGTGACATTTTTAGATTAATCATGTTGTTTGTATACACGGGCTATTACTCATTACAACTGTCAAGCAACTGAAATACTACACTCTTTCTAATTATGTAGCTGAGTCACGGTCAGCGTATCATATAGTCTGCAAACTAGTGCAGCGTTGCTACGGGTAACTTATCTTAAATAACAAATGACCTCAGTCAGGAAAACTCCTCAGAAAAGACTGTTGACACAATTCTAGTGCAATGGGAGTTGAATAAAAGTTCATTCAAACAGCAGGGTTATTTACAGACGTTGATTTTGACCCAGAGCAAGGCCAGATCACCTAGAGTAACTGGGAACTATATTTGTTTAATGTATTAAAGCGATCTTAAATTAGAGCCCCTTCAGTGAAGCCAGTGTCATTTTAGGTTTCCTGTCTCAGAGGGACACGTATCGCATGCAGCAGACATGGCAGTACATGCAGAATTTAAATGGCTTATTATACCTCATTGAGTTTTTAATGGCGAGGAATCCTCAGCAGTTTAGAGGTCTAAGGTTACCAGACAGCTTTTGTCTGATCTCCTGCTGTGGGAGGCGGGGCTTTTGTCCAACAATATACTTCATCGTGTATTACGGAAAATCTTGTCATCGATGCTGATGAAGAGATAAACTGTTTTTTTTCACATGAAGCATGTACGGAGAGCGTGTCACGTGAAGCTCAGCCAGTGATAAATACCCACTTCTTGTCCACGAGGAGATTTGTAGTTATGGAGTGTGCTCTGAAACCTCATTACTCTGCTCTTGTTATGTCAGGCAGACTGCATCTCCAAAGGAGATATGGCCCCTGACAATCTCATTACAAGTCATGTCTTCTTCTCAAAGAACAGACCGGGCCTTTGGCCCCCAACCCTCCTGCACCCCCACCCATACAGTTGGACCTCAGAGAGGGGCATCTTGTCAGTGTTCCTATTCCTATAGGCCTATTCACAAAACGTATTTGAATCACCAGGAAGAACAGGGACAATATTTCTCACCAACAAAGAGCATAATGCCATTTTTTACAGTTGGTTTGAACTTTTGTCTCAACCTTTTTGTTTTCTGCGGGGGGTACCCCCAGTACTCTGAGATAGCTGTAAAGCCCATTAGTGTCTGTCCTAATATATAAGTGGCACCACCTGGCAGCTCAGCCCCACTGCCATGTAGACCCAGACATGAATGCAGGACTTCTGAATAACTGCAGCCAATGACATTCTTTGAAGGTACATTTATCCTAGATATCCTAGCCACAGTGAAACTCTCTGCATCTCTGCCTGTGGTTTTATATTTGGATACTCTGCTACACAAAGTACACAGTGTTCCTGTGTGGCTGGTGGTACTGGTGAGGTAGCGGGGTGGGGATGGGGTTTTCCTGCTCTTGCTTGGGCCTGACCTTGGCACAGCACTATTTAAATACCCTGGGGCACAAGAGGTCAGTCTGTCTACCTGCCCCATGGCAGGATTTCCACCATTCCTCCAACTTGGGCCACATTATGTGTCAGAAAATAATTCCTCAACAGTTTCACAGTCAGCTATGTTTTGTGTTTAGTGGTTAGAAATCGTTGCATGTTAACATTGCCATTGTGAGCATAATATGTGACATCGATATACCACATACCACAGACTCTCATAATATAAAGTGTGGCATTAGACTCTTATTCTGGTAATAAGTTTACAGATTCACAGAATCCAGTGTTTTCTTCTGCTGAAAGCAACTTTCATGAATGAAAGACCAGTGAAGGTCACATGTAGTAAATCAGTATGTGTCAATTCGAAACAACGTATTAGTTAAATCTACTTGATCCTCGGCTTGTAAATAAAGCCAAACTGGAGCCACAACTGCCCCTGATTTAATCTACTGGTGGAGAAGTACATCTCCAAGGTGCACATGCTGTTCATATGCTGTTTTACATTTTTACCTTACTGTTAAATGGCTCCCACAAATGTCGGAGTATAACTAACTGCATCCATAAATGGCGGACACTCCTAAGACTAAAGAGCTCCTGTCATGTAATTCCCAGGCTCTGCTGCTCTCCGTGGCCCACAGGGCTCATGTATTCTCTGGATGCTCTGGAGTAGTTCTATAAAAGCTACTCTTGTCTATTCCCCCACCAGCCCCTCCCACCCTTCTCCAGCCTGCAAAGCAAAATAGGTGGTGAAGCGTGTTGTGTTGCGAGGCTGAGCCCCAGCCACAGCTTGTGGCGCGGTGTTGATTACCAGCAGCAGGAAGAGAAGGATAGAGACCTGTGGAACACTCTGCATTTTTCACCTCTGCTTTTCAAAAAACGCAAACCGCATCTCGCACGTGAGGGAGGGTTGTGCAGCACAGAGATGGAGAATATACAGTGCGGCAGGGTGGGGGTTGGGTTGGGTATCAGGATATTTCCTGTCAATGTCCTCCATTGATATAGGTCATTTATTCAGCTGTATCTGCAGCTAATCTGATTACCACGCGAGGGGCTGTGACCTATGCAGCAGAGAACACACCTCTGTCACCGCAACTCTCTCAGGATTCCAACTGAGAGTCAGAACCCGACTGTGTCCACGCCGTATTGTGCTCAGCACATCTTGAATAAGAGAGGAATGCCTGAAAATCACTCTGAAGCTAATTTCAGAGGGAGTGTTTTGTCTCAAGCTAAGCTGTTTATGTTCCCCGTGGTATGTAAGGTGTGTCCTCTTTCGCTGCGTGATAAATTAGACTGTGGCAGACCACAACACAATGGGGTGTGGTCCACAAAATAGGGAGTATTTTGTTGAGTCTTAGGGGAAGACATAATCGTGCCCCATGACACATGAACATAATTCCCTCTCTCTCACACAATCAGAGTATCAGGTATAACACCGGGGCAGCTGGCACTAGCTCAAGTCACTGCCTCCTCTTATCCAAGTATGGAGAGGCCTTTCAGGATCCAGGACGGAAATGGCTCCTGGTATGGTGCAGGGACATAAGGGGGCCTTAGATGACTTTTGGTGTCAGACTCCACCAGTGGAATGAGCTACAGCAGCATTGTACTGCATGAGTGAGAGTCATAGATGACGGGGAATCCCTGCTTCCACCTGCTTCCGCAGAACAATTGTCAGCACCCTTCAATGGCAGCAACTGTTTGCACGTCCATACTTAACTAAGGCAAAAAGATAAAGAGACTGTCTGCAACACATCAAGGCAGTACGGGCTTGTAGCATGCACTCAAGGCTGGAAGAGAGTGCACACTTTAACTAATTGGGGCAAATTTGATGAGCTAGTCAATGCAGATACGTTATCTCAGCCAGTTCCCTAAAGAGTTAGGGGAATGAAGCAACGTATGGCTAAGTGCGTGTAGGAATCAGACGGTCGCTGCATGTCTCCGGGTGAACGTCAATATCCCCGTGCAGAGTGAGTTACGTTTAGTACACACAGCCTGTCTGATTGAAATGCATTACAGGAGTGACTCTCCTGCTGGGAGCGAGGCTGCTGCTATTGTTCACAGTCTGACAGCTATAGGCCCACAAGAGGAGGCAGGCTATTCAACAGCAAGCAAGGTCCCTCTCTATAAAGACAAAAGATCAGAATAGATCAAATGCACCCTGTTTGCGTAGCTTCCCCGTGACAAGCATGCGCTGGTCCTCATCATGAACACTGGACCCTTCTAAGGGCCCTTTGTTACTCCTGCAGAGACAACTTATTTTCGATTATGACAAACTACGAATGGAGCTTCTGAGAAAATGCATGTTTGTTGTGACTGAAGGGTTTTCTTGGTAACTTGACTCCTCTCCCGCTGAGTTAATTTTTCATAGACAAAAAGCCACGTAAACAGTTCTGATCGCAGATGTGTTTCAAATTAAGCCGTGTCTTTTTTCCTCCTTTCTACAGACCACAGGACTTTGTAGAACTTTGTTGTTATTTTTGCACAAGCAAAGACTGCATATGATGCTGTGTGAACAATGAAAAGAGACGCTGCCGAAGCCTTAATGTATATTTATTGTTCTGCACACACATGTTTGTGTTTAGATATTCTTTGCATGTGATGGTGCGTGTTGAGGGAGAGGCTGGGTATGGGTGGATTTACCCCCGTCGGCTCCGGGCGGTTTATGCCGTTGAGGCACTCAGCAGTCATTTTAGTATTACCAACAATCCTTGTCCACTGGCAGAGTAGCCTGCTTCTGGCTGGTTACAGGTCATAGTCTGTTGTAAACATGCAACTAAATTACAGGATTGTACTGAGCCCTACCACTGGACTTGTGGTGTCCCTGTCATTGCATGTTTCCAAGCTGGCTGTGCCACTAAGCCAGCACTCAAGTGAGGTAGCTCCAAATCTAATGAGCTGTGATCTATATCCTGACTGCAGGGTTAGGGTTCTTTTTCTCTCTTATCTGGCCCCTTGTTTGGATGAGTCCTTACAAGTTTAGTGAGCACCTTGTTTTTGTTCTTTGTACACGAAAAACAACATTTCCTTGGTGTAAAGGCAGGTAACTCTAACTTCAAGGTGATCCCTGGTGTATATACAGGAACTGTGTTCTTTCACCTCCCACTGCAGAACTATTTTTTTAGATGTCTTATGGCAGGCTCACGGGGAGGCTTCAAAAGTACACTCCGTGAACTTGGCCCATGCCTAAGGACACACTAGGAATGTTATCTACTTGTTAATGCTGGTAGCTGTTGTACGAGCTGGTGACCGAGTTGAGTTCTTGTCCTGCTGCTCACGTAAAAAGGAGATTTGATCTAGCCTTTAGAGACAGCATCGCTTACACAGGGGAGACAGATTCCATTTCTCTTAACCGTTTCTGCAGAAACTCAAAAGCTACACTTCCTTGATATGAATGGGAGGAGAATGGAGGAAGAAGGTCAGGAAAGCTGTTTATTTACTGACCCAGTGGCCTCCGAGAGAACAGTTATATAACAAAAGCACCTGTGACATAATCACATCGCTTTGGGGGGGGGCACTAGTGGTTAGCAGAGATACAGTTTGCATGCATGATGTAACTCACTTTATGGGTAACTGGGTCACTGTGTTTGTTAGGGAAAAGCTTCTCTTAGCCCCCCCACCCCACTGTGCCCTCTGCAATGGACACATTCTAAGAAACACACACCACGCCCTGGATCTGGCGTGCTGTCAGAGACGGGATAACCAGTGGGTGGGGTCTGGCGTCACAGTCCCCACAGACGGCCAGGAGAGCAGGGTAAAGGGAGTAGCTCAAATAGATGCTGAGTAATAGCTGCAGTTCATTGAAACATCTTGAGACTGATATCCCTCCACTACATAATTCCCATTCAGGATCAAAGCTTGTGTTACCCAAGCAACCCTCACGGAAAACCCAGTTCTCGTGTTGGGAAACAAACAAATGTGCTTTTTCTTTATGCAAGTGAGTCTTTCAAGGCTCACATTTAAGCTGCATACTTACATTGTTGATGTATGTAGCAGAAGCAGTTCGCTGTGAGGTGAAAGTAGCCAGTGAATCAGTTAATTCAGCATTTTCTAGGAAGTCCTGAAGCCCTAAATAATTTGAGGTGTCTCTGTGAGTTGCCGTTGGATACTTGATGCTTCCACTATGACTGCATTACTGTATCAGCACAGCACTGGATATCTCAGCCTAGCTCTCTGGTGTCTTGTTAAATATTAATGTTGTTGGATCTGTTACACTGGTTATTGAGCCTAAAGCAGCCTGCAGAGTTTAGAGCTACTTTTTTAGCCAAAAAAACCCACTTTGAAATGCAGGGCAGGAAAGCAGGCAGCTTCTCTCGCTAATAAGGTGTAAAAATCTGACGTGTCTTAAAATTAGCATGGCCTCCAAGATGAGGGTGTAATCCAGGATGTATAAATTGGATCAACTAGCCACTGCCTCCTCATCTTTTTATCCTCTGTGAATTGTAACAAACTTCGTGCAGGTCAAATGTGATTCTTTGTGGAGCGAGCGGGGAGAACAAAACGGGTATCCTAGTAAAAAAGAGAAAGACGTTTGAGTGACCTGTTAGCGACCTGTATATGCAAATGTCTGAATGTGAATTATAGTTTATACACACTGAGCTCTGTGTGAACCTGCAGCAGCAGAAGTGGGCAGGGCTGACGGAGTTTGTCTGGAGCTGAGGTGAGGCGTCAGAGGCAGGAGCACTGTCTGGACTTGCTCCGTCTGTCTGCATGTTTTGTAACCATGTACTGTGTGTGGGGGTGGTGGTGGTGGTGGTGTGTGTGTGTGTGTGTGTGTGTGTGAAGGGAAGGGGGGGTAGTGCAGTTCTTGTTTTTGAGACTTACTGTCATCAGGTAGCATATATTTGACGCTGTGCAGCACTGTTTCCATTGTGGCGCTGAGGGGAAACCACAGAACAAAGAAAGCGTTTGGCAGACCTGTTCTTATGTGCATGTGACCAACGAGCATCACGTGTCTCTCTTGTCTTTTCCTATTTCATACCTCAAATCTTCGGCATAGGCTATTACTGCAAGGTCTAAACTATCTACACTTTGCGTCATGGATGTAGCTATTGTTGGGCAGAATTTTTATGAAATGCAAATGAATGTAATTGAGTAATAGAATTGGTGACCAGTGGATTTCCAACGATGCATTTCGGCTCCATGCTCACTGGTTTCCACATCAGAATGGTAGGAAACCACAAGATATATAGTACCATCTGGCTTTGAGTAAATCTGTGTCATAGCCCACTTTTATTGCCTGATAAAGGGGGGAAGGGTGTAATTTCCCATGTGCCGAGTCACAGATAGTTGCATGTTGGAAAAAAGGCTGGGTAACCATTGTGAGCGTGATTAGCATCTGGAGCTTAGATAATTAAAGTGTCTTTACTCCTTTGGCCAAGTGCCAGTTTTGATGTGATTTACCCCAAATCTCATTGCTTACTGAAGCCTTTTTGAAGACGCCATAAAATGGTTTGCAATGGAAGATTTCAATATCCTGCTTTTATACTCATAATCTGACACAGCAACAGTTTGTAACAACAAGAAATTGGTACAGAAAACAGCACAGACTTGTTCAGCAGGACCTGTCCTCTGTGGAAAAAATGTCTGTTTGCTGTGTTCATGACTTGTTAACTTGTAAACACTTTATAATGAGTCAATGCTTTCACTTCGTGCGTGATCTGAGCTCAGAAATATGAACACACGAGTTAGTGAGTTTCTGTTGTTTTATGATACGCGTCAGTAAAGTTGTTCATAGCAACTCAAGCACTTAGGGTGGATTTGGCATGTTATAGTACAAATCACATTTTATTATCAGACTACAGATCAATATAAATCTATGGCCAAAAAATATTCCAAAAATGATATGATATCATATATGATACTGTAAAGTTATAAAGGTTCAGAAACTGTTTGAAGCAGTAAATTAAAAACAGAATTTCTATAAACATGAGTACAGTTAGATTGCTCATGTGTTTCTTGTGTGATCGTACTGATCTCGCCCGTCTGTTTCTTTTGCAGGAGAAAGGCCTTTTCCATGTACTTGGCCCGACTGCAGTAAGAAGTTTGCTCGCTCTGATGAGCTGGCCCGCCACTACCGCACCCACACGGGGGAAAAGAAATTCGGCTGTCCACTTTGTGACAAGCGCTTCATGCGCAGCGACCACCTGATGAAGCATGCTCGCCGCCACTCGGATTTCCAGCCCGGCATGCTAAAGAGGCCTCACAGCATCAGCAGTGGCAGCACCACACGTCCCAGCTCCCTCAGCGACTACAGCCGTTCAGATGCCTCCAGCCCCACGCTCAGCCCCGCCCTTAGCCCAGCCAACTCGCCTTAAACTAAAACCCAGTCGCACTTTCCGCCTCGGACCTGCGAGGCTCCTGTTTTCATCATGACACTTGTGTTGCACAGTTGTCAGCAACCTCCCTTTGCTATTCCTGCGCTTGCTGTGGTGTACCATACTGTACATAACTGCTTATTGTAGTGCAATTACTCGTGTGATCCTAAAAGAAGGTAATGCCTTTCCCACATGGCAATATTTCCATTCTGTACCATATGTCTGTGTTTTTCTAAATGGAGCTTCTAAACACCGCGAGTTGTCCAATGTATGTTCACAGTCAGCTAAACAAGGTTTAGAAGAAAAAATGGACACCCCGACAAGTCTTATCAAAAAACCTTTAGTTTGTTTTCCTCTGTTTTTGCATGGGTGAGGGGAAGGGGTACACACACACCTCAGGATTGAAGACATTTGCTATTTCTGTAATACCACAGTACTTACCAGTACTCACATTGACTGCACAATATACTCATCACTTTACTCTGAAATTCAACAGGGGTTGAATTTTGCGCCCTGCTCAGGGATGGCCTTGTTAGCTTGAAAGAATGAACATAGTGAAGAGAAACATACATATATAGCAGCCTTACACTCAACACAATTTGCACTCCTTGTTTTTTTGTTGGTTTTCACGTTCGACACATCGAGCTCTACAGTCAATCGTGCATGAAGCTAATGTTCTGTACCTTGTGTTCTGGGTAATCATATGTAGTTGCTGTGTGTTAAGGTCTCCAAAGCCCCACCTACATGAACAAAATACATCTGTTCCTCCACTGCAACAATAATATTCAGTTGCCATTACACTGGGTTAAATATGTATTTCAGTAAATTGCAGTGAGCAGTACTGTAATGGGATTATACTGGGTTAGTAGATTTTTTGTAAATATACTCATTTAAACGGAGGCAGTTAAGTTTCAAAGCAGCTGTTCATGCTTCAAGTGCTTTATTTAGCCAGTATTTCAAACAAAGGGACTTCAGTTAAAACAATGTTTATCCCTTTCTTAAGCACATAGGAAAAAGTACCAAAGACACAAGTGAATGGAAGCCTTCTATTCAGTCTTGTAAGCCGCCCTTCATTGAGGCCTGGGGCTGGCAGTATCACAGGTAGAGCCAGGCGGCCTGCTCACTTCCCTCCTCCTTGCTCTGCCTTCTGCGGGCTCCCTAGAGGAAACAGCTGCATCCTACAAGAAGCTATTCACAGCCCGTTGGAGGAGAGCTAGCTCAGCATTCCAGAGGAGTCCTCCCTCACCCATCTGGCTCTACCTGTCCTGTCAAAGAGTGCTGAAGCACCAAGCCTGCCAAATATCATAAGGTCACTTGGGGGTCAAATGTAAGCCAGTGTGTTGGGTAGGACGGAGCTGAGCTGCGACGCGGTGGAGCACGGCACAAACAAAGCAGCTATCTGCACTAAACAGGCAAAACAGGACATGTCCTGATAAAAGAGGAGAGGTTTATCATGAGCTGAGCAGGACAGAGAAGGAGACACCCAGTCACAGACTCCCACATCTCTTCCTCCTTCCCCATCTCGCTTTCTACTTCCAACCGTAGGAGCTGTGAGCAGAAAACGGCTGTAGCTTGATTAACCCACATGCAACATGTAGGATCAAAGCAGAAAGACAAGTTTCTGAACAACTGTACTACCTAGACAACACTGTGGATGGGATGTTCCCATCTCCACCCTAAGCACAGGGAGAAATTCTCTACTACTGCCGGAGAGTCAAATTTCACAATTCCAAGGAAAACTAAGATTCACACTGAATTCTCCAACAGCTGCTTTCAAACTTCTCTCTCACAACAAGGGGGCTTTTAGACTGTTGAAAAACATTTTAACCAAAATGAACATATCAGCAAAGTGCAGTGCTTACCAGCCTAAGGTCGTCCTGCCTGTGAAGCTTAGATGTCCCGTGAGAAAGCTGACTTGTGTTTTCTAGACAGACATGCCTCAATAAGTCAGGCAAAAGGCACAGTAAACCTTCCATGGAAATGGGCACCACTATCAAAACTCCTGCAGCCCCGCCAGTCTGTGTCTGCGTTATGCCTACATTTTATTGTAATGCTTCAGCATTATGGTCGGAAATATTTTCATCCATGTAGTTTGGTCCTGTCAGACCCCTTCAGACTGTTGCCAGCATGAATTGCAAGTGCTGGCCTCAGTCTATCAACAAGTCGACAAGCTCTCGCCCTGCGGTTCCACGCGTCACGCTATATGCATGTTAATAGGTTCCCCCAGAAAGCGTAGAGGGCTTTTAGGATGGACTGGCAGGTGTAAGTTCATGAATGGCAGGCATTGTCCTCGGTTCTCCACAGCAGCCATATCTTCAAAGTTGTGAAGAATTGGCTATGTCACATCCTCCAGAAAGAGGAAAAAACTCCTTTTCAGACCGAATGCAGTAGTTTCCTTAAAACACCACAAAAACAGCCTTCTGTAAGATGTTAATTAAAATGTAAAAAAAATAGTTTCCAGGCTGCAATATGACACTCTGAATGCCACTGATCAGCAGCTCTCAATGAAGAGCAGCATTTTACATTTACCATTTGTGAAAAAAAACCTTTCAGTTCACAATTTCTGCAAATGAGCAGCTTTTGTGGTATCTATCCATTCATTTCTGTTGTCCTTATGTTTGTGATTTAACTTGTCATGCTGAAGAAAAAACAAGCAGTGGCTCACCCTTAAAAAGGTTTCGTTAATCACTTTGTAATCCATGATCTGCACATTTACCTCAGGGTCAGCATCCGTAAAGCAGATATGGTACAGTCTCCAGATTGTGTTGTAACGTCTGTTGCTGAACAGAATTGTCTGCCATCGTTCCAGCAGTGTTCCTGGGTGCTTGGTGCTCACTGCTGGTCAGTGTCCAACCACACTGGAAACACAGGAACATCTCTGTACAGGCCTAGCTCATGGCTCAATGTCCTTATAGCAGCTCTGCTATACATCTTGGCAAGCACTAGGTACTCATTTGACTTTAGTGCCGGGGACCTACTGTACAGCACATGTAGGCAAGAAGAAGCTCCTAGCGTCTCAAAACAAAGCGAGGGTGACCGTCGAAGCATCAACGCTTCTTCACCCAGATTGTACCAGTGACAAACAGGCCTCCACAGACAGAGTGTTTCATAACTTTTATGCTCACTGTACCAAAACTACTTGAATAATTCAACACAAAAGGCCATTGAACACAGATTTGTACTTGTCCATTTTTACTGTACTAACTTTGGTTGTCAAATAATTATTAATCTTGCTGCAGAAAGATGTATCGTCTCTTCTTTTGATTTTTCATTGTCTCCAGGCTATTTCTACAATTCTTTTGAATTGATTACAGCATGAAAGTTGTTTTTGTCAAGATTCTTTGTAAGCAAATAGCATAATTTTAACCCCATTACCTGGGTTTACCCCTTTAATCAGTAATATTACCCTGTTGATGTCAGGATTCAGGTTATTCCAGGTAGCCTGTTATCCAAAAATGCTTTCATTCAGAAAATGTAAGGATTGTTTAGAGAGTTTTGATAAGAAAACAAGAAAAGTGGGACTTCCTCACATCAACTATGATAATTTCAGATGGCGAGACTTATTTTCTATATTATTTTGGTTATTTTTTTGAAGGTTTTTCATGAGAATAGAGACCACAGCATTGTGAGTTAGCTATGTAGTCATGATTTTTATTATTCCTCTTTTTGTCTCATATGAAAAGTGTGTATCATTTTCAAATACATTACCTCTTGAAATATTTTAACTTTGTTGTGTACCTTCATATTTTTTCAAAACATCCAACATGTATCTTATGTTTGTTTGATGCGTAGCACAGGATTGGTGATTTTCTTTGTCCCTACTTGAGTGAAAAAGATAATAGATGTGTTTGGTTTTTTTAAACACTGGGTTACATTGTATATAATCGTCCCATTCTGTCAGGATACTGCACATTCTTATAGAGTCAAAACATTTTCCAGGGAAAAACATATTTTTAATATTTTATGTTAGAAAAATATTTAAAATGCACCTCCCTTTCAAGCTTCACAAATTTGTCTTGGTTTTAACATTTACTATGTGATGGATGATGTCAGTTGTAAATTATGATGAAATTTCACTTGAACATTTTTCAGTCCAACTTTACAATTGCAATCCAAGATCGATTACAGGTTTCGACATCTGTCAGAGAAAACAGACTAAGCAATGGCAAAATGGAGAAACAAGATTTCACTTTTTTTTCTTTTCATTGTAAAAATCCGGGAGTTGCTTATTGCCTAGTGTGTAAAGAACTAACATCTATACTATTCAAAAGGTTCACGTTAACAATCTGAATATGTCACTGATCAGAGTGTCTTAACTGAAATCTTCATCAATGAGCTCAGCATAAAAGCATGGTCGATGCAATTGTGTGCCAAAACTATAATGGTAACTTCTTAAAGATTATACAAATATTGAGGAAAAAAAATGGGAAAAAATCAAGGCGTTTAACAAACTTGTACAGTTTTGTAAAGTGTGACATGTTTTTATGTTATGTACAGGTTTTAATGAAGCAACTCTGCATATTCGATATGCAAATGTTTTAGGTTAAATATGTCTTTTTTGCTTTATGTAAACATTTTGATTGTGTAGCTTTGTGTTCATTTGGTTCTTATTTAATTTTGTCTCTTTTTTGCTGTACAATACTCAAGCAATGTATAATGGTTTATTACAGGTATATTTGACATAAACAATCTTAACGATAATGAACATCCTACCATTCCAAAGGACTGACTGTTTTTTTTTTTGCTATAAATGTGCTGCTTACATCATGCTGATGCTTTTTTAAAAAGTTATGATTAGACGTGTGTCCTGGCTGTGAGGTTTTGCACGTTGTGAGCTGTGCGTGAGGTACCTTTCTCATTGTCAGCATGTCGCAGGTTAAATCTCTCCTTTCTTCTCTACAGACTATTTGTGTAGGTAGGCCAAGCCAATCTGGATGAAAACCATACACGCAATATTTTCAGAAAACAACACGCAGAGCATGTCTTCCCTCGCGACAAAGACTTTTTAGAGTCTGGATAATATACAAGAGGCAGCCCTGATAGGATAGCGCGGTTTTTGAGCAGCGAGAGCGGGGTGTGTGTTTTTCCAGCTCATCAGAGGCTCCACAGTGACGAGGTGTTACCAAAGGCTTTGAAGGGAAAAATGAATGTTGCATTAACCCAACCAGTTTTTGAACCCAACCCAGTTTGGTCTCCTGGGTTCAACTTTACCTGCTATTAGTGTTGCTCAATGGACTTTTTTATTTTCTTTCGCTTCATATGGACCTTTTCTACATGTCAAATAAGCAATTGTGTTATATTTTAACAAACAACTTTAATGAACAAAGTCCCAGAATCATATGATCAAATAACATATGGGACTGAGTGAGTAGGAACATGCAGCATGGCGCCCTGGCTGACCATATCTGTCACCACCCTCTACTGACCGTGTGGTCTCGCTTGACTGCCTGGACTGACGCTGCAGTGTTTTCTCATTACTGTATAAAATCATGCTGACAAAAGTCTTTCGCTCAAGCGTTGGATATATTTGCCCTTACAGGATTTGTCTGTCTGTTCCAGGTTATGTCAGTAATCTCCCTTTTATACAAAGAGAGAGCCTCTCACCAGCTGTCTAGTTCTGTTTCCTGCACCTGTTTGTCCTCTGTGTACCTCCTTAGTGTAATGTTGCTCTCTTGATACCTCTGTGTGTTTCTCCTCTGCCCATCACCATCAGTTGCCTGTTGTAGTGACTCCATGGTGCTGCCTTCCCTCTCAGCACCAGTATAATCTAATCTGTAAATAACTCTTGACTCAGCTACGGCCAGTACATTCTCCTATGACCTCAGTCTAACCTTCAGGTGTAATTTTCTTTTGTTTTCTCTCAGCAAACCAAAATCACTACATTCAAGTATTACAGTTGTACAGTTCCTTGGATTCTACACACATTTAATGTGCTGGTCTTAGCTGCTCTGCTGTATCTTTTTATGGCATTATTTTTTATGTTAGACGATATATTGTGACCATGTCCTATGCAAATATGAAAAATAACAGATTGTTGAATAATGTATGTTGTCATAACTTGTATGCATGAAATAGTGAAGTTTACATTTGGAAATAAATTCATAAAATAAACAGCTACAGTTTGTTTTCTGTTCAGTTCTGTTGATGTGACACTGATTTCTCTGGTAACATTTAAAAACTAATAATAGATTATGGGGTAACTCTTACAGTGAGTGCTGCATCATAGGCCAGCAAACATTTGACATTGTCTCCATTGATAGCCTACCCACCACTCTGTGTCTGTGAGCAGCTGGTTTGCTTAGCCTAGCTTACAAAACCACGTTTCTATAATGAGCACTTTCATTCGTGTTAGAAAAATCCATATAATAATCGGTAAACTGTTGCTGATATGCAGAGTTTGTTATCAGTGTAGTGTATAGAGCTAAGCTAGCTGTCCCGCCCCTTTTTCCAGTCTCTATATTGAGCTAAGATAAGCAGATGCCGGGCGAGGCGTTTCATTTACATGACAGACACAAGAGTGATATTAATCATATCAGTTAACGCATGGCAAGAAAGTGACAAAATGTCAAACAATTATTTTGCAGTTGCCCCAGGACCTGAATCAGACCTGTGCATCCGAAAGCATTGGCCAACAGTGTGCAGACGCACCGATCATACTGGTTGAGTGTGACTGCAGAGGCAGAAATGATTAAGTGCACAGAAATGAAGTGAATTGTCCCTTAGTTAGACAATCTTCTCTCACAAGCCTGTGTGCTTCAGTGTTGTTTTTACAACAGGAAGTACACCTTGTTCCCTCAGTGCACCCATGCAAATGTTTACAGTAACTGCTAGGGTATCAACAATGGGTGGGGCATCGGTGCAGGGGATTCTTTCCTTCCTTATTGTATTTTTGGGCAGATAAATTGTGTGAAATTTACTGCAAAAATCCACTACCTTTGCAAGGGTAAATGATTCACAACCACCTGCTGCCTCCCTTGAGCAACGTTTGGCTCCAAATAACACATAAAAAACATTTTCACACTCCCTCTGCGTTTACTGCCTTGTTGGTGTTTATTCTTCTCTTAAGCTCAGTGTGCCCACAACATCAGCAAAGATCACAGGCGTGGCCTTTCCTGCTCACAATGAATCATGCAATGTGGAAGGAAGAGGAAGAACGAAGACATTCAAATGCTTGATGAGCAGCCTGGTGTTCTCCCTGCTCAATCTGTACACCTCCTGTCTCTGGGCAGGTTGGAAGTACCAGCACAGCACACTACACAAACAGACAAGCTGCTACCCCTGGCACTGCCACATGACTTGGTGTGCCATCACAGCCAGCATGTTCCCAGAGCTTGTTTTACATATTTCCACAATGGACTTCTGCGTAGCTTTCAATTGTCTTCAGTTTGACAAATCAGAAAAAGTTGTCCTGAGACCTTATGGAATATACCAATGCAGCTATAAAATACATAGAAAACCCAACAACTAAGAGACAGTGGAGAGGAAGAACCAGGAAGAAACCGGCAGCAGACGGGTGCGCGTCCATCGGCCTCAGCTGGTTGGGATGAGTGGGAAGTAGAGAGAGAAAAACAAGCAAGTTTTCATCAGTGCGCCTCTATTTAACACATTTTTCGAATGTTGGCAGGGAAGCTGTTGTCGAGGAAAATTGAGCTCCTTAATATACAAATACTTACATTTTTGCTTGGCATAATTGTGGAGCTTCTGGGCATGCAACAGTAGAGTCTCACTAGTTTCTTTTTCCAGGTCAGTGACTGAGCTAATTAACACCTATCTCACCATATTACAAGAAATGTCTCAGGTTTTGCTGTTTGTATGGGTGGGACACACATTCTCTGGGTTTCTTTCAATCACGTGGTTGTTCTCAAGCTGACACATTTTTTCCTCCACAGTGAGTTATATTGTTGCAGATGCAGGGCAAAGTACAGACAGTTATATGAGCAGCGAGAGCACATCTCTGCTGGTATCACCCAGCAGACAGGATGTGGGGGAGGGGGTGGTTTCAGTTTGACTGATTTATCTCGTCAGTCACACCTTCTCTCTGGATGATCGCCTCCTTACAACCCAGACTCCAGGTGAAATTCTGTGCGCAGAAAAACCCCCAGATATTTACAGGAGTGCCAGGAACCTCAGTCACAAGATACCTTTCAAGCATTGTCTCCAGGAAAATGGAACAAATTGTGTGAGAGATGAAACGGGAGGTTGAGGAGATTGGTGGCTGGTGTTACCTAGTGCTGATTAGTGCACCAAAGCTAAACCCATTCACAGTCTAAAGGCCAGGCTGAAAAGGGTCTATGCTGCACCAAGGTATGTAGGCATTCTTGATTTTGAGACTCAGTGGAATTATTTCCCAGAAAAGGAATGAGAGATGTGGTCAGAAGCAGCAGCAGCAGCAGCAGCAGTGGTCCTAATCACACAGAGACCTGTGTGTGTATGTACTTCCTCCACGCCAAGCCCCAGAAGGCAGGCTGAAGGGCCATGTGATGCCACCCACTCTCGAGTGCAGTGCATGGCAGGGCTGGCGCTAGATCCTGCAGAGCGGGTGGGATGAGCTCAGAAATTGGAGGCTGGCACTGGCTGAGAACAAGGCTTAGCTGTGGGGGTGGGGGTGGGAAGTGGGGTGGGAAGTGGGGTGGGTTTGGCATTGCCACTCTCTGCTGCAGAGGCACCGAAGGCAGCAACCCAGCTTAAAACACAACAGAGCTGTAAATACTGCCAGGTAGAGGGGATTACTATCTAGCTGATGAGAATAATTAATGAGAACAGAGGAAAAGGGATCTAAAAATTCAATTAATATACCCATGCATATGCATAAGTGTCCCACATTTTAATTCCACAGTCTTAATAAGACAACTCTTTACCATAAAAGACCATATTCATGAAGTATTGTGTTAAATTAAAGCTTTTAATGAGCTCTAATTATGCAGGGCAGGACGCAGATGCGTCTGAATGGGAAATAAAAGGCAGTTCTGAATTGCTGTGTCCTGGTATTTTCAACATGAATATTGGTTTGAAATGCACCAAGTGAATTTGCCAACATGGATGCTGAGCTGTTTGAGGGGATGAGCGGCCTGCCAAATGACTGCTGCATTGCCCGATAAAGGTCTTTGTTGCTTTGACAGGCAATAGGAGGCCCTTCTTGTAAATTCAAAGGGAATTCTGAGAAAAGCGCAATCCAAGAAAGAAAACAATGCGCTCTGTCTCTCCCAGTACTTGTTATGGAAGAAGCAGGATACAAGGGTTCAGGCTCCATGGCTGTGAAGGAAGGAGCCCTCATGTGCCATTGTGTGACAAACAGTAGATATCATGCTGCAACGTAATTCATCTTGAAAAAACTCAACAAGCCATTCAATATTATGCGCAGCGGCGGTCTACAACCGCGAGCGGACTCACGGGGCAACAGTCGAAGAAGCGAGTCTAACCCACAGCGTTGTTTCTAGAAGCCCAGTCACGAGCCTGCACGCTCAGCCAGGAGTGGCAATTCATCCCACACGCAATAGGCTGCTGACCAACCCTCTCCTCCTCCAACTCTTTTTATGGGCTTTCCAACTCCAACTAAATCAACTCATCTTAATATTGACAGTTTGTGTGAGGTGTGTGTGATGTTTCCAGACTAAACAATGCGTGGATTAACTTGTTTGTCTGTTTACGCTTCTATTCACTACGACGGGCCATCGTTTGCGCCCTTTTTGAATCTGTGCACGCTATAAGGTTGAAGACTTCATAAGTTAGAGGTAAGGAAAAGCACGTGAGGCGACACACCATGCTCTGATGAAGCAGCTAGCATGTTCCTCCTGTTCATCATCTTATCATATCATAGTTTTGTAGCTATTAAAATGGTTTCATGTACAGACTTTGACAAAAACATGTCTCTTTGACTGGCTTCTGAATCATGCTTGTGTTGATGTTGATACCATTTGTCCTCAATAGATTTAACGGTAGAGCTGTGCATGCTGTTTTTCTGCTCTCTTTTAAAGGCCTGTTTTTCTGCTTTTGCCAGTGTAGGAGCGTCTCTGGAGGAACTAGGCAGACTTACAGCTCTCAGTCTGGAATGCTGCCCTACTTTGCCGTTCACTCCCAAGTATCTCAACTCTGTAACCTCAGACCGATTTCAGTGGGAATTTTCCCTCATTCAGTTTAGTTTGACTCCCTCAAAAAGCCAACCCAATTTTCCATAAATGAAAAGGCATATGAATCATCAATTAAGTGTCCCATTCTACAAATCCAGCCTCTTAAAGGAGTACTGCCCTCATTTCACACATTTACTTGTCAAGAGCAGAATTAAACAGCCTACAATGTAAGAGGCGCTGGAGGAGCTTTGTCAAGGCTGGGAAAACAGTGATGTCACAGTGATGTCATCAGGACTGTATTGGCTGCAGCATGAAGACTGTTGAATGTGCTTAGTTTAACATATTATGGGGAACTGTGGGATATTGAACTGTATTAATGGCTGTTGAAATTATCTTTGAATTATTTCTGGCTGCTTTTTAGATATTCACACTTCTTCTGTGATATACCTTAAAGCCTCAAATGGGCTAAGTCTGCTGAACACCATGGTTGTTGTCTAACCCTATCCTCTGCCTTTAATGTGCCTGTGACGTCATGGAGTACACCTTTAGGGACATTTTTTCTGTGTTTGTGTAGAGTGAAAATTAAAATATAGAATTAATGATGGATAAAGGTGTATCGTAGTGCATGCAGAGCTTCCTGGATAAAATAGCATCAAAACAATTTGTACACAGTACTGATTATAACCTCTAGAGTCAAAAAACTTATTGCAGCAACATAAAAACGACGCAGACACACCATGTTTGTAACAATAGACTATTTTTTTTCATATTTACATCTGTACCTAATGTGCAAATTAATAATTTAAAGTAGTGTAAAACTGTTAAAGGAATACAAAATCATATATTACAGTCCTAACATGGCGAGAGTCCATGAACTGGTCACATAGAAACAAAGAGGAGCAACGCTGTGTAGAGGAGAGGGAGAGGAGACAAAAGCAAACTGAGGGAGCAGTGGACATCCTTGGCCAGAACAGACTTGGTTAAGGACAGCATGGTACATTATCCAAGCATCACCAGAACAAACAGCAACACAAACACTGCGTCTTTACAGAAGTCATGGCTAATGAGCAGAAAGCACTTGGAGGCCTGGGGCTTTACAAACCCCCTGATTGGTTAAAGCACTGATGATCACAAAGGCTTGAGGTGCTCTTAGCAGCAGGTGCTTGTTTCAACGGCCTCTAGATATGGAAGAAGAACAGATAATCTCACACTGGACCGGTGACACATCTATACTGCAGGTCACCACATAGTGCTAATAGCATGATTGCACATTGTGTTGTTGTATTGTGTGTACTGGGGGGGGGGGGGACACGTAATCACACTCCAGACAAATACGCATCTCAATTGTGGGTGCTCTCACTACCCACAATTCTTCTCAACTAACACAATGAGAGTAGTTGACAGGCAACTTGGAGAAACACACCATTAACACCACATATTTAAGAAGCAATTACTCGTGTCCACATTCCTGGGTGTTTGGCTTAAATAACAATTTAAAATGTTTCATCTTAATACATTGAAGAGGCCAGTTTGGCAGTGTTTGTGGTCTTTAGGAGGTCGACTAAGGGCAGAAACGGGTGTTAAATGATATCCTACACAATATTTTGAGTCAAAGTCGGCCACGGCAAATCCTCGCACTGTGGTAAGAACAAAGATACATTTAACAAATGAAACACTTTCACATTTCATTCTAATCCAACATTACAATCTATGATGCTTACACATTTTAATTCCTGTAATTCAGATTTGTTTACAAAAGCACACCATGACAATCCTTTTACAATTTACAAGACACAGGTAACCTACAGTAACTATATTATTGGTGCATAGACAAAGGTGGGAGAGGGTGTAGCAAAAATCATCAATTTATTGCTTTAAGTCTAATATTAATCTCCCATTAAATTTATTTTGATTGCAAAACAACTAGAAATTTCCACAGAGATTTTGAAATACCAAGCAGCGGTATTGCATTCAAACTGATTAAAATATCTAAAATGTTTCCTCCTGATGAGATGCAAGTTTGAAAAATAAATAACTTTTCCCTCACTTACAGAAAGTCACATCACAGTTAGATGACTTTTACTCTAAAACAAGTAAAAGACTAAATTCAATGAGACAGAAAGAAAACAAAGTAGCACAATATCTGGCCAAAGCTGCTCACTGTTTCACGTGCTGCTTCCCTCATCATAAAGTAAGAGTCTTTACTAACAAGGGAAGGGAGACAGGAATACAAGAGCATTCTTCAACAAAAATAGGAAAATGTTTGCCGTCCTGGTATTCTGGATGCAGAGTGCAGATGGTGGTGTTCCCTCAGGTCTCCTGCGGCCTTGCTGACAAGTGGCTGAAGTGGTGGTGATGGCTATGCGGGCCTCTGCACTTTGCTCTCCCTCTCCCTGCGTTTCAGCTCCTCTCTGTAGCAGTAGGAGCAGTAGTTGTCTGTCTCTGGTCTACCGTAGAAGGAACAGTTCTCCCTCTTGCAGCGGCGCTGCTGAAAGCAGTACAAAGGGCTTCCAGAGCTCCGCCCTTTGGTTTTCTCTTGGTTGAGCCAGGTGTGAGACGAGTTGTCCTCATCAGCAAACTCCAGGCAGTCTTGAATGTCTCCCGCATCGAATCCATTGGTGTAGGTGTGGGACTTGTGTTCGCCAGGCATGTTGTAGGACAGGGTGTCTATGGTGTTAACAGTGCGAACCCCCGACAGGCGAGCAGGGCTGTAACTCTGAGATGAGAGTGTGCGGTTCTGTTGGGGGTAGGTGGCGCATGTCTTTAGGGTGCCCACCACAGGCTTGTAGGGGTCGTCTTGGAAGATGGACGATTGCATGTTGACATCTTGTAGGTGGATCACGCTGTGCCTCTGGACGGGTGGTGTATGGCTGTAGTGGGCAGACACAGGAACAGGCCCAGGTCTCTTAGCACCATTACTGGGGGAGGAGAAAGGTGCAGGGGCGGCGACTGGGTGGGAGACATGATGCAAGACTGTGGGAGGGGTAAAAGGAGGAACCGGGACAGAGACAAGAGGGGCTGCAGGAGTGGGACTGTTCCTGCCCTGCATCTTGAGACCCAGCAGGGGCTGTGAGTTGTGATTGTAGGTGTGGTGGGGCAGGACGGGAGAGCAGCTCTCTGGAGGCGAGCTGTCTGATCTCTCCCTCTGGAAGACACTCTCATGCTCAGGCTTCTTTACAGGCACCTCATTGGTAGCGGGGGGCTTCTTCTCAGCCTCCTTTCTCTTCTGCTCTTGCTCTTGGCTGAAGCGCTCCTGGGCGTTGGTCAGGTAGTAGCTGATCATCTCCTCGTGGAACTGGTGTCGATGGCTGGTGAGCAGGAGGCCTGCAAAAATGAACTTGCGCTCTCCCTGCATGGCAGCCCGCAGAATGTTCAGGCTGAGCTTGACATCAGTGCTGTACTTCCAGTTTTCCAAGGTCTTGTCTGCCGAGACTCTCCCTGCAGTGTCCTGTCTCTCAGTGGGCGAGGAGCTGGAAGGTCTGTCTCTGTCTGTAGGGGAGGGACTCGTGGCCTTCTCAGAGGAGGTGGAGCTAGTTGACTGACCTGACTCCTCCTTATTTCCCTTGGTTGTCTTAGATTCCTTCTTCTTTGCTTTTTCCCCTCCATTCTCCCCACTTCGACCTGAGCCAGAGTTCGATTTGTTCATTTTGCCATGCACAAGGCCACCAAGACCTCCCATGTTCTTCTTCAGCTTGATTCCCAGGGTTTTGCTGAAGCTACCTAGTTTGTTGGCTACAGAATCAGCCCGGCTCTTGTCTTTATCCTTGCGCTGCTTTTCTTTGTCCTTATCCTTGCTTGGCTTGCTGGCATTAACGTTCGAGTTGCTTCCCACAGACTCACGGTCAGAGTCCATGGACTCAGCCAGAGACTGGACATCCTCACCTGCAGAAGCTGTGGGAGACTCTGGCTGAGCCAGGGGAGCCTGCGAAGAGATGCACAGCACTGAAGTAAACACAGCAACAGCACTGATGTCTCATGAACATTTACCTCGAAGGGATCATTTCTAGTTTATTTAAGCAAAGAACAATCAAAGATTTCCAATGTATTCCAGACAAATTCACAACAAATCAGTAGAAACACAAATCTCGTTGTATTCTGTCAGTAAATAAAATTAAATCACTGGTTTCAAGTGTGATTTCAAGAACATCTGGAATCTGGAGGAGACTTAGGATGCACAAAAAAGGTACCCTTGTTTCAGATGGAATTCGGATCCATGTTACATTCATGTAGTTGTGCAGCAGGTTGAGTTTGGCCTCCAGAGACAAGATGAGACTGTGGAAAAACATGTATCTACAATTAATAGCTGACATTTAACAAATGTTTTTCTCAAACGGGACGGGATGCACAGTGGGCTAATGCTATGCTCTTGTATAACACTTGAACTAATCTATCACAGAAACCTATTTCAAGAGGCAATGCATCGATGGTAATATGAAGCAGGAATATTGAACATCTTTTTTCTGTATATCTGCATTGTTCATACTCCAATGTGTCCGAAGAAAAGCTAACCTCGTGACCGGCAAGAATGTGAAACAGAAACCCTTACACAAACTCAGAGAGGGTGTTGCTGCTTTAGTGAGGCCATTCCTGGGAAACCCAATAGATGACTGACGTGGCTCACAATTAGTTCTCTCTCTGTTCACTCTTTGAAGTGACCTGAGCCCGGAGCTCATAATCAGAGTTAAATCCCCCACATCCAGCCTGGTGGGTAGACTAGCAGAGCTGCCTTTGGCCTGCAGATTTCACTCTCCTGCCCTTCGTAGGGCAGTCAGCGCATCTGTAGGCTTTGGTTACGGGCATCAACTGTGATATACCATGCAGGACTTACTTGGCTAGCTTGGAATTATCATTGTCGTCCCTCCCCCACTCCCAGTCCCTGCCAGGATCCACAGCAAAATGGAGCGCCAGCAGCTTGTGCTCCGAGTCAGTCAGAGGGATAACAGCTGGAAGAGATGAGATAATCCCAAGGTTAGTTTGGTCTAGCTCTACCGGCGGAGACTACATTGCCTGCGGGGGGGGGGGGGGGGGGGGGGGGGGGGGGGGGGGGG
>JAUMHF010000023.1:11968042-11987829 GCA_032359275.1 Microctenopoma steveboyesi | reverse complement strand
ACTTTGGAGGCCGCCCCCCCCCCCCCCCCCCCCCCTTAGGGTCATCACGGTGTCAGAGCTAAAGTGACACCAGAATAACACGGTAGAATAACGCCACGCTAATTATTCCAAATGCCTTTCAGCACTGGCCAAAGTATACTGGGGTTGTATTCTATATGTCAACCATTTTATAGGCACAGAAATTGTCTTGACCAGTGGGTGTCAGTCATACTGACTCATCCAGACAGAGAAGATCTTCAGTCAGCTGGGGACGTTAAAACCTATAATGTTCTTCCTTTTCTTATGATGCATATCGGGCCATCGTCTCCGGGGCTTCTGTACTGGCCCGAGAACTGGATCACAGCAACACTGCCCCAACAAAATACAATGGGCAATGAAGTACAATCTGTGCCTGTGTGTTCTCCTTAGCGACGTCACTAGGTTCAACTGCAACTGCTTTGGTGATTACTGGGGCGTCATTACACTACAGATGGAAAAAACTATGGGATGCAGGTTGTGATGTGACTGCAACTCAGATAAGAGGGAACTAAGAGCAAATGGTAACCTCACACTGACCTGAGTAGTTCTACAGCCAATCAGGGATGAATGTGAAGATTTGGTTTAGCAATAGAGTGCAATCAAACACTGCAGTACAGGATAAGAGCACGAGTGCTGTAATACCTTTATTCATCCTCCACTGATATGATCACCTACTTACAAGCAGGAAGATGTTTTCAACATTAATCACTGGACTCAAAACATAAAGCAGACGCCCACCACGGCTTCCTCTCGTGGGAAGCGTGCTTACAGTATGTGCACACAGTGTGTGAGAGCATGGCTGGCTTTCATAACAAAAGTTCACGGAGGGCTATGTAGGACCCAGTAGGCCACATGACAGCTCTCCTCAGGCTACCTAGTGTAGGGGCTGTTGTCCACATGACAGCAGAGAGAGGCAGTCTGTTGAGGCTGAGGACATTCCAGCTTCCACTGTCAGCTCAGAGGGAAGATACAGTCTCCTCCCTGCCCCATCAATTCTTCCACCGCCAATAGGCCGCTCTGCTCTACAGGCTTTACTGTCTCACGTCCACCAACAGCAACTGCCCCTGCTGTGCTCCCAATGAAACTGCGGGTCCACTCATTACTCTCGCTTGTGTCTCTGCTTAGGTGCAAAATACACGATGTTGCACTGGTGTTACATGCATTAGGTTTTTCAAAAAGCATTAGTGCAGCCACACCCGCAAACTAACAACATTAATCGAATGGGTGAGTATATCTCAAACCCTAAACCTAACCCTAACCCTAACCCTCTCTAACTCTAACCCTGACAAACCCTGAATGCCAATGATGCCTTTCCATTGTGGGAGAAAATAGTAATGCATTTTATTTGCCTAAAAACAGCCTGTAGCCCCAGAGGCAAACAGTAATGACAGTACTGGCGTGTCAGCACTGAAAACTGTAGGAAACAGAGGTTTTCTATCTAAGAACACTCGGGCACTAAAACACACAGACAGAAGACAGTGAAAGCGCTCCCACTCAGCTCCCCACTCAGGTCATGCAGCCGGCAGCAGAGGACTGTGAGGTAGCGTTCTGGCTCCCACGATGCAGCTGTCTTCCATTCCTAAGTGCCGCGTGCGCTGTTGTTCCCACTAGGGCCAGGTCCAGATTCGGAGACCCAACACTGTGCCAACAGAGCTCTGGATGACCAAAGTGTGCCGTAATATATTTACTAGCCCCGTTGGCAGCCTTCTTCTGTTGTCTTCCATGGTATGTGAGCTGTGCCTCAATTTGCATTATGATTCAAGGGCGATACAGAAAGATAGAGGGAGAATGAATATTCGGTGTAAAGTGAGGAAACTGGTGTCGAAATAACATAAATATATTTGCTCTTTTTAGTTTTGGCTAAATGATCCACTCAAGTATATCGCTTGTGTTATGAGAACACAATAAGAGTGGATTCCCTCTCCTTTTTTTACACCCTTCTGAGGACAAAGTCACCCATTACAAGCTTCAGTTCACAGCAGAAACACTGAGCCAATGTTTCCTCTGTTTTGCGATTCAAGAACAATTTGTACTGTCTGGAAAATGCACAAATTTGAATTCCTGACATTGGTCACTCTGCACAGCTGCAGATTTAAAGGGTCCGATTCACCAGAGTAAACAGTACTCACGCATGTAAACAAGCCAGCGAGCTTTTATGGATTTCAACAGCAGAATCGTGATAGAACTGTAATTACACAAGCATCACATTTGAAGCAACAGATTAATACACAACAAATGAGCTTTTACTTCAGACTGTCATATGATTTAATTACGCTGACCGCATGGAGAGTAACACACTGCGTATCTTTAATGGACAGAGAAGGGAAACCTGGTCCAAGCTGGATGATTATACCACATTCATATGTAGGTGGTATTTGTGCAAAGTCCACCCTTTACTTCATTCACATAGGTGTTAGATGGTTCCTAATGGGATGCCAAAGAAAACCTGGAAGCGTTTTGGTTTTGAGACCAGAGCTTGAAATAACTCCACAGTTTTCCAGTGGACCCATTTCACTCATACATCGTTTAACCACAGAAGCACAAACAAGCTGATAAAAGACATAGCTAGCAGTGTCTACTGAGGAGCCAGTCATTATCACGCAGCAGGTGATCAGCGGCGAGCTGATAGAAGACATACTCATCAGGTACCTGCCTTACCCGAGCACACCACATAATGGTTCTTCTGGGATGTGTTCAGAAACAAATAAAAGGATTGATCCCCAGTAATAACCTCTGACTTCAGTAACCCCTCCCTGGCTGTTTTTTCCCCCGTCTCAGCTGCCAAGCATGCGGGACAAAAAAGGAGCATTGGCGTGATGTGTCAATGTGATTCAGAATCAGGTTACTGGGAGGGACTCTGCTATAATCTTCCATAAAGAGGTCTAAAGAAAGAGCCAGTATTCAAACCCAGCCTCTGGCACCTGAACACACACAGGGCCAATAACCCCTCGGATGCTCTTTGCTGCGCCGGGGGAAACTGAGAGCAACCCTCCACCTGAGACGTTCACACAGTGGCCTGACTGTCAAAAGACTGGGTTGGTTCATCAGGGCCACAGGAGCCCAGGACCCTGCCCATATGTGGTGATGTGGTATGGGCTCAGGGGTTGGCTGGGGCTACTCTGCCCTAATTGGCAAAGGTCTGTGTGCCTGTGTAACCCCCTGTCTGCCTAGCATCTGTTCAGAGACACAAGCCACCGGCACTGTGTTTCCTTCAAACGCAGAAATATTACGAGCATGCACCCAGGTCGTATAATGTCATACATAACATGCAGACAAACATGACCAGAGCGGCGCAGACTTGTGTAATTACTGCGTAATAGTATTCATCACATGGGAAGTGTTTTCATAACATCCTGGAGAGAGACTGCAGACAGAATGTTCGCTGATCCTATCGCAGGACACAGTGTACCAAACTGATGAAGTACAGTCATGCAGAGGTGTTGTGGTCGTGCAACAGTGGATTCTCTGGGCATACGCACCATCTGGTGGACAAAAAGAGAACACCAGCAGCCACACTCGAACACCCAAATAACAGTAACAGATCTGAGTAGTTATGAGCTGTTGACGGGCTGGTTGTTGATGTGCTGCTGGTACTGAAGGGAATGACTTCAGGGCAGGAATGGCTGGTTAGTAATCATCCGTCTCTCTGTCTGCTGGTCGGCAGCAGCCATACCCTGACTTAATAACTAGGTTGGTGTTTGTAGCCTGAGAATAGAAACGTGCATACTCTGAAAAAGCACGGGAGAGAGAGAGAAGGAGAAAGAGGAAGAAAGAAACAGTTTGCTGAAGTGTATCTGTGTTTGAGGGTGAGAAAAAGAGGCAGAGAAACGGAATTGGCCGGCTGCTCACGCGAACGACAAGTAAGTTCCACCCACTGAGTCAGATACAGAGCAGTTCCGTGACTACCGAGACTGGTTGTCAAGGAGATCCACTCTATTTGTCAATTAAAAGAATGCCATGTGGGAACGCTGGCATCTCAATGGGCCAAACAAGACAAAAACAAGGACCACTCAACAACACGGAAAATCAACACTCCCTGGCCACAGCGTAATACAATCAATGTGCACTGCACTGTTTAATCTCACAAGTTCCTGTGAAAAGGGCAAACGCATAAACAGACACACCTACTGTAAGAAAGTAAACTCAACCAACAGCGAGTTCAAAGAGGGAAAAGTAGACGGATAATAACACACAGGCTCAGCAAGTCAGAGCACGGAGCCTGCCGTCTGCTTCCCCGCCATGTTGGCCACTCCCAGGTTCCTTCTGCCAAATGGCCTCTTTTACTGACGGATCACAGGTAGTTAGGATGAAGTGCAAGACATCATTCACCTGGAGCGTGACAGGCAGACCACTCACACTCGCTCTCACAGTCTCTCCAAGTGAAGAAAATGCTGCCTGTTGCACGCCGCAGCAAGCAAAACTTTGCAGATGTACATTGCACACGAGGCTTTGTGATTGTGCACAGTCACTTACCTTGCTCTCGTTGCTGGTCTCTCTGCTCCATGGACACCAGTGCAGAGAAGTGAGCCTGATCGTAGGCCAGTACGAGAGGGGAGCAGTGGCAGCGGCTTGGAGGCACCTCCAGAGGGAGATAGAGCCCTCCAAACGGGATGGGAGCAAACGCTGGGATTCAGATATGAACCATTGTTAGTGTCGGCTGATGTCTCCTCCCCCTTGTACTGTTTGATAGTTAAGTTGCATTCAGTCTACCTTCTCCTCCTGAGTCTCGGAGCATTGTGTCTGCCACCACGACAATTGGCCTGCGTAACACATGAGCCAGCACAAACACATGGAATTCCTCCAGGCTCTCATAGACAGGATCCTCAGAGTTATCCACTCTGGAGAAAATAAAAACACAATACTGAAGGATCATGGGATACTGTTACAATTTCTATTGACCAATACAAAAACATATGCAGCTGTACCGATAGATGTAGGTGCCTGTGTAATCTAATCTGATCCATTAGCCTCTCGGCTGGCTTTAACGGAGAGGACCCCCGCAATGTATAAAGGTCCATCTGTCCGCGCTGTGCGCTTGAATAAAAGAGAGGGAGAGAAAAAGCAGAGGCAGAGCTCTCAGGCATGAGACCGCCAGGGAACCAGGAGATGTGCAACAATTAAGTTGTCAGCCACACAAACAGCCACGCTCCAAATTCCCTTTAATAAAGAGCCTCTTAATGTGTGGGTCCCACTCATCCTATTTAGGGCTTCATCTCACAGTACGACCATCAAACATCCCTCACCTGATTACTGTGTTACAGTCCAACTCGATGACAGGCTAACACTGACAGTCTAAATGGGGAAATGATGCTGTTTAAACGATAGATTTGCAGTGATACAGGGCTTCGTGACGTATGAGTCAACACTGTGAAAGCACAGTGAATTCTTGTGAAAAAAAACAACAAAAAACCACACAGTGCAGAGATGCGGTTGTTCTTCGGCGCTTCTGTAAGATGGAAACAGCCTGATATGTGGTTTAACATTTAACTCTATAGTAACCAGTGATTGAAAGCGTCAAATTACATGTGATGCAATTAGATAATATTTTAATTTAAAGTATAAGCAGGTAGAAATGTTTCTGTTTATTGCTCTTCGCTTTTTCCCCACCAGATCGGCCGCTACACGTAGCGAGCATGTGAGAAAGGGTGTACAGTGTGTGTTTATTTCAGTGAAAATGGAAACAGAAAACCACAATGTTTCTGTGCGTAGGAGGAGGAAACCAGTAGTTTCCAATCTGCCTCTGTAGCATGAGGTAAACCCACTCTTATCATTGTTTATGCAACAAGTGGGAGGGGGGGGAGGTGGTCAGCTGTGTCACCTGCAGAAGCTGAAACTAACCCCCAGCTCAGAGGAGGCAGTTATAGAAGAGGTGATTAATACGGAAGTCTCAGATGTGAGCTTCCACAACATTATTAAATCAAAGAAGCAACCTGGAGGAGCAACAGTGCAAATAAGAACAACGAGTTTCCCTTAATAATCCTTATGAGAAGGTCACTTTTGTTCTAACTGTGGGCCTCGAGCCGTGAATCATCACACAAGGCACGGAAACACAGCAGGAGCGTCGCAATGTGTGATGTGGGATCAAGTCAAAATGCTGCTCTGCTCCATCTTTACTGAGAACGGCAGCGCAAACACAGCTAGTTAAAGACATGTCATGTGTGTTAGGAGTGTGCAGGCGCGATGCATGCGCGTGTGGATCAGAGAAACAGCTTACCCTCCACTGGTGTTGCCGTTTTTGCTGAGGTGAGTGCGAGGCTCACTGGAAGCCAACTTCAGCAGCTCGTTCCACTCTCTCTCCCACTCCTCCTCGGTGTACACCAGTCCCGACTGCACAAACGCACAGAAATGGAAATTCTGATAAGCACATGCAGATGCTCACCCACACAAACCTCTATTATTATTCATTTTCACTATTTCCATCTACATCTACATCCATGTGAAGTGTGGCCATTTCGGATCATGCAGTGTATTTGCTGTTAATGGATAATTTGGTTGAAAGCGACGGGAAATCGGGGCTAATCACAAAAAAGGTGGATGACATGGAGCAAGGGGCCTAGTCCAGGCTCAGATCAGGATGCTACATTTAGACGGGACGCGTCTTAGATGAGTGGGCCACCAGGATGCCTCGGGCATTTTTAAAACATGAGCATCTGGACTACTTCTTTGCCTGAGCTATCTTTGGTGACACATTTTCCTAATAGATGAGCAAATACTTTAATCCATGAACGTCAAGAGATGAAAGATGAAGTGTGGAGGATTTGACAGTATTAACGGGACTGATATTAATGCACTGTTTTTCTCACAGAAAAGAAATCCAAATGCGCAGCACAGCAAGGAGGATAAAATCTCATATGGATTTAATGATGTGTAATTAATAGAAAAAATGCTATAGGCATTTAGGTAGTGTAGTGTGCTACGACGGCCTTTCCCCCAACCTCCTTGTTCTGCTGAGTTTGCTGCCACCTCCACCTCCTCTTCAGAGCGTCCTTCTCGGCCCCGCTCTTTATCATGGTGTAAAGGGATTTTCTCAGCATCAGGTCTCTGTCATGGAAGCCCCACATTCCTGGGCAACACAAGCACATGACACTGTGACTACATGTGTAGGAAGCGTATAATGTGGTGAGCAAAGGATGCAACATAACCACTGGCTGCAGATCCTATACCGTGTACATATTATGTTATATAAAACGTTCTGTCAGTCATCACACAGCCGTAGGTTTTGTCTGTCAGGGCAGTTTAACTGAGCTCTGGTGCCTCAAACCCTCTGCGCCTGCAGAAGTCCTAACACTGGGGAGTAAACTCCTGAATATGCTGTCACACCTTTCCCCGTCCAAACTCTTCAGCTGACATTTTCCTGCAGTCTTTAGGTCAGTTATCTACCTTCCTCTGCTGTTTTCTCTCTTCCCTGTTATCGCTCCCCTCCCTGCATTCAGCAGCTGTGACGCAGCACTGACATTGCTGTTAGACCGCGGTGACACTCACTCACACATATCATACTGATTTATAACCTCGAGGTAATTAGGATGGAAATGATGGTTAGACTGTATGTTTAAAATATGAATTAAGTGTAAATTGTACATCGGTTGTTTCACCTAAAGAGGCAGCATGCAGTAGGCAGTTCCCGTCCCCTGTGGTGGCCAGGGGAAGCAGCTTCTTACAGCTGGTGCACATGGTGGACCACCAGTTCAGACGACCTGCACACATGTACATTATTATTAGTGAGAAACACACTGTGGTAAAAAAAGAAACTAACCCATTCAATGCATTTTGTCAACTCTGTTCTCTTGATTTCCTCAAACTGAAAACAAAGAGATGAGATAAGATTCAGGAGTAATGTATTTTTATAGTCCGCTGAAATGTCTCACTGGACAACAACATTGGTAGAAACATAGAACAGATTGCTCTGTCATTAATGGCTGGGGATCTAACAGGAGCCAAATGTAGGGAGCTGTGAAATTAATTTCTTAATATGTACATAAACAAATGCTGAACACTTTGGTACTACGTTTGTAAGAATTGTGTCTTCTTGCATTTATCATATTCTTCTTCTTCTATCCATTCTGACTACTTAACCCAGGCTTTCAGCTGTCCTAAACCAATATCAGTCTACGAGTCTTATAGAACAGGAGCAGGTACCACTAACAGCCTATCAGGAACAATTATCAAACAAACATAATTATCCTTGCAAGCTAAACGTTGAAGGCAATAATTAGCACAGACCATATGCTTGCACCCCCCCTCAAAAGAAGTAAGACACTCTTCTTTCCCAGCCTGACTCCTACGGGATCAGCTTCCACGCCACCGCTCTCCTGCCTGTGTCCCTGAGGGAGAGACGACTGCTGCACAGTCACGAGCGCCGCGCGCTGCTTTACTGCAGACGACCCACCGCTCTGAGTCCGGGGCCGTTTTTCAACAACAGTAAACACACACACGGCTCTGAACGGCTCTGAAAATAGATTTTCTAGGAGGGTTTCATAGTGTGAATGAACAATGCTGCTTAGACTGTCTAATTTTGAGAAACTAGCTACTGGCTTGTTAAGTCACTGTGTAACGAATGTAACTAGGAGACTGATTCCCTCCTATTTATATGTTAATGGGGACCTAATGTGCTTCATAGTTGCTGCTAAATTGTGAACAAAACTGGGTGAGGAAAGCTTTACAGTGTCTGTGGTTTGTGTACCAGCCTGCTGGAAGATTTGAAACGTCGCTAACTAGTTTCTCTCATTTAGTTCAAAGCTTCATCTGGGAGACGAATCCTTTGGGATGTGGGACGCTTTGAATTAGCTGTTGTCGCCTTGCTTTCAGATGACGCTGCTCTGATCTGCTCTGTCTCGCCCTCTGCTTCTCTGTCTACGTTACATCGCTGCTGCTGCTGCTGCTGCTGCTTTGTGGACCTTGTGCACTAACGGAGGAATACATGAAACCCATACATTTGTTTTACGTCAGCAGAAGAAGACAACCACAGTAGAATGTATCGTATTTTATTATATGTTTCTTTATTTGAGTACTCACCAGCCTGCTCCAGAGCCATCATGGTGGACTGCTCTATCAGATCCCTCTCTATGAAACTCCTGAAGTCCTCGCTGTACACGCTGAGGTCTGGTAGCTGGAATGTGTAGATGGGCATCTCAAGAGGGAACTGCTCGCTGGTGCACTCATTGGCCACCTGCAGCCGCGCCAGCGAGACGATAGCAGAGCTGGCGTGGGAGATTCCGCGAGACAGACGCTTCTCTGTGGGGAGAATGGATGTGTTGGCGACTGCTGAGCCTTTTGATGATGCTAATATTGTGCTGAGATGCTACCTTGTGTATTGTCCTCCTGCTTCTGTGTGCACGGCCTGTCGATCTTGTTGACATGGGTGGGTGTGTCACGTGCCTCTGGCTGCTTGTAATAACGGCCCTCGTTGAAGACCTGCGGCAGGTTGGCAGTGTGGACCTGCCTGAGCTCCTCATAATCATTTAGAGCAGCACTGAGGTCCCAGTTTTTACCTGAGCAATGTCAACAAAGGTATCAGTTCACAATACTAGAAGTTCTAATGGAGATAGTGGTCGAGAGTGGATTAATTTATCAGTGACTTCAAATGAGTTTTTTTAAAGAATTCATTTAAGTTATTGTTAGTATTTATATTCATAAAAAAGGTTGGTGTAATATTTTTATAATTAGATTTAGAGACAGAACGTTTTCTGATATAAACACCTATAGATTTCATTTATAGCGCACATTAAACAATGCTATGCGGTGCTATTTTCTGCATTATAGGGAGAGTAACTAGAGGTTAAGTCAGGGTGGTGCCACCAAGGAGACAGATCCTTTAATGGAGTGACAGCAATGCTCTGATGTGACACACACTGATAACACAAGCACAGCACGAGTACACACACATGCGCGAGCGCAGAGGCGCAGTTGTCTCCGCGGGGTTCTGTCTCTCTAACAGAAATCCCTTCCAGGTTTAAGAGACGCAAGTTGAACCTCGGTCTTATTATATCCCAGCATGCCTTCTAATGATGCCACGGGAGCCGTCTACAAAACAGCCTTTAGAAAACGCAACATAAACGCCGTTAACTGCGTAACCTGAGCATGTGAGTAAGGCAGAGTACAGTAACGGACTCACCGTGTTACAGACTTAGAGGAAGTCTCTGTCTCGTTGTCTACTTCCAAGACATGATGAATCTGGGCAGTCTGAACATGATACCTTGTGCCACTAGTAACTGTCTCTCATGGCAATCAATGCATACCTGATGCTGGTGTGTGAATCTCAGTGGCTTGCCCAGCACACTTCCAGCCGTACGATCTTTAGATGCCTCTACACCAGCTACTACAGCAAGGAAAACATTTCAGCACCTTTTTTTTCAATGGCTTTCATCAGAAAAAGCAACACTGATCAATCCATGAACAGTATGAACATAAATTTTGTTAATCCCTTCAAAACACTGAGGCGTCACTGAAGTAAAACTATTAAATGTGTTAACTACCCCTTTCCATTTATTCCGATAAAAAACAAAACGTTACAACAGTTCAAAAAGCGCTTTCATTGGTGTAATACACAAATCCGTCTCTAGAGGGAAGCACCACACGTGACACTGTCATCTCGCTCTTATCTCTGCACTCATCAGTCTCCTCGCACCACCCTGACTCTGACCAGAGGTTAACAGACCAGCTGATTGATGCAAGTCTGGAAAGCCAAGCTAAAACCAGAACAAGGCAGCAGGCACAACACAGAAATAGGACATCCCGTCCCGCGCCTGTCTCGTCTGAGTGCAGTGTCTTGTTTGGTGTCTGTTAGTGTCACACGCATGCCCCTGTGGCTTTGATCCAGAGCAGAATTAGGAAAAAGAAAGGGGGGGGGGTAGACAACCAACACTTTAATTCTTTTATCAGGCTACACACAGCCTGCATTAGATACACACTGAGACAAAAAGATTTCCAGGATTCTTCTGGTGCATATGTATCATGAAAATCTTTCTCCGTGGGGATTAGTGCAGCTGAAGTTTCACGTTCTGCATTCCTCTCAGTTTGATACTGAAATGTTTCTGGTTAAAGTAATCCTGGCTAAGATTGGCTTCCAAATTTCCCCAAACCACAAAAACACGACCTTTACGATCTCTTGGCACCAATGCCAATTCAACTGACAATCATCCAGCTTTCTGCTGCTGTGTGCACTTTTCCTCTCCTTTGTTTTCTTTCCCAGTTGCACTGTATATAAGCTACAAAGGGGCCAGCAGCACTCTGCTCCTCAATGACTTCCAACGGACGGGCACAAAGCTCTGCCTCGTGAAACCGTCACACTGTTCTCTAAATCAGCAAGCTTGCTCTCTGTTGTAAGCCCCTCCAAATATTGGAATACTCATCAGTCATGATAATCACATACCTTCCAGCAGGTCTCTTGCCAGACCCGGTTCTGCCCCTGTGGACCGAACAAAGTCTGACAGGACCGCATCCATGTCCAGAGTCATGTGATCATGTGTGTGCGCTGCCCAAGGTGCAGCGGAGGCCTTGATGGACGCCAGCCTTCACGTTCTCATCTGGAAAAGAACAGCAAAGAGAAACAGACCAGACCTTAAACGTACACTTTTACATTCAATCCATTTTGGCCACACACAAAAAAACGCCACTTACTAACCCCTGTGAGAAAAACAACGAGTTACTGGACTTCCCCTCTCTCATATTTTAATCCCATCCGAAGGGCTGCTTGTATTGATGTGTAATGCTTCCCAGAGCTGATAGTTGAGCTGAGTTCATAGTACTGTGGATATCACTCCACTCCCAGTGCTCCTCCCAGCTCTTACTAACAGTCATAACATAATATCCAGCAGCACAGACGTAATATCAACAACACAGCTGGGATTTGTATCCAGGGCACACCTGCCTACCTCCAAAGCCTTTGGCCCACTGCCCATAATCACAGCAACCCTCCTCCAGCCACTGAGTGTCAACCAGAGGTTTTGGGGGATGATTCAGTATCTTAAACCACATCAGTACTCTAGGTTAGACAGCACTGTTTGTATAGGTGGGTAATTCTTTATGATGATATTTAGACAGCATGTTTACACCACAGCTATGTAGCGCTGGGGCTCTACGAACCAACAAGCGCTGCATAACAGGTCAGAAACAACACATCTAAGAAGCACATGCGCTCGCTCACTCCCTCGGGCCGTGGAATGAATGATCCATGCATAGCTATCATTCCACTTGAGGCTGTGTGGGAGACAGAGAAACGCTGCTCAGAACATTGTCAGTGAAGAAACAAACACCCCCAGGTTTGCAGCTGACACCAGGCCTCTTTGTGCAGACCTGAGGTTTGAAGGCTGCTCAGGTTCAAAAGAGGAGTGAGAGCACACTCTGCCTGTGTCTGTGAGCGTTGAGTAACTCTCAGTGTGCCACCTGGCACGACTGTTCATCAGGTTCTCGGTCAGCATACGAAACCGACAGAGACCCTGTTCTGGAAACAGAGCAGACACAAAATAAATGCTGTCGTCTCCTGCTTCGGAGACTGTAGAATATTAATGCGTTACTCTCGCAGCAGGAAGAACGGGAAGTTGTGGCACATCTTTGGCTGACCGCGACAGAACGATCCCAGATTTGAAATGTTCCCTCGGTTAACGTTAGCGTCACACGAACAATAAAGGATCGCAACGTAAGGTACAGGTGAGCACGGTTTGATCGTTGGCGCCAGCAGCAAAAATATCTCTGCTGAAGACCAAGCAATTTTAGTCTTTATCATATGCATTATTAATGAGTCGGAGCTGCACTTAAGCTGACCTAGTTACTGTCAGCCATTTGCATTGTGTTACATGTGCGTTCTTGCACTGGTAGTATCTGAGCACATGTAACCCACAGGAAACCCAGGTTGGTCAGGTAGAGCAGATACAACAGACGTTTGCCACATATAAGATGATTGAGGAAGGTGCATTAAACCTTACACCAGCTAAACATTTTAGCTACGTAGGAAATACAAAGTGCTTAAAAGTCAGAGACACGTAATTACACCCTGGGGTGGAATAACAGGTGAGCCACCAAGGAGGAAATCACAGTATTGCCTTACAAGGTTAAAAAAGCATAAATCGTTGAAATAATATGTGAATATTCGGAGTCATGACTTCATCTTCACCCTTGCTGAGATTGCTGTCCCTGTGGGAAGTAAGTAACTTAACCATGACTCACAAACACACTAATGCATGTAATACATGCAATGCAAATCAGGTGGGCCGGAGATGGCTGGGACTGTCTGAGTTCCTATTAATCATTATTACAATGATCATATTTGTCACGCATAGTATGAAAACATAAAAGTGACAGCCTGCGCTGGAAGAAATGCGCTTATAAGGGGATGGCATCTTACATTTGTCAGTTCATACCGTAATGTTCCACGAACATGACTCAAACAGAGGAAAATAGGGCATGTGATGCAGAATATGAACATTTATGTAAACACCGAAGTTGGGTTCAGAAAGTAACTATTTAAATACAGTTTTGAAAAAGTTTTGCTTACTTGAGTGGCTAAATATTTACCTTTAAGCATATTACTCATACTACATAAGGGAATACTGCAAATTATACTTCACTAATAGTAACTTACTTCTGCAGTTTAAACCTACTTTCTGTAATTTTGCTGAGGGTTGTTGAGATGCCATCTGATGACCATGACACTGTCTGGACCAGACACAGCTCTAGTCCATGGCTTCAAAGGCAGCAGAGGACAGGAAGACACTGGGGATGCAGAGGACCCTGACAAAACACGCACAGGAAGAAATAACATTTCGTTAGTTATGTTTGAAGCTGACATGCAACTGGGAATGCACATGTGTTACTATGTTCAACAAGTAATCCAACATTACTCATAAAGTCATTGCTTTCATCATGTCACTTAGAAACAGTTTAATCTACTGACTGCTCACACGCAGAGAGCACAGTTCATTAATAAATAAATAAATATATTCTTCTCATTCAACGGCTAACATTTCCCGCCCATGTAAAGAAAAAGTCTTTTTGTGAAATCGTACCACTTCATGTTATGCTCTAGTACTTTTGGAACCTCGGGGGGTGTTACTCTACTTGTTGATTTGTGTAATAACACCTGTCAGCTGGAAAGCAGCCTCGTTTCTCTCTAGATGCTCAGAAACATATCTTTAAACACCTCAAAGAGCTTGGGCTTGAGTACTAGCAGCACATTAAAGCGGTAGCATTTCCACCATCTACACCCCACCATCTACTTTGACAATCACAATTTCAGGTTCTGTGACACCAACATGCTAAAGAAGGTGCAGCGCCAGCCTCGCACTGCTGATGGGCCAGGGGTCACTGCTGGGTAGTTCTGTTCTGGGACGATCCCGCATGACACAGCAGATCAAAATATAATTGTTTAGCCTGTGGAGACCAACACGTATGGAAACGGTGAGAGAAGAGTGTGACAGCTGCCACAGCGGAAAGTCTGATATTCTGCCATCCTCCTCCCCAGTGGTTTACACCAGCTAGTGCTTCGCTCCACCCTCTGAGCCAAACACTGGCAAGTGCTGCTGAGGAGTTAGTGTCAGGGCCCTGCTAAGTGGGTCTGAAATACCCTTCAGTGTCATGCATAATTTACATGAACAGTAAAAAGGTTCTTATACTGTATCTGTCCTCTGCTCATTTGTACAGTCTCTTACATCATCATTTCCCACAGCATCATGTCACCTCCAGAATCAGACATATTTCATCTGTGCACTGTTAATAGGTTTAAAATCAGTGGAATAACCCTTTAACTTTATGATACATTTCATCTGGAGCCATCAACTGTGAAATCACAACCTGGCTGCTACACCAACACGTTACATTTAGAACACATTACAGAATGATCAGTCCATCTGGAATAAGTACAATCATCTTCCACACGAGCACAAGTTACATGACTGATATTTTCAGACTACTTGTGTTGAAAAATTAAAAACAGAAGTTTCAAAAAATAGGAAGCTTATTCGGAGTTTGAACACAGTGAGCATTAAATGATTCAACTACAATAGCTTGTCTGTGGGATCAGACCAGCTGGGGTATCCTGAGCTTCCAAGGCTGTCAGTGGTTACAGTCTTGTGGCTCATTGGTATATGCTAATATTATTTGAATAAATAGTCTAAAAACATCTTTCATTGCCAAATATCCAAGGTGCTTGATTCCATAACTTTATGAGCGAAGGCAGAATAGATTTTAGAGTTTATAAAAGTTTCATAAAGACATGAGCAAACTTCTGAATCCTGTTGTCCACTAAAAAAAGGGACAGAACTTACAGTGCAACAGCTCAGAGTCCACTAAACACTCGCTATATAGACCAGTGCCTGTCAGCCTCAAATTGTCAGGTGAAGCCAGATGACTCAAATGAAAACAACAGTATTCTTAACTTGACCTCAGATGCAAAACCTCCCTCCCCTATGCAGGCTAATACTGTAAAGCTTTCTACTTGCTTCCTCTTTTTCACTCTGTGTTTAAGCCTGTTGTAAACCTCACTACTTTAAATCTGTAAAATGACTTACTGTGGGTGAATCTACAAAACTTAATGAAGACTCATGGTGGTGACTCTTCCAGAACATCAGAGAAAAACAATATACAACCTCCAACATTGTGAATTTTTCACGTTCCATCCTAGTATGAAGGTACGTGTTTTTTTCCGTGATGTACGTGTGCATATGTAATGATTTTACTGAAATTGGATGAGTTACAACTGAGATAATTGTCTCCGTTGTGAGCAATGATCACCCACATACCAGGCAGATACAAAGCAGGTGGGAGGTGAACATACAGTACAAACACTTCGACTCTACTCTTTGCATCATTTCTCCTCCATCACTGGAAACTAGCCAGTCAGTAAATCCTTTACGTACTAGGGAACTAGGGAACGAGCAGAAACTCAGCCCAGCAGCCAACAGCAGAAACAGGAGCATGAGTCTCCCGCAACGGGAGCAGGCTGGCTGGAAACTTGGAGACTGAGGAGCGAGGCATGCTTGGCATAAGTGCTGACAACAATCGGGCAGTTTGCTGAGTTGTTGGAGTGGAGCTGGGAGCAAGTAAACATGAACATCCTGCAGCTATGCACAGTGGAGAATGGAGAAACTAGAAGGGGGGGGCAGTCAGGTGAGTGTGCATGGAGCAAGCTTAGAAACAAGTGAATGAGCCAAATGAGCCTCTGAAACCAGACACCTGAGCCCGTGTTACCAAACAGTGGCAGGAGACCTGCCCTGCACTGGTTAGACATCGCGTGTGGGCTTGTTGGTAAATACAAATGAAGTTACTCAAACCGCAAACAGCTGACGCCGCCTCGGCTGGACAGAATATTTTGGAGTCCTCAAGGAAAACAGATAATGAAATCTTACACTCTGGCTCAGGCAAACAGCTTCGTCGGGCCAACTGTGGCTTCACCGCCCGTGCGCGAGCCGAGCTGCTGCCGGCAGGGCCGAACGCCGGCAGGCTGAAGCTGCCGGTAGATAAACGCCGCGTGATCCCTGTCTCTGAAGTGTTTAAGTGAATATGTGTACATGCCAAAGCACTAACCGCTGCATGCTCACCACTCGGTGTGTTTGCCAATCTCAAAGCTACCAGAGCAAGTGATTTCACAAGGGGCTCCTGAAGCACAAAAGACAACTAGGAAAAGATGGCATTCAGTCGTTTTCACTCACATGCCTGTGAATGTCGAGAATGTCGAGTCACTCTCTCGGTTACAGGCGAGAAGGAAGAATAGTCCTCCATCGGCCATGTGTACAGCTTTGCTATTCTAACACCAAAGACGGGGAACAGCTTTATAGGGTCCTGCTCGTGTGTTTCGATGAATAACAGTAGAAACAGGAAAAATACTGCAATGGAAAATACTGTTATATTAGACCTGAGGTAATAATATGTTTGGCCAAACAAATGAAAATCATTTTCACCGTGCATCAGTACTGCATAATCCACCCAATCCAATAGCGTTCTTCAGAACACAGCCCACTTAAGTAGCATGGGAAATTCATGTAATGGAATATGTCTCGCCAAACTACAAACTAAGCACTTCCACTACTTCTAAGATTCAATCAGTGAATTTCAATGCACAGTGGAGGCACCACTTGCTATTCATTGTTCATATCTATCAGTCAGTCAGCCTCAATCTCTCTGTCCGTCCTCCTCCTCCTCCTGCAGTCGCCATGGCAAGACTGTGACTAAGTATGTGCTAAGTGTACAAGACCAGGCACGGCAAATGTGTGCACGTATCTTTGAATGCATATATGCTTCCATGTATGTATGACGTGCCTGAGAACACATTCAAGCGAGGGCTCTTCACCCGGCACCGGCTCATCAAACTCTCTGTCTGTCTGTCTCTCTCCTCAGTTCCCACCTGAGAGAGTGCCGAGTCCATCCTTATCCCTCCATTATGCTCTGTTCACTGGGGACTTTCCCTGCCTTCAGCACCCACAGACATTTATTTACTGTGTGATCCCCACACCCTGACAAATCAACTGCTGAGTCCTACTTCCAGAGAAAAGAAGATGGAGGAACTGAGATAGCCAAGACGGTGGAAAGACTGACTCTGCTGTATGTCAGTCGAACACTAACCCATCCTGTTTAATGCAAGGCAGAAAGTGAGCGTAAGGCTCTTACTGTAAGTCTTGACCTCTAGACAAAGTGTGTAATGAATCCATTGACAAACACACACAAACACACTCAGAAACACATTATCTTTCTCTCTCTAATCCCTCCCTAAACTTAAGAAAAGCCCAGCATCTGTGCTGCAGTTCTTCACACGCTGTGAGAAAGATGCTGCTGGAAGCAATAATGTCACTTTACATCTCATTGCCGTGCCGTACGCTGCCAGCGCAGCATATGCACAGAGTGGAGAGTTGTTGTCAATTGCCACTAAATGCATCATCATATTAATATTTAAGGTACATTTTTGATGAACGCTGCAGTGGGCAGCAGGAGCTATGTGGTTTTCAGCTAAGGTATGTTTGCAGCAAACCGTCAATTTGTGTTGAAAGATAAGTAGCTTAGGCTTTAAGACAGCTGAATCGAAATTCACCTGAATCTTATTCACCGCACGTCATATTAAAACCGTACATTATTTACTCCACGAGCAATAAATCCGGCTAACAAAGCAACTGATAAATCTTCTGTCTCACCTCGCGGTCGAGTCAAATCTCAGGTGCCAACAGGGTGACAGACACAGCTCAGCTGTGTGCGCAGTCTGCACCCAAACAAAGAAATGGTTGCTGAGGGGCACAGAACAAGATGATAACCCCTCAAAATGTCAGTCCCTCCAGCCCTCCTTACACAGCAGCCAATGCAGCGTTTCCTGACCCGGCCCTCGTTGACAGAGAACCACAAGCAGACAGCTGTGACTACTATCAGTTCAATTCAATGTTACTTCATTTATATCGTGCCAGCGGAATGACTACTATGAATGTTCTATGTATTCAGTACTAGTACTTGTGCACTACTAGGAGTACTATGAAGGAGGTCCCCAGCTTACTGTTTATTTGAAGAACCCCACGCCAAAGGAAAGGGAAACCACACTATGTCTGTGTCAGGCATATCAATATCACTGTGAAAGGTTGGCGTTGGTGCAAGCAAGTAAACTCTGACAATACGTATAAGAAATATATGAGAGAGAAATTAAGAACGGTTTGCTCTCTGAGGATAAAACTGCAGCTGCTGTTTGCTCTGTGAATATGCACTCAGAGAGAGTGTCTTCTGCAGTGTTACACACAGAATTGTCTATTTCTCTTCCACTAACCTTGTCAGCTCAAAGACCCACATGTAGCTCTACTGTTCATTTCTGCTATGAATATGATTATATTGACAGACTCAATCTATAAAGATTATTGCCACCACCCACAGATCATCAATAACTAGTGCCCGAAGGTTATGTACAGTCGGTTAGAGTGATGTATGCACACAACAAGTTTAACAGTATAGTACTTCATGTTTTCTGAAAAAAAAACATCATGTTATGCAAAGTGATGGACAACATTATTTATGGCTCGGCTTAAATGAACATCCTATAAAAAAACACTTCCCTTCTCGTGTGTTTTGACACCTGTTAAGTCTTAGGTTCAACGTTACACAACACCTGTATTGTTCAGTGTGGCACCACTCATGGACTGATTGTGTACATTGGTGTGTGCTTGTACTCACGAGAAGGTGGAGTGGGTGATATCACAGCCTTTTTGTTACTTTAGCAAACATTACAATCTAGATACCTGGCATACTGAATTTAAATTACATTCACATGTATATTACATGTACATATATATATGTATATATATATATATATATATACACATGTATATTACATTTATATATATTATATTTAAACTATAAATGTGTAAAACCCACTTCAACGGACATATGTATGTAACAAGCTCTCTCTGTCAACTAAACAAATAATAAAAAAAACACCAACAATTACAGTAAAAGAAGCACAGGTGTGTATGTCATTCACTCAGGTTAGAGTCTATACTCCTATAAGAAGCAAAAGACACAAAATATCACTTTACTCACATGTAACTTATTGACTGCTGCGTGTTCTAGCAGCTCTCTTTAAATACTCCCACAGAGTAGGCAGTCAGTGTGAGTGCATTGTGGAAGAAAGATGTGTCATACTCAGACCAGTAACTGACATCTGATCGATGATTAACAACCTTTCAGAGACTCAAGCAAAGACGTTTCCCCCTCATAAAGACTTCCATGCCGTTTTAGAGTCAACACAGATGTGTAAGTGAGTCACTGATGTGGTGCAGCCTATCTGATTCAATAAATAAAAATAAAAGTGCTTA
>JAUMHF010000023.1:11955946-11967942 GCA_032359275.1 Microctenopoma steveboyesi | reverse complement strand
AGTCAACACAGATGTGTAAGTGAGTCACTGATGTGGTGCAGCCTATCTGATTCAATAAATAAAAATAAAAGTGCTTAGGAGGCTCGTCCAATGTTAGTTAGTAAGTAACTAACTCAAAGATTCAAAGAGAGCCAAAACATTACACATGTAATTCAATCACAGCACATTTCTATTTGAGTATTTGTAGCAAACGCTTTCCAATGTGATCCATCCAAAACAGTTAGTTTTGTAGTCGGTCATTTCAGTTGCCCCCTAAAAGTATCGAGGGACCTGTCATACTAAACGACATATGCTATTGGACCTAATCGCCACGGGAACTGCTTATGATTACGACCGCAAATATTAGAGAATATTTAAGTTGAGCATGGCGAGTGATGAGTGAATGCGGGCTATTTTAAAATTGTACAAATTGTGTCAATAAGATGACGAATCATAAGCTAATTTTCAATATATAAATAACAAACGAGTCTCTCATTATGGCATCGACATATGCAATAAGTGACCTTACATTAGGTTCAGACCCCATAGTTGAGAAAGCACAGTATGTAGGTGGGGGGGAAAGCAAATAAGACCATGATAGTGCATGGAAGATGCATAAAAAAAGCAGTGGGAGGAAAGTAGCTGCAGGGTGAATAATTATAGCAGACCTCCACCACATATTCTAGTGAAATTAATAAAGTTTTGAATGTACAGTTTGTGCAAACAGTTTATTAACAAACGGTGATAAATGTATCGTACAGATACTACAGCATTTTTTTTGTCCCTCTTGAGTCTCATATCTCCTCTATTTCATAACTCACCTTTCTTTTTCACCTAATCTTAACCCCAGAAAGAAGACAATGAAGATGAAGTGTTACCATAGTGGGTTGAAAGGGCAGATTTACTCCCTTAATGTTCCATAAATCACTTTTGTTAACTTCTTAGAAAACGTAATGCGCAGTGTATGAAGAGAAGATGAAAGAAAGGGCAGTGACGGACAGACTTGTTTCCTCTACTTAAGACAAATAATGACGTAGGCGGCGAGCTGAGCCATCGTGCTGCACCTTTCTCAGAGTAGTATCCAACCTGCATTTCCTAAATTGCCCTCAACTAGAATCAACTATGAAACAAAATGGAGATACACTAATTTGCCAACAGATACAGCTGGTCTTTGCAGAAAAAAACGAGGCCTGACCTCTTTTTCTGAATGAATGAAAATGACCTACGCTGTGGGCCTGCATGGATATAAATTGAGTCACCAAGGGTATCCTGTGTAACAGTGCTCTGTTTGATTTAGAAACTGCTCCCTTGCTGATTTGATGCAGGACGGGGGATGGCTGTGGCCACTGGGTCTTGTTGGGAGAGTGTTACAATGGCAGACATCTCCAGCTGCATCCTGCACCCAGACTCAGCACCAAACAAGTGAAGCAACACAGATGCAATTAGAGACAGGAGGCGCACACACGCTTACTTGCCCATACACAGGCAATGGCTATCACGGAGGATATCTCTTTGGCAAAACACAACTCCTGTTGTGTCACATTTGGTTAAAGACATGAGCAAACACAACCTGTTCTCACATCAGCCTCTCAGTGATGATGAAAGTTTAATCTTTGTGCAATTCCATAAAATTAAAAATAAGGTTGCCATATGATATCCAACAGAGACATTATCTATTGCTTTATCTAAGCTTGTTACACCACAATAGCCACAACCGCGCGTTCTGTGTATAAACCTTGCAATTACACTGCAATTAAAAAGGTCCAATACAAATATGCTATTAAGTGTCATATTTATGTAGTGTGGCAAAGAAGAACAAAATCTGACAGAAGCCATTCTGATCGAATGCTGAAGCGAGGGCATTAAAATAGACGTCTTCTATCATTAGGACAACTTTCTGTATATTATTTGTAAAATACATAAATTATTTGACGCCCTCTATGTCAGGTGGATGATTTAAACTGGATGCTGGATAACATTTCAGAAACCTGCAGGTGTAAACACTGATAACATAGGAGCCTTTTTACCACATACACTCGAGAATGGTTTGTTCTCCGGAAGACAGTAAACTCTCCACCTTCACCTAGGTTGATGTCTGACGCCTCTATGGTTTTTCCCACAGACAGAACACTTAGCACTGCATCTGCACCTGGAGACACATCTGAAGTCCACTTCAAAGTCTTGCACTGATTGGGCGATAATTACCAACAGATACTTGACTTATTGTATCTCTACTGTGGACTAAACTTTGGGAGAATCAGGCATGAGATTCTTTTAAAGGGAAATGAGGATTAAGCCCCCTGTGTGGGTTAGTTGTCTGTCTGATGATACTAATGGAAAATACATTATCGCTTCTACGTCCCCTGGAGCATATGGGAAAAAAAACAACTAAAAAACAAAACTGAAAGTAATTGTGTTTATTCACAGTGAAAGCTAGGAGGATACTTTCTCTGTTAACGTTTCTGAAATAGATAGTCTGCACTGATGTTTCCAAAGAAACGTTATTCAGTATCAGCAGAGAAGCAATTTGATAAAACGACACAGCCACAATGACATGAAAGCCCGGAAACTTCAACAACACCCATCATCTTTGCTCTGCTTTTCTGTAGTTAAATGCCAGTGACAGGAACAGAATTCGCTGTGGTAACTGATCAGGTGCCAAACACGCTCTCCCCAGTGCCCTGCTGCACTCAAGCCCTCTGTGGACTTGGCTTGGCCTGGCAGTCGCGGGCCCTGCTTCGTAGCTCTGCTACGTCTATTTGAGTTGTCTCCAGACCAACTCGACAGACTCAGCTGCTGTCAGCTGCCCGCCTCACAAACCTGAGCAGAGAATTTAAATGCAGGCAGGCTTAAAGGTGACTGATAAAGTTGAAAAGGTAAAACAGCGAACAAGTTGATTCGATATAAATAATGTCACAAATGAGCTGAAGGAAACATGGCAGCCTTTGGTGTTTTAACCACCTCACATATACGTGGATATTAAAGATTTGTTATGGTGGTCTTTGTCAGGAGACACAAACAGATCATTAAAATGCTATAGAAATGAATTAGTGGCCTCACTATCATTACAGAAAGACATACTTGGCATATAATGTGAATCAGGCCAACAATAAAAAGAACATATTTGGGCATCAGCAGAGAAGCAGGTTTTGGTATTTTCAGTTAAGGTTTCCTACATTTGAAGATGTTGTATTCAAAAGGGAGACTGCTGGGATTTTCTATATGGAACATATCTGTTAGGCCTGTGTGTTTCACCACCTTCTACATTTATATCCATCTGGCCCACAGTAAGGTGACTGATTCACTTATTATGAATCATCTATAGGCTTCAGGGCTTCGTAACCTCAGCAGGTTAATGACTATTTGCATCAGGTTTACCCTTCATCAAAATATGCAGCCATCTGTCTTAAATACATATGTTACATGGCTACTGTCTCTTCCTACATCACAAAGGTCTGTGACTAAGCATACAGATGGAGGAGCACATCCATGTTCCCTGCAATGAATTGTGAGGCTCGTTCCAAACCGTCGATGAGATCCGTGGCCTCGATTCGTTTGCCATCGACCTGAAATAAAGGTATTCGCACGGAGCCCGAAGTTGAACGCATCGAGACACGTACTGGCATAAAGGCAGGTGCACCTGTCTGCAGTGGTAGCCTATTGTGTTCACTATCAAATGAGCCACGGATCGGCCCGTCGCGGTGTATGTGCAGATTAGAGAAGCAGGTCTGTCTCTTACCGTTCTGCTTTCAGTCATTACTCCCCATCGTTACGTTTTCGGTCCAGACCTCTGACGAACCGCTAATTCCTATCAGGCTGCCTCACTCTCTCCCCCTCTTTCGCTCATCCCCATGTCATATTTCTCCGCTGCAGCAGAACAAAGCCACGCCCCCCTCCAACGTGTGACGTCAGCCGACGGAGCGGTTTGGCCCACGCCCTCGGAGGCACGTCGCGCCACGCGCCGCGAGAGGCCGCTGTGTCAAAACAAAAACAAATCACTTCCACCTGATTCTCCCCCAAAAAACAGATTAAGCGTGTTAATCACGTTCGTCTACGCCAGACGATACATTTCTCTAAAGTAGATCATGAATTGTGCTTTTGTTCTTAAGGTTTTCTTTTTAATCTTTAAAAAAAGGGCGCACGCACCACTTTCTGATAGGGCACCATTTATAAAGAGTTTATAAACTGTAATTAAAGGAGCCTAATCCTGCTAAGAAAGAAAAGAAAAACATAGGATTTAAAAGAGCTTCTTGACACACAGCGGCATATACCAGACCATATATATATATAAAATTTAATTTATTACTAAAGCTGTAGCCAGGAAGATTTGGGTCATCATCTTAAATGTAAACATTTTATTAGGTTATTTGTAATGTATATATATATATATATATATATATATACACGCTTTATATAAAGGATACTTTAATGTGTTGGGAGCACAATCATCAGATTAATTAGTAAGAGCAGTTGCGATTATGAGAAAACTCTTCTTCTAGTAGGACATAGATTATAGAGACCCTTCATTAAGTCTGCAGTTCTAAATGTTAGTATTAAGAAAGTGTTTTCCAGGTTTTCCAGGTCAGTTTGTGTACAGTAAGTCACCAGTATTTGAGTCTCAAGCTGTAGTAGATGACCAGCAAAGGTTAGTGGGTATGTTGGTAAACAATTCATTTTTCTACAATGAGGTCTGAAGTCTGTAAGTTCACACAAATGTCTCGCAATGTGCAGCTCTTAGCTATTGCTTATATAAAATATATGTATATAACATATAATATATATGCAATAGAAACCTGATTATTTTATGGTTGAAATCTGAAATACAATAAATCAGTTCAAAACAGATCTATTCCAAATGAAAGGTTTCATGATGGTTCCGAGCAAACCATCGTCATGTAGACTGGATCTCCAGTCACAGGTGTGTCCTTATCGGGGTTTTTTAATTCGTCAGGTGTTCAGAACCGGAAATGCTTCATCGTGACACAGAAGCTGTGTGTTCTCTCTCTCTCTCTCTCCCTCTCTCTCTTTTTACCCAAAGATCATTTACCAAATGTTGACCACAGACCACACTCATTGTCCAGTGTTTCCACTGAGCGAACTGGTCGAGCAAGTTATTTGTGGGCTGGTCTCACAGAGCCTCGTATCGATCAGCCTAAGTACCTGCTGCACGGACACTGCGTCTTTGGAGACAGTCCTGACTGGTCGCTATATTCTTCTCTCCACGAGGACAGCCATGAGCTCCCTCGTCGTGTTTCTGCTCTGTTTGTGCTGTGTGGCATTTGTTGGATGTAAGCCGTCGTCTGCCTGTCAGAGAGGACAGTTCCTGCTGAAGAGCCAGTGTGTCCTCTGTCATCCCACCTGCTCAGAGTGCGTCGGACACGAGCTGTTTGAGTGCACTACCTGTGGAGTCGGTGAGTAATATGTTCTATACACTGGCAGCATGAAGTATGAGTTCTAAACAAAAAGTAAGCAATATTTAATAATAATAATTTTGAATAAAAAGTTGAAAACTAGTCTTCACACCAACACGTCTGCATTTCTCCTATAATTCCTTGCCACTAATTTGCTTTCCTCTGGCCTAATTCTTCAGTTTTCATTCTGTTTGGCTCTTCAGATGCCAAAGAAAGCCAGGTCATGGACTCATTAATCCAGCCCAGGGAGGTGCTTTCAGCACTATTTAATGGTTACCAGAGTTGTTTAAATGCTTTTGCATTAGAGGAGGAGCCCTGAGCTCTGCTTTACCCTTGTTAAACAAACAAGAGATGGACTGTAGAATTTTCTTTTAGTCGTGGGTCACCTTTGAAATAGGTAAGAAGTGAAGGTGTGTTCATTCTCTCTCCAGTTTTCACCGTGTAATCTGATCACATCAGAATGGAGCCTTTGTTAATCAGAGGAAAGAGGGAAAACATCCCCTTGGGCTAGAAGTATTACTGTTGCAGTTCACTGAGTTTAGCCTGCAGAAACTGCAACACTCCTTTTTCTATTCTCTTCATTGTGCATTTCTACTTCTACTGACTATATTTAAATTGCTTTAGATATTTTTGTCTTGTAGAAATTAGTTTGAGGTATTATGCCTTAGCATTTTATCCCAGTGGGGGTGTCTCTGTAATGCTAGTTGTGAAGGAAGACTACAGGGAACGTTCCTCATTCTTCGTGCTCTGTGGTTTGTTGTCATAGAAGCCACATTTCTCTGTACATGTTGGGAAGTAGCGGGGCGAAAAAGGCAGCAGCAGCCTCCCTGTCTGACACATCTCTTGTGCACAAGAGATTACACACACACACACACACACACACACATCTCTGAGCAGATGAGATAATGCAGCATCAGCGGCTTCTAGAGATGCCTCAAGTGCCACAGCTAGGCTAGTGGCCGAATATTAACCATTAACTAAAGTGATTATTATTAATCGCTAAACACACGATTCTGCCTTTGTCCACAGCACTGATCTCTCCTCAGCTGCTGATTGCCCTCGTTTACATTAGATTGAGCATAATCAGTCAGGAAGTGATCTCACATTGTGATTTGTTATTTGCGGTAGTGGTCAACATGCTCAGCTGTAGCGGTCAGTATGTGATGTCGTTTATGACTCTGAAATGCATTTGTTCTGCCCCTTTTTGTCAGTAATGCATTTGCTACTGAACTTTCACACAGTTGCCAACAACTCTTTTCACGTTTCTTTTATGTAATTCTCAGATGAATTTGAGTCTTCAGGTCTGTATATAGTATGGAACTTCCCGTACCCAAATCACTCCCAGAGGTGCCCTGGTTTGTGAAAAGGGATTTTATGACAGGTGTTTCATATGGCTAATGGCATCTTTCTTAGACAAGTGTCCTACAACAGCATAAGGCTTTACATAAACGACGTCTCTGTGTCCTCCTCCTCAGATGAAGATGGACAGGAACGTTTCCTTCACCAAGGTCGCTGTCGGACACACTGCCCCCGTGGACTTTATCCTGACAGGGGTCACTACACCTGCTTGCCCTGCATAGCCAATTGTGAACTCTGCACAGATGGCAACATATGTGCAAAATGTCGGGAACGCTACAAACTCCATAATGGCGTGTGCCAAACAGCGTCTTGTGATATGGGTAAATGTATAAACCGGAACGTAGGTAGAAGACATTCAGGACATTCAGACTCATTATCCTGGATCTCTGTGTTTCAGGACAGGTGCAGGACCCCGATACAGGAGAGTGTATTGACTGTGAAATGGGCTGTAAAACATGTTCCACAGGTAAGTTCCACACACTGTATCAGGCTGCTGCAGCATTATTTAAGGAGAATGGACCACGTATTCAAACTGTGCTCGTAACGGTGCAGGGCTTAGTTTGGTATGAATGTTAATTAATCACCTTTTTTCATCTGTGTGCAGAAGACCCTGAGATCTGCAACAGTTGTGTTGAAGGTTACTTCCTGTGAGTTTCCCCTTGTTTTTCTTCTTCCTGACTCATGTCAAATGCATTCTCAGAAGTTCTCAGAATATTTAGGCTGTAGATACTAATCTGTAGTAGTTTGTTTTTCTCCTCAAGTAACTGACAAATCATGTAGTTTATGAAAAGTCCAAAGGTAGGAAAAAATGCTGATTCCAATTTCCCAGAACCCAAGCTGACATGTTTAACAAATTGTTTGATTTAACCTATGCACCAGAATCCAAGGACAATCGTTTTTATGCCTCAAGGCATAAAACCTCAATATCACTTAGACAACTTAGAGTCAGGTTTTGGTGGTTAAAGGTCAAAAGCCAAGGCCACACTCACTTTATGTTCATCCATTTCTTTTGCATGCGATATGTGAAGAACGCTTTGAAGGAATTGTTACAGATTTGGCGCAACTCTGACTCTGTGACAAACTGTTTAATTGTGGTGGCCAAAGGGCAAATGCAAGTCCACAGTCATCTCATGTTCATCCAGTACCTGTGAATGTGATGTTCCAGGAGTGCCTTGAGGGAGTTTCAAGGATGAACTAAAAGAGTTTGGTGGTTCAAGGTCAAGTTAGTGTGACCTCATGTGCGTCCCGTTCCCGTCCTTATGACGTCTCTGAGATGTGTAATAGGACTTTCAATGTATTGGGAGCAAACATTCGCTTGCACTCAAACACATTAAGACACAACCGGCTGTGACTCAGGAGGTAGAGCAGTCGTCTAGCAATTGTAAGATAAGTGGTTGATTCCCAGCACCTCCAGTTATATGTCAAAGTGTCCTTGGGCAAGACACTAAACTCCAAGCTGCCCCCGGGGTGTCCGGTCAGCTCCATCTGAGCGCTGCCACCAGTGGGTGAGTGTGCAAATAGGTGAATACTAAGCAGCTTAAAAGCGCTTTACGTATCAGTCGAGGTAGAGAAGTGCAGACCTTTTTTACCATGTACCATTAAAACAACTCTTTATTGTCAATTTGATGAAAAGTTGATATACATTTGTGCTCTGCTATTATTTATCCATAGATTTTTTTAAGATGTTTTATATTCTGAACATTTAATTTGCCGCGAAAAATAATTAACCTACAAATGACCTGGTGATTTTTTTAGTTTGGATCGCCACTGGCGTGACAGATAAAGCGGTAGGTAATTTAATATGTAGTGCGTGGGGTAATATATCTTTCATTTCCATAAATTGGTCAGCGCAATTTGCAGATTTATTCTCCATATACTACATTTTACCTGTATTTCTGTTTACACCAGTTTATTGCACACAGAACTAGAACAGACCTCCAATTGTGTACTGCTCCCCAGAATTTAGGCCTCCTGGGCATTGTGTGAGTCAGGTTACCTTCTATATTGAGTCATGCTGTTACCTGAGCCTCGGTTTGAGGACAGAAGAGTGGTCTACATCACAGAAATACTTAGCAGTGTGGGTGTTATTGCTATGTTATATGTGAGGAGGAGTGGAGAGGACAGGAAAGGAGTGTAAGTGTAAGTGGTAAGCATAGCCAGTGAGTGTGATTTTGTGTGGTGCACCGTCTTCTCTGACTGCTTGTGTGAATCACACCAAAGGAGAGTTGAAGGAAAATCTACTGCTTCACTGAACACACCTCCTTTCACTGCCGTTACAAGTGTGTACCGAGATACTCCTAGAACCTACTTGTGTAACATTTACTTACTGCTAATGGGTCGAGAGATTTAGAACAGCAGATCGGCTCAGTCATTTTTTCTGACTGCACTACATCTTCCAAGCCAAGCAAACACCAATAAAAGAAATCTTAACAGAGGATGGGGTGACTGTGACCTGCAGGAAGAGCCTCACTGTGATAGATTACCTACAGAAATCTGTCTATTTGAGGTTTCTACTGGTAGAAAAGAAGTTAAAAGAAAGAAACAGCTTGGGCATGACTGTGAATCAGTGGAAACGGTGTTCTCGCATAAAACACCGCCTGTTGAAGCACAGCATGATGCTTAGTACCCATTAACATGTACCTTCCTCTCAAAGGAACAAAGTGCAGCTAAACCAAAAAGCTGCTGTGATTAATCCTAAACACGTTGTATTGTTCTTCAAGCTTTCTTTACCATTGTATGTTGTTATCTTTTTGAAACTAATTTGGGGAAGTAAAAGCCCCTAGCAAAGATTGCTTTGGAATTGTTGATGTGCTCCCCAGGAATGGATAGTCCAATATTTGCACAGAGGGATTCTTTAACATCCTGCAAATTCTTCGGTAGTGTACTGTTTCCAGGCCAGAGACAGAGGCTGATTTGTACCAGATGCTATTGTGAGTGAGTTGATGGATGCACTGTGGCGCCTCCAGCTGTTCCTTCTCGAGCACCCAATGAACGGCAGCAATGTAGGAAGTCAGTGGTCAGAATCAGAGAGGGATGCAGTGGATGTTGTACTATGTTGGCTGCTCATTGCTGTTTAGCCTGTGAGTAGATGTCCCTCTTTCTTTAATGTTTTATGGGTGACATCTTTACTACTCATAATATCAGCTGCTTTAAGCTAGATTTTTTTAGGACAGCCATCTGATGTTTAATAGCTCAGTAATGCCCCGGAGGACTGATGGCACAGGTTACAGAAGTCTCCTTGTGCCCGTGGGCTACAAATAAAACACCAATTAACTTTCTGCCTTAATAAGAGAACAGTGAACTGTGAAAAGCTTGAAGAAAAGCAGCCTACGTTATGTTTTGTCTCTGTTTACTGATGTTTGATTGAGTGCACTGTTTGCCCAAAGACCATATTCACATCAACAATACATCTGTGTCAATGACAGAGTGCATGTTGGAGTTATTAGTCTCGTGAAGTGTGTTTTATGCTGTCTCAAGTTCCAGTTTGTCTACCTCACAGTCAACCATGTGGTTAGAGGCTACATATAGCTATCCTATTTCCTACAATATAAAGCTTTGAGAGTGCCATTAAATGGCTATTGTTATCAATAGGTCTTTGGTATATTATATACTAACTTTGTTCTGCATGTTTACTTTACATAACAAAAAACAGCCTCCTTTCATTTATTAGCTGTGACTGCTAGTTTCATCATTTTCTTTTACAGATTTCAAACATATTAACCACAGTTAAGTGAATAGTTCCTCAGTTAGGTTTGATTTAGCATTGAATATTTCTCTTTCTTTTTACAGCTTCAGACACCAGTGCCGCAGACATTGTCCCCAGAGCACTTTTGAAGACTGGGGCAGGGGTGTGTGTCTGTCCTGCCCAACACCCTGCACAGATTGCAGAAGTAACACACACTGCCTTGCCTGCCAGCCTGGTTACTTTCTCAACGGTACCAGTAGCAAAGAATAATGAATGCTGTATACATTACTAGAATAAACTGTATGTAGTATGCTCTTATATCTATTATGCTTCAACATACTCTATTATGCTTCAACATATGTGTGTATGTGGGAGTAATCATCCTTGGTGAACACTTCATTTGGATTGCAAATCATGTCCATGTCAGGAAAGCTAAAATAGATATGCAAATAATGGATTTATGCAAACAATAAATTAGTAGTGTTTGCATGTATTCTTTATGTGCATTGTAGTAATGGTTTTGACATTTTAAATGAAGTCTTTAACTATTGTTTGAATTTATACGTATTTTAAGACAGGTCCAGATGTAGATTATTGTTTTGCGCATGGACAGTTGCAGGGAAATTGGAGAGAGAGAGATACTAGAAAGAAACACAGAGAAGAATTATTAATCAGAACAACAATCCTACCTCAGAAACATAAAAATGATTTATGATGCCTTCTACTGTTACCTTCAGAGAGCAGGACTGCTCTTAGGAAGGCGTGTGACGTCTCTGGTTCATCACACTCGGAGCCAGAAAGTACAAATTCTAATAAAGTGTGAAGTTTGTCTGATAGATGAGCTTCATGGACAGCAAAGAATTGAAATACCCAAATCAGCGCCCGTCTCCATAGGAAAAACATATAGCCAATACATATACAGATATCTTATAATTCAAGATATCTGTAGTTACATTCTGACTAGAATTTAATTAAATTAAGACTAGTCAAAATTCAAATTACAGATATTTATTGGAATTTTGACTAGTCTTTATTCCAAGTAAAGGTATATTTAATTAAAGATATATTTAATCGTGAACATTTAAACAATCTAATCAAATTTATATTTTTAAACCACATTTAAAACAACTTCCATTGAAGTGCTGTACAAAATGTCAAATATTAAGACACGTAGTACAGTAATAAGATATAATACAATTTTCTTTCTTATAGGCTCTATGTTATCCTCTATATTATCTCTGCTAGGTTTTCCGAAGTGGAAAATAATGTTACTGTGCTGTCTTTTTAGGAGGTGAGTGTATTAAGCAGTGTCCGCAGCAAACCTACAGTGACTCCAGTGGATGGCGCTGTCAGCCCTGCCACAGCTCATGTCAAACATGCCATGGACCTCATTCAACTGACTGCGATCTCTGTCTCGGTGGTAACCTCCCTTTACATGGACAGTGCCCTGTGGTTAACTGCCCATTGGGACAGTACTTTGATGGTAAGTGAAGCAACAGCCATCTTTTTGTTTTTACTTTTTCTAAGCTTTTGAATCAAATGTGATATGAACGTGGATATAG
>JAUMHF010000023.1:11900275-11955846 GCA_032359275.1 Microctenopoma steveboyesi | reverse complement strand
AAGTGAAGCAACAGCCATCTTTTTGTTTTTACTTTTTCTAAGCTTTTGAATCAAATGTGATATGAACGTGGATATAGTGGCAAAATAATGCCAAACATGTGCCTCTTGGTTGATACTCTGATGGAAAAAGCAGATGTCAGAACAGTGCCCCAGTAGTTTAGTCGTTTCAGTATCCTTCCCAAGGGTCTCAACACTGAGACGTTTTTGTGAGCGCCCTCTAAATTGAAGGACAATCTCTTGCTCACTGCGTCGCCCTGTTACACATGCACCGTGTCACCTTTCATTTTAGAGCATCTTTATAGGAATGGTTTCAAAAGGCTTCTCAGCCTCAAACAGAGGCCTCTACATCAGCTTACCCGTTCGATGGCTGTTTGCTCAAGCCAGTCATTTGTCTTTTTTAGTTTGATTAAACATCCTTGTGTGACTCAGTGTGACGGTAATTGTTGTGTGCACTAGATTGAATCAAATCTATGTGGCATGCACGGCATTCTGACAGTGTTGGGCATTCAGTGACATCAAACATCTTATTATATCCTAGAAGCACTGTGTGTTTATTTAAGTTTATTCCCTGTAGAGATACAGGCACAAAGGCTCAACTCAGCACAAAATAAAACACAGGTTATTACATCATATCTTCATATCTTATATCAAATGTGGGATTACTATTATAGTATGAAATAAAGTATGTTTGTTTTGATGGCATAGGGATAAATGGTGGGTGTCACACATGTGATTCATCCTGTAAAACCTGCTTTGGCCCTCAGGGACTGGATTGTTCTTCATGTTTCAAAGGTAAATCTATTTACTACTTATTTAATGTTGCTACCCGGAAGATAGCATCGTGTCCTTATCCTGTATGTGTCACAGGATACTTCCTAGACCAGGACAGTTCTTGCGTGGAGCATTGTCCATCAGGTTCCTACGCAAACTCTGCCACTCAGCTGTGTGACGACTGCTCACCAAACTGTGAGACCTGCGTGGACACTAGTGACAACTGCATCACCTGTTCCAAAGGCAGTTATAAACTTTTTCTCCACCAGGGACGGTGCTGGTCAAATTGTCCAGAGTAAGCAATTCAATAAACTAAGCAGTGCACAAACTTTGCAATGATTCCTTACTCATGTGCACCACATTTCCCTGTTTTGTCTAATCTGCTTTCAGAGGTTTCTTTGAGACAGCAGAGGGGTCATGCGAACCTTGTGATAGCTCATGTGTGACATGTGATGGGATCAGATCCCAATGTCTTTCCTGTGCTGACGGCCACTACTTGGAGAGTGGCATGTGTAGACTCAACTGTTCACTGCGGACATACCCCGCAGATGACGGAACCTGCAGACGCTGCCCTACCCACTGCGACGTTTGTTCAGATGACAGGACGTGTTTCAGTGAGTTTCTAATAATATTATTATAGAAAATTCTAAAGAAATCTCGTGTCACAACTTGACCTTTTCTCCATATAATTTCAGAATGTAGTTTTCTCTACTTGATGCTGAATGGTGTGTGTAAAGCAAGTTGCCCCATGGGCTATTATGAGGACATGGAGGAAGGCCGCTGTGGTCAGTGCCACCCTACCTGTGCCAGCTGTTCAGGGCCGTTGGCAGATGATTGTGAGACTTGCTCGGCGTTTAGCCCCAAACTTTATAAGGGTGTATGTTTCAAGGACTGCCCCACTGGTACTTACTACGAACCTGCAGCCATGGAATGTCAAGGTGAGCCTTTGAATTCAAAGATTTTACTCGGTTAAATATTTAAGCACTCTTGAAAAAGCAGCCTAATTATTATTTAGCACCTTTTATGGTATAGAAAGTGTCTCATAACATGACGAAATAACATGAAGAGAAAACTATACCAGAGAGTCATTTCATTGTTTGGGTTACCAATATAAACCGGCGTGGTAGCTCAATGGGGTAAGCATTCGACTGGAATGCCGAAAGTGGCAGGACACTCAGTGCTCCCTCCTTGTAAGATTATCTCATCCAGATGTAATTGTCTGAAACTTGAGTCATGGCATCTTCGTCTTCCTTGTAAGGCTAAACCTTACCGTGACACATCCACAAAATATGTTATGATCTGTCTTTGTTTAAACATTTGTTTCAACACCTCTCTTTAAATTAGAGGTGTTAGTCAATAGTGTGCTCATCATTTACCTTGTGATTTGCTTGAAGCCAAACCGGACTAACACAAATAGGCTGAACAAATGAAGGGAAGCACCTGCCAATATAACATAATACGACGAAGACGCCATGAACTGCAATCTTCAAAATGACAGGTTAAGTATTAGAAGGCATTAGTTATGTATGTAGCCGATGAACTGGCAACCTTGATGGGTGATGGAGATATTAGAAAAACAGAAAAAACATCACCAAGCACTTTTCATATGAGTTACTGGTGTTTGATTCAAAGTTCTTTACCTGTTATTGACAAGCTTGTACTAGGACAATACAAATATAAACTGTCAAAGAAGGTAAAAACTACTGCAAACAATTGAACCAGTCAGTATTATAATTTGGATATTCTGCGACAATAAAGGTTAACAGATTTTGAATCTTAACTGGTAATTTGAAATTGGAATCAAATATCAAATTATAGATATTTCAATTAAGCACACACACACGCACCACAGCTGATGCTCATGAGGCCATAGAGTCCATGAGGATACACCTCTATCGTTTACAGTAAATCGGAGTGATGTACCTGCAGTTATGTCTGTGAACACTGACATATGTGTGGGGAAAATAGACTGTTCTAATTTATCTGATGTGGACCTTATGACATAGCTGACTCAGTCTGACAACCTGCTGGGTATGATTCAGCTACCAAAACAGGCTGCCACATATGTGGAAGAGTTTTATTAAACAGAAAGAAGACACCCTAAGGTCTAATGCTCCTGCAACATTTCTGGGAGGAAGTCAAAACAATGAGAAATTCTGACAGTAAGGACATTTATTCTGACCTCTGACAATCAGTTTGGTTTTTAAACCAAAACATGGAACAGTCATGTGTATTTTTGCTCTGAAAGAGCAGAGCTTTTAGATTTTTATAACAAGCACATTACTGCTGTTTTCGTGGATTTGCTTCAATGATCAAAAGCCTCTCATCACATTAGCCATGAGAAGTTATTGGGGGCTGTTCGTGATGATTGTACTGTGGTTACAGTACTGTATGCAGAAGATAATATACTGATACGTAGGTACGAATGCTGATACGAATGTACACTGTCCATCTATGGAAGCGGAAATTGACTGTTGCATACAACGATGTAATGAAGACGATGCTTAAAATGCCAAGATGATGCAGTGCATGTTTTATCTCAGCAGACTTGTTTGATTATTTGCAGAGTGCCACCAGACTTGCATTAGCTGCTCTGGCCTGGAGCCAAACCAGTGCACTCAGTGTGAGAAGGGACTCGTGTTGGATCCAAACACGTTGTTGTGTGGCGTGACGGGTGACACCCACTGCCCAGCGGGGACCTACCTACACGATGACCAGTTCACCTGCATGGGTTGCCACCGGCACTGTTACACTTGTGAGGGGCCGGGCAACGAGGAATGCCAGACGTGTGCCATCCCCAGATACCTTCAGAGTGAGCTTTTTCTACTGATGTTCAGTTGTTCACACAACTATATTTGTTACATGTGTGTCAAGAATAGAAACTATGGGAGTTGGTCAAGCTTTGGTTTGTGTGTTTGTGTTTTCCTGAGTGCATCAGTGTGCCTTTATCCCAGACAGCAGCTGTGTAAGTGAGTGTCCAGCTGGTACATACACCACAAGCCAGGAAGCAGATGGAAAGGAGCTGGGATTCTGTTTGCCTTGTGACCAAGCCTGTTCCAACTGCACTGGTGCTTCACCTCGAGACTGCCTTGCCTGTTCTTCAGGATACCTGCACCTCCTTGATGACTGTATCACTCATTGTCCAGCGGGGTAAAAAACCTATTCATCCTCACTTGGAAATGTTGGCCTCATAATGAAACAGAACTTCATTTTTTCACAACCTTTAAACCGCCATCAGTGCATGTTTTGGAACGGAGCCATTATAGGTGTGATTCAATAGGTGGTCAGAGACCATGGCAAAGTTTTGTTGGTAATATTTATCCACTTGTATTTGCCTTTCTATAAGCATAACATAAATAGTTTCATCTGCAATAAACATGCAAATGAAATTTAATGGCAAGCTTTTCGTGTTGATCTGGCTATTTTTACTGCCGACTAATTAATTATTAGAGTACTTTAAATTTCACAAAAAAAGTCTTAAAAGATGTCTGTGATAATTAGGAATCATCAGAGTCTTTATCACACGTAATTGCATGTATTTCTTCAGGTTTTACAAAGATGGTTCCCACTGTGAGAAATGTGACCAGTCTTGTGAGCTGTGTACGGGACCAGGACCAGAGTCCTGCAGGGTTTGTCCACCTCCTCTACTGGAGCTGCGAGGTACCAAGCTGTGTGTTGAGCGCTGCCCACGTCACTTTTATGAGCTCAATGAAATCTGCAAACAATGCCACACCAGTTGCCAGACCTGCACAGGTATGAATTCAACAATTACAGAACAGCACTGCAACAGAAATATGTCTGTAGAAACGTTATATGATTCTAACATGCGGATAGTTGGAAATGAGCCCGATCCCGGTCTACAAACTTCCTTGTGTGTGTCGGGAAGTTTCAGGCAAGTGCTGGCAATTCGTTTTGCAGGTTTGATTATATCTACAGCATGTATGTGTGTTTGCAGATGCCTCGCCTCAGAGTTGCTTGACGTGCGACTGGGGCAGCACCTTAAAAGATAACATTTGTTACCCACAATGTGAGGAGGGGCAATACTTTTCGCAACAGGTATTATCTGAGCTATTACCTCATTTATCTAAGTATACAAAAGATAAGCGTGTGTCTTCATATCATATCAAATTCCAAACTGTAATGTACTACTGTGTATCATAAAAGAGGATGTAAGGTTACGAAATCCATAAATGAGATCCTGCCTTTGTCCATTGCACGCATTTCAAATTCATATTTAAGTAAATAACTGACTCATACATGACTCAACAGGTTTGATGAAGGAGTATTTGATCCCAATTCTCTGGTGTTGTAAAAGTGTGTTGATGTTCGGTCAGTCTAATTGTGAATACTACATGTTGACTAGGAGAGTTTACTAAGCAACAGAAAGTCTGGAAAAATACTGCAACTCAGAACAGCAAACAGTAATTTGTATAGGTTTTTGTCTCTGTACCTATCCCTCTGCACTTCCCAGCAGAGTTGACTTGGCTAATATCGGAATCAGACCCTTTGTGCTTATTTACTCAGTACAATAATTTGCGATTTGCAAAATTGTATCACCGTAGGACATTTGTGAGCCATGTGACAGCTCATGCAGACATTGCACTGGCCCCAGACCGGACCACTGTCTGACTTGTCACCCTGACTCTGCTCTTCATGCTGTGGAGAACCGCTGTGCCCGCTGCTGCCAGGGTGGCAGGAATGACACTGACTGCTGTGTGTGTGACCGCCGTTCAGGTAGGAATCTGCCTATTATAAGACACATAGGATTGTTTTGACCATTCATTAAAGACACATTTTATTCCAGCTCTCTGTGTGGAAGCCCCCCAACCCAAATCAGGATCAGGAGAGAAGCAGGATACCAATCTAGATATGTCTTCTCGTGCTGTGAATCATACCTCTGCTGTGTTGCCCATTGCCCTGCTGCTGGCACTGGGCTTTTCTCTGACAGTGCTTGCCTTGGTCAAAGCTCATGCCAGGAAGAGGCTTTGCTGGAGCCAAAGCTATGAAAGACTAAGTGGCAATGCCAGCATCAACATGCCACATGGTGTGCCCGAGCCAGACAGCGGTGACGAGGTGGACGTGGTGTACACAAGTAGAGGCGGCTCAGTGTATCGACGCTACAGCTTTATCCACGAGCAGGACACTGATGCAGATCAGGAAGTGGACGAGAACACTTACCTTAATCAGTCTTAAAGAAATCCAAACTACAGCTTACAGAAGCATGCTCAATATATCAAGGCTAACTGGGAAATTGAAAGTAGTTTGGTTAAAATGGAGTGATATTTTGTTTTGTTTTGATATTTTGTTGTTTGGTATATTTCTTTTTGAGTTCTGGTGTTTTCTACCATGTGCCTGTGTAATACATACTGTATTGTGAAGACACATATTCTTCTGTATGGGTACTGTATGTATATGTTTTCTCCCTAGAAATTAAAATATGTTAAAGTGATACAGTGATTTGATTTTCTATAAAAAATCTGTCTGTACAATTTTCTGTAACTAAAAATATGAAATTAAATATTTTCTACCTATTGTTCTGAAAAACTGGGTCCATTATGTTTATCTAGTTATTCTTGAAATTCACTTGTTCTGCCCCCGTTTAACATGCCTACTTGAAGCAGATTTAGTTTCTATTCCCTTTTACAACGAAGCACTGCAGCCTCTCCCCGTTCTGTTAATGTGTGAACTGCACTGATGACCAGAAAAAAGATAATCAGAAAACTCGGAGGGTCAGAAACCAAAAATTCAGTTTAAAATCAGAGCAACCACTAAAATATATTATCTACTCTGTCATATATATTTCAGTGTCATTAAGCAGAACATGCACCAGTGAGATGAAACAGTGAACTGACTTTGTATAAAAACAATTTCCTGTAAGTAGAAAATAAAAATGGAATCTTTTCTACCTATTGTTCTGGGTCCATTATGTTTACCTCTTTATTCCGGAAATTCTCCCATCATTCGACTTGTCCCACCCCTTTTTGACACACCTACTTAAAGCGGATTCAGTTTCTTTTCCCTTATACAAAGAAGCACTGCAGCCTCTCCCCATTCCGTTAATGTGTGGACTGCACTGAAGACCTCGTCACCAACCTCTTACAGACCACAAGGAAATGTTTTTTCCTATCTGCCGGAAGTTGTTGAGGATCGTCTGTATCAGTCTTATAGGTATGATTATGTGTTTTATCATTTGGGAAACGTCTCGGAGCATCAACAGACTGTCCTTGCGTGATGTCAGAACACCAAAGCAGTTCTCCACAGACCTGCCAGGCTGTCTGGCCATCATAACAGGAGATGTAGACAAAAGGAAAACTGAATTAGAAATGCTTCTGGTGTCGAGGAAAAAGAAGATTATTTTATCTGAGAACTTCTACCTTAATGAAACAAAGGACTGTTCAGCTTTCATTGCACAGCAAGGCTTCATTACAGAGCCTCTCAGTGAAATGGAGGAAGACTTTCCCATTGCCTACTCCATGGTGATCCATGATAAGATTGAGATGTTTGAGCGACTTCTACGAGCTGTTTACGCTCCTCAGAACATCTACTGTGTGCATGTAGACCAGAAATCCCCCGAGGAATTTCAGAGAGCTGTGGAATCAATTATTTCGTGTTTTCCCAATGTGTTTATAGCCACAAAGCTAGAACATGTGGTGTATGCCTCGTGGTCCCGAGTGCAGGCAGATCTGAACTGCATGAAAGATCTGCTGAACTCACACATCCAGTGGAGATACCTGCTCAACACCTGCGGGACAGATTTCCCCATCAAAACCAATGCAGAGATGGTTAAAGCACTGAAGGCCCTCAATGGGAGGAACAGCATGGAGTCAGAGGTTACCAGTGGCCACAAGAAAGTCAGATGGCAGTATCATCACAATGTAACCAACACCGTCACCCGGACAAATGTGCAAAAAAGTCCCCCACCAATTAGCAGCCCAATGTTCTCAGGAAATGCATACTTTGTGGTAACGAGAGACTTTGTGAAACATGTGATACAAGACGGAGAGATTCAGAAATTTCTGGAGTGGGAGATGGACACGTACAGTCCTGATGAGCACCTGTGGGCCACTTTACAGAGGATGCCCTCTGTTCCTGGATCAGTGCCAGCTAACATCAAGTATGATGTGTCGGACATGAATGCATATGCTCGTGTGGTGAAGTGGAGCTACTTAGCAGGGGAAATGAGAAACGGAGCCCCGTACTACCCCTGCAGTGGCGCTTACAGGAGGGCTGTGTGCGTGTACGGAGCTGGTGACCTTCCATGGCTCCTGAAACAACAACACCTCTTTGCAAATAAGTTTGATCCTCAGGTTGATGATATTGCCATTCGATGTCTTGAGGCATTTCTGCATTTCAAAGCTTTAGGCAATAACACAGTCTTAACCGATCAATATCCCAAAACTTTGTAATGCTAACAATCATTTGTCATCCATAATTTAATGAGTTGATTAATAACATGTATATTTATATACGGTAAATAAAACATAAATTATTTTTACTACCAAGAGCCATCAGCTGGAAACTCCTGGAATATTGTGGTTACTTTCCAAATATATATATTAAGTCTATTGCAACAGAATTTTAATATATTGGGTGCTGTAATGGAGCCTATTTATTTCTCCCTTGTTTCTCACATGTGTTCCAATTAAACGATTTTATATATCTGGTCTGCAAAAATGATATAAAAACTTTTATACCTTATGTTGTAAAATGAATTGGATAGTCTGTTGAGTTGTAATATTTTATGCACTTTAATATTAGTATTGTGTGTAATTGTAAATATATATATATATATTTGTTTTTGTTTGGGATTTTATCAAATTTACTCAGCATTACCATTCCTATGCTAATGCTATATGCAAATCTGTTTCGCTATTGTTTACTGTAACAAACATTTCACATTTAAAAATATTCCTTAAAATAGGAAGACCCCACATCTTTGGTTATTTGCTCTCACAGAAGTTCTCCCTCCTCAAGTCAGAGGTAAAATGGATGTGAGAGGCGAAAAATAAAACTTTATTTTCCCCAAGGCAGGAGTGTAACAGAAACCTCAGCAGTGAACAGTGAAAAAAGGTGATCAGAGAACTCAGTGGGTCAGAAACCTAAAATGCAGTTTAAAATCAGAGCAACCATAAAAATATATTAATTTATCTCCTCTGTCATGTTTTGAATATAAATATATATTTAAATGCCATTAAGCAGAACATGCCCCAACCATTTGTAACAGAGTGCCTTAAATAGTGTGTAGATACAGTAACAGTAACTAGGGAATACCAATAAACTACTTTTGATATGATATACTTGCGGTAAATAAAAAGGATTAAAAACATTTCTGACAGCATGTGGATCTCAAACAAGCTGATTGACACAGAAATACAGCTGCTAGTTCCACAATGTAACAGGCAGCATCGTTTCAAAGAGGCACTTTTCCTGATGCGAATAGCTGAGTCTCCCATTAGGTCAAACAGGAACATGAGCATAAAAGGATGCAGTTCTGAACATTCCTCATCATTCTCCTCCACAAGTTGCAGTGCGGGCAGGGTCACTCTGGAACAGCAGCAGCTGCGATTTCCACTTTGCTGTGCATGTCGTGGTCAATTCTGCAGACACAGTTAGTATTTATCAGACACCCGTGTAACTAGGATGGCACTGTATAGGACAACAGGAGTTGGGATGAGAGACAGTCAAAGTAATAACAGGCTGCTACAGACCCATCATGTAATCACGTCATGAATGTGATCATCACTTCACAATGAGAATACTTTTGTAAATGCATTACATGACTTAAAGGATATATTTCCTTAAACACACCACTATTTAACTTGGTCTGGTTATATTTGTAACAGTTCTTCAGTCAAATGTAAGTTAATCGATGTTAAAGTGTCACTATTATACACCCCATAAAACAATACCAAATCTCTTTTACAACCCTGTGGGACCTGTAATAGCACGGTTGTAATTTACTAAAACTCAAACATGCAAAAACACATATGCAATGAACTGCACCACCGACTGATCATTCACTACCTTAATAATTATTCAAAGCATATTTGTGTGCATGAGCAAGGTTTGTGGCAATAAGCAAACATCAGTAAGTGGCCACGCAGTGAGTCATGCAAAGAGCTGTGAGGGATCAGTGAGGGTAAGTTACTGAGGGGGAACTGTTGAAAAGCACCCACAAACCACAGTGACTAAGATGTGCTACATCCTCGTAGTTCCACCCAATCCAGCTGTACATACGTAAACAAACTTACCGATACAATGTAATTCAAAACCTGTTTTTGAAAATAGACATGCAGGTAAGTGCTACTTGATGCTACATCGTAGCAATAATTATTAATTGTATCATCCGTTTAATATGACCTGAAATAACTTTCTCCAAACAGAATGCCTCATAGATGTACACAGTTTGTACAGCATACAAGAAAAACTATTTGGCTTCTATGTGAAGTTGGCTCAGAAATTCGTCAATCAGGCAGCTGATCAGTCTTGTTAGGAAATTTCAGTGAGAAGCAAATAATTTGTAAGAGCAGTTGTAATTAAGTGGAAGACAGTGTGTATTGGTGCATTTAAAAGCCAACTGATCATCTCATTGTTAGTTTTGTGAAATGCAAACAAACTCTCAGATTGACCCTAAAGGGCATATACCTTTTATGGCCTTTGTTATTTTTTTCGTCATCAAACCTTAAGAGGGGGTAGGGAAACTCAGTTAAGGAAACAAGAAATAGACAGCCAGTAGCAACAAAGACATCCAAAAGAGCAAAATGTTTTTTAACGCTAAACTCTTTTCAAATGCCTCAGGTCCCAGCATGTTTGATAGTTTTGCACCAGCAAAGCTAGAAATTTACAGTTTCCTTAAATAGTAGGTTATAGGCTGCGGTTTTATTCTGTCCTGTTGACACTTAAGACGACAGAGAGAGTACAGAGAGTACATACCAACCACCAAGACTACACTATGCTCAAAATTTTTAACTTTGCAAAAGAGACTGCACTTAGAGCTTTATCTTGTGTGCATACATTCAAGGATTTCAAAAAATATCTGCATGCAATTATCAGACCTTTTAAACGAAGATGAACTGCAGAAACACTGACATCTCTACACTGACCACCTAGGAAAAGTAGATTGCAGCTGTAGCACCATCTAGAGGTGAAAGGGTGCTATAGCTTTCATAATCAGTTAGGCCTGGTACTGTATGGATGAGAACCCACTGGATAACCATCCACACTATGGGCATATTCACAATTTACTGAGCAGCTTCTTGTTGTAAAATCTACACTGTAGCAACATGACGCTACAAGGAGGCTCAGTATACAATATTTTACAATAGTATTCTGTTTCTGTGATGTTTTTTATAAAGTTACCTGCTATGTGGTATGTGTACATTCCAACAGCCATACCTGTGTATTGAGTATAAATGTAATACATGTTTATGTAAACTCTACTATTTCTTGTAAAAGGAGCTTGAGAAGTACCCGTGTGTGTGAGGGAAGCATACTTACTGCTTAATACACTCTGGTATGGACACATACTCCATCGGAACGAGCTCTGCGAGATCTCTCAAGCTGTAAACATACTTGATTTTCTGACTAAACTTGGAGCTGTGTAAACAAGCGGAAAGTGTCAGAATCCAAAGATTACATGAGAAGCTTTTCCCTTTATTATTCTAATGACTTTACAATGTTATAGTTACCTTATGAAAGGCTTTGTGAGCGCCAGCAGGGTACGAATAAACCAAGACGGGTGAACAATTATCAAAGACTTTAAGTTCTTTCTTAACCTGTGCAAAAAGAGTGAGATTTTTAATTAATAAATTGAATTGCAACACAACTCACGTATAAAGATGCTGCATTCATACATTGAATGGAAGAATTGTGACTACTGTACTCGTTTTGACTGTGGAGACCACTCCTCACCTCCTGTCAATCTGCTGATAACACCTTCTGAGCCAGCCGACAGTTGGCATCTTTTTCCGAGAGGTCGCCCCATTCAAATAGACAATCATATAGTTCTCAGCAACCAAAAGCTCCAATGTGCCAATGACATACCTGTGAGGATGAAATCCAATTAGGAACCGCTCTTAAGTGTTCACTCACAAAACTAAAGAAATTAAAAGACTCACTTGAATAAATTGTCCATAATGTATCTGTAATTTGGTTGATTGCTTTCAGGCATAAAGCACACCGCAAACACAATGATGGCGTTTAAGCCATCTCCATAGTAACCTGCAATGAAACAGCAGATGTCACAAATGAGTTCTCAGTATCAAAACACTTATGTGCAGCTTTGTCAGAGTAAACACGTACCAGAGTAAACAATTCAGGCCAAAAACAGCGGTAACATCATTTAAATTATAAGGAATATTGACATACATAAAGTTGTAGTATTTATGTGTGTATGTAAAATACTACACTGACCTCCATGGCTGATAACTCTCTTGTAAGGTTCAATGGCCTTCATGTCCACTCTGTGTTCCTGGTCTCCAATACGAAACACCCTCCAGCGTCGCACTTCCTCCCTCTCATCCAAGGCTGAGTACTCCTGAACAGACTCCACGCCTTTCTGCAGCAGTTCTGTCGTTTTTGGCTTAGGGAGGTCATCTAAAAGAAAAGGAGGCTTTCTAAACACACAGTTGTGATATCGCCTCTGCTGGATGTGGCAAGTTTCTGGTTTGAACACACCAAATTTATTGTGAACAAATCATTTGTCTCTTTTTTCCATGTGTTTTTATCTATGGACATTAAAATTAAATGTGTTTTGTTTTTTTTACTTTTCTCTCTAGTTGCGTTTTCTCCACATCAACAATCACATCAACTTCCATGTCTTTTGTTCTCAAAAGGTCAGCATTTTCCTGGAGGAAAAGCTAAATTTAATCAGGGAATTACATCAGTTGTACCTCACTGCAACAAAACTCACTGATTTGGTATGTTGTAATAAATGGAATTAAATGCATCAACCACACTATAGCTGCATAATGAGCACCCAGTCAAATTCTGCACATCATGCACACATCAATGATCATGGTCGAACGTGAAGCATGCAACAAGGTGAATCACAATAAGATAATAGTGCAAACAGAAATCAAACTAACACGGGCTCTTTCTGTGGGCATCCCATTTCCAACATCCCGGTTGATTTGAGTTACTTCTTCAGAGGCACATTTATTCTTTGAGGCTGAGAATACCAGGTAACATTCACCACTGTATAAAATTAGTCATTCAGTGTCCAACTAAAACACAAAAACACAAGCTCTCATCTGATAGCTGCAAAATTATTCTGAGCTAACAATTTGCTGATTCATTCTTTATTTAAGGATATATAGATATCAGGGAAAGGAAAAATAACATGCAGAAACCCATTAACTGAAAATGGAAAGGGTATGAAACATGAAACAACCATGATTTGTTTGAACAACGGAAGACAGAACTCATTGTGGACAACAGGGGTTGATTTACTTATGGCTGGTAGACGGATAAAAACATTGCTGTCCATGACACCTTACCACAAGGCAGAGAGAAACCTGCTGCTGGCCTGCAGCCTGTTTCCAGTCAGTGAATGGAAACAATTCTTCCCAGTGAAAAAAGAGGAAGGCAGCAGTATGGAAACAAAAAAACAATAAAGCATATTTTAACTACACTTTAATCAAACCTTTAACATCAAGGAAGGAAAATGCCGTTGGATCCGAGAACCAGGACCAAACCAATAAATAGGCCTGAGACTGTTTTCATTAACACATTATACCTCTGCAGATTTCACTTGGGCCAAAGTGTGTTTTTTTAACCACCTCAGCACATCAGTCTCAACTTTACTGTGTGAACTCTCAGTTTTATCAAATTGGAACAAAGAGTTAAATGATACTCTAGAGGACTCAACTGTCGCTGCCGGTGTATGATAAGATGATCCAAAGACCTTACCTTCCCATTCAAACTCATTGCTGTTGTCCGACGGCGTGTCAATGTCATCAAGGTCCAGCTCTGTACTTTCATCCAGCTCATCAGAGAGGACGGAACCATCACTGCGATCAAGTGTAAGACTGATGTCTGGAGCTGCAAGCTTTTTCTTTGGCTTCTTGCCATGGTTTATTGGATAGCCTTGAGTAGATACGATAAGACACGAGTGGTTATAATTCTTGTATGAAGCAAGTTTTCCAAATGTAACAGATCTTCACTGTGAAATTCTCACTTTGTGTAACAACTGCTTCTGGATCAGAAAGAACTTTTGTAGTCAAGGAACAAAAACAATGTATGTAGCCAGATACCTTTAAACTTTACCTTTCAATTTGGCTGACTCGGAGACCTAATATTATCCTCATCTTATTACATTAGATACATTAGAATGTTTTTTAACAACTGAGTGAACAAGAATTCTGTTAACAAACAAACAAGATAAAAAAATGAACCCGTCATTCAATATTCTCCTTGGTCTCTGTAACGATGCACTGCAAACGATTCAGCTTTTATTACCATTGTCTTGGTCTTCAGAGGCATGAGCAAAAAGCTCATCTTCAAGCTCTTCTTCCTCTGGTAGGGGCCTAAAAATGAAACAGGGGCAATCGGTGGCTTTCAGAACATGAAGAAACACCGTAAACCATCCACAATCTACCCACAACTAAAAACACGAAAGATTGACACAATACCGTGGAAAGTCCTCGTCCTGCCACTCTTCCTTGAGTTCCACTCCTTCCATTCTTAGACGGGCTTCGGTTGTAGCGACTGACTCCTGACGCTCCAGGCTGTGAAAAACAGCACAAAAAAGAAGTCAGCCATGTTTTACATTTGATGATGTCTGATTGCTAAAAGGTGTTCCTGTAGCTTGGAAGCATTGAGATCAAGAGAAGGGATAGCAAATGTGTGACAAACAAATCCAAACATAGAATTAGTTACCTGTCAATATCTGTCTGTGGCTTGTACAACCCTCAAAAAGGATTATTAGGAGCTTTCAAAAGCATCTGGTTAAAGATCTGGTTTGCATTACATAAGACTTTAGTTACAATGCACATGATGATGTTTCATGTCACTTTTACAATCAAACACGTCTAACATTTAAACACATGTTTTAGCTATATCTGGACACAAATTTGAACATTTATCCAAAGTTCTAGGGAAAATATTTCATACTTATTATACTTATTGGATTAACCACAAACCTATTTTCGCTGTGATCAACTGTCTTTATGTCTATGGATCAAACCGTATGGGGTCCTTAACTACCACAGTCCTCAAAAGGTGGCATGACACGACAGCAACCAGAGTTATGATAGCTGCTGGACAGATGCATTGCACTGCATGATTCATATTCCTGCATGTTAATTGAGAGTGTTGTCTAGAGTTTAGACTTGCTACTGGCCACTTAATCAGATCACTGGTTTCTTAAAAAGCTTACAAGCTGCTGTTAAGGCTAATGCTGATCTGTAACTTTACAGTACAAAGCTCTCTCTGATGTATTATTTTCATACAAGAATGTTTTTGTGCTACTACACAGAAGAACATTGTTGGAATTTGGTACTCAATATTTCAGATTGTACTAGTTTGACTGTTTGTTTATGTATAGCAGCACTAATCTTGACGGTGCATTTCAAATCCAACTGAGAGAAGTTTTCTGAAAAAGTACCCTTGCAATCAAAGTGCATTGGGGAACGAGGCTACGAGTATGTGGAGCTGGCAACATTAGAGAGATAAATGGATAAGAGAAAAGACCGTTTAAAAATAAAAATGCACTTTGTGGTAAATTGAAATAAGAATCAATGGTGGATGTTATGAATTAACTCTAAAAATGTCAAGACATTGGTTTAACTAAAGTTGCTCAGGTGAAGATGAAGAGTGAAATAAGAGGATGGTTCACTTGAACATTTTTCCAGCTTCACTGGCAACAACTGTACTTATTTCCTCGCTAGCAGTACAGCACAAGCTGGTTGGGCATGCTGTTTATGGAAGTCTACGATAGGCAAATCTGTCCGTGCTGGACAGAGATGTGCCCATTTTTGTTATAGTGAAGAAACTTAATTCTCAATTCATAACTGCAATGTCATATTAATGGCATTTATATAGCGCTTTTCTACCCAAACTGGTACTCAAAGCACTTTACATTGCTTCTTATTCACCTTGTTTACTAAATATCATGTAATACCTATGTAAAGTAATGCAGAGGGCTGGGACAGTGAGATATAAAATGTCATGCAGCACATTGACTAGAGTGCTATAACACAATGCTAAAGCTAACAGTTTCCAGCTTTTGTTTTTGATGTGTTTCAATTGTATTGGATTACATTGTAATGTTATATGATGCTATTACTTTGCCTGTGGCTGCACTCAGAAACAAGAAAGTACAACTGTATTCCTGGGGTTGTGTTGCACTTCTTAGTGTGCAGGTTGCTAAATTCATAAATGAAAGACTTTCAGAAATTATGAAAGGCTGTTTTTAGGTTATGCACTGATGCAGAGAAATGTCTGTAAACTTGCTTAATACTGGTGATTGGTGTGCAGGCCAGTGATCAGTCTGACAACAATGTTCCTTTGTGTTCAACAGTTCCACTTTTCCTGTAATAGAAGATCTTCGTTTAAAGACCTGCAACACTGCCATTGTCAGTAAGTCTGAACAACTGCCTGCCTGTTAAACAAGATTAATATTAATACCCTGAAAAAGCTTCACATGACAGGTCATTAGGCTCAGGTGCTGGAGTTTGCCAGACAGGATCTTTGAAAATGTACACATACAGACCTTCCAGTGGGTCCAGGTGGTGAGCGTGAGTGGGGGAGGCTCACTGGTGTGGAGCTACTTGCTCCCGGCTGTTTCTGCTCATTGTCTGGAGTCCTCCTTTCCTGTGGCGTTGTTTTGGTTGGACTCTCTTGAAGTGCCTCTTCGCCATTTTCAACCGTAGAAGCGGTGCTGGTTTGTAATTCGTCCAATTCCGCCTCGTCACCTTCTCCCGACACTCCCGAGGACGAGGGGCTAGACGCCTGTCTCCTTTCCTGTTCCTCACGAGTCCTGCTGGGTGTGACAAAATCTGAACCTCTATTGTTCAAATTCATGTCACTCAACGTTACACCCTTCAGCGCCGATTCACTTTCAATCACATCCGACGCCATAAGTGTCTCCGCTCGCCCCCGGGACCACAGCGGGTCAGTGAGAAATAACCCGAGAATAAGACGTTTAAAGTGCCCCTTTAGCTGAATAAGTCAAATGAGGTAGTGGAGTCCGACTTCTTTAGCAGTTTGTGACTAGCGCGCTAGCTCCTGTCCGCTGAACGGCTAACGATAGCAGAGAGGTCTGTTGGTGTTGACAGCTTGCTGTGTCAACTAACAGCATATCCTACCAGCCAAACGACGCTAAATATCACCCGGGATGCACAAATAGTCGGCTTTCTATAAATGCGTCACGGTGTGGAGTTCGGAGGCCAAATTCTGCGCTCGCTTTGCAAAAGCGGCAGTTCGCAGTGACCCTACTTATCGGTTTCCTTCCTTCCTTCCTTCGAGTCAGAAAGCTCTCCTGCGAACTAGTTTTAGCCACGCTAGCGTACAGGCTAATTTAGTCACGCCAAAGCCGGTCTAGCTAATGTTGACCACTTAACGCCGGCAGTAATCCACAATATCAAACCAGTTGTCACCTACGACACAGTGTTAGCAGAACCGCCCAATGGAGCCACGTTAAGTACGAGATGTGAGTCCAACGGATTTATACCTAGGAGCAATGTAACAGAAGACAGTTGCGAGCTAACAATGCTAACTAACTCCCTGACATTCTGTTGTTACTTTTCCACTTAGAGGCAATCCAGCGATCTGTGGGGTTGCCAGTTGTGTCATTTTCAGGTTCGTATCTTAATTTTCATTCTCCATCAAAAGCAAAGACAAATTCCACTTGATTGTGATACCTCGTTATCTTGACATTGTGTTTGAGATAAGATTTAGACCTTATATTATCCCACGAATGAGAAATTATTTTGTTTATAACCAAAAAAATAATACAGATAGTATAGATGTGAAAACCAAGTTACTTTATATTTCCAAAAATAATTTTCAATCACGTTTAAAAGATCAAAATATATACGCACTTTATATAACACTTCTATTATTATTTCAAAACTCTTATTCCCAAAAAAGAGTGCGCTTTAAACAGCTCTCTAGAAAATGAGCAAACCTGGCACCCCTGACGGTGTAGCTCTGGCCTCGGTCTGGTTTTCACTGCCCTCTGCTGCACACGAAAAGCTAAAACTATAATAATAATTATAAACTGTAAAGATTTTTATTCTACATTTTTCCACATAATTATCAAGTCTTTTGACATTATCACTTGTACGCTTTGTAAGTCGTATTTATAGGCGTACATATTAGAGAGTAACCAGTACCTTTTTTCAAGTAAATACAATTAATGTTAATTACTGGAGTCATCTCTTAATGTACTTTATTTGTAAGAGATTTTTTGCATTGTTCTATTGTTATGTACATAAGGACCTGAGTAAAATATCTGAGTACTTGGTCTATTTTTATTGCGATTAGTATTATTCTGTTAGTAATCCTCTTAGTAGTCTCGTGTTTTGTCAAACTGCAAATTCAGTAAATATCATGTATGTTTACATAGTAAACATAGTACATAGTAAACATACATGATACATGATAAATAGAACATAATCAGTCCGGGACTAGAAAGGTCATATACCGCAGTGTATTGTTGCAGTACACATAACTTGAAATAGTGTCTGAAATTAACCTTCTCACAACTCAGCGGACATTCATTTGTAGATGATTGTAAAACAAATGAAAGCACATGTTCCATTCATTTCCCTAACGCCCAGATGACAGCCTATCCCAGCTGTCATCTGGCGGGAGGCAGGATGCAGCCTGCACAGATCGCAGGGCCGACACACAGACAAACATATGTTGACAACATTTGAAATATATTCGTTTTTTTAATTGTTTAATTCCATTCATTATTTTGTGAGGTTAAATATATGTGTCTCTACCAAAAGGACTTTGATCTGATTTTGATAATTACTCTGATCTCTTCAGCAATTCTTACCACTAGGTGGAGGCAAATGCTAACTTAATACAGCAGTCTGGATGTCTTGCTCAATAAAAATAACTTAAATCCTCAGGCAAAGCAATCTGGACCAAAGTCTGAGATTTAATTAAGAGAATTTTTTTATGTCCTAATTACAAGAACAAGCTTTGAACTAATATTTCCAGATGAAAACTTTATTCATCTAAATTTAGAAATATAATTATTTTGTATTTTCTTTGCTATTTAGACATAATTGTATGCTTTTTTAAATAGGTACATTTTAAAACATTATGATTGTAGTTCTCACCCAGGTGTAGCTTTTTCCATAAATACTTGTAGGGAGATCTGATCATATCAATCTGTTAAGTTATAAGAGCTTTCAACATTAACTTCTAAACTAAAGGGAGTCCACTTTAAGAAATGCATTCAAACTTTCCTTCTGGAGATAGATAATTGTCATTTTACACTCAGACCTTATGGTAAAAAAAAGAAAAAAGATCTGATATAATAATAATGCTGGTTAATGCCCTCTCTGTGTGCAGTGGATCATTCAGTGTAATTTCTAATTAACACATTGCTATTTACTCTGTTGGATCATTAGGTCTCATCACAAAAGGATAATCCAGTCAAATTGAGAGTTTATTCCACCACCACGGTGTTGTTTGCTAATGAGTCATGTTGCAATTATCTAACAAATTAAGACAAATGTTGCCTGTTTAGCCAAGATAAATCTGTTGAGCCAGACTATGCATTAGCAGATGTAACACAGCTAGAGCAATTTATCCTAAATATTTAAGTGAATAAGCATAACTGTAGTGTAACCATGTCTTTAGATTTTTATTTCTATGATTAAATTTGCGATATTATTTCTCTTATTATCTATGTTTGGTGCAGTGAAATGCAATGAAAATGGCATGAGAATTAAGTATGGCCAAACATGCAGAGCAATCAAGTGCAATCAAGTAACTACTGTTGTTCTTATAGATGTTGGTTTAAACAATAAAATCTAAAATGGCACATTTCTGCTTCAGATAGTAAGACATAAACTCCAGAACTGTGTAAAGATACAGCAGCAGACCCCTGCTTTCATGATGAAAGGAGGGATGAACATTAGGATCAGACGTGGAAACGGTAACCTATTTGTGAAGCACAATCATTTGGAAGGTTCTCCAACCAATTTCCATAAGTGAGGTAGCGGGAAGTATTTAGGCTACTCGAAATATATCACTAATGAGAAAAGACAAAAAGGATTCATGTGCATGTTTTATGCAATCTCTTTCTGGGTGTAGATGAATAATTATTTATGATTGCAAAGCCTAAAAGGGAGGCGAGAAGATAGCAACTGCAAAGAGACTGGTAAAAAATTTAGGGAGGAAGTTAAATTAATATTTAAGGGAAGATGAAATATTTAATGGAAACAAATGAGCAAAACATTTAAAATGGCATGATAAATAGTATTGAGTGCCATTAAAATGGCCCTCATAATTTGTGCTACTTGCTGCAGTAGCCACAAGGTCTCATTTATACTGGTGTGAACTGAGGACTCCAATGATTGTTGCTGCCCTGCACGAGGACACTGTGTCTGCAACCTGGGGCCGACCTCATAGCTGAGAAACATTTGACTTTGATTCAGTGTAGTTTGATGCCATGAGGCAGAAACAATTAATGTTTTATTGACTTTCTTCAAGTTCAGGTTAGAGTTGTGAAAAAAACACACAATGACATAAATTGTGAATATGCTTGCAGTCAATTTACTCAAGAGGCATTCTGGATTTATCACAACATCACAGTTTCTGATCTGCACTACATTTAGTGAATTTCAGCCAAGAAGATCAAACGAAATAGTCTGGAGTACGTACCAGCACATGTTCATTTGTTTTCCAAATGTGAAAATAATTAAATCAGCAAACAAATAATTATTCAAGTCAATGAGAACAATTATCTCAAAGACGCCTCTGAGACTTGATTGTGCGTAGTGAATTGATTAATTATCCTGCTAAAGATAATTGAGTGGAGCTGGGTCTTTGACTGCTTCCTCTCGACACACTCGTTGTTTTGATTTCAAGAAGAGTATCGTCTCCCCTGTCATTTAGCATGTGGTCATTGTGCTAAAGAAACGCCATGGCGTAATGACATGCTCTATTGAACTGTTTTGTTTTGCAATCATCTCCCTCTATACTGTTACTCTATATTAGATCAGAAAGTAAGATGTCTGTGACTTGAAATCACGTGCTACTCATCTCCTACTTAAACCTCATGATGCTTAGGTATTATAATACATTCTAGTGTTCGTTTAAATGTTTAAAAAATGTAGTAGCATTTTGCCCTGTGCTCATCTGTCCAAGTTCAGTGTTGCTGTGTCACACCCTTACTAACCTGTGGGCAGACTATTACTTACTTCTGAGCCAGACAGAGATCATTACCTCTGTGAATGATGGTGAGGCAGCCCGAGCCCAACAGCTTTATTTCCCAGTTCAACTCAGCGGACACAAGCCATCACATCCTGTTAACAATTCAATGGCTCCGCCATAAAGATAAACTCTCTCAATCAGCTCTGTCTGTCTCAGTCTCCTCTGGAGGGCCATCAGTCATCACCAGCTGGGAGTGGAGCCCCCATATGCAAGTGTGAGTGACACCATTTAGAAGATTCAGTCAGAATCACCGGGCCGTTATCTGTGCTATGGATCACTTTACTCTTCTCTCTTCATGAAATATTTATTTCTGATATCAATATATTACATTTCAACCAATCAGTCTTCTAACCCTGAGCAAATCTGCCCATTTCATGCGGAATCATAACAAATGCTGAGATGACTTAAGCTGGAGGTTTTGACATTTTAATTAGAGGGAACATAAGAAGCCAACTGTCACTGTCAAACCACAGGAAGGTCATTTCACTAGTTAAGGATCGGCTTGCAATAACATTTAATTGTTACAGCTTAATGATTCGTTTACATGTGAGATCAGGTTGATATTTTATGTATAAGCACACATTCTATTCAAGGCCTTTTATTCTATTAACCTGTTCTGTCTTTATTAGATCCTTGCTAAGATTATTCTCTAACGGCTTAGCCTTTGATAAATATGCTTTATATCTACCTAATTAATGCATTCCGCTGTGATTTTCTTCACTTGTCACCCACTCTTTAACCTCATAGCGAAGGAACAGACTTTTCCTACTCAAATTAAAGGTCCTGTGAGACAGTGCACATGTGTGAGCTAATGATGTAGTGTGTGCTGTTCAACCTGATCTTATCTTGAGGGCCTTGTTGAAATGTGTTGAATAGAAATGAACTGACCTCACTAATATGGAATGTGGATATCTTCCAAGCAAACATTTTACAAACATATGTTACATTACTTGATTATTCTTTTTAAATATTTCACATGCGTGCCTGTGTTAATAAAATAAATATTTGATTTAGGTATTTGGTTTAATAGTGGTTGAAATACACAAGAAATTTCTGCTGTAATGGTGTTGATCTTTCTACATTTTACACTCTTTACATTCATAAGGATACAATTTAAAAAATATGAACAACATTTTGATTAATGTTGGCACAGACCAGCAATGGCTGCTGTTGAGACAGCATTTCTGAAGGGAAACAGGAGGATATGCTCCCACTAGCTCTACATTTACTATTACCAGATTAATTACAGCAATTCAGCACATTTAAATGTACCCCTCAATTTTACCTTTGGATGCCAGCACAATTGCACTTTCTCGCCATGTGAGCAGGGGATTGTTCAGGTATAATGGATGAGATAAGGTGATGACGATCGTAGCCATTTTCATATATAAAGCTGCTTAAAAAGAGAGAGACCAGTGTTCTCTTAATGTAATGTGTTACAGTGTGTTGCATAAAATCTGTAACATAATATCTAGAAAACACACCACGTCATTATTTGCACTGGGGCTATTGCTATTGCAGCGACTCCAGTGTCGTTTGGTTTAGTCAGCTGTCACCTGTTACTGGGAAAATGGCTTAAAAAAGTGACTGTAGGATGTGTTATTTGTTTCTATGGTAACAAGGCTCATGATGGTTGGTGCTAAAGCAGAGTCAAAGAGTAAATAAGTCCCCTCACAACCAGTGGCGGATGGTGAAAGTATTTTGGGGGAGGGCCCACTTTTACAAGGCTGTTTTCAGATGCACTCTAAACACATATCAATAGTATAAACCAAAGCACCAACTGTTTTCAGTCATTTACTATTTACTATATGTACATTTCACCTGTGTCTCCTTCAGCTGAGAGCAGCTCACTGCTTCGTAAAACTACAAGACGCTAACTGTACATTCACATTAAACATAATGTAACATCAACATGAGGTAGCTCAGTGGCCACTTTAACTTGCGGGGAGGGTGAAAACTGTATAAATCTTAACTCCAAAAACTCTTCATTCTTCAAAACACAGCAACATAACTTAAACATAATCCTCCGTCCACACAACACAGCTCTCTCTCTCTCTCTCTCTCCCTTTCATGAAGCATGCAGTGTCGCTGACTATGAGATGCTGACTTACCAGTAACAGACAAACTTTGGTTCTCTCTATCAAACTACCTATAATTTACATACGAATGTGTCACGTATTTATCATTTAGATTATTAAATTAACTGAAACTGGTTTCTCACAGCAGTTTCACAAATCATTTTAAGACAGACTTTTGGTGTAACTGCTTGTTTGTTCATGTTTCTCACTTTATCAGGAAAATATATTCCATATAGATCCATATTACCAGGGCTTTTGAGTGTCACGCATTGAGCGTGGCAGTCACTCTTTTCAGTTATTTGTCACTCACTCCCGCCAGTCATCGTATTTCTCACTCAGAAAGCGCCCAATATTTCTCAGACAGGCACAGTAGTGCCTCACTATGAAACAAGTGCATCTTCGCTGGAGTCTTAGAGCCTGTCACTTTCCAGGCAATCAGAAAGAAGGGCCTAAACAATAGCCAATCAGAAAAAAATAGCAGTCTTGGTAAAACGCAAGACAACAACCAACGAAGAGGCATCCTGGAATTCCTTGAGAGATTCTGCTACACACAGCGTCATTTTCTGAAAATTTTGTTGACCCCATTAGCTCTGAGCTCACTTAAGGTGTAAGTCATCTTCTGTTTTAATGCTACAACAAATTCACAATTTGTTTGACACAAACAATTACAAACTTGACTAAGTTAGAGAATGTTGTTCAGGGAATTAGAGTCACAGACCACCGAAGCAATGGCTGGTGATGAGACAGCATTTCAGAAAGGACACAGGAGGATAGGCTCCCACTAGCTCCACATTTACTATTACCAGATTAATTACAGCAATTCAGCACATGTACCCCTCCATTAGCATCATTTTTTCTGCTGCGTGTCTGTAGTCTAAACTAAACTGTAGCCAAGAGTTTTACAGCCTGTTCACTGACAACACCTGTTCAGAACAAGTAGTCTAGGTCAGTGCACATATTTCACATTAGAAAAATCACAAGGCACACCACCAAACAAAAATGTAACAAAAAGTATATTTATTGAAATATAATGAAAATCTACTCTCGGTTTACTTACTCTGTGTGAAACTTGGGCCTGTTTAGTTAAACACAAAGCTGATATTACTGACATACCTTTTCTCTCCAAATATTTATCCACTGCTATTACCTGCGGCATCTTAGAGCATTGATCCCCAACCTTTTTGTGACCTGTTATTATTTTGTGGACCGTGGGTGGGGTAGGATGTCATAGTTGAATGTCGGTTGATATGGTTCAGTATTTAGCTTCTGAATAATATAAATCATATATCATAGTGAGTTTCCAGTTGAATTTCCTGGACTGGGACTTTAAGCTCAGTGTTGTGGGCGGGCTTTGTGTGCAAAATGTTGTGCCCCAAGGACTCCTATACTTTGTATTGGAGGATGTCCCAGTGCACATGCACCCGTTACAGCACAGGCCTATGATGGGGGCGCCCTCTATTTTTTGTCACAAAAATTTCTTCTTATAATATATAAAAAGCACAACTTAAAAAAAACAATTTCATTTTTATTTTTATTAGGGGAGGTGTTAATAAGGTTTAAGGTTAAAGCAGTGATAATATTTGGGTCATGTTAGTTATTAGTGTCAAAAAATGTTTGATGTGTGTAGTAAAAATGTAGCCAAAAAAGCTACAGCAGGGTTGATACAATTACAGTGAATTTACTGAGACACAGGGTTCACTGAAGACTCTTATCTGAAAGACCGGCACAGTTTCTATAACTCAGTAAAGCATATTATTTAGACACAACAGAATTCTGACATCTGAATGTGCCATCAAACAATCTTTAGCACATCCAATGTCAAAATGCCAAAACATCTTTCAAAATCAAAGCCTGATCAGCCCCTCAGCCAACGCAAAAGTCTTTGAAGCACCCTCCCAATTTAGTGTGTCAGAGAAGCCTAGTGGTAACTGTCAGTGCATGGGTCTCACATCCAGTGAATGATGAGAAAAGCAAAACTTATAATTACTCTTTCTGTCACTTTTTTTATGATAAATGTTTAAGTTACCAGCCACACAAAACAATAAATATCGAGCAGACAAACTGCTATTTTCCCACTTTGGCTTCAAGCCCTTTAAAGAATTTATTCTCCATTATAGCCAAACAGTGTAACTACAATAATACTTTTCCTTGTCTTTTAAAAAGATGAAATATTTTCTCTGCTGTGTAATTCTCCTCTCTGTATTTCGAGAGATACTGACCTAAAAAGGTTGATCAAAGACTGTTGGAACTCTACAGCCTGCAGCAACCAATAAATTGGTCCATTCGATGTTTTGCACTGACAAATTATTCTCCAGAGTACTAACATTCTTGGTAGCAACTCAATTAGCAAGAGACAGATGTAGCAAGAATTCACATTTATGTTTCATAGGCATTTCAATATTTTATTATTTCAGTGCATGTTAGCATGGACCCTTTTATGTCATAGAAATGACAACTATTTGCTAATTCTCTCATAAAGTGATAGTTGTTTCGGTGCATATTGCAGATATGTGGGGAAACTACACTGTACAAATCCCGTTAGGCTTTTACACAGTACTGGAATGGCCTTGAGCATCTGTATTCTTTAATGCCACTGTTAAAAGCCAATATTTCTTATCATTGCTAAAGGGAGACTGATTCCATTCACTGGCAATGTAAAGTGAAATGTCGACAAAGGAAAGTGGAAAAATCATACCTAGAAGAAAAATCACTTATTAATGAAACCTGTGTGAAGTTTATATATTTAAACTTCATGAAAGAGTTCAGTTCACGATTGTTATCTGGTTAATAACTGACACAGAGCAAGAGAAATAAAGCTGTTAGTAAAGAAAATCACACTTTAGCAATGATGAAAGTGCTCATCCTATAACTGTCTGTCAAAACTGTAAACACCATACATTCATAGCTGTCCTAAGGGAAAAGGAAAACACAGATTTGCCATCTACCTGTTTTTTGTTGCACAAGGGAATATAGAGTCATTAATATGCGCGGTACCCTCTTGTCTATGTTTGAGCATTTGATATTAACCCTCAGATACATCAGTGACCTTTTACATGAAACCATATGGTTAACAGTGAGTGATCTCTCTGGTGTTCAAGCATCATTTACCACAGAAAGGCATAAAACATAAGGTTTTCAAAAACGACCCGAATGAAGACATGGAAAAGCATGAAAAAATTCAGTTTAAATTAGTAAAACTTGAAATGAGACCATCGGTTTGTGTGAAAGGTTTGCAAATTAATTACTACTGTACTGTACTGTACTGGAGCTCTTGTACATAGTGGGCATTGCTTATATTTGTATTGTGTATTTGAGGATTACAAAACAGCGAGAACATAAATATATGATTATACTCATGTTTTCAACATCAAACCTTAGGGATTACTACCTTGTCATGTCATGGAAACTGAATCCAGTGTGCTACGATGTACTGCTAACACGTCTCTACAGATACAAATACCACCAGCCTTTTTCTAAACAAGCTGAGCCTTTGCATGTGGCAGCAGTGACAAAAACGTGCTACTCTTCTGTTATGCAAATATGAAATGGATCTAGAGTACAATAACAGTTTTATAGTCTCGCTGTACATTTGCTGAGAACATCTGAGAATACCAGACTGCATAATTAACTGCCAATGAAACGTTCCCTCGAGTCAGTCTTCTGCTTTATTAACAAAGTATGCTGTTATTTTTAATTGGCCATTTCATTGTAAACCAAATTAGATAAAATAAAGTGGGACACACTGCTAAAGAATATTGTATTGTCTTCTTTACCTCATAAACGGCCAGGGAAGAGTAAAATATATTTTCTCATCAAACATGAAGGATATGATGTATAATATATATTATTGCCTGGAATTAAAGTGAGAAAGTGCTGTGGGGCAAAATGACAGGATCATTTTAAAAATATTTTTATATATTATGTTACATTTTAGTTTTATCAGTTTAGCTTCAATCACATTTTAAATGTATTTCCGTGATATTTTAAATGAATGCATAACATGTTGTTTTTATAACCTATGTCTTTGTATTTATTCACATAAATAATTGCAGTATACTTAGAAATGATGTAGAATAACCCTCGAAACATGTTCTGGTGCTGTTGCTGAAACATACCGCAGCGCTCATCGCAGTTCGAGATTGAGTTGAAACTGTTTTGTATTATAGATCAACGTAAAAGTAAAAAAAATGAAGACAAAGGGCACCATTTGTGGCACCACATGAACTTTTCTTGCAGCGTAGCTGAAAGAAGGCAACCAGAGGGTTGAAGAACACTTGTGATGACATCAACCGTTTCTGCTTGCTATTGAAGAAACACTAGATCTTTTTGGTAGGTGAGCCTGTGTCTTTGCTGGCAGAGATTTCAGAGTTGGTGTTGCACTTAGCAGCAGGGAAGCACCAATGAAGAACTACCTGGATAGCTTTCCTAACCACAGACCTCTCCCAGAATGGATCATTAGCATTATGCCAAAGATGGATGGTAACTTTCTGCACGACTTGCTGGCCGCCAGTGTAAGAGCAGGGCACAGTCACTCCTCTGGTCCCTTGGCCTGCCTGCTGACCTGCTCTTGGGTCTTAGTTAACATTCAGGGGGCCCTGACCTGAAAAGCAGGCTTGGCAGCAGAACCAAGGTCCCATCGTCCCCAAAGAAATTAGAGATGGTAATCTTTCAGGAAAATCTAGCTAACCTCCCCAGACCATGTAAATGTAATGGATGCTGCTGATTGCCCTGCTTCTGTTTTGCAGCCCCTCTGTGTCTTCCTGTCACTGGCCATGGCAAGTTATGTCCAATTTGTGTGTATTTGACAGCTCAAAAGTGACAAATGATGGCTAGGGCTAAAAGAAGGTTACGTTTAAACACAGCACAGGTCAATAGGGTAGACGGTTGCATGCTAAATCACTGTCAGGGAAACAAATGATGCAACATTATAAGACAACAGAACACAGTAAAAGATAAAGTGCAGGATGTCATACTGATACTATAACCAACCGATGTCTGCTTCAACTGCACATTCATCTTTATTTTGCATAGACATTCACATATTCGCGTTATTGCTGAATGGAAACAAAGTAGAATTCCATACAAATAGCCATTTATGTAGCTGTATATCAGGCATTTTGGTTCCTCGATGCAGCATCATATTGATGCCAGACAATCTGACCATTTAAAGCCCTGTAATGCTAATGAGGCTATTTCACCCCCACTATAATTAAAAGACAGAATACACTTTGTTACTCATTGGAAACAAATATTTATTTTGCTTCGTCTAAGATCTGTTACACCTGCTGTAGCAATTTCAAAAACACACAGGAAGTCTGAATAACAAACACTGAAAGAGCCTGGGAACTGAGCATGAGTTGTGGCATCTTGTCAAGTCTTTAAGTAATTCTTACAAGAACAAACACCCTTAGGCTCACTTGCTTCATTGCTTAAGTCAAAACAGAGAGTATATAAAGCCCCTAAACTGCCAAGAAATCCAGATAAGGAGTTCCCATTCCTCTGATGAAAAGATAAAGTTATTAAAACGGTCATCACTGTTATCACACTGCTGTGCAGTGCTAACTCAATATTTGTCTGGTTGTGTTAACATCAATGCATAGCATAACTGCGTAATTGTAATTGTCATCTGGACATTTCTTTTGTTTATATTACATGAATACACACCAAAATGCTAGTGCAGTATAGATTTTTTTTATTCCAAGAAAAACACAGTGTGAATGCTAATAATAGTCATTAGTCCAACCTACCTCCATGTAGCTGGAGGTTATGTGGACATGGAGTGTCCAGGAAGCTCAAGGACGGCTCACACTCCCAGATTAAACAACATTCACTCTCTGTCAAATGGGTAGCTCCCAAAACTGCCAAGCTAGAGGAAAATGAGCCCCCACATGACCCTCGCTGTGGATGACAGGATAAAACACAAGACAGTTGTGCCTGAAGGAGACCCGGGATAACGAAATAATCTTTAATCTCTGTCCCTTCAAGGCACTTCCAACACCTGTTATTCTTGATGGCATTGTGAGGGAGGGCAGCTCACAGATTCATTTTAAGCCTGGTAATTATTACACTAATTATTCACTTCGGTGTGGGGTGATTACCAGTCCTCATTCAGGTGAATAGACGTCCGCTTGCATGCCAGCTGAGGACATAGCTGCTCTGTGGAACAGTTGTTCCACTCCTTTTTCCCTTGCAGATATTTGACCTCTTGTCATGTTTGCAATCTGTACTTTGGGGGGTGGGAGGGAGAAAAACAGCCAGAAACTTTTAATTGCTCGACAGAAACAGTAGTGAAAGGCACAGGTTTGACCATCTGTTCAGACCACACCATCACTTTAGCATAGAAACGTCCTATTTAAACAGGTTGCATGGTTTCCACTGTCTGGTGCGATGGATCTATTGGGACGGGCATTTCCCATAGCAGAATCGTTGCTATGATGTTCCACGTAACTAGAAGACATTATTTTTCTTAATTTAATGAGCATCCTTAGTATATTTTTGTCTATGCCATTAATAATTAATGAATCAAGATATATTCTTTTCATTTAACAGGATGCATTTATAATCAAAGCTCGGGGCTCTAAAGGCCTTTAAGACAAATATTTCTGGTCTTTGACAAGATTTAATTCAATTAGAAGAAATACAACATCAAATACTATGCCTCCATTACCAGGTCTTTCATCCTAAAAATGAGTATCATGAATATTGTATTTGTGATCATGTGAAAACAATTATTCTCTGATGCCATGAAAAATACTCAGTTGCCATTTATTGCACATGTGCTGGTGAGTTTTAGCTTTTACTGAGTGGACTGTAATCACAATATTGTCTTTGCCTTGATAAAAGATAGCACATAACTCATTTAAGTGTGCAGCAAAATCACCAGTCTACTAAGACTCTCTGTCTCTGTGAAATAGTTTAATCAGTTTCATCAAAATCTTCTTTCTAATCACAAAAACCCCAGACTTCTCTGGCATTCTGGGCAAAGTATAAATAAGGTTGAGATATCCTTTATTTTTGATATTGTGAATGAAATATTAAAATCGTTTGTTGTCTCTTTAAACCTTTTCACTTCCTTGCACTGCCTGTGGCCCTATCTATTCATTTCAGATTTCAATTTCAGGAATATTTTAGTTGTCTCAAAATAGGCTACAGACCCCATGTCCACCATAATAAATAAAACAGAATGTTAGGCTTTAGGATAGGATTTGGCAGGCGTTTGCAGTATTTTGCATTATGACTCACGCGATTTTCCTTGTCAAAATACTGTAATAAGTCGATAAAATACTGTGAATTATACTTTTGTTGATACTAACCATATATTAACATAACACAGCCACAAACGTTCAGGTACCATCTACCACCCATCTATTCCTAACCTTGAATAAACTCAACTCAAATAGAAAAAAAGTCTTTTTAGAAGTTAGAAATGTCAGTTCAAAAAAGCAATTCTTTACCAGGCCTCCTAAAGGTCGGTTTCACTGTCTGTGGAAGCACCACTGAAATATAAATGCTCTGTAACACCGTGTCTGCTGATTGCTCTACTCTCTAGGCAATGTCAATTTTGTGGAAGTACTTGCAGATTAAGTCGGCAGGACGTCAAGGGCCCTTGTAGAAGCTGCTATCTTGTCTTAGCGAAGGGTCCGAAAGCCCTTGTCTATTACAGGAGACACCCCAAGGACAGACGTTTTAGGCTTAGGGGGGTGATGGAGAATAATAGCACATTAGATTCTTAATGTCTCTTGGATGCAGGACTCGTGGGATACCGAACTCCTGGGTAATCCAGATTCATCTTTCCCTCTGTCTCCCTCCCTCATTTCCTCCTTTCTTTCTTCTCTTTCTTCACTCTAGCCAGAGTTGGGTCCTCTCCGCCTCTTGAGGTGCTGAATCTTAGCCTGAAGCTACATGCTACACAGTCCATTCATCAAATGCATGACCCTCTGCAGTGAGGGACAGGATGCTATGGACTAATGATCTCAGTATGAACGTATGTGTGTCATATCTGAATACACAGGGGAGGGAATCTTTACTTATTAGCCTACAGGCTGTCATTACACATAAAACATACCTTCATCATGTTTTAACAAAAAGACAAGCGCCCGTCTGTCTCGTGTACTTGTATTGCCATTGTCCTTGTGTTGGATGGAACATCTAACTACACACTGATACAGTGTATAAACAGTGTATAGCGGTGGGTGCAAATCAGGGTTATTCCACCAAATATAGATTTCTGAAGTAAAATAGGTTTTTTTTCTGGAAACACTGGTCCTTTTCTGGTACTTCATCATTTTTCATTTTCTGCATGTACTTGGAATGTATTTAGAATTTGTGAGTTCTGTTGTCAGTAGCTTATAGAATATAATAAAAATGTAACACATACCTTGTGGTCTCTTGATTTTTTAGAGCTGGTTATTGTGCCATAAAGCTAATATGTGATGAAAATCACTGTGGTAACATTACCCTCTAGAGTTTTGTATTGTCGTACATCATATGTAAATTGGGGATAAAGGGATTTAAAAAATTTTTTTTGTCACAGCGTGAATCTTCACTGTACTAAACACATGCTAGTGATATGAACCTCCCACCCACCCTGCCCCCAAATCTCCAACCAACTCGAGGCCAAGGGTACACCTTGATGACTGAAGCGGGAGGCTAATTCAGTCCTCAGGCTTAATTAATCCTATGTCTTATTTGATGAATGACTCACAAATTGTGCTGTAATAGTGGTATTTCTTGTGGGGGGTGTGTGGGGGGGGGGTGTTTAAGTGAAGCTAGGAGAAAGTCAAAGTCTGGACTTCTCAGAGGCTAGACTTGGGGCTTTGTTTGCAAAGTTGTTGTCCTCTGTGGACAGCTTATGCCCTGTCCTCTGACGTCAGGCCAGCTGCAGAGACTGATGTTGCGCTGCAGGGAACGTATGTTTATGGATTTCTTATAGCTAAGATCACTGTATGAGTCCACTACCTTTGTCTTTCGCTGGGTTTGTCAGTTTTGACAAACATGATTTGTTGTCTGTAAATACACAGAATGCCCTGTGATGTTTTACATGAATATGTGCCTCAGGGCAGCGACACGTTACAGTGATGAATCCCATGTTTGACTTTCTAATGAGAGGTGTCTAAACTATTGAAAACCAACAGTTTTCTAATTCAGCTAAATGTGCTGCTTCCTTTTTCAGTTGTGTGACCGAGGTTATAGGTGAATGAATGAGGCGTGAACTGAAATGTGTCATACATGCCATTTGAGCGTAAATACAGATCTTTATTCAACAAATAGAGAGATTGGCTTCCAGCACAATGTAATGTAATGTAAATTTGATATCTACTGCATGTGCTCTCGTTGCATGTGATATGATGCTTCTGCTTTCGCTCTGTTTAATACGAATCCTTTCATCATAAAGGGTTCTGCTTTAAGTATGCATTGTCCTAACAGGGGTAGCATTTAAAGCTAACGATGCCATAAATATTTCTGGCTAATGTGGCAGGTGTAAAAGGAGCTTTGGCGGGTGGGGTGAGGATCTGGTGATTTGAGAGGATAGGATGATGAGATTCGGTGGCCTAGCCCAAGCAATGAACTTGATTAAACTAATCCCATCTCTATCAAAGCATCACTTGGACCCCCCTTGTCCCATTATTCATGGCAATGGGATAATTACACTGAGATGCATGGGGCCAGACAGCTAGCAATGTGACACGGACCCTCAGACTCAGGGCTATGCTGTATGTGACCTGTTCATTTTAAACACAGATTAATTATGGTCAGCGGGATGGTTCACATCTGTCACTCTTAGTGAGAAAAATGGAAATGATTGCCCTCAAGATGATAGAGGATGTATATTAAGTCATCTCCTATTCAGAGGTTCAAAAGGGATGAATGCAATCAGCATTTTAATTTTGACATCAGCACTATGAGCGTCAGAATAATGTGGAAAAAACTGAAGCAGTAGACGGGAGACTATAAATGTCTACAGCCATTGTACTGGAAAACTCATAGCCCTGCCTCCTGAAACCAATGTATACAGAGATTAGAACAACTAACTAGTATTATCTTAACCTGAACTCTGTATGTGTGTGTGAGTGTGTGTCAAGAGGCGAGAGGTCAAAGGTCAGTAAATGTCAATTGATATTTGGTTAAATCAGTATAGTAGAGAGTAACGTTTAATGATTTCTATTGTCTCCGTGTTTGCATTTACAGTTCATATACATGAAAATAAATAAGTGAAGGCATTAGAAGGGTCCTGTATTCCTTTTACAATTGCTTTTATTTAGTTTTACTGAATTTGGATTAAAATGGTATTTTGGATGACGTTTGACCCTAAGCATGTAGAATAATAATATTTGTGTTTATGCTGTTAAGGATGCTTCAATATATTAAACAAAAGTCCAAATATTTTTCTTTTCATGTAAAATGCTTTTTAATTAATAACACATAAATAATTGAGTAATGCAATATTTATGTAATCAACTCAGAGGTTTACACACTGCAGCGGTTTATAATGTGCAGAGTGTCTTTTTTATTTATGGAGAGTAAAATGAGGAATAAAACACAAGTTAAGCCTTTTCCTTGAGTTCAAAATAAATATAACCCTGAGCAGCTTAATTGTGTGTTTAAACAGGTTTCGAGTCTTTATTTTATTTTTGTTTAGATGGCTACATCAAACACATGCAGTAAAAGGTGACCTGCATGCTTGTAGGGTCTCAGCACGCGCACACACACACACACACACACCCACCCTAGGGGACTCCTGCAGCACAACTGGGAGTCATGAACAGGCACAAGCAATAGACACCCAGCCAGTGTAATTATCTCCTGCAGTGGAGGCGTTAGTGAGCTCTGCTCTGCCACGGTCAGAGCTGTGTGGCCCTCAGTGCTCGTCTGCAGGTTGTTTGTACCACCACAATGATTGGACTTTCAGGCCCCAAGGATGTTTTTCTCCAATTCAGTCTTTCAACTTGTTCCCTGAAGATTAACATCAAGTCACAGAAAGCTAACCATACTACTTGAAACTAACAAGATTATTTGGTTGCACATTGTACTAGCTCGCTTGTTCTGCCTATCTTGTGAATGTGTTATCAATGTTTTGGAAAAATACTCTGCTGCCTGTGAATATGTTACTATGAAATGTAGGGTTATTATAAGACATAGACTGTATTTGTTTATTCTCTTTTTATTAGTTTATATATTGAATATAAAATAATATAGATATTGAATTAGAAGTGCATATTCAGTAATAACACTCTCTTTGTGCAATAGTTCTTTGGATTTGTTCCAATGCAGTAAACATGCTCTCAAATGCATATGTTTATTGCTGTGTTGTTTTTAATAGTCACCTTTCAATGAACCAGCAGTTTATATGCTGTGACACAACTCTTACAGATTGCAAATTAGGAATGTTTCAACGTTAAATGCAGGTGGTTGTATATAAATGAGAACAGCATTATTTCCTATCAATAATACTCGATTGCTGGAGCTTGACTTGGGACATGAAAACAAAAACATTTGAAATGGTACATTTCTTTCTTTTATCTTGTTGGTATAGTCCTTCTACATTTTATGTGATACAAGTTTTAGGAGTAGTGTGCTAGTTTGTGGGCCCCCTACTACGTGAAAAATCTAACTAAAGGCTATTTCACCCGTGTCTCTAGTTCAGTACCCGAACAAAGTCTTTGGCCTTTTAACAGGTTCAATTGAGTAAACCAAAACTATACTTAGGTGAACTTTTTTGTTGTAAAATAATGCAATGCCTATATTATATGCAACCATTACAAGAGATATGAGATTATTAGTTTTGAAAGGAAAGATCTGCAAAAAAGATTTGGTTGTTTGAACTTTTAAACTGTATCCAATAATTTGCCTTCTACTGACATGCTTATACAAGTAGAATTCAGGGCCTGGGTGTGAGTAAAACAGTTGACAGTTGAGTGACTCTGGAAATAATGTACTTTTCTTACAGTGCCATGAAAATGTGAGCTAACAGCAGCTCTTACCTGTATATCTGTGAATAGGTTGTAACATATGTCGTTCACCAGTTATATTTATGCTCTTATGCAAAATGTAATAAATATGTATGTATGTATGTTTACATAGGCGTTTAAGGTACTTGCACTTTACTTGCAGTGACGGCTGGTGAAATTATTTGGGGGTGTTTTTTTAGATGCACTCTAAAAATATTAATTTAACATGTCTGTTTTCAGTCATTTACTATTTACTATATGTACATTTCACCCATCTCTCCTTCAGCTGAGGACATGCAGTCAAGCATCTCACTTGTTAGTAAAACTATAAGACATTAACCAGACATTCACATTCACTTAAGTCTAATAATATTAAGCAGCATTAAACATAATGTAACAACAACATAATGCACCTCATAGACCATTCTTTAACTTGCAGGGGAGGGTATAAACTGTATTATTCTTCACTTTCTCTTCCTCTCTCTTAGCTCAGTGGTTAAGGCAGAGGGCTGGGATGCAGAGATAGCAGGATTGATTCCCAGCTGTGGCACCCAGCCCATCCCCCATACCAGGTGCATACCTGTGCGAGGCACTCTGCGCCTTTGGGTCAATAGCAGAAGACAAATTACATTGTAACATGTATAAATGTATTTAATGACAATTAAACGGATTTGATTCTGTTCTTTTCTATTACAGGAAGCATGCAGTCTCACTGTTAATGAGACACTGACTTAACAGTAACAGACAAACTACATCAAACTACAAATCTACCTTCATTTACATCATACTAAATAGTTTTATTTATTAACACTTACACCTGTTACCTATTTATCAGATTATTAAATAAATTGAAATTGTAGAACTGGTTTCTGACAGCAGTTACACTAAACATATTAAGACATGCAGTAGCGTTTCTTGCGCTATGCGGACTATGCAGAGGCATAGGACCCCTTGTCCACTAGGGGGCCCTCATTTACCGCTTATACTATTAGAATTACATGTAATTCAAATATCTCTCAGATTTTGTTTGCTCTGCAATGTTGACCGAAACTTTTGTAAACTGTTGGAAAATGTTTTATGTATTGCAGAAACAGCTGCACCAGAGAATTAACTTTGGTTTGCTCTTAAACAGACACCTTCGTCAGTCCTGCATGTCTTTGGTAGCTCAACTGGTGAGTTGTCACGTTAGCATGTGGGAAACCTGGGTTTGCAACTGGGCTGACACATTTAGGTTAAAATGTTTTTTTATTTAGTCATTCCTGGGTGACCTCATTCACATTTTAAAACTCAAATTGTCCCAATTACATTAACTTTGTTTTAAAATTACATTTGTAAGTATCTGTGAAGGTTCTCAGTCATCCAGGTCATGGTTATCTCAAAAAAGGTTTATCCAATAGCCACTGGACAAGTCTGACTCTCAAGTCTGACTTGAGAAAACCCTCTGGATAGAAGGGTGAAACGTCGTCAAGAAACCTACTAAGTCCAGTTGCTATTGGATAAACCTTTTGTGAGATACATATGTAAGTCACCTTTGCTGCCAAGCTTTCATAAAGAAATCTTCACATCAACCAATTTATTAGTTTTTTTAAAAAGTTTGGGCACTTCTGCTCTTTGCATAATTATGCTCATTATGTAATAAACCAAATTGTTGAATCAACATAAAACAAGAAACAGTATATCTTGTTTGAATCTTGAATCATGTTTTTAATTTCAGACCCCACTATGATGCATTGCAACAGATAATTAAAGGGTTTAAATTTTTATATCGATTCAAAACAGGGGCCCCCAAAATAATCTTGCGCCTTGGTCTTGTTTTGTGGTTCTTCAGTACATTGTATTAAAGGGGGTGCATACACCAGTCATAGCGTAGGTCTATGGTAAAGATTTTTACGCAATAAAGAAACAGGAAATACATCAAATGACTGTTCAGCTGTGGCGAACAAGAGAGAAATTTTACACTACACTTGAATGTAGGTTATACACAGTACTTACAGTCTGTATAATATATAGATTGTTTATTTAAATTTTATTTAAAATTTTATATTTTTCCAAAATGATTTTGTGTGATTCCTGTCTTCTTCTTTGTGTGAGACCTGTGGGGCGACGCCCCAGCGCCCTCTATAGAGGGGCCCCCAATGTTGACTTGACTATCTTGATTTTTGTCACCTTATGCTTTAAGTCGTGTGTATTTAAAACAAAAAAAGTTTGCGGTTTCTAATTCCATGCAAAGATAACAAACTTATCGCCAGGAGTACAGGGGCTGATACTACATTATATGACATGAAGAGAGACATATGACAGTACATATGCTGCTCCTCTTTACTTATTTGGCTGGCTGAGGGCGTTTTTGAGGTCTTTTACTTCGATTATGTTTTAAGTAAATCAATATGTCTTTCAAGCATGGCTATTAACAGAAGCGTCATTTCATTCCTTTTTTCTCCATCAACCACACTAATCCTGATTTACACAGTTTAAAACCTTGGCCATATCCCGTACCTTCCAAGGAGATGGGGTAATTAAATTGGTACTTTTTACAAGTCGTACTCAATAAATCTGAATAAATTAACAAGGCATTACTAAGACTGCTACATTAAATTTGCATAGTGTGTTTAATGAATATGCAACTGCAAGTGAAAAGGTCTGCTACTCTGAACTCTTGAAATTAGCATAACTACTTCCAGCATGTTTCTTAAATAATGCTCTCATTTGCACATCACTGAGTTGGCTAATTCTAACTTCAGTCACTGTAGCCTCATAATTAAGACTCTTGCTTTAATTTTTAATGAAGTTTATGTTACATCAATCCTGACAGTAATGAGAGGGACATGGAAACAAAAAAGCTGCTAATAATTAAATTCACTAACCAGTTTGGAGTGTAGTAATTCCTGAGGAGAAATTACATGACTAATTATTAATTTGATATTCATACCATTCCATGGATAGACCCACATAACTGCTTGTCTTGATGCCATTATGCTGAAATGCAAAATGCCTTTTCACTGCCCCCCATGACTAGGAGGTCTCACGTGGATTTTAGTGCACAATTAATCATGTTGACATTCACAGTTAAATGCTTTTTATTGGTGCCAATTTATTAGGCCATATTACCTGAGTTGGTTTAACACCCGTTGAAGTCTGTCAGTGAGATGAAGACATAAACAGAGTAATGATTGACTAACAGTGTTCATATGGAAACAGATGAGAACCGGAGCTGACTTTCAGCACTTTGATTGAACTAAAAAAAAAGAACTCTTCCTGCTGGTTATGGCTGTTAACTTTTGATTGTTAACTTTTCAACAGTGCGATGATTGCTAAAATATTCCAAGAGTGTGCTTGTGTAATATGAAACGACTCGCTACTTACACAAAACTTTTGACTGCCAAGAAGACACACTAGTACAAATACACTCACTGAAAAAAATGTTTGTGATTTATTCTTTTCTATTAGTTTTTTTGGTTTGTTCGTTGTGGGGAAGTTTTTCAAGTTTAAAATAATTTCGGTTTAGCTGACAATGGATAATTATTGAGTACAGTAAATGATGTTTAACAAACTTGAAATGAAAATCAAAAGTGTGTATATTTTTGAAACTGCCTATTAGTGTATGCAATAATTTATTCATTAAGGTCAATATGCAGTCAATTATGACAAAATGCAGTATTAATTAACTAGATTTACATAATACTAAGCATCTAAATAATTTGTTTGTTTTCCTTTCAGAGAAGCCATGTGAAGTTACAATTACCATTTTTATAATAGACATATATATGGAAAATTAGGTTGTAATTTAGTGTAATGTTCAGGGTTTAAAAACAGTGTTTTACAATAGTAACAAGAACATTTTGTGACAGTAAAAAAAACGTTAACCAGAAAAGACAGGCATAACAGTGAAAAGCTCTGAATTTGTTATTCAGCACATGAGAATATAATAACACTGCTTTAAAGTACGTTTTGTCATTATCTGAAAACAGCTTTGTTGCCTGATGTCTATAAAAAAAGGAACGTTGAGAAAATGAACCTATTTTTCATCTGTACTGTTCTACATGTTGATCTTCATGTCACGACAGCTGGCTCTTCTGCTGAAAGTTAATTATTTGGGATTGTAATAGCTTTGGTTTAGGCAGGGGAACTGAACATTTCCCCAGCCGATAAGGCTGATATTCTACCTGTGCCTACAGTAGCTGTGGCTGATTCTTCCCGATATGCAGCAGTACTTGACATTTCATAGGATTTTCCCTGTGCTTTTCCATCAATGCATCATGATGGCATAAACCTCAACTCTAGATTAAATTTGTTTGATAAAAATGTAATTGCATTCTTTTGAGTGCATGCTGCCTGTGTGTATTTCCCATCTATAATTCAAATGCTTTGTCACATGTGAAGTACTTGCTCCTGAACAGGTCAGAGTCAACAACATTATTTTCAAGTGTGGACCCTCAAGGGTGTAGTAATCAACATCACAGTTAATCAGTTCTATTACTACTATACTTCAAAAAATAAATCTTCTCATATATTAGCTACATGCTGCTTCAAGAACACTTAATCAACTGGATTTCAGACACATAAATACGTATTTTTCTCTAGACATTAGCCATGCTTTTCAAGGTCCTTGGCTGCCAGCTGTGGGTTGCATCTTCACAATAACAGTGTCACAGCAATCTGGGGAAATAATAATGCCGAGTCGGCGCTGTGCCCGGCCTCGCGAGCACGCTTTTATAGACACACAAATATTCAAGCCTCATCCTAATTAATATGACAAAATCCTTCTGTGGGGTTGTTTGCTGTGCCCTTTTGATTATCCGTGGATTAACAGGACCTTTATGTTTTCCTCACTGCACCCGTGTTTTCAGCACAGGTTAGCTCCCCTATTACTATACAAATGAATTAGTGTCTGGAAATGTGTCATGCATATTACCTTTCAGCAGCACATTGAGCTGGTCAACCATAAAGGAGCAGTGCAAAACGTACCATGCAACATTACTTGTTTGCGTTCCCCTTTAAAGCTCTGTGTGATTTACTGGGAGGCTTGTTTATGCTTAGCAATGCAGATTTGAGCCTACAGCAACATATATCACACACCAATTAATATATATCAATAGAAGTGGTGATTGGTCATTGTGCTAGTCACCCACAGGCAAAAGACGGAACATAACCCTAGCGATTGCGATCCTGTCTGGCAAAATGCAAACAGTAAGTGACATTTGTAGGAAAGGAGAGACTCCTTCTCTCCAAAACAGCCACCTTTGAGATGTAGGCCAGAAAGAGCAACGCCCAGTTTGAGCATTATAATTAGTCTGTCTTTGCTTAGTGGTCCAGTGATCATGCTCGCAAACTTTTTTGTTCAAATTTCCATAGTATCTTTTCATTCCGTTACCTTCCCCGTGGGTGTCCCCAGCATCAGCCTTGTGTTTTTGTTTACGTGCGCTGTAAACACTCCTGTATTGTTACTGTGTATTCTGTTGTTCTGGTCGTTGGCTCTGTCAGCCATCCTTGGAGACCAGGCATTTCCCTGATGTATAAGATGAAAGATGGAACAAAATGCCCCTCATTTGGTCCCAGTTGGTTAAGTGTGTTCTGATCACTGCCAAGGTCTGGATGAACATGAGTCACACAAAGGACCGTGCCTTCCAACCACACAAGCTAACAATAAAAAGGGATTTGCCTCAGTTAGACGTCTTGCGCGCTAACCCCCAAAGGAGAGACGTGTTGATGGTGTAGCCGAGGACATGTCAACTTTCCCAGAATTGATCCCAGAGTTCAAAGCTTTTTATCCTTCATTATTCCATACCTTAAAAACTTGCCGTGTAATTAATGTAGGTCAAACAGCCAATGCTTCAAAGACAGTAACTTCTAACTTTTTTCTGCAAAAGGTGTAATTTGAAAGTAAAGCAAATAAAGAGGTTCAAGGTTAAAAGTTAAATCTACAACTTTGATCTGAAGAGTTTGTAATTTCACTTAAAGCAGGTCAATACATTGATCCATTCAGTACTGTTCAGTCAATACGCTCTCTGTCATCTGGTGTACATTAGATGACATGACACACACATACACTCATGGACACACACACACACGTCTTTAAATCTGGCATACGCACATTAATATTACTTCATCCTCTGATCTTTTTCTCATTGTGAGGCTGCATTCATGATTATCCTTCTCAAAACCTTCCACCTCTTTTTATCCTCTGTGAAATGTAAAATGTGATTGAACTATGTTAATTCTTTTTTCTTTTTTTTGCATAATAGCCCCTTTACCTTTCTTCTTCATGGTGAAAGTTCACTATTCTGTTGAGTTTGTTGTTAATATATTATGATCTCATATCAAGTAATATTGCATTATTCTCTCATTTTCAACAATATATACAGGAGCTGAGAAGTTTCATGATTATTGCTCAGATGAAACTAATTCATTATACAGTAATATATGTGACAGTGAGAGCTTCTACATTTTCTCCAGGATTGAATCGGACTCTCTTTATTGTTCTTCTGTTCTCTCCTCCTCTCATCTTTCCTCCGTTTACATTTTCTTTCTGTCTCGTGTCTCATCATCTTTGCGGCGACTTTTCCTCTTGCTCTTTGCTCCTTCTCTTTTATATCTGTCAGCTGGCTAAGTATCATGTGTAGTTTAATGGGATGATTTGTTGTTATAGAGTCATCTGTCACCAAAGTTAAATGATGAAATGAGAATATGAGCGCCGCTGTCTTGTCTGTAATGAATTATGCAGGGGGTCAGGGGCCTCTGTTTTGGTTGCAGCTGACAGCGCAAACACAGACCTCAGGTAGTACACTCATCAGTCCTGCTGTTTCTCACCATATGGAGTCAATGAACTGGGACACACCTCCTACACACACATACTTCACATGCACTCAGCCTCATGCGCCTGTAGACTCAGTGTCATAGCAGTACATCTGACTGGTGGATAGATATGATGATGTTCCTCCACACCGTACAAAACACATAACAAAACCTAAAAAGATAGATAGATGAAACCACTACACAGGCACAGAGGAAGTCAAAAAGGCTGCAGAGAGGATCATAGGGACAAATCCTCCTACCGTGGTCTGTATGTACGCACAGTGCTGTCTGTAGGAAAAGAGAAGAGGGAATTATCACTCCATCCAGCTCACGCTCTGCTCAGACACAGAGTGTACGTACAGTCTGAGACACAGCAGAACCAGCAGCATCATCACTCAAAGAATAAGGTTTTTCAACAGCTTCTTCACTGCCACAGTCAGAAAACAAACTGCTGAACATGTGCATTAATAACCCTACACTAGCTCACTTAAGCTGGCATGTAAAATGTGATATAACATTACGTGGGAAACAGGATAAAAGTGCAATATACCAACTGTGTACAATATCCATTGTATACGTTTTTGTATAATGTTGGTATAATATATATCATCTATTGTATAATTTGATTGTTTATTTTTTTTCAGAAATGTTTACAGAAAGCCCTGCACAACAACAACAACAACAACAAATATATATATATATATATAATTTTTTTTTTCCAAAGTTTAATTGGATGACAGTATATCACAGACAAATTGAATTAGATGTTCCCACCCCTGGTCAATTGAGATATCTGTTACAGATGATGTGCCGTATAATGAATGCCTAATTTATGTAATTAGACCATTAAGCATAATCCGAGCATATGTTGTAAATGCCCTGAGGTCTTCTTCCAGGTACTCCGTCTGATGTCCCCTTAGAAACGACTAATGGAGTGGGCTGCCAGGAGGACTATAAAGCCGCTGATTGATCAAATAAATAACACATAGTTATTAAACATATTATGAAATGATGAATAAAACACCACTGCATGTTTCATACAAATCTCCTCTTCTGGTCAAACATTCTCACTGAAGGCGACAGCAGGCAGGCTTTGCCTTTCGGTGAAATGACTGTCTCGTCATCCAGGCTAAATTTGCCGTTGAGGATGTTCTTGTGAGAGCTCTCTGTCTGCTAATTAATTGTCATTCTGCTGAATATTCATACCTTATCATCAGCGCGTCCTTAATTGCACCGTAGAACATCTCTGGGGGCTAAAATCACCACGGACTTAATTAGAGGCGCGGGCCTCTTGGTTGGGTTGCGGAGTCCCAACAAACTCTACCTGCTTTCTCTCCCACGGAGCGCGTGGTGACACTGCAGCCAGGCGCAAAACAAATCCCTCCAAACCTGCAGAAACCACTCAAACACAAAATTGGACATTCATAATTTCTATGAATGTTTGTCTAAATATGGGAATATATATATAAATGAGTCAGTTCTATGAGTCAAACAATGATGGAGAACAGTATTTAAAACATTTAAGCAGTAAGAAAACGTGTAATCGCGTTTAAATCTGAAATGTGTTTTCATTTTTACGCATAAGCGCGCGCCTTGATAAATGTTTCCGTGTGCGATACGCATCACCTTCAGCTTTCAGTTTCTCCTAATCGTTCCCTGAGAGGCAGTTCTTCTCCCCTCTCCGTGGGTCTGGGTGGCAGCATATCTCAACTCGATTCAGTGTGACAATATTGTTTGGCTATCATTCGCTGCTTTAGGATGAATGGCATCGATCCTCTTTTAACAACATTTGTTTCCTATTGTGTTCGGGGGTGCAGCAGAGGAGGGCAGACGTGTGAAAGTGGCTGTTTGATTCTCTTTTTCATCCCCATGACCTCAGCTTTTGTGTCTCGTCACCCTGGGAATGTCACGCCTCACTACTCTACTTTAAGATGTTTCAGAAAGTGCCCTTTGTTTTCGCTCCTCTTTTTTTTTTAAAGCTCACACAAAATTGTTCTTGGTCCCCTCCTGCTATAAAGGATACTTCAGACTGAGGCACGGTTCACAAGTGCAATGCAATTTGGCTTATCCCAACCTTTGTTCGGGTTTCTACAAATGACCAAACATAGTGCAGACTTGATCTACTGCTGCTTGAACTCGGGAGTTTGGGGAGCAGCTAAAAACCCCATTCAGAACCAGAGTCATGGTGGTATTTTCAGTGTGTGCATTCGACAGGCACAAAAGGCCTACCAATATCCCATAACCCCGAAGCTCAGAAAGCCACACCGTCTCTCTGTGTGTGTGTGTGTGTGTGTGTGTGTGAGAGAGAGGCTCCCCTGTGGCGCGGCTGGTTAATGGTTGCAGGTTAACTTGCAGGGCGCAAACTGAGAGTGTGAACAAAACTGACGAGCAAGAGAGGGGAGTTGTAAAAATGAGGAATTATGCTCATGAACGCATACTATCAGGTGACTTTGTGCACCCCTCCGTGTTTACAGTGTATATTTCATAAGAAATCCTCCCCGTGACAGATGTCTCTGGCTGCTTTGCGCGCGGACATTTTAATCTCGGGACGGTAATATAGGCCTAATACATTTTTTCAGGACCCACTGGCTGACTGAGCGAACGGCTGAAAAGGCTGCACGTCACAAGATGTTTAGCTGTGGCTCATTATCCGCGGTGCTTGAGATAGGCCGACTGGGCCACTTCCTTTTGGACAAAACCTTTTCAGCCGAACATTAATGGGAAATGGCAGGTGTTAAAAGCCACTCTGCATGAAAAATAACGAAACTGCAAGCTGCAAGTTTTAGACTACACTTGACATTTTGAAAAAAAGTGACTTTTTTCCACTTATACGTTTTTTAAAATAACCTCCTGTGATTTTAAGTCTGACATTATTGCACATCCCACGTTTGTGGGAGCAGCATATTTCACGTCTTTGTTCCTTCTTGGTTTTACTTTGGGAAGCAGTTCTTCTAAAGCACAGAGGACGCTCCTCCTCAGCCTGCTCCTAGTTTCTGGGTGAAAATAGCTCGGTGTCCCCCGCAATGCGATTCTTTTCGTAATCCGTCAGACTGATGATGGGGTGCATTGTGGATTTATGGGGGAAATTAGCATAAATTATGAGCAAATCTGTGTGTGAGTGTGTGTGGTCCCTGGCATTGCAAACCCTCCAAGCGGAAAGGTGGCCCTGGCCAAAAGCTTGAATAGCAATAGCTCAAAATAGGCTTCCCATTTGGTTTTCACATTCATATAATTGACTTATGGATATTTTATACAGTTTTCACCACACCATCCTCGAGGGTTTATTTGCATTTCTGAAGTACTTTTGAATCTCCTTTACATAAACACAATGGACCTGATTGCCTCATGAAGTTTCAGTTTGAACAGCATTGTTTGCATTGTGTTGATGTTTTCATATCGTCAACTTCCTGTGCTCAGCTCTGGGCAAAATTAGCGGAAGAAAAAACGGCGTGCTCATGGCAAATTCAGTAGTATGGCGTGTGCGTTTCACAAGCACAATTACACAGTAACAAGAACTTGTATTTTCCCAGAATTCTTTCTAATATCATCAGCTGACACTGTCATTCAAATCTACATCACAAAAGACATTTTTGAACGCTACTCATCATGCACACAACTGCACAAACACGTTTTCGTTTTTTAAAAAATTTAATTTGATGTCAAATAACCACACAGTGCACATCTATTTTAACATCGACCCCGACCGATAATGGTCGTTTTAGACTGACAGAAAATCATTGAATGGAAATACGCCGAATTACTTCCCACTCGAAATCCACATATGCACTTGATGCGTAACTGTAAAGTCCGCTGAAGAAGTATGAGCGCATACCTTCACACACTGTGAGTGCCATCGCAGTTGAATTCCGGTTGCCGAGCCTTTTCACCCCATTTTCTGTCTTCAAATGGAAATGATTTCCATTGGCCCAAGGTGTCCATGTAAATAGGTGTAAATGAAACCAGATTATGCCTTCCTCCCAGCCCCCTCCTCCCATGGCAATTGTCATGTGATAGCAAAGAGGTGGCACATTAATGGAGCGCCTCTACAGGGGTCTTTTCTGCTCATGTCACTACATAAAACTATCAGATGCTTAGAGGAAGGCCATGGAGGCATCCACTTAGCTCGTCTGATCGAGGACGCCAAATGAAGTCTATTCAGCTTCGGTAGCGGGACAAGCTGACTTACTTACTAGAGCAGCCGTCGCTCCATAAATGTGCACCGTCCGCCCGCATGCGAACCGCAGCGGCGCTCCACCTGGCTGTTTTACGCACCGCGCCACTTCTGCGCCCAAACTTTCCTCGCCGGTCGTTTTCATGAAGAGCTGCGAGCGTCCGCCAAGGGATTAAAGGAGACTACTTTTAATAGCTTTTTTTCTGAAAGTATCGGGGATGCCTCGTCCGGGGAGAAACACGTACAGCGACCAGAAGCCACCTTACTCCTACATCTCCCTCACCGCCATGGCGATCCAAAGCTGCCCGGAGAAAATGCTGCCGCTCAGCGAAATCTACAAGTTCATCATGGATAGATTCCCCTATTACAGAGAAAACACGCAGCGGTGGCAGAACTCTCTGCGACACAACCTGTCGTTCAACGACTGCTTTATCAAAATCCCCCGGCGCCCGGATCAGCCAGGTAAGGGCAGCTTCTGGGCTCTCCATCCCAGCTGCGGGGACATGTTTGAGAATGGAAGTTTCTTGAGGCGCCGCAAAAGGTTCAAAGTGTTGACATCGTCTGATCACTTGGCCCCCAGTAAGCAGTCGGAAGCTGCCCACTACCTACAACAGCAAGCCAAACTCAGACTGAGCGCGCTGGCAGCTACTGGCACACACCTTCCCCAAATGTCAACTTACAACCTCGGAGTGTCGCAGACTTCCACCTTCAAACATCCGTTTGCCATCGAGAACATCATCGCCAGAGAGTACAAGGTCCCGGGGAGTCTGGCGTTCTCCACCATGCAGTCCATGTCTGCTGGGTACCCGCTCCACAACCAGCTGACGACAGCCTGGCCCCACATGTACAACACCAGCGTGATTGACACGGCGGCCCCCATCTCCATGGCAAGCGGCGACTACAGTGCCTACGGTGTGCCCATCAAGTCCCTGTGTCACGGGGGACAGTCGTTACCGGCTATCCCCGTGCCCATCAAGCCCACCCCGACCTCCATGTCCGGTTTCTCGGCTCTCCCCCCACACATCCCCGCGTTTCTATCCAACTCTCCGCAGTCTCTGAGCCCGACGTCCCCACAGACAGCGACGAGCCAAAGCAGCCCCGCGACTCCCAGCGAGACTCTGACGAGTCCCTCCACGCTGCAGTCTGTGGCCGTGCACTGACCAGCTGAACGAACTGAGGCCCCTTTACCAAACCCAAAGTTTAGACTTTCTGTCGTCGGGAACTATCAAGGCGAGTTGCAGTTGCATATCGATTTCTATGTGTATGTGTTGAATGTGTCGCTTTAAAATCGTGTCCTAGAAGTGCAGCACAGAGTCGCACAGCGAAGTATTGCTCTTGAAAAATATAAATTATTGGATAGTTCTATTTTTCAGTTTCTTGTGAAATGCGCGCGTTGAACGAGGAGCCGCTGAGGGGATCCCGCTCTGTTTGGATGCCACCAGTCCTGATTTAAGTGCTTGCAAATCCCGTGGAGGTTTCAAACAGCAAAACTTTTGCACCGTTTCTGTGTGACCACTGTAATGTCAATGAAACTGCGAGACAATAAGGCTCAGTGCTTTTGTTTGCTTTTAACATTGGAATGATGGATGAGGGTATACCAAATAGGAATAGGATTTAGATTTGTTCTTGCCATCCCTGTACAAAATGAAATAAAGCAAATGAGTTATAACATCTTTTCAGAATTGAAGAGTAGTATTGTGAGACGTCCTCGACATGCAAGATGTGAATATTGCCAATAATTGATACTGAAATGTTGTAAAATGCACTTTTTAGTTTTATGTTTTAGATATCTATTTTCCAGAAAATGTTCTGTGAAGCATTTAATTTAAAAGGCTGTGGTGACCACGTGTATCCGATGCTGTAAATTTGTACTTTTGTTTTTTTAGCTAAAGCATGCATTCTAAAAATTTGTGTTGTTACTGTTGCTGTTATTGTTGTTGTTTTTGTTTGTTTCTTTTTTTGCAAGCATGCGGGCTTTCGAAAAGTGTGCAAACAGTCTGCAGTGAATTGCAAAAAAAAAAAAAAATATGGTCATCGAAATATTTTCTCATTAAAAGTGAAGTAAACAATCAATAATGTTTCTGAAGGTTTCATCTAAAAACGAATTATGGATTTATTTATGTATTATTATTAATTATAATATAACACAACAGCCATTCATTTAGCAGGGCGTTTTTTTAATCATACGTGGCTCCTGGTTTTTATATAATACCAATACTATTATTTGTATTCTGAATATCATATTTTTGTGCGGGCCTGTGTGGTTTCTGTGAGTCGCAGCGTGCAGTGGGGAGAGAAATGAATCGTGCAGGCGATTAGGATGCATGGAGTTGCGATGCCATGGCCACAGCGCAGACAACTGGGCTCATTCATCAAACTGCAGGCTAAACACAATAAACATTTGGAAAAGCTGCACAAATGGTCTCAATTAATATTGTTACAATTTTCGATTTTAAATGTCACAGGGATAAATTAAATAAGCGTCATTTAGATTTTTAAAAAAGGGATGAGGACATGTTACTGTTTCTACCCTTCACTTTATTCAACAGGTTTATAATATATATATATAATAATATATATAAATGCAGACGTAGCGATGTTTAAATACATTTGAACATTTTCTTATTTGTTTTAGAGGCGTGAATACAAATCTGCCTCCTCCATTGAAAGCAGCAGCCTATTTCGGGGCATTAAACAAATACATTAGAATTCCGTCACTTTATGCAATGGAGTAGATCAAATAAAGGGTCTCGGGCCACTTCATTCTCCCTCATTCACTTCAATTCAAAGTGCAAAGAATGGCTAACTTAGACTGGGCCACCAATGTAGATTTAGCCTTTTTTTCAGCAAGACAAAAAGACTGATTTTTCACAAACACATTGCTGACTGGGGAACTAGGAAACGAGCTGCGAGACCCTTTTGGAATTTAAATCCACCCCTCCCCCACGGACTGTTTGTACAACAGTGTTAGTTTTTTCTCCCCATTTGTTGTGCGCGCGCGCGCGTGTGTGTGTGTGTGTGTGTGTGTAACGGTAATTCTGACTCTGGATGATTACAGGTGCTGAAAACGCGAGGCCAGATTACAAGCTTTAATTTACATGCTGTTTATTTTTCAGTCTGATCGCGACAGTTATGGTAAAATCAGATACGCGGGACTTTTTCCAACAACATATCCTGACAGTAAATATTTACTACACACTTATACTTTCCCGCTTTGTCATATTTATATGGATGTGACATTACTTTGTTTTAATTGTTGGCCTGTTTATTGCACTTTTGTAACATGTAAATAAGAAGTCGTTGATTGTAAATTCTTCACTCAATGTAAAAATAATAATAAATAATTTGACGCTTTTTGTGATATGTGGAAACTTTACACTCAGATGTCATAATTTAGGTTCCTGTCTTACCGTTTTTAAGGACCAGCAACATAAAAAAAACATGAGGGCGTTGTTTAACTGGCGCTGTTTGACAAATAAATTCAGCATTCCCTAAAAAACGAGTAAATGGATTTAAGCCTATGTGAAAATCAGTTTGCATTAAAAGTAGTTACTGCAAAATAAAGGATGCCAATGTTCTAATATTCAAAGTCTTTAGCAGGAGTTTATTCTTACATTACCAGTAATTGTATCTGTGAACCCTGGTATTCTGTAATTCCATTAATTCCTGTACATTTTCATAAAGCTCTTCACCCATAATGCAAGTAAAACCTGTAGTTATTTCATGTACATAGCATCGGTATGAACTCTGTTGACTAGTCTAAGTCTGCATTGTCCTTGTTCTACCTAACTATGTTTCACTTAGACAAAGAAGAAGGTCATCTGAGGCAGGGGATGAAATATAGGCCACATGTAAAACCCCAATGTTGTAGTTTAATTAAAATAATTCATTAAAGTGGAGGCCCAAGGTAATTAGCATGTATAATTTATGATTTGCTTAATGCATGCAGGCAGTGGCCTCTGCAATAAACTCAACTTAACCTCAAGTAGGGAACTGATAGGAACAGGGTGCTGTTATTTACTGTGTTTATTGTTTGGATATTTGTCAAGAGGAAGCAAGTGTTTCATAAAACCCCGGCCGTTGTCTGGCTTCCACTGCACAAAACACCTTATTTGTTTACACATTTATCTTGTGGATTTATACTCACTCATAAGAGAAGCTGTCAGATTTGTTATGAAGAAAAGAGATTAGGACGTGCTCTCACTTTGTTCTGTTCTGTTTTATTAATTGGTGTAAATATATATATATATATAAATATCAATGCTGGTCAGTTGTGTTGAAAATAGTTTACACTGGCTCTTTGAGCTGACAGAATGAGGACATATAAGGGAGCTTATCCTCTCTCCCCACAGCATGCTGTCAGCGCTTACATTCAGAAGGAGCGAGATAATCAGTGATAGACAAAAGTTACATTAATTATGCTCTGCAAATGTGTCAATCCCTGACAAGCACTTGACATTTTGAAGCATGGCCAGTGGCTATATTTTATCATATCTTGAAAGTACATGTGGTTTTTAAAAATAAAAACAACAAAGTAAAACAAATATTTTCAGACGGAGCTGTGGACCATGGTAAACAGGTTTATTTTTGTAGTAAATAGAGCAGCGTGGTGCTCTCCTGGGCAACTGCCTAACTATAAATCTAGATATGAGAATATACAAACTTTGTATATTATATTATTATCATTTTTATCAGTGATCATCTGTTTTTCATTTCAATGATATGATATTCTACAAGTGAAAGTGGTGCGTCTATGGTTAAGTGATCAGTCATCATGTGTGACTCCCAGGCTAAATACATTACATGGCTGTGTCAGAGGGCAAAGGGCCGGTATAGTGGGCAGCTGGAGGGAAAGGCAGGGGAATGCAGTAGCATTCAAGGCTAACTCAGCCAAACACCCATGTGTGCATGAAATTAGAGTGTCAACATCTGATTCATGCTGCTGGGTGGTGACTGTGAAACAAATTATGGCAGCGGGTGGCAGCGGCAAAATTCCACTGAGCTGCAGCGTGTAGCGGTTACATGGATGGCGCAGCAGTCAGAGACTCATTTTTATGAACTTTGATTACTTTTTTTATGTGATAAATTTAAAAGGTTCTCAACATAAGTAAAATATGTTTTAGAAACCTGTGCCTTTTTAAGCAGGTGTCATAAAGGAGATACAATGGTTTTAGGAAATGGGGTGATAATGGTGATCTTGTTACTCAAGATAAGGATGCATATTGTGGCAGACAAGGTGTGAGGAACAAATGAATAAGTTCCCATTTCATAACATTAGCAAAACGCTTTATCTAGGAGTTTTATGCCCAGAAAACAATAAAAGATGAACATTTCTAAAGAAATTTTCCTCTTCATGATGTTTCTTCCCCTTTTTTCTTATGTGTATCATATGTTACAGGTAAACACGTCCTTTCAGGACACCAATGTCACAGTGTAATGACAGTTGCTAACATATTTGCATCGATGTATGTTCTGTATATGTATGTGTGTATGTATGTATGTATGCATATGAGTCTCCTGTTATTGGCGGCAGCGTGTGTGCTGGACAGGTTTAGACAAGGCGAGACAGACATCCAACAGAAAACTGTTCATCAGATTTCAGGCTCCAGCTTTGTCATCCTCTACCTCCAGCCATTACGATCGACACCTCACACAAACTTCTTCATTTTGTCATCAAAGTGGGTTTAACAAGTGGTTAAAATCCATGTTCAAATTAACAACAGTAAAAAATTCTAATTTTATGACTTGAACTTCAAATACCGTACGTTTATATTATTATTCCCCAATGTTAAATTTTGCATTCCTGCGGAAGGTGTGTTCTAGGAGCCAAACGTTTCTGCTCTGTTCCAGCTTGTCGAGTCTAGTGAATCTGTTGCACTTGCAGCATTTTGGATAATTATATTTATTATTGATTTCAAAGAAATCCTGCCGCTAGAGTTTGACCAAATGCTTGTTCATACAGAACCAGAGTGTGGGAACCTCATACAAACAAGCTTCTTTAATGAAGGTACTTAACAAATTTGACACTACAATGTTTTTGGTTTTCAAGCTCTTTAGCTCATAGGTGTGAAAACTATGACGGATTGTGTGGATTTTAGCAGCCTGCTATTTCCCCTTTTAAATGTGGCACGAAAAGCTGATTTACCACCTTCTCTGAGGATCCTATCATAAGTCCAGCCATAAACTAACACTTACACATGACTTCAAAGGTGCACTAGGTAGCAGAGGTGAGAAAAGGGCCCACATCCACTCGGGGCCAGTTCCTTCAAGAGATGAGATAGATCTGATTAGCAGGAGTGTGCAGCCGGGGCCCCGTGAGGCAGCAGCTGGAGGAGCGCTCCCCACGGGAGTAGGGAGAGGTGTGAGTTTTGACAGCTCCCCTCTCTCCCCTCTGGATACCGCAGGGTCAGGGCAGCCTCGGCGGGTCCAGGCTCTATGCTGGATAGGAAGTCAGCGGTAATTGCCATTCAGCCAGTGGGACAGAAACAGAGGCAACAATAATCAGCGAAGAACACACAGCCCATTTCCTCTTTTGTCTGAACGTGACTCAGGAAGGATGCTACCTCCTCTCCAACGGAGCAAAGATGCGATAAAGTTCTCGCAGCCTTGCAGGAATGGAGGAGAACTGTGCACTTGGAGCCTTTCCCTATCCTGCAGAAGACCCAGATGGCTGCTTGTTGTTGCATAACAAGGCTGCATTGTTTTGTTAATGTAACTTCATCTGTCTTTGATGTAATCTCATGTTGTCATGGCCAGTGTGAAAATCCCTATTAAGTGCATGATCCTGCACTATGCTCATTGTGATTGTGATAATCTTCCGCTTTGAAATCCCACTTTGTTCCTTTGTTTCTTTGTTGGCAAACACAATGCGAGGTTAATTAGCAGCTACTGGTAACCTCTGCGTTCCTGGATCTAAGCTAAGTGTACTCTTCAGCGGGAAACGCGGCCGCTGACACTAACAAGACCAAACACAAGGCCTTGAGCCAATTGAAAGTAAGCAGAATACAAGCACAGCAGCAACTTAATCCCTTTCAGACGAGCACACAGGCCTCTTAAAATATCCACTGTAATTCTTTCTTCACGTCATTAATTGCTCTCATCGTTGTTTCCTCTCTTTGACTGAAAACACACGGAGAATTGATTAAACCGCAATCGCGTCAGCAGGCTGTGTATTCGCAGGAAAGGTTGCGGCGATCAAGTTTATCAAACATGAAATAACCTTAATGTGGTTATTATCTGATTCCACAGAGTGTCACTGTGTAATTTTCGGTTTCTTCCGTGGCAAAGAAACTCACAGAACAGTGCATTTATCTGTAATATTGCCCTTCCGCCACTTCAGATCTCATCCCATTCCCTGGTGGTCTAATTTATGTTAAGTCACAAACCTCCCCTATGGCTGTTTTGAAATGTTCAGAATGGAGACTGTGTGCTCCAGGTTTATGCCAGCGCTACAATCCCCTGTGTAATTGTTCTCTATGGGAAAGCACATCTCAGTGAAACCATCTGCAAGTCCATGGGGCAGTTTCCTAAGAATGAGTGGACTTCTTAGGGGGGTCCACTGCAATCCAGTTTCTCTTGTGAAGCAAGTAATTAATTCAAATCTCAGGAAGTCAATAGCTGCCTGGATCAGAGGCATGTAGCACACAGCTGCTGATAGCACCGAACACGCTGCTTGTCTTCTCAGGAAGCGGCCAAACAAAAAGGTTACACCCGTACAAGGCTCAGATAACACCACCGTTAAACTGGGAGTTTTGTGCACTCCTATCATAAGTCATTGATCTGAACTGTAACCATAATAAGAGGCGCCATTACGCCTGGGAAATGAGGTCTTTGTGGGTGATGTAATGTACTGTCATTAAACAAAGTTCTGCGGGTCCTTTAGTTAGATAGTTTTATCATTTGTTGGATTATTTCTGGAAAGTTGGAAAAATATATATATATATGTTAAGACATTTCATTTCCTATAGAGTTTATCCCATTTTCCCATCTGCATTTCCCAGAATCCTGTGTGAAAGAGCCTCCGTGTGTGGCAATTTTTATGCACAAAATAGTGGTGTTCCTCTCGTACTTTTTTTTTTTTTGGGGGGGGGTCATTAAATTTATTTGCAAACACACAGAATGATGAAATGTGATGAAAGAGCCAGGACAGCACTTTAAGAACCACAAATGAACATAACTTGCCTGCTGCATCCATCCTTCTTTTCAGTGAGCTGCAAAGTAGAACAGATGAGAAGAAGGACTTTACACTTGAAGCTGAGCGACTGATTTTCAGAATAATTTCCGGTGTCAGACTCAGTTTTAAAGCTAAAATCGAGGCGCCGTCTCTTGCTCTTGACAGCGTGATCTCTGAGATGTTGGTACAGATATCGGCAGGAGAGACAAAGCTTGACGTGTACAGAGTGAAAGTCTGCTTCACAGGCAGCGAACTTCCCTCACGCCTCCTTCTTGAGACGGTGCAAAGCTGGGCTAAGTGCCTTGCTGGGCAGCTCCCCACAACTCATTGTTATCCAACCCATAGAGGAAGCTACTGCTGTGCTTCCAGCCTGTCTCTGACAACAAGTATAAATAAGGATCTAAATGACAAACAGAGGAATGCAAGCCTGTGTGTCACGGTGAGCCTCACAGAAGAACTCCGCAATGTTCACCTTAATGACTCTGTCAAAGGGAGCATGCAATGGTTGGCTAATTTCTTTTCTTTGGCATCATTAGATGACACTGCAGTGGACAAATGTGTGTGTGTCTGTGTGGTTGATGAGCTTTTTCTTTGCTTTACAACTCAAATACCAGAAACGAGGAAAGACACACATGTGGCGCAGGTTACTTGAACTGATAGAAACTAAATTGCCAGTAATTCCAATATAACAGCTTGTTCTTTTGGTGTGTATCTGTACGCCGAGAGATGATAAACATGTTGAGAAAAATTCCTGAACGCAGAGTGATTGACGCCGTGTCTGCGCCCCGCAGCAACAATATTACAAGTCTTATTTATGATTCACATGTTCGGTGCGTGTAAAGGTCATGATGGATTCAGCTGGATTTAAAACGTTGTCAAACATCATCATTAATTTTTCGTATCAGGGGAAAAATAAACATTGTCGTCTGAATGTGATTTTTCCAACAGCGACAAAAGCCCAAGTCTCTTTCCACTTGACCTTTGCTGGTCAGGAGCTCTGCTTCTTACTTGAAGTGTGTGTTGTGCAGCTTGATTGAGGGTCCTCAAACATATCAGGAAGTTATGAGTCCACCTCCTTCTGGCCTCTCGCCAAACCCTCACGGGTTTGGCGAGAGCCTTGTGCAGGGCTGGAAAAGGGCTTGCCCTTCTGGCCACAAATCAGCAGGGAAAGCAAGCTCGTATCTTCAAAGCGTGGGGTGGGGGGGGGGGGGGGGGGGGGGGGGGGGGGGGGGGGGGGG
>JAUMHF010000023.1:11862420-11900175 GCA_032359275.1 Microctenopoma steveboyesi | reverse complement strand
GTTTATTAAAAGGGTGGGCGCCCCCCCCCCCCCCCCCCGTGATTTACAACCCCCACAGAGATGAAGTTAGGCACAGCCACTGTCTCTGCACCTGGACCTTTATCAAGCGGCCAGGATGAGCTCTTTGCAGAAGACATTCAAATGTACAAGGAGCAGATTAGGCTGACTCAATCTTCTTTTTCTTGGAGAGAGAGGAAAAAGAAAGAGAACCGAGTGACTTCAAAAAGACCTCTTTCCCCCTGCTTCTTGAATGAGTGAAAGGGGTTGGGAGTGAAAACAGCCTTGTGTATTCAAAGTGCTAATTCACAACTTATTCCTCTAATACACTCATGAAGCACTTTTAATTGTGTTAGTTCGCATTCCAAAGACATGTTTGTAGCTTTTAATTGGAGGTCTCTTTGAAATCATTGAAATGTATGACTTGTGGGGCCAACTTAAACAGTTCTCATGTGCTTGGCTTGGAGGCTTGCTGCTTTTCATTCCAAGGTCTGGGTGGCTACTGGGAAAAAAAAACAATGTTTAAATTCTATATATATTTAATATTATGTTTGCTTTTTATTTTCATCAAAGCTTTTACCAAATGTTTTGATAAGTCGTTATAGTAATGGAAAATGTGCTTCTTCATTTGTGCCCCTGTGAAATATTTGTTAACGTATAGAGACAATAAAAGTTTTTAAAGAACCATTAGGGCAACTGTAAATGACAAACGGCAGCAGTAAGTTAAGATTACTGAAAATATTTGATACAAATATTGTTTTTTTAAATTAAATTGTGGGAGCAACTGAAATAAGCTGTTTAGATTTTTTTGCAGGATATTCTGCTGTTATTTTTTTTTTCTCGAATGATTAGATCATGTATGAGTGGACTATAAACTTAAAAAGCCATCGATGAGGGTGTGTGTGCTTGTGAGGACGGAAGAGGTTACAGCATAGTTCTCTGCCAATCTTCACACACGTCTACAGCATTCAGTACACTTTGGCAATCCCCGTAGATCTGAGTTACTTTTTTCAGATAAACTATGGACGGACCTCTTTCTCCTTGAGTGAATTCTTTCTTAAGCCATTCTGCCTTCCTCTCCTGAATCATCCTTTAATCCAGAGAAAAGGCCCCAAGAACTGGCTGTCATTTAATTCTGCCACTGCCAGGACTCTTAGCTTAAATAAAGTCAGTGTAGCATGAATCTAATTCTGTGGATGTATGGGCCTGGGATGGTGAATGTTGCGTCTGGAGAGCCAGTGCTCTCAAAACCTCCGTGCGAATGCCTGGCGACTGCACAGTTACCAAAGTGAAAGGACCACCCACTTAGGGTTGAGAGGGGATTTGAAGCTTCCCTGCCTGCTCATTCCTTTCCAGGCCTTTCTGATACTGTTTGTAGCTCATCCAATTGTGCCCCTCTTAACGTTACTCTATAGCTTTCTGAAAGTAAGCTTCAACTGTCAGTCTTTCTTTCGGGATGATATCTTGTGTGTTGATACATCTTTGAGGATTTTCTCATTGCTTTAAGTAAACTTTATTAAATCCTGTTAATAGTTCATAACAAACAGAGGCAACTCAAATATTGATTTTAGACTTTGGGCTTTTACTTTTTAGCACAGCATATGCTAATGTGCTGCCCCAACACAAATTCTGTACCTCACTTTATGAATTTTGGGTTGACATTTCCGTAAATATATATAATGCATTGTCCTTCACTTAGGAGATCTAACATTTCGAAATCTCTAGAAAGAAATTGCCCCTGTCATTTATATTTCCGTGCATCGTGCACGGTGTCCCTGGGGCTTCTCTCCCCTTTTTTGCCAGTTTTCTTTGAGGTCTTGTATATTTGGATTTCCCGCTTCACTGCTCCACCCCAACATGTTCATTTCCAACTGCCCATCTCCATTTACAACCTGTTTTTATCAACTTTTTTCACAAAGCACAACAAAACAAAGGGAGGGGATGGTCGCTGCTTGTGGGGGGCTAACACAGCTAAGAACATTGTCCATGAACTTCTCCTCATCTCCATCCCCCAGTGTTATAGACAAACAATCCATTCCATATTCAGTGGAAGGGGTCATGGCGTTAACAGAGGGAGGAATGCTTTGGGGAGAAAATATTGTTCAGCAATGACACAGAAGTAATTTGGGTCTCACTGAGTGATTTCATCAGGGCCTTTTGTTGCCTCAAAGTGTTTGACCCAGAGGTCCCTGTCAGCCCTGTTGTTAATGGGAGCCAGAGCAGAGTGACAGGCCCAGAAAGTAAAACATTTTACTACTAATAGCAGGCCTCCAGAGGCTTAGGCATAAATATTTAAGCTCTTCTCCCTTGTCCCAAATACTGGGGGGGTCTCCATGGTGCATTTATCTATAATGCAAGAAAAAGAGCAAATATATCCGCTGGATGCTACTAGACCAGCTTGTTGGCATTTGTTTCTTTGCTTTGTTAAAGGGAGTGAGAGTGTTAACAAAAACATTTTAAGCAAGGAATCCAAAGTGAAATGGCAGCGTAACCTCGTCAGGCTCCTCAGTGCTGCAGAACAAACTAAAATAACTACAACGGCAGTCCTCTGTAAGGTCTGAGAAGATTCCCCTCAAATATAGTTTGGCATGAAGAAAAGGTACTAGCTCTGGCCTATTTCTCAAAGTAAACTTCATTAAAAAGGCTATGTGGCTTGTGAAGGTGGTCTGACGTGCCTTGAATGATGGTCTCCACAAACAAAGCTGCTACACAAGCCATCGAATTATCTCTGTCAAACTTTGGCGTAATCTGAGCTGATCCTCTTAAAAAAATTTAAATGAAAACATTTGCACATCAATGGCTTCCATGGCAACATTGTGTGTATTCTTCTTTGGGGTGCCTCTTTAACACTGAGCTTTAGAAAAGCACATCTCCCCTGTTGTGTTGACAAACAACAAAACAAACAATATTAAATGGAGGCGCTGAAGTTTTTCACATCACTGATGGATAGAGGAATCTGAAAAGGCTGAAGGAACCCGAGCTGAATGAACACTCGAGTTTGAGACTTTGGTAATTATATGATGGGTGCTCGGGATGTGTCATTATACACAGGCTATAAACCAGACTGAGAGCTTTCTGGATAACATAACCAAGGTTGTGAGAGCGAATTTAATGCAGGACCCTTCATAAGTATTCACTGAGCCTCCTCATCAGTACGTTACAGATGCATATTATTGCTCTCCATGGTGAGGCCTGCGAGGAGCAGCTCGCCTCCTAGTGGCAGAAAATAAGTCAGCCCACATGAACTGAACATCATCTCCCTGCTCAGGCTTGACTCCTTCACCCGAGCAGCTCATGTTGCCTCTGAATATATTATAACAGAAACTCTGGCATTTTTGTGTTTATTGTTGCAACAAAATGTGATTATGTTTGTGAAAATAATGGCGTTTCCGTACTGCTTCCTCTGCATTCTGGGAAGCGGGCTCTGTATTAATATAGCTTGTGGCCTAATTGAGTTTTGGATGGTAGAGTAATTAATTTGTGGCTAATAGGCACAAACACGAGAAAACAAACTTCTTTACTTTAAGCTCAGGCTGTACATGCATCTAAGTAAGTAATGTAAATTATGCAGGATGTGTTGATTATTCTGACAACAAGGTTTTTGTAAGAGGTGCTTTACAAGATTACTCCTTCCTGGCATTTTATCAATTGTACACTTGCATAAATAGGTTGTGCTGCAGATTTGAGTTATTAGTCTGCTTTGCTCTAACAAATACTGTGCACTGATTAATGGCACGGCTTGTTTATAAGCGAGCTAATATTATTCATTTTACCATGTAGTCTGTTTAATATGCCACAAATACACTCCTCTAGTTTGGACCATGAAGCACTACAATACAAATAGGAATCTTTACCAAAAGACTAAAACTGTGACTTTTAGAGATGGCGTAACAGAATTAGCATCCGTGTCTCTGTGTTTACACCTAAAGACAAAACAGGACTCACAGGCAATGTTTTAAAGTTAATTATACTTTTTCTGTTCTTTAAATCTTCACTTTCATCTGGAGCTTCCCCAGAAGAAACTGGATCTCTGATGCAACACATAAGAAGATTTGGAGCCTTGTAACTCTGCTGCAATCTATGCCTGCAAACTGATAGCTTACAGAAATAGAGCCCCCCTGGTCCTCAGCTTAAAATGTGCTTTCATCAGCAGAACATCAATTAAGAGTTGGAAACAAAATGTCACCTTGCCGTTTCAGGGGAGAAGGCTTCTACCCTCAAGCTTTCGTTTAAAAAAACTTTTAAATCTTTCTTATGGTAATTTCCCCATTGTACTGTGTGCTAATACCATCTTCATTTACTGGTGTGTTAATTATATTTGCAAAGTTTTAAAGCTCAAAAAACCAATTACAGCTAAATGGCTGTACTAAAAGATGTCAGTATTCAAACATGCCACCGTTAATCTAAGTTATGTATTAGCAAATGTTATTCTTCCTACACAACCAACAACAATTAATTAAAACCAGTTGGGAGAATTCATCACAACTATAAGGGGATAACAAATGTAAAGATATTAAATTGCTACAGCTACTTTAAAATAAACTTGACTTTGATGTAAACGCTCCAACAAACACACAGAATCCTGACAAAAGGCCTTCTCCAGCTAATTAGCTAATGAAGAAATTCAAGCAATATGCCTAGAGGACTGTTCTTCTGTTACATGAATAATTTTCACAAACACAGACTTCACACTCGAGTGACGCACGTGGCTAAAGATTAAAGGATACCGCGTTTCTATTACATTCACCATACAACAAATCCCAACAACAGTTTTTATGCAAAGTGGATACAGTAGCATGTGTGAGGTCAGGCCCCTCTATTCATTTTATCTGAAGATTGGTCCAAATAATGGCTTTTAGTCCTTTATTAAAAGCAGGATGCATATGAGACTATGCTGATGTAGAGCTGTGCTGCATATATCAGCCGAGTCCTTCCTATGTGATAATTCTCCAAAGTTAAACAGCCATAAAAGGCTTGAGAACTCTGACCTTCACAATCTAACTAAGCAAGAAGAGCCAATGATGTGGAACAGACCCGTCGCAGCACTCACATGATGATAAACTGTGTTTCAGCTTTGCTAAAAAATAACTGTATGTCTTCTTTGACATATATAGCGGCAGCATTTCAATACGATCCCAATTTATTTTGCACTAAAATGGTTTATTGTCGGCTATAAAGCATATGCGGCAGGAGGCGGAAGGACGAGGCTGCTTCAGTGCAGTGACTGTGTCTCAAAGGCACATTGTTCTCTGCGCAGCTCAAGAGCGCGTCTCAGTGATGTGCCTCAGCTCCACAAGAAGGCCGTAAAAACTATCAAAACTTATAAACCTTATCATTAGTCTGCCTCTTGTCACTCATTCCTACTACGTTACTCACAGTTAGCTGTTTTTCTTCCGCGACTTTCTACAAACTTATGAGAAACTTCTATTGTGAATGGAAATTTAGTCACAACAAAAACTAATTTGATCTCATAAGAGGTGTTTTACAACAACCCACCACCGCCCCAGCCGCCACAAATTCAATTGAATTTACAGACATTTAAGCAGTATTTGTCACTTTCTGTCAAAAAGTTATTACAGAGAATAAAAATGGGGGAAAAAAATAGATTTTGCTTGTTGTGAGACACTGTCATGATACAGGGTCATTTACAATCCTATAACATATTCAGACACTGAGCAGATGAGCGAGCGATACATCTTTCACCGTGCCTGCCCTTCACACTTGTCATAGCAGCGCCATAAACAGCATCCATAACAATCGAACCCACAGAGGGAAAACCTCCAATATGCAGAGGAGCCTGGAGCTAGGATAATACTTTGCTAAGAAATTGATATGTTTTTCAAGTGGTGTTGTAAAAAACATGAAAAACACTGTTCTTGTGACAAGCGATACATTCTCAGCAGGAATTGTACTGTGCGGCAAACAGCCCTATAATTAATGAATAATGTAGTGTTTAGCGAGAGCGTACTATTATTTGTATACTTGGTAGAGGAAATCTATATGGGTATGCAATTAATCATAATTAAGAAGATTTTGACAAGAGCTTGGGGACAGAGCAGACAAAGCCTCCTTCTATATTCCCACGGAGGACACTATGAAATGATGGGAGAGGCATGCAGGCAGCTAATGAGATATGTTTCCAGTAGGTCTTGTTATGGGCTTTGGTTTCCTCTGTGTTAAGGGAGATCATTGAGGGTTACAACCGCTGGCTGGAGAAAGGATGATGCACACCTCCTTGTTTCTCTAAACCTCCTCCATAGATCCATTACAGTGCACTTCACAAGGCTAAGTACCATTTAATTTAGTCGCCCTCCCATATTTATCTTCTGCTCGTGATTTATGGGGTTGGAATCTATGCGCTGCAAATGCTGGGTCTCTCTTTTCTATGTTGGCACACAGAATTTCACGCCATGTCCCGTGAACAGCTCTTCCTTCTTCTGATTAATTGTTAGTGAAATTAGTAATGCGTATCATAATAATCGTTTCATAATCATTTATTTGTGTATGTTTGTGTTGTTTCTGGTGGGGGGGTTCCAAGTTAGCCACGGTATCGTAACATAATCCTGCAGAACCATAGAATGAAGCTGCAGGTCAGTGGTGAACTCCAAAGATCAAAAGTCCAAAGATCTCTGTGAAACCATTTCACTGCCCTGCACATACCTGCACTTGAGACATAAACACATTTTATTTTATCTTTATTTTTATCCAATAATAGTGCTTATTTTTAATGAACCAATCACATCATATTTAACACCTATTATGTACGTGCGTCCTCATGTATGTGATTTATAAATAATCCATCTTTGAATTGTACATTGATACCATTCAATCCCAACATTGCCCTGATAGATGATTATTTTACAGCATATCCATATGAAACACATTGAGACATATTAGGCTGAAACTGACGTTGGTCTCAGCTTTGTTGAGTTATTGTCTTTTTGACACATGTAATACCAGCAGGCTCTATTGTACTTACAACCAGATGAAAGGTGTGAACACATCCTGAAATCATACAGCTAGAAAGAAAAACACAGATGAGACAGACGTCAGTGACTTTAACACGAAAAGAGAAAAGTTTCTGGATTACAGGAGCTTGTCAGTACCTGTGTGTGTGTGTGTGTGTGTGTGTGTGTGTGTGTGTGTGTGTGTGTGTGTGTGTGTGTGTGTGTGTGTGTGTGTGTCGCTGGTCAAAGGTGCGGAGAGTTTACTGATTAAAGTCCTAAGGCTCTTCAAAGTCCAAAGAGGCGCCCCTGTGATAAGTGACCTCCACCTCAGTCCACCTCTTTCATTTTCCTTTTGAAAATGAAATTAACTTGTCTGTGTGTCTCTGCGCTGTTAGTTAATTACCCTTCTCGAGCAGTGTTGAGAAAGCGGATGACAAAGTGAGCATACCATCTGCAGCAGCTGCTCACTGGAGGCCAATGCCCCGAGAGTATGCATACTGTCCTGACACTGGCATTTCTCACTCCTCCCGTCTGGAGCAGTAACACCTCTGGTTTAATAATTTAACCATCTCTGCAGCACAAGTCACCAGCCATCATCCACAACGATGGCCCGAGGAGGAATGGCCCCGAGGCGGCATAGTTTACACATGTTCCATTTGATTCATATGGCGTAACTGGAGACACAATTTTGTTCAAAGGAAGGGAAAGAAAAGCGTTTTGATTATTGGTCACCGCATGGTCCAGTTATAGAAAGCTGTCACTTGCTGCATTGCACTAGATTATGAAGACCATTACATGCAGTGAAAGAGTGGAGATGTGCTGAGTGATCTGGAGAGCTGTCCCACTTGGCGAAGTGCTGAATTGTGTTTGATTTCATAAATAATTGCAGTCATTGGGGACACACATTGTTTTAGGCTTAACTGTGTTGTTTACCCATGCCACATGTCTGAGGGAGAGACACTGTTGTGGATACACATCGCCCTCAAGGAATCTTACCAAGGGCTCACGGTTGGCAAGTGTATTAAAGGATTTTCCTGTGTGTGTGTGTGTGTGTGTGTGTGTGTGTGTGAGGGAGAGTACTTAAAGGGGGAGAGAAAAACAACATGCATCTAGTACTTGAGGTATTTAGGCGAAGCTGTAAGCAAACATATCCGTAGCTAATGAGGCTTGGCATATGGAGTAATGATTGAAATTCATCATAGCTCACTGTTGCTCCAGTGCGGGAGTGTTATGCTCCATCACTTAGACAACCACTAAGAGAATCTTTTTCCTGCTCCAGTGTTAACAAATTAATCGACACGTATGTGGGCCAGAGAGAAAGTTAAAAAGAAAGGTGATTGATTGTTCCCTCGCTGCCTTCCTGTCAGCTTGGTTTCTGTCAGCAGAGGATACATGAAAGATGGAAACTATCAACGCCTCTGGCCCAAATCCCACTTTGCGCTTGCAAACGTAGAAATTCTTCGAAAATAACAAAACGCAAGAACTTTTTCCAGTCCTCGTGACCCCAAGAGTTTTCAAAATAAGAAGGAAGAAGACATTTCTTTTGGAGGAGGTGTGGCACTCACTTCTGCATTTGTTCATGAGAGCCGTGTGAGGAAGTCTCTCTGGTGAATTGTGTGTGTATTTTCGTGTACAAATGTGTAAACTCGCACTTGTGTATGTGCTGCGGAGAGCCGAGAGGAAGACGCAGAGGAGAGAGAGAGAGAGAGAGAGAGAGTTGCTGAGGTGTTTATGCTTCCTCTACCAGTGTTTGGTGCTGGAGATGAAAGAGACTGGAGGTGGAGGTGTGGGTGCAGGTGCTTGAATCTTTACCTGAGTGTTTCTTTGCGCAGTGGAGGGACTGCTGTGTCCCTATTATTGGCGGGTGCAGAGAGCTCAACAGTCCCAGCCACCCCTCACAAACAGCAGCACGGTGGAATCGGCACCGTGCCAATTAGGATGGAGCAAGCAAACATATGCCTCTCTCAAAATATCCTGATGAAAGTGCATATTGATGTCATAAATTAGAGGGGTACAATAGATTGTTGGGTGTTTGTGTGTAAATGTTTAATTAACCTGCTTGCCGACATCACTGCTGTGCTTTGCAGTTAAGGAATCAATCTATTTAGCAACCCATTTAACAATACACGGCCTGCCTTGTGTGACACATTCACTGGGGACAAGCGAGCAGTTGTTAATGTCTCCAAATTAACAAAGCCATTAACCCAAGTGATAATGGTCTGTTCTGTGCGTGTGTGCAGGTTGTCCAAGGACGATAACTCTGTATAAAACCTTAATCTAAGTGTCTGTATTTTAATGATTACAGTTACGTGTAAACCAGTCTAATGGCCGAAGAAGGTAGCGTCTAATGTTGATAGTAATTAAAAGCGTGTTCCCGTATTGTCCAACCGCAGCACTTCGTTTTCAGTGATTCAAACATTTAGCCAGCATTTCATGATTGCATGTGGACATCTTCATTTTAGCGCCTATGAAGTTGGCCGTATTTTCTTGTCTCCAGTGGTACACCCTTTAACAGAGAACAGACTGCAACCCTCCCTCCTCTTTTGCAGAGATCACAGAACACAGAGGGGGCCGTGATGACCCCATCCCAGAGGAGCCCGCTGTTTTGCCTGCAAGGTAAAGAGCTTGGATGCAGAGGAGTTTTTTGATTTAATCACCGTGCTCCACAGTGCACAATGTGTACTAGGAGGAGATGGCAATTATAACGCCCAGGCCGGCCTGCTGTCCTGCCCATGCGGTGATGTTCTCCCTGGGGCGCTGCGGGGAGACGGTGGCAGGGGCACCACCACCATGAAAGAGAGCAGAAATCCCCCTGCAGACACACCAGGCTCATCGCTCTGCACTAAAAGCCAACGCCGAGCTGTATGACTGGGGCATGCCACGCTTAGTTAGCGCCTCCGTTTGAGCAGAATAAACACTTCAAAACAAGGTGTACAAGGAGTATTTTTTTGTGTTCTCTTTTGTGTGTACTTTTCTGCCAATCCAGAAAATCCCAACACCGCATTGACCCAGTTTACAATGCCGCGTCAAATCGATTTGATTACACAGCTTTGTGTTCAGCGGTTTTTACATTTTCTTTAATCCTCTTATTAATGCCATTCTCACAGTCCAGATTGAAAATGCCCTTTTGATTGTATTGTTTATACTAAGAGGAGAGGATATGGTATTATGATACAATATTGATATTTCCATAAATAAGTACGAGCGCCGGCTCTCCCACATACTGCACTTGTCAGACTTTTTCACACTGAGAGGAACTAGCTCAACAACTTTTCATATTGGATCAATCCTACAAGGAATATTGTTGTTTATTGGCAAACATCCTGACACATCATCATACACAATGAAGCGGGCATGAATAATTAATGTCCTCTCATACAAAATATTCACTTGCACTCCAGTGGTGTTTACTCCCCTGCAGACATCCATACTGAGGATAACCTCTGCTGTTTAGAGGAGCTCTGCGTTTTCACTTCTCTGCTGCTGAATACTGAGAAGTTACAAGAGACACAGTAACAACATAAAAGCTGCGAGAAATAGATCAGTAAATACACAGCAGTACTGTTTAAAGAGTGGCTCGAAAAACACTGCCATTGTGTTTCTGGAACTAGGAAAAATACTGCAGTGCAGCTGAGGAGCGGTGACTGCAGAGAGACGGAGGCTCACGATGAGTTCATAACGGGCTTGATTTTAGGCTCAGAGGCCACAATCATAATCATATTAAATGTTTTTATTAGCCTATATTAGCCTAATTCTTCAAGCTTCATTATTTAACGCTGTCGTGTTTTTGGGGATGTTAACACGGGTTTTGGTTTGAATTTGATTTGGCACCGCTTCCTGCATGTATGGGATTATTCCTTCAGGATTCTGAAAAGTTACCTACATGTATTTTCAGCAGCATGAGTTATGCCTCTTATTGTTCATACCTATTCCACATTTGAACACATTCATATTAAAGTCAGTGCCTCTGGTTTAGGGCAAAACCAACACATAAGTGAATGTTGTATACCTTAGCGAATGTAACCCAGTTGGCTCCTGTAGACAGTGTACAGCTGAATATTAAAATGGTGACTGACTGATGGAAGACGGTGCAGCCCTTGGGAGACGTCTTTTTGGAAGAAATGACACTCCCCTTGTAACTGTCTCGGAAGTCAATCCTATCACACCGGCAAACTCAGAAGTTGCTTCCCTCATTTCTTTTATTTCCCCCCGTCTCCGCATTCAAAATCATTCCCACAGCCTACAGCTATGAGCGCAGACTTTTAGTGTACGTCCGCTCTAGACGGGAAGTGTGGGGGACGGGGTGCATCCTGGGCCACCTTCACCAGGGAAAGTGACAGCCTGGATAATTGGCACTAATCAAGCGACTCCCTGTATTGAGAGAATGCAACTCTCTGCACTGACAGGGGAACAGGGTTGACCCACAGAGGTAGCGCCCAAGGCCCTTAACTGTGCTACAATATATTCTGTCAATCCACGCTGTGTGACAGACGTCATCCATCAGCACCATCCCTCTTTTGGTCAATATGCAGGAAAAAGAATAAAGTCAGAGATAGGGAAAGAAAGGGAGAGGGGGTGGTGCGAGAGGGGAGAGAGCAAGAGAGACATTTTGTATTTCACATCAGAACTCGGATGTTATGGAGAGCACACTACATTATTCTTTTTTATAATTTCTCTCACAGCTATTGCTTTGAATTACAGAGGACTTTTTGTCAAGAGCGAGAAGGAGATGAATCAAAAATTCATCTGAAGAAATTCTGCATAGGGTGAGCCGAATATACCTCTGGTGGAGCCAACATTTGCAAAAGTTCTATCTCCTTAAGCAATTATTAGCGGTGATAGTTTGACATGTACAAGAGTTGTCAACAACTGACTTTAAACAAAGTACAAAGCAGAAGTAAACACTGCCTTGGGCAAAATTAACTTGGGGGACTAGCCTCCTCATGAATTATAAATGACTATCTATTACTGCAGTGAGTGATGCTATCAGGAGGCTTCATTCGCTGGAGCAGACTAACCTATTTTCAATATCTCTAAAAGTCAAGTGACAGTGAGGCGCCGAAGAACGCAGTTCAGGGAAAAATGAGCCTGTTATTTAGTAAACGAGTTGTGTAATTTCTAAATTGTGCCAAACTAACCGTGGAATATCCTCGGGGGTTTGTGTCGTCTGCTATAAATGTTTGCTGCCATTCACTTGCAAATTAATTTCCTTCGCAGAGCGCGCTTTAATCCATCTAATTAGCAAAGTGGCCGATGCATTAAAGCCCATGTTCTATTGTTAAAGTCCTCACCTCCCTGCTGCTGTCTGGAAGTAATTGAAATCTGAGTTTATATTAAGTCAGCATCATTTTGGCTAAATGTGTCCCCTGAATGTCTCTGTGTTCACGTCTCAGGAGAAAAAAAGAAGTTTGAACTCAACCACACAAAAAATCCACAAGTTCAGAGAATTTCCTCTTTACATACCTTCAGAGTATTTCCTTTGTCACAAATCTCTAGATGAAAACCAGCACATCTACCGACCTGAGATGACAAAGATGAGGGATTACGGAAGCTCCCCGACGCAGCCACGCAGCAGCCACGAGGAGTGAGGCTGGTCAACATTGATCACAGACAGCAGCGTGTCCTGATGAGGGACTCGTGCTCGCCTGTGCCTCGTAGGCTTTGTTTCAGAAAGGTGTCGAGATGTCTGGCTTGGCATCTCTCTGAATACACTGCTGTAACCACTAGAGGACTATAAAACCTGATCTGCTGAGACTCCCTGTAGAACAAGGCACGCACCAAAGGCTTCTTTAGACGTACAGAGGAAAACAGATGCTGAAAGTCAATTAAACAGAGCACTTCGTTTTTAGAGGTGTGAGACTCCCAAATGGTTGATTCTGAAGAAGAGACTCGTTTCAACACATAATCACAGGCTTCTGTTCTATTTATTATGGGTTTGACTAAAGCAGCAGATATCCTATGTCAGTTTCCTCGCCGGAAACACACACTCACCAAATCAGTGCAGGTGAGCTTCCTTTCTTTTAGCGCAAACACACAACTCTGAAGGCACAGCGAGATTGGTAATCTCACATTCCCTTTTTTCTCTCTCTCTCTTTTTTTTTTTCAATTTTGCATTTTGAAAGTCTTCGCACAGCGTGTGCAGCTCTGCCTCATCTTCAAACGACCAGTAAATAAAATCCTTTCACACCAATGGAAATAAACGCGTCGCTGAATACAGTAGGAAAACAACACTGTGATCTAGCTCTACAAACATGGTGATTGGCAGGCGCGTGGCACAAAGTGGGATTCAAGCACAGCTTCACACATTAATTGTAGTCACCGTTAAAGGATGTTAACCAATATATATTCAATGTTCTCTTTTTAGACTCTGTTCTGAGGAGTCACTCTTCAAGCGTGGCAGCGTTATGTGAGCCGCACCACTGTAGATTTCAGGAGACTTGAAGAACTGTTTTTAGTCGGAGCGTCACTGTAGAACAACATACCCCGGAGCTGTTTATTGGCAACAAAATAAACTAAAATAACTTGAGTTTGTTTTGAATTGAAAGTCTTCATAAATGAAAATAAACAGCACTGCAGCTATGTGCTGCAGAATATTCCTTCCCCTACAAATGAATACATATATTTACTTTGTATTCTTCAGCACATAAATATTTCATTCTCTCCTACTTGATTGAATTGTTTTGATAAGGTCCAATTATTTACCACTGTGGACACACTGTGCTTTGTTGTTTTTGATTAAGGGCTTCAGTTTGGAGTCTATGCTAATCTGAAAAACACAAGATTGCTGAAGAACTTTACAGATGAAAGTAGCTGTGCTCTAATAGAAAGAGAGTGAACGCAACACCGCATACCATTAGCAAGGTGGAGTCACTTCTACAGACTTATAATTGTCCAAAATGCCTCGGAGACACGCGGATCAGTTAACGGGACACTAAGAATCCTGGCTCCTTGTTTTGCATAATACTCAGCTTTGCATCAAAGCAGGGAGGGGCAGGTGCGAGTGATCTTCCCAGTGTCTCCAAGTCATTTTGTTTATCATTCAAATGAAACCTTGTTCCATTATCCATGAGGGACTGGGAGTAATGTGTTAATGTCCCTTACTCATGGCTCATTTTTTGGCGTGAGCTGACAGCACGGCGCCCGTCTGTGTCACAGATGACACGAGACAAAAGGAAGACAGAGGGCAGCAAAAACAGGTAATTACCTCATACCTACACTTTCATAAGGGGGACCCCCCTCAGCATTCATATTTCTGTGTATTATAATTAGGCCAACCATGCCACACTCTGGGGATGCGTTTGAGGTCACGCAGACTTGGCGACTTTGATGTAATCTGAGGTGTCAAGCAGACATGAAGGGACTACAGCAATTTTACCCTCGCTCAGACTTTGTTCTGTGTTCATGGTGCATGCAGGAAAAGAGCCTCCTCATAGGGATCCTTTGCCTTCATGATACTGTATGTGATCGATTATTTAGTGGAAAACTCCACAGCCAAGTCAGTGGGAAACCAGCAAATAAAGTCAAATAACAAGGGAGAGTGCAGGTCTGAGGGAGGGAAAGATCTCAAGATGTTTTTTGAAGCAAGTCAGAGTAGCCAAAGGCGACTAGATCTTCCCACTTTCAAATCCCCCCTTTTGAATATTTCTCCCCCGTTTTAATGATGTGCTTCCTATCCTTCAGTAAAGTTCTTCATAGTTAGTCTTTTTTGCCAGAGAGGATTTTTCCTCTTTGAAATATAATGTAAGTATATATTTAGTCTCCTAGTTTAGAGGCTTGACAGACCAAGCCAGAAATTTTAATTTATGAATAAGCACATTGACGGTTGTCTGGCTATTGCCCAAATGTTAGGAATATATTATTAAACAGTGTGTGCAAGTTCTGTTTTGAAGCTTTGCTGGAGGAATATACATCTTTCACTATGTAAATGAACACAAATAATGACACTAATAAAAATACTTTGGTCTTGCTTCCATCATCTGTAGTGTGACTACACTTTCATCGAGATACCTACAGCGCATCCCATAACTAATAGACAGTGTTTAATATGCACATACATAAAGTTGTAGGTATATAAGGATGATGCTGGGGACAAATCAAATATTGATGATAATAGTGAAAAAAAAAACAATAAAAATGAAAGTAGCAGGCGACTGTCATTACAACGTGTTTGGGGCCAAGATATCAAAGTCGTCCTTTTGATATAAGCAGTCTCAGAGAGGTCTGCTCTGCTTTGAACATATCCATAATGAAGGCATCTCATCACACCGTGTCCTTCTCAATTCCCAGCAAGAGCCTTGTACCTTCAGTCGCAGGCCCTGAGGCCAACAGAATACACCTGCATTCCTTTTAAAAGACACCGGGTGCACTTGAAAGAACATGCAGCCAGTAAAGTTGGTGCGTGTGACATTTCCTAGTCTGTATTAAAACAGCTTTAAAAAAATCTTGAAATCATAAGATGAAAGAGCTGAAATGCGCGACACAGTCGCAAAGAAGGACTCACTGGGCAAAAAGTGGATAGACTGCAAACATTTGCTGAGCTTCGAAGCGTAGGCATGGTTCGTGTTATTTACAAGTAAACCATAGTTGTAAAGTTACTAACTGTTCTCTGTCACATGTAAAACTATATCACTGACACATACAAGAAAAGGTTCAACAGCACTGTTGAACGTTTTGTTTTATATTGCACGGTAGCAAAATATTAACAACTTCCTGGCAAAGGTGTTGAAAGGGAAATATCTATAGAACAACCCCCGCCCCCTCCCGTGTCTTACGGCACTGATAGCCATTGAAAAAGTGCTGGTTCAGTCTCCCTCTGTCTCTGGGCATAGCTTTGATCACTCCCACCTCAAGACTTATCCTGGAGGGAGCGCTGCACTCTTATTCTCCATGGCTAATCATACTTCCTGTCTTTGTCTTTATGTGCTTTAGACAAGCGTCAAATAGAAGCACAGGAACAGATTTGCCCTGAGAACCTGGAGAATAAAGCCTCTGGTTGTGCTGCGGTTCGTCTTCTCCAGCGAATTTCCTCATGAATATTTCCACACTTTTCAAGCCGTTGCTGCTATGAGAAAAAAAAGGTTGTTTTGCGAGAGAGACAAAAACCTTTTCGGAGCTCAAACTGTCATGTCGTGTCACCTGACTGTGGTGGGTCGTGTATATTTAGCTGTACCTACAGTCGCTGCTGTACAGTCTACACATCCCGCTCTCTACTTCACAGCACTTTCCCAACCAGCAGGGAAGAGACACAAGTAGTGAAATGGTTAACAAAATCATTTCAAATGCACAGCATATTCTTTGGGCTCAGGCAATATTGCTCTGCTTGCCACCAGGCACTTTTCACCAAGAATGTATTTCAAAGTACAGAAAAGACCATTTCTGCCAGGAGCCAAAACGAATGAAAAGCAACAGACAAAAGTCTTTTTCTTTATTTTCAGGAAAGCTGAATGCTATGAAAAACCATCTTGTGTTCCATCTTCAAACTGATTTCCATATCCATGGCCACCTGAGGGAGGTCAGGCTCCTCTGGCCAACTTCCTCACAGGGAGAGGGATGAATGGTGACAGGGACACAAGCCCAAGCACAGACTTCCACCCTTTTTAGCAGCCGCGCCACTCATTATGCTCAATGGCAAAATGATGCTGTAATAAAACAGAAATAACAAAATCATTTCCCTTCTGCTTCAAAGCCTGCAACTCGCTGCTGTGCCCTAGGGCTAATTAATATGAAGCCAACGGTGAATGATGAGAGAGAGTCTGAAATCTCCAAAGGTTAAGTGGCACATGGGAAACATGTTGTCAGAAGACGATGATGAGGGAGGCTGTTTTTTCCTGCACGTTCAAAACCAAATGAAAGAATAGAGGTGCACAGGGAAGAAATTTGTAGACACCTTTCCAAAACTTTACATTTCCCCTGTCAGAGGAAGCCGAGCTGGGTTCAAACAATCTCTGTAATTCTATGACATTTTAATGAACAAAAGAACTCCGCAGTTTTCTCTAACTTCCTCGTCTTTCCATTGATATGCTCAACCTTTTGTGTAATACCTCCATAATTCACTTGTGCTCAGTACACAACACAATTCCATAATGTCATAAGCAAAAAAAACACACCCATCACAGACTTAATCACTGCTTTTAAAGACCTACTCATTGAAATTGTGTCTCCTCTTGGTTTATCCCCAGAGAGGAAAAAAAGAAAATGACTTCATGATCCACCGATATCCAGGATGGCATGTCTTGCAGGTGAAACATTATGATTTCTCTGTGTAATAATTAACATGGGCTCCTCTTCTCTCCCTGTGGCTTGTCACTGACATTTGGTTCATGCTTGAGTGTCTGCCTAGCTGATTTCAATCTCTTGCATGAAGGTGAGGCCGTGTCTTGTGTGTGCGCGAGTGCGCATAGGGTCCAGTGGCCAGTTCAACGAGGACACTGGTGACAGGGTTTGCCTTCAGTAGATTGGATTAAGCATCATGACAACATGGATTAGAGACCCACTCAGTAAATCCTGAACCACCAACAGGTTTGAGACTGAACGCCAGACACGGAAACACAAATGGCTGTTTGTGTTCATGTGAAAGGGTCATATGTCACTTGCTTCTGCATATATATTTTCACAATCCCCAAATTTATCACACCAATGTCTATACATTTTGTCTGCAGTGACACAACATAATGATTTACACGGCGCTCCGAAAATGACAACACCGCGCGTTGGTCACCTCATCCACTGCCGCAACCAGCCTTATTTTACATTATTACATTATGTATGCAGGCTTGAGTATGGATAATGAATGAATCTAAAGCAAAGCAGTTTAATTAGCCACCATCATTCTGTCTCACCTAGCTGCAGAGCACACATCTTATTAGCCATGGTGTAAATAAACATTAATATGCCAGCCTGATAGAGACTGTCCTCCCCCTTGCAGTTCTTGGTATATTATCATCATTGCCACAAAGTACACAGACCCAAGCTGATCCTGTGTCGTGTACAAACAATGAAGGAGCTGCAGAAGCCGGGGCCAGACCATTACAACCACTTCGCAGAAAATTATCATTAGTGCATCTGGCTGGAGGCCACACAGCCCCCATCAAAAGATTAAACTCTACATGTACAATATGCATGTGTGCACGCTGCATGATATAAAGCAGGAATCCCGTGCTAGAGCTGTCTGTGGCAGACATTTGATCAAAACACAACAGTCTTAGCACGCATGGCTCTCGCTGTCAGAAAATCCCCGTTTTTCATGTTTGGCAGAACAGCGAGTGGCAGAGCAGGTACAGGGAGTAAGGACCATCTCTGTGGGCCAACTGACGGAGAGGAGACAGTGGATACACATGTGAAATGTGGAGGTTAACCAGCCGCCGGGTTTTCTCATCCCTTCAGCACATGGCAATAGACAGGACACTTCAAGCAAAGAGAGAACTCAGCATCTAGTCCAGCCCTGAGCATCAAATCCTGCTGATCTGATAAACCATCTAAAAGTCTGCTTATGTCTTCAGGCGGGTTTTTTTATTTTTTACAGACTTGATTGTGATTCATATCAAACGTGATTGATGTAATGTACAATTAATCAAAGCAGCATCCTTTTAAATGCAAACTACATATTATGTATAAATACTGGATAAAACTGACTCAACTGAAACGGCGGGCTCATGCTGTGCCTCAAAAATAACCTTGAAGAGAATCTTTTTGGCTCCTCGAGATGACAGAATGTGCACTCTTCAAAGACATATATTGTGTTGCATGTACACAAAGCTCTTTTATTAACTTCTTGATATGTCTTTTTTGCAGATGGTCTGACTGCAGCCAGCACCAAAAAGGAGACAGGCCTTATTCTGCTTTCTTATGTTGTTTCAATCACCAGTCTCCTGTACAAAGGAGACAGCCTGATGGCATGACGAGTGCACAACACTCATCTGCCGCTACTGTTGTCTCAGTTTGAGCCTCATAAAAGGAAGCAGGCCTGACGATGCCAGAGGCAGAGGATCCGGCTCCACAGTTTCAGCACAGACACATCAGCAGAGTGCCGTTCTTTAGAAGGAGATGTCCTTCAGTGTGGTGCCAACTCTCCCCGGGGCAGCAGCAGAAGACACAGCCTCTTATTTACCATATACAGGATCTCTCTGTGCCCTTAATGAGCCAGGATATTCAGCATCACAGAGACAAAGGTCACACTTTCACTGAAGAAGCTGGAGATTTTCTGAATTAAATATTTGATAATTAAGAAAATATTAATCAAACTCTGGCTCTCTTGGCTCTGTGGATGTGTTGGGAGGGAGTGCGTCTCCCAGCTTAGCCTGTAGGACTTCTCATTTAGAATATATCTGTGACCTAAAGAGCTGCAGGCTAACGCACGCACACACGCGCGCACAAACACACACAGATGTGCACAATTAAAAGCAGACCTCGGTGGCCTACTGCTCTATAATTAAACACCCCTCGGTTCTCTGAAGACAAACACTGAGACAGGTTTAGATGTGTCAAAGAGAGAGAAATGAAAAGAAACTAAGAGGCTGTTGATTCTCTTACTTGTGAGTTCTGTTTAATGCAATGAATTAATAAAAAGCACAAACTAATATCTTCCCAATGTGCAGTTGGTATGTCTGGGGGGCCAGCAGCAGCTATACAGCTGTAGCGTGAAACTTTAATGTAGCTGGAAGCCTGCAGCGCTGCCTCAGCTTTGTCTCTGAGATGAAGGGCAGAGGGATGGGTTTTCCACATGTTCGATCTGGGACAGGAATTAAAGGAGAGAGAGGGAAAGAGTTCTCTGACCAAACAATGACAATCCAGGTGTCTGACGGCTGGAAAGGGTCACTGGTTCTTTATTGGTGTCATCATTTTGGTGAAAAACTCCTCCTTTAAATATAAAGTAATCAAAACCCTATTTTGGAATTCAAACATGTTGAAGCGATTATATGGTTTTTATTTTTCACCTTTATGCCTCTGAGTGCTTGTCATTTGGCTCTCGTTGTTATGGTAATGCGACGTCTCCCATCTCTTTCTCAGCCTGCTCTGCGTTTGACATTCATGGGGTTAAAGTCCTCTGAATGATGAAGTGCCAACGTTTGGGACAGTAAATTGCATCGTTTCAATTGAGAAGAGAGTTCCCCTTGGGTTTGCTGGAGGTCCCTACGGGCTGGCCTTGAACAGAACAGCATGTTGTACATCCATATAAAAAAGGAAAAAATATGGTGGTACTTTCTTCTTTATGATGCAGAGATTAATCTGTCACCATATTCACACATAAATCTCACTCCCTGCTTTGCAAAATACTGTTTTACCTTACTTTACACTATATTTTATATTTTTATTGCCTATAAACATAAACCATCACAAAGGGCTAATGTTCTCATCAATATTATTACAAAATGATCATAAATCCAGTGCCCTGTTAAAATCTGAAGCCATTTCTCTCCTCGGCTACTGAACCAAAGAAAAATATTAGACAGAAGCACTATTTTAGCAGGCAATTTCTTTCCCAATTATAGATGATCTTCTATCATATGAGCTGCATCACACCACTTTCTTTTCATTAGATTAGTAAATCAGTGCTTTCCTTCACATCCTTTTCCTCATTGCTGTGTTCAGCAGTACTGATCTTGCCTTTTGGGGCCATTTTTCTTATACTTCAGTAGAAATGCCTTGACAACGCTGTGGTGGTTATTTCATCCTGAGAGACCACAAACTAAACAGCAGAAACACAGTGTATAGACACTTGTTTAGTGGTATGCAAATCATTTAGCTGGAGGGAAAATTAACATTTTTAATTAAAATATTAGCACCAAACAAACACAGAAAAACACACTAATGATTAAATCATCTTGACAGAATTTCATAAGGAAAGATGAAGATTTCTCATAATTCTTTGCATGAAGAGGCTTTATAGGTCATACAAAGCTGTTTTCATAATCATGTCTACATTTGCAAACATTTTCATTTTAAACACGCTAATTTTTCCTATGATTTCAACATTTCACAAGTTGTAGTATTTTCATTTCTTGCGTCAGTAGAATATATGTAGTCCACATATCTGTTTCTAATAAAAGTGGGGGGAAAGAATGTAATAGAAAATGTCATTTTAGATGTAAAATTTTAATAGATAAAAAATAATAAAATAATCCCATATCTCATATCATCAGACATGAAACCTGACATGCAGAAAAACAGGAGCATATTCAGCTGCTTCTAATACTATGGCGCCCTCTGGTGTTCTTAAACTCAAATATAAAGTAAGACTCAAAGAAGGGCAAGAAACAAACAGCAGAACAAAGTAACTTTATTGTCCTCTGGGTAAAACGTAAGTAACACGTAAAACAGATCATTCATGAAGCCAAAAAGTTACAACGACCTCCTTGAATGATGGATTCAAATGTGTTTGTGCAACAAAGTGTGAATCATACATGCACTATTCCAACAGTGGAAAGTGACGCCCTTTTCACACCGATGATTCATTTCTACTGCTCTGGTCCACACAGGCCTAGCAAAACCTTCTGGTAATCTCCCTTGGTGTGTTCCTGCGGAAACAGAGCAGGTCAGAGGGGCTGCGTGCCAGAACAAGTCCTACTGTACGTCACTAACAAACCAGAGGCGCGTTGGAAAGTTCACTTACCAGGATAGTTTTTTGCAGAGACTGGCCAAAGGAGGCCTTGTATTCAGAGGAGATCTTTTTCAGGTCGACCTCGCAACGTGACACGATAATTCTGGTCACAATCTTCTCCTTTGCCCCTTTACTCTGAGCAGACGAGCACAAGTCAGCACTTAGTGAAGTCGTACAGGCTCTCTACTGAGTTTCAGCAGCTGATGCAACACTGTTGTAAGACAACTTTTGCCAACTTTCTATTCTGCGTTCCTGAAGCAAAACTGCACTTTCACAAGCCGGGGCTTCGAAATAGCCACGTTAGAAGAAAGAGAACAGCGCTGTAACTACCTTCATGGCTTCATTCAGTCTCTTGGCAAAGAACAGCTGTTTGTTTTCAAAGCACTCAACTGGAACAAAAGAATGAAGCTAAATAAAAATCCACAATAAAACATTTAAAATAATATGACTTATTCTGCTGTATTTTCATTTGTCGTTACGGTAGCGATTAATAAATTACACCTTGCCTACAAGATGACAATAAATAAATGCGGTCACGTACCAATATGAATGCATGAACAATAAAAATGAGTAATAAAAGCCTGTAAGAGTGTACCTAGAACGAGGAAGGACTTTTGCAAATCTCCTTTGACTTCCTTCACAATACTCTCCTGCATGTCGTAGGGACTGTAGCTCTTGTACCTCTGAAACACTAAGAAGCAGAAAAAAGCGCTTTGTACAGTTAGGAAATAAAGCAATACAATTACACCGCATGAACACGAGGTGTTGTACCTTTTTGCAGGTGGGGTACACTTCTCTCAGTCATAATGGAGATCCAGGTCGGCACATTAGTTCCTTTTATCTTTACTCCAGCTTCATACAGCGCCTGTGTGGAATCAGGAAAATACAAACAAACACGGCCAAACTTTACCCGTCACCCCATAGTATACAATACATATGTCCTGATAATACTAAAATTTTAGACACAAGACTAACCTGAGGTACGAAAATGAGTTTAGTTGATCTTGTTAAATTAACTAAAATAAAGTGTTTGTTGTATATATTTAAGAGGATTCCTACAATACACCAAATAAAGCTGATTTTAGGGCAAAGAACATTATAGAAGTGAAGGCAACTATTGAATCTTTTATGTGTCAATACAGAAAGCTTTAAAACAGCAAGGACTCTCTAGGACCTTAGGGTTTATTTACAGTAACAGGAGGAAATGTGTTGTTCATGATGAACAGTGTGACATACAGTAAAAAAAATGAACTGTCAGATGTGTCAATGAGCGACTTACTCTGGCGTCTGCATCGATCTTTTCATAGTCTACAATAGAAGATGACTCATCTCTCTTGGTCTGTAAAGAATGAAGACACGACTCAGGTTCAACTTTTAATATTATATTTAACCCATATATATATAATTTATATTTAATATAAAGTAAATCAGCGCCAGATCTCACCTGAACCAGAGCCAACAGCAGCTTAGCAAAGTTCCCAGATGTGTCACCTGCAACATCTTTCTCCAGTTCCTTCTTGAACACTGAGGGAAATATTTCTTTTAAATATTTAGCTCTCTAAACATAGGTAACCATATAGGTTCAATGGCATTAATGACAGAGGAGAAGATGGACGGCGCGGCTCTAGGTTGTACAATCACATCACAACATGTGTTGATGAATGTCTGAGGTGTGTTTGACCTACACTCCTTGTAGATCTTCTTGATCTCTACCAGCTCATCGTTGCTGCGTGAACATAAAATCTCAATCAGGGTTTCTTCATCTGTTCCTAAGCCCTGAAACACAGGAAAACCTACATCACTTTTCATACCTAGACAATACAGTATTCATTATTATTGTTAAAGAAACAAAAATGCATATTCTGTCATGTATCCAGCAGGGGGCAGTACAATCATCCACTTAGACAACTCATAGTCTTCACCTTGATAGATTCTCTGATCTCTGAGGCATCATACTGGGTCGTGCTCTTCATCAGGCCCAGGATCACCGTTTCTAGAGAGCCAGACAGCGCTCCCTTCAGGGCTGAAATCATGTCCTAAAAACAGAAAAATACAATAACATTACCTGATAGTACCGTATGTGTGTCACCACACAATCAGACCTTTGAAGCAGGAATACCATACCTTCTTTGCCCTCCTCTCATATGCAAACGCAATCTCTCTCCTTTGGGAATAGGTTCGCCTTGTTAGAATGTCAATGATGGTCTGTTCGTCCACTCCTGACGTTAGTGTGGAAAAGACACAACACACACATTAGTGAGACAAGAAGGATGAGCGTATGAACTATTGTACATAAAGATGAAGTGTAACACAGCGGCAGATCGACAGGTTAAGAATGAATACATGATATTAATATTTGATTAGAGCCCAAATTACACAAACGTTTGACCACGACCACATATTTAAAAAATGAATGCCACAAAACCTTTGCACCGTAGCTAAAAAAGATAAGGTGGACAGCTGACAAACTCAACATATGTTTTGCAAGGAATTGATTGTAATTAGTTTTAAAATTACATTTGTCCAAGTTTTACTTAAAGTCAATTATTTTCTTTTGGTGATTGTTTTAAAAAAATAAAAGTTGCAGGTTGATTCAGTGCAATGCAAGCCAGTAACACAAAGACTGGCTAATTATTTCATACATGACATTATCCAAACATCTGTCTGGTAAACCTGGCTTTCTTTAGCATATGATATGGTCACAGGAGAAACATCAGTCCACACAGAACATCATCTCCATCGCAACAAAATGGTGGCGGGCTGGAGAGTTAGCAGGCAGACTGTTGCCAAAACAGCCCCCGTCTGAATCCTGCCAGTATTGAGGCAGAGACTTGGAGGAGTTCCCAGCATGGGTAAGCCAGGATGCTGACTCACAAATACCAGCTACTCATTTGCAGAGAAGTTACAAAACCAGGCACTGGTTGTTTATTTTATTTTTAGCTGCATGCACAGTTTTGCGTCTTGCCTTTGGTTTTGATAGCGGTATCTATTCTAGCAGCGTCTCTGTCGGGGTCAAAGTCCAAAGCAGGTACCACAGTGGGGTACTTGGCTTCATCGTCCTGAGGATTCAAAGCAAAGTGAGATTAAAAAGTCAAATTTGTACAGTATATTAAACTGTTCTACACAAACAGTATGTGATGCAAGTTAAAGTTAAAACTATACTTTACCGCAAAGAGAGACAGCTGTCCCAGGTACTCTGCAACAAAAGCCATCCTGACTGTCTGGGAAAAGGTGACAGGACAGTCAACACTAGAATCTTGTCATCAGATCTTAACAATAATCCTATCTCTGAGCTGACTCATGCTATGGGTCATGTTTGGGTGGTCTGAACACAATAGTAACTTGGGGGTCTGAGCTAGGACTTCAGATCCAGATTTGTTGTTGATTTGTGTCTATAAATCACTGCAGATACTTCATGCATCAATCGTTTTTTAGTGATTTGACACAGTTGTGTTCTGCATAGGTTCTAGTAGTTCAAGTGGGTAAATCGTTATTAATATGAATTCTTTCAAAGTCTTCAGGCAGACACACTCTTAACACCAACCTCAGATTCACACCCTGGACACACCCTGAAAAGACTTCTGTCCTCTGGCCTGGTCTGACAACTAGTACCATTCACTTCAGTCTCTCAAAAAAACAAACAGTAACAACGGTACAGGAATCTATTATCTAACCACTAAAACTAGAAACTATAGTGCACAAACTGACTTATGTGGAACTCATCCGTCACTCGTGACTAAAGGCTGGAAAATTCCTTTGAACAATGCTGCAGTGTAAAGTTTTCCTCAACCTCAACGTTACTTCATAATAAAAGATATAGACACAGGAAACTTACCCAAGCTGTAAGAGTTGAGGCGAGGCAGAGATTTGCCCTGACAATGTTTAAGTGCAATGCTTGTGGAGGTTTAACTTTTCTATTATACCAAAACGCTTCCCCTTTAACCACCCCTGGGTCAGGCTCCCTCCCCTTTCCGTGCACACAACTCCACCCTGTTCTACTGGGAGACTCTGCATTCTCAAAAGCTCTAAAACACACAAACTACATTGACTGAAACTCTGCACCTTCAGATTTTCAAGGTAAAGTATGATCCTGGCTTCACGCATTGCACACGTCACAATAAAGACTTTAAACACAAGTTTATTGTTGCAGTTTTTAGCAAACATTACAATTGACAAAATACACAAAAAAAACTTTGAACAAAATGAAAGTCTGAAGTATAGATTCTATACAATAAAAGAGCTCCTTCTGATTTGTAAGCTGGGTCATAATGTGTTTCCACTGGGAAATCTCATATATTGTCATTGATCTCCTTTCCCGTCTTTCCCTGTCCTCTCCTCTGAAGTCCAGCTCCTCTTCTGGCTTCTCTAAACTTTTATGTGAAATGATACACAAGTTATGCAATAAATTTCCACGATTAAGACAATTCAAATGGACTTCTGAACTAGTTTTTTGATGTACTTGTTGCGCTTGGCTGCACGTTTCTTCTTGGTTTTTTTGGTCTTGGCTACTGCATTAGAGTTCGAGTGTCCAGCTCCGCTCTTGTTAGACTGTGATGATCCACCTCGTGTTGTCTGATTAAAGAAGGGGGAAAGAAACATTCTTAACATCCCTAAAAATATATAAAATACATTCAGGCAGCATTGCACACTATATGCACAAAACTATTTTAGTTCTTAGCAGAGAAAAAGTTATTGAGTGATAATTTAAATGCCCAGCTGAAAGCTTTAGAGACTCGTTTTGCCTTCTCTTTTTTTTTTGTGAAAACTAGACAGGCATCCACTAAATGTCTCAGAGTCTACACCAACAGGCTGCAAACTCGCTTTTGTCCCCATTATTAGTTGTGGGCTTGGGCAGCTGAAGTATGCAGTAGTTGAGCCTGTCTGATAAGAAAATAGCAAAGCGCTGCACTCATCACAAGTTAATAGGAACTCTTCTACTTTCATTTTTTCCCCCAGTATCAAGTAACTGTAGTTGCATAAATTAAGTACACACCTTCAGGAAGGGTTTTGGTGGAAAGGTGCAGGGGACACGGCTGTGTTCCCGGTGAAAGGGCAGGACCACAGCTGGATCAACAGGTATCCAGGGCACGTGGCCAGAGGCTGGGGGATCTGGGACAGAGGTGTGGACCCTGTGCAGGTTGTACGCTCCCCGACTCACTTTCCCAGTAGAAGCCTTTAACAGGGCGACAAATGGCTCTCCAGCTTTGTGTGCAATCAGATACTGTCCTTCATCTAACCTGCAAAACTAAGTGACGTCACTGAGGGTGTGGCAAAGTCAGAGGTCACACAACAATGCTGCAGCCTTCATACAACTAGAGAGACGACATCCGTTTTGTCCTGTTGAGCAATCGATTGGGTAATTTTCCAACACAAGCAGAGGCAGAGGAACATGTTTCACCTGAGCCCGTCAGACTGTGCAAATATCACATCACCCTGAGCAGAAAGTGAAGACAAACGTGCCCATACAGCTCATGCAGATGGTATCAAACTAAGGTAGCAGTAGTTTAAACATCCTAAAAGTCCAATCACATCTTTTAAAAACAAATTAAACTAAAGAACACTCATATGAAATAATACATCTACACATACAAGGGCACAGCAGTGGCAGAGGAGCTCTGCACTAAAAACCGCACCTTAACTTACCCAATTAGCTTTTTCAGGAGGTGCTGCAGTATATTGAGTGAGTTGGACGGCCTATTGAAGGACATGAAATACATCAAGTTATGTACTAAAATACATGATGACAAAAATGGAGGCTGTGGGAGCTACGATTGATAAGGAGACCAGAACCATTGATAAGCTCTGCCTCAGTCTCCAGGTGGCAACCTCCATATCCTAACTAGCACTATCATACAGCAGTGATTGGGTTAATCATCAGCACACATCTGTTGTAGCGACACTCACTTGAACCCACAGGAGATGTTCTGTTTCCAGTCGTCTGGCAGCTTCCTCAGCAAAGCTACTTTTGATGTGTATGCATTGATGTGAGCTACAGAGATGGAGAGGGAGGGTGAGAGGTACACTGAGAAAAGAACAAGAGCTAATGAGCGTGCGCATCAAGAGCTTCACTTCATCGTCAATGCGATTCCTAGTGCTTACAAAGTAATTAGTCTGTGATGATTTGCAAGTGTTGTTACAAGTATGAGTGGGTGATAAGAAACGCTCGTCGGTCCCATCTCCTTTCCTGCCTCCCACTCCTGCTTGTAATGCCTGCTTTTTAGAAAAGTGCCTACCTTCAATTATGGAATGACGCAGCGCCGGCAACCACAGCCATAAATACACAATGCCTCGTGATAAACAGCATGATGAAAAACTATGAACCGCTAAGCAAAGAGGGAAGTGTTTTATGAGCCACCTCTGTTGCAGAAATCGAGAGATATCATCTACTGTTTATATTGTTTAGCTTGAATGTACTCTTAGAAACCCATGACATGTTGTCGTATTTAGACTCTAACAGCTGACTTTTTAAATCTAATGCCATATACCGTTGGAAGGTATAGCTGAATTTATATAGTAGCAGTATGCAGTACATGTGCATTCTGTCAACTACCCTAACAGAGCGGAAAGGGCTGGAACCTTTAGTTTTCCCTTTTGAAACAACTATACATTTGATAGTAAATGATAACATTACATACATGGCCAGGACACCACCTACATAAGTCAACACAGCTAGACACACAGAAAGAGGGCTAAAACAAATGTCTGTGTCTGAGCGTTGAGCTACAGGTAAGCAGTGAATTTAATCTGAGCTCAAAACAATATTTAGCCGAGCTGTGCACACTGAGGTCTGCCTGTGTTACCAACAATCAATTGTGGCTGTAGTTATGGCAACAAAGTAAACTTGAGCACTACACGGTCACAGCAGGATGGTGAGTCATCTACGGAGTATTTCATTGGTTAGTGGGAGGATCCACTCAACCCAGAGAGAGAATGGGAAGTTCTGATTTTAAGCCACATAAATGGTGGAATGAGTACTTTCTTGGGGCGTATACTGAAATTTGAAGGTTAAAGGGATACTTCACAGAGTTATTTGGGAACGTTTTTTTTCTTTGGTTAGAGCTGAAATTAGATTCAGTGGTAACAAGAACAAGTAATAGCAATAAAGGTTTTACCGATGTATGAAACTGTGCTGGAGTGGAGCAACGTCTCTGTCCACAGCTGACAGGCCTCACTGCTGGTCAGACACTCGACACCATAGCTCAGCTGATACTCCAGCTTGGGCAAGACATGCACTGGCACCAACTATTTGGGAAAGAAAAGACAAGACAGACGCAAGGGTGGTTCACAATTTTATACTTCAAAGTGTGAAACGGATCTACGAAGGAAGAGTCTACCTGATTTTGGCTGCCCACATTTCTGGTGTGGGTCAATGAGACGGAGCTGCGCACCATAAGCAGCAAGTCCTGCAGACTGTAGAGTTTATAGAGCATGTTGCCCTCTTCTGGGGCATCATAATCTAGTTCATCTTCTGTACCAGCCTGTAGTTCTTGTGACAATATTTCTGTGTGAGGGACATGATTGAACGGCATTTAGACACAACTTTAATTCACAAGATGAAATCAATTTCAAATCAATTTTGGACTAACTCTTGTGCTCTGCAGTAAGAATGTTGACCGGTGGTGCAGATTTGAGGGAATTTGCCTTGGTCTCTTCGTCCTGGTTCTGGTTTCTCTCCAAATATGAGGTCACACAGGACTTAACCAGAGACGTTGGATGAGAGGGAACTGTGGCTCCTGAACTTCGGGTGGGTGAATTTGTTTCATGGGATACCGTGGGGCATTTGGCTGCGTCACTCGCAGAGTTGAACATCGCTGTCTGCATTCGAAGGATCTCTCCTAGTTGATCACCAGACACCTTTGATTTTTTAGATTGCCTAGTCCGCCTTGTACTGTACTGTGGAGGGGAGGACACCTCTGAAATGACGCTCTCAGAGGTGGGAGTAACAGGGGAATCTGAAGAGCAGGGCGTGGTCATATGTTTGGATTGTGTTGTAGCGGTATCTGGAGAAACAGCGTCATCAATGACCAGCTTCTCGTCATCAGAGTCTCCTGTATAAAGCGACTGTTCATCACTTGCATGGTCCTTCCTCTGACACTCATTTGGAAGTGGTCGACTTGTCGGCTCCGTTACATCCATACCTGTCTCTTCTATTGAACTGCTGCTTATGTTCCCACGACGCCCACTGGACCCATTACTCTTACTTAAAAGCTGGGAACTTGTAGATTGTTTAGTTTCGATAACAGCATTCTGCTCATTCTGTATTTTGTGCACTTTGGAAGTTTTAGCAGGCGTCATCTCTCCGAATGTCTCCAGGTCAGTGAGGTCCACCTCAAAGTCCAGACCGGTATTTTCAAAAGACACCAAATTTCTTTGTGGGCTCTCCTGATTTAGAAACAGAAAACGATGAATCGTTACTCTGATCACATAATTCAATATACCACATATACAAAACAACTATTTGGTGCAGTAACATACCAGAGAAAGTTGTTTCTCATTCATTGGAAGTTCCGTCATTAAATGAAACACATGTTTACTCCCATCCTTCTTAACGGAAAGCTTTAAGCTCTCCTCGTGGTAGATATGACTCCTGTCTCTTACTGAAATTTCAGTCTTCAGAAGAGGCGAGTCAATATACACGGTCTTCTTCTGATTACTGCCTGCAAATATCACACGTGATATAGAACAACGCGTGAAAAGGTGCCACCATGAGGCTACTTAATGATAATACACATTGATTTCATTTCTTTACCGATACATTTTCTCATCAACTAAAAATATCTCACTCAACATCAATCCAAAAAAAGCTCAATGCAGCACAAATCCATTTTATTGATTATATGGATTATGAATCTAGGGTACAAGATTTCAGTGCACCAAAGATCTTGTACCCTAGATTTGTAGTTTTTTTGTTTAGATATACATATTACATTACATTATTGAGAACACAGAGACATAACATTTGCTTTCAACAGGCAACTATTAATGATTATATTTTGCAGGGAGTGGATTTGTTGATTTGTTGCTCCCCAGTCTTTTTACACACTGGAAACAGACCATACGCAGACTTTAATTAAACCATCTTCCATGATGACGCTGTACCTTTTGCCGTGTTTAGTTTCACACAAACAGGCAGTTCCCACTGCTCCTGAAAGTCAGGGCCATGGTTGTCCAGCAGCCTGACCAGGGCATCTCGACTTAGACACACGTGAGGCTCGTAACGAGAACACAGTTTCTCTGCATTAGTATCACAGCTGATTTTCTGTTGAAAAGAAAAACAGACAAAGGTACACTTTAAAGTCACTACAACGCAGTTGATGATGTCTCGATCCAGCATCCTTCTGAAACACAACTTGAGACATGAACACCCTCTGGTGTCGTTTGTGAAAACTGCAAGAGGTGAAATTGTGTTACAATTGACCTGCGGTCATGAATTCCATTCTAGGCGTAAAACCTCTTTGTGATTTGCTTTATTGGAGTAATTAAAAAAGTAAGACAATTGCTTACAGCATGCATGTCCTTAGCTTTTTTAGCTGGAGGATTCGCTGATGAAACACTTTGATAATCCGATGCAAGCTGTGCATCAGCAGGCACCATCTTGTGGTCTGTAATATCCACAGTGCCCTGGGGAAATAAAGGGTACAGCATGGAAATGGTGAAAGTGAATACACACAAAAATACTGATTCTGCAATACAATGAAAGGCTGAATATAAAATTGGATAATGGCATTTATTAAAAAAAAAAAAAAAAAAAGAAGCAAATGAAGTATGAGTCTAGGACTGGAAAACCGTCTATGTGAAAGAGACTTCAGAGGTACATTACCATGATCAGCAGCTGTTTCTCAAAGGTCAGCGTCAGTGCTGGGTTAAACGTTCCCCCTGTCAGACTAGTCATCTCATGGATCTGGTAGAACTGAGGAAATGTCTTAACATACTCCAAACATTCTTTGAAGAAATCCTGAAAAACAAATTTGGGCTTTGTTGTTCAATACTTCAATACCACACAGTACAAGCTCATGAAAAGTATAGTCCTTGTATCAGCATCAGTACCTCAGAATACTGCACAGCTCCATGTGATATAAAGTTGTAGTCCTCAGCACAGATTCTGGCCACATCCTGCAGGTACCTTTTAAACTGCATGACTTCATTGTTTACTTGTGCCCTTAAACTCTGGAACATTAAAGCAGCTTCTCTGAGTATAGGAATACAACAGGAAACATCAGGATTACCATAACTTTAATAGTAGAGAGCTGGTACCTGTGGAGGATCCATATTTTTCCTATTCATCAAAAATCCAAGATATGTTTTTTGCTCTTTGCTGGACAGGCTGGATGTACAGGGAAATGGCAGTCTGGGCTCAGGGTAAGCAATACTGAGCTTTACTTTTGATTTATCAGTATCTGCACATTCCAAAGCATCATCTTCACATAGATCATCGTCATTGCAGCTGTCTTGAAAGGACTTCGCCTTGCTGTCTTTAAACTCTGTAGCTTCTTCATTGGATGAAGAGCAAGAGGCCTTTGTAGCCCCAACATAACATTCTTGCTTGTTGCCATTGTTGTCTACAGTTCTTGGAAAACATTTTGGAAAGAAGAACAGGCTGAATAAACACTCACTCATTTACAAACACAATAAATTGCATTTGATGTGATGTTTTACTTAATATTTGTATGTCATGTCTTACTTCTGGAGGAAGGTCCACCATTCTCTGATACTGGGCGCAAGAGAATACCTGTCATACAGATCTCTGGTGAAGAATGGAGCATCAGGAACCGGAGGGTCCTCCCTTAAATCAAAAGGAGAGTTGTTGTTGTTCTAGAGTGCTTAACTCTGAAGGATAGTCGCTGTATGTAATGTATGACCCATGTGTAAATGCACTATTTTCTTTTCTACCGTCTACCAAGCTGAGGTCTGTGTGAAAGCAAAGGATTTGGCAAAAGATTAACCTTCAGAAACCACTAACTCTACTTTAAAGGTTTTCTGTAAGAAGTGAACAGCATAATGTTATAAAAATTTATAATGAATAACGAGGATGTCTGTAAATAATGTTTGAATTGACTGAAATAAAATATATCTAATGTAACAGGCCCTATGTTCAAATCCTAGCTAACGTGAACTTGCATCGTTATTACTCGCTTGAGTTAAATTACTGTCACATTTAACCCAAATCAGACAACCCTGAAAGAACAACAGTGACAGTGTTGTATATAAGTTAGTGGAAAATAACCATGCTAATATTTAAATCTAAATTTACCACCTAGTTATTTGGGTGCCCTCGGTCCAAACATAGTTTTTAAGGCTTAGCTAAACTGTGTATAAAGTTCAAAACATGACAGTAAGGCTATATAATTTTTTTATTTCATAAATAAGGCTGTAGGACAATGTACCGTTGTTCCCGTTAACTTCTTGTCTTAATAAAACAACCAAGGTTAGCCTGATGCAGCGTTAGCTAGGTCTCTCGGTTAGTCCTTCCCTGTAGCATCACAGGTTACTTTTTAGATGTAACGCTGGTTAAACGCAAACATTAACGAACAGTATCTACAAACACCTAAATAATCGCAACCCCGTTCCGTTAAACGCAACGTTAACAAAGGACGTCACTTTGTTAGCTAACGTATGGTTAGCACAGCTAAGAGTTTTCAGTCACAACACAGTTAGTTGGCTTTTTAGCTAACACCTAGTTGGGGTAGTTTAGGTATCTGGCACAAATACCTTCGTGACATCCGGTAAAAATCAACAGTGACAATATAACTTACCACACAAGATCCATTCCTGTTGCTGTCAGGCCAGAACCGGTAACATCTCACGTTGGAGACACTGTAAACAGTGTATGTAGCATTGACAAGCTAATGAGAGCGTGACAGTCAACTTTCTTCGCCTGGTAAAAATAAGTTGACTGCACAGCTTTGTGTACATTGCTGCCCCCTGCAGGCATTAACTATTATCGATATGCCTATTTCCCGCACAGTTATCTGCGAAACAAAAAACTCTTCCTTCTTTGCAGTTTGACTTAGTTAACGCTAGATGTCCTCCCCTGAAAGAGTTAGTCCCCACAACATGTAACCCTGCAAACTACAATATATCGCTGTATGTTTGAAATAATCAAATATCAATGAAAGAAATATTTACTTAAATTTATATACAATTTAAAATTGTATTATACATATCCTCCTAATTCCTATAGACAAATAAATAATGCAGTGACTAAGTTTGCTCTCCAGCACAGACTTCAGCCTCATCGGGACCTCAGTCTAACCCCTCGCTCTTTGAAATTACAAATTAAATTATCCTTAATACTGCCCATGAGTTTCACTCTGAGGATTTGGTAAATCTGAGTAATTCTGCTCCATATGCTTCTTAGCAAGTGCATTTTTCAGCCTTAGTTTTCACATCTGGATCAGGTACAGTATTAATAAGAAAGAATACTAGGGAGTTTTATTTAAAAATGTGATTTAAATATAATACACCAATTATGAACATTAACTGAGCACAAATAAGTCAAAACCTGCTAGTGGTCTGCCTAAAAATAGAACGTGTTTTGCATTATTTGAGTCATAAAATAAAGACAGCTTTCACATATTCCAAGGGGATTATATTGATTGAAAAACTATTCAAAATCCAGAAAATTCTTTCCATAACGTTATCATATCTTAACAAGCAAAATACACTGAACAATTATATAAATCATAAATTATTAATATTAGCTCTAGGGAAAATTATCCTTTCAATAAAATGAAAGGCCTTTAATTTAGAAAGAGAATTACAGAATTATAAAGTTACTGAGTGTGAGTTGCACACACATTCATAGCTCACCATCCTACATGTTTGTGTTCTGCTTTCAAGAAGATGTTTTAGATTTTTTTATAAAAACATTTTGATGAATCGTGCAACAAGAATATTAATGTCTCACTTTAAAATATGATATCTCATAATCACACAGTCTCATATCACATTATGATTTTGCAGATGTGCATACTTAGACTGCTTTGATTCAGATTAAAAAAATATCTAGTCTGGTATGTTATCATAGGAATATTGTAGCGCATGCTTAACGATTGTCTTCTCTTAAGATTTTATTGCTAATTGTACATTGATTGTTTAGATTCAGGTACTAAGCTAATGTTAATGTCATTATGCCTTCACAGAGTTAGAAGAAAAGTGTTCACAGGAGTAACAACCATTGCCCTGATATAATCACTGTCAATCAAAAATGAACCCTTTGATCATGTGTGTGTGTGTCTGTGTGCATATGAGAGAGAAAGAGACAGAGACAGTTAATCAGTCAGGAAATAAAAGCCCATTACAAGCGGTAAATTTTAATATGGGATAACAGCACATAAAGCACATCTAAAATCGATGTGTCCAATGCACTTTTAATAAAGGTAATATTAAAGGTACAGTTTCTAAGTACAATATAACAACATTCATATTAGAATGAAAAGTATTTAAAAGACAACATTAAATTTCTTATTTTTCTTTACAGCTGTATTTACAAATGAATCAAAATACTTATTTTCATATTTAAGAATCAGACAAGAAGGAGCAAAACTACGTTTGTGAATAGACTACCTGCTAAAGAGAGTTAAAAAGAGCTGGATAAAAAGGTACATGATCATCTGTCCCCATTTTAACATCAGTAGCAAACGTGTGACTTAGAAATTTGTGACAACCACACACTAGTTTCGGCTTTCCCATAGTTTGTACTGCTTTTGCATGAAAAACAAAAATCCACCAATGCTCCACCCACCCTCTATGTTAAGTTACCCCAACCGACTGAGCATACATTAAACACAGAACATTAAAGAAATCCAAATGTGTTGTATGTCTTTTTAAAAAACACATACAAATACTTGATGTACAATGCATCAGTAAATCTTTGATGAACAAAAAAAAAACACTGGAGAATTGTGGTTTGCCTGTTTTTGCCTAATAAAAGAAAAGTTGCAAGTGAACATTTCTGTAAAATTATCTGCAGGAATTTATTTGATCATTCAGGATCAACATGAAACAAACTTCCCAATTTCTCAAACAAGGTGAAGGGCGACATGTACACTCTAAACAGACTGTCTATACAATAAAACCCATTAACATAGTGCATCAACCCACATGAAAATGATGAACAACACATAAAGAAAGAATCTTAAACATCTGGAGTATGTGAAAGTGAGAATTTATCCTCATGTACAAAATACATTGTCATTTCAGTACACGTCTGGAAAACCACAAAAAAGACAATCAAAACCATGTATGCATCTTGTTACACCGAGAGGCACTCAGTGTGATACGCTGTGTATTATTGCAAGCATATTCTTACTGATATTTGCTACAGAATGGAGAGAAAAGGTCAAAGTTTGTCCTCGAATGGCAATCCTTTCGTGTACATTTCTAACACATTGTACATATATGCCACTGTTCTGAAGAAACCACTGTTTCAAGATTATCTAAAATGGGGAATAACAAAAGCATACTGAGACTCTGGTAAAATGAAATCCAAGCACCGCTTTCCTGCATCAGGTGAAGAACTATGCGGACACAAAAGAGGTAAAAACCTAGTATCTTAAAACCTGACAAACTATAGTCTCAGTGACTGGTTTTTACAATCAGACAAAGAAAAAACACAATACTGCTGTTTCAGTTTGAATATTATCATTTTTCCACAAACCAGAAAAGCAATCTTAAATAGCTTGTTAATTAGCAGATACTAGCTTTGCTATAAGTCAGAAGGAAATAAGTGCCTTATCCCAAGACTAGCACACTGATACAGGTGCTGACTGGGTAATTTTACCACTATCGTTTTCATTATCATTATTATTTATTGCGTCCTAATATCAATAATACATTAATATGCAATGAAATAAATGGACTAATAGGGTGGCCAGGCTTAGGAATTAATACTTTGTTCACAAAATTAACTTACCTAGCACCGCACATTAGGGCAACACAAAATTAATGTCAGCACACCCTATCTCTATCAAACTAATCCTAAAGAAGGGAAGCAAACTAGAAACAGATTTATTGTACAATAGGATGAAATTGATAAACAGATAAATATTTTCACTGGGTAGGCCTTAGTAGCAGTATTTTCCTCTTACCTATACAGACAGAAGTTACAAAGCTACCTTTTTACACGTGATCAATAATAACATTAAATATGGCGAATAAACAGCTGAGAATGAGGGAGAGAGAGAACGAGTGAGAAAATAAGACGTACAGCATACAGGCCATGTCAAGTTCTTAGTTCTCCACCTGGGAACAGAACTGGTCAAATATACAGAGGAAACGTAAAAATATCCACAAAATAAAAAACAAAAAAACAAAAAAGTGATAAATAGGAGGTGTATTTACATGCAGATGTTCAAAGACTATTATGCACAAAAGAATCAAAAATAATATGCACACATATATTATTGCTTGACATTCGATTATGGCTAAAAGTTGCTTTTCTTTTTTTCTTTTTCAAACTATATTCTTAAACATATTTTTAATCATAAATCCTTATCCGCTGTGCTTTGGGAAAATGACTTCTGTTAAAATGCGATGAGTTTTGGGCAACCGACTCCAGCACAACGCTGAGCATGACATAACACTGATCTTCGCAATTCACAGTCGAGAAGGCTCATTTTCACAATTTACAGTCCGAAGTCCATTTCAGCTGAGGCTGCGGCTGGACTGAGAGTGAAGGAGGTTTCCGCTGTGAAGCTGGTCAATGTTGCCTCACAGCGCAGACTCTTGAATTGTTGAAAGCATTATGTCATGCTTTTCAAATGTACACCTTTCATGGATGGATCAAGCTCAGCAATTCTCAAACCTTTTTTTGTAAAGTCCGAAATAAAAGAAAGACCTCCTTGTCCACATAACCCTGTTCTTCTGTAATTATTAAAGCCTTGTCTGGGGTTTATTTTATTCACACCGTGAGTACAAACACATGCGCACGCGCACGCACACACACACACACACACACACTATTGCTTTTTACAAACAGACAACGGAGCAGAGACAGAAGGACCAGCACATTTTACTGTATACTATACACTGACTGAATAGCACACTTAGCATCAATCCCTTACTTAAATTGGGATATCTCATGTGAGAATATGTAGGAGAACATCACTTTACAGGCTCGTGTGAAGGTGCAGGTAGCAGTTACTTTACTTTGCTTGGCAGACGCTTTTATCCAAAGCGACTTACAAGGAGCTAGCGCTGGGTGTCTGGCTCAGG
>JAUMHF010000023.1:11810300-11862391 GCA_032359275.1 Microctenopoma steveboyesi | reverse complement strand
GACTTCTGATTGGCTGAACACACCTGATCACCTTGGCTGAACACACCTGATCACCTTGATCAGGTGTGTTCAGCCAAGTCACAAATGCATGGATGCTTGGAAAACCAGCAGGGCTGTGGCCCTCGAGGACCGAGTTTGGACACCCCTGATTTAGACTAATGAAAAAATAAGAGATTTTCACTTTATGAGACCTTTTGTGAGTAGACCTTAGCCGCTCATTTAAACAAAAATACAGTTTAAGATAGCTGAACACTGTCCATGAAACAAATCTTTTTTTTTTTGCAAATACATGGAAATCATCCAAATCTACATTATTTTCTGCTGTACTGCATGTTCAGTGTGCTATGCTGAGAAGTTCAGCCTCCTCTTATTCATTGAGTGCTTTCAGATTTTTTTAAGACCTTGTAAATTCACAGAAGAGCTAATCAAATGCTCTATAGCTATCCAGAGAAAAGCAAGTTGCTTCTTCTGTCTACCTGTTCCCTCCCTGAGCGATCACACCTCATCCTCTTCGGTGATCTTGCCGGGCCACTGGGCCTCTCAACCTGGATTGTCTAGCAGTGTTCCAGACTGGGTTTCTTTTGCTGGGAGACTGAGGTTTACTTGTCGTAGAGGGCTTGTGCATATCCAAATAGCATTGGATCATAACAGAGATTATGACTTAGGTACAGCATATCTACTACAACCCAAACACAACAGATTTAATATTGCATAAGTATATTTGGTTTTTCTAACAAAGAGGGTTAGCATTTTTAAAGACCCTGATGACACCATTTGAAACCAAAACTGAGTTTTTGTGTGCTGATGAAACTGCGGTTTGTAAAAGTGATGGGTTTTTTTTGTTACGAATGAGATTTTTTTTTCCTCTTGACGCAGTGGTTTTTGAGTGGCTGGAGGCCCCGTTAGGACGTCAGTAATATAAAATTCTGAAGAAGTCAGTGAATAATACACAAATGTTAATCTCAACCACTTCTCAAAGAACATCCCTGAACAGAAAAATAAACTATACCTAATGAGCAAAAAACAAATGTCCTCACAAACAGAAAGCGTAAAAGAAACTCTTCCCTGAGGGGTGACAGCACAAGGCATTAACGCCTTGTGCAAATTGCACGGCAGAGGAATGATCGTGTGCAAACAGAAAACAAAAGACAAACAACTGTATTCTATGTTACGGTTGGTGACAGATGTGTTAACATGCTTTGTTGGGTATCTAAAGGGATATCATGTTTTTTTTTTCCTTTTTTTTGAGACATTTTTTTTCCTCTTTTTTTAAAAGATATTTCTAGAAGCCGCTACTGAGATTGCTGGAATGTCTTAGGAATCCATTCTACATTACAGACGAGTAGACTGGAAAGCGGAAGCAACGACTACCGTTTGGCACATCCAGGGTTTTTTTCTACCACTTTACTACCACACTGACAAGACACATTCAACAAAACAGTAGCACGACAACAAAGCATTCTGAAAATAGCACTTGTCCTACCATTTTTGTGCTTCTTCCCTAATCACAAAAACAACAGCTATTCTAATTATTGCGGGAATATAGTTAAGTGCTACCTGACATCTTTTTCTCTCCCTCGTTCTCTTTCATGAGTTTATTAACCAAAACATGTTACAAAAATAGAAGCTTTACTACCAGACAAGGCTTTGAATATTCACTTTCCCTTCACTGTTTATTCTGTGTCGTGTTGTGGCATTGCCGGGCTGAGGCTGTGGTGAGAAGGCAGGTAAAGTCACTTGAAAACAACAACGGAAACATGAAAGGCATGTTGAGAAAGCTCGTGCCTTTGTCATCAGGCTGTTGCTGTATCTGTACCTTCCACTAGATGGGACAATTGGACTACAGCTGATGTGTGATCTTTCCAGTCCAAACACAAAGCTATTTAATGTTGACCACGCTGAGATAATGAGTTAATTGTATGTTTTCTTGTGGCTTCCTCACAATATAAAGTTTTTCATATCTCTAAATTTATATTAAAGATCATAAAAGCAAGTCTCAATATACAATATGTCTCTATTTTATAAATGTTCAAACAAATGCTGTGTGCAGTTCAGGTCTGTTCGTAAGACAGAAGTAATATCTACTACAAGGCTTGTTACTGTATGTGTGCATACTTCAAACAGGCAGTGTCTCTAGCCTGCCCTCTCAGCCGTGCCTCTTTGTTCACCAGAAAGCAGCCACGGCAGCCATGCTAACAGACAGCCCTTACACTTCCAGACTCTCCGTATCCTCTGCAGCTCCCAGGACTAGCCTCTGTGACCAAGGTTCCACTTGTATTTCTTGTGCACATGCAACACATCACTAGGTAAATATACAAGTCTTAAATTAAAGAAAGGTGTAAATAAAAGTGCCTTATCAAGTCAACAATTAAGAATGGTCTAACTACTAATATCATACATGTTATTTAAAATATATTCTATAAACATTACTTTTTTCTGTATAGTAAGTACTTATGACCATATACCCTGTAGTACATTATAAAACAGGTGGAATGGACCCTTTTCTTTGTTTTGGTGCCCTGTGCTTCTCCAGGGCACCTGTCCAGAGAAGGATTAATAGCAGATGGCCTTACATGATTTCACTATGCAACAATGGTGGATGGATGGAGTCTTTGACAGCTAAAATCATTGCGTTTTCATTAGAATTACCAGAATTCTATGTTTCTTTTTTTTTTTTTTCTTTTAGACGATTGTCCAAAGAGAGGTGTCGACTGCATCACCATGCCGATGGACCCTCCCTCAAAGTCGGTGCGAGTTCTCTTTCCAAGCACTGTGTCCGAAGATACGAGTGAACACAAGAAAAATGGCTGAGCTTGACCAAAGTGTGCGCATTTTATTTCAGTTTGAGGATAAAGTGTCTGAAGGAGATAGGGACTACTAAAAGTTTTAATACAAAAATACTAAAACTGTTTTGGGAGGGTAATTTGAATAATACTGATGTGCACTTTTCTTTTAAGAAGAGGCCTTCAACTCGTTTGACTCTGAAGGTGGCCTATTAATTGTTTCTATAATTACAAGATGAATGCACAGAAAAATCATAATCATTGCGATGCAATAAATGGTGGTGTGAATGAATGAAAGGGTTAAATAAGTCTTGAGTTCCATGTTAGAAATGCGCACAAAGAGATCAAATTCAACCAGACGGAAATTATTTGTCCCTATCTCCTCTTCGTGTCCAATGGGGTGTTGGGTCCCGCAAGTCTTCCAAAGAGAACGAAATTCAATAAGGGAAACCTTGAGAATCAACTCCCTAAGCCCTCTCCCCTCCACTGTAAAAGAAGAAGTTGAACAGCGTGCCATCTGTCCACTCTGGTTTGTGCAGGGCACCAATAAAGTGTCTCAGATTCCTCCTCCACATTCCCCTACGGTGGGCACACTGGCACCTGGCAGGGCTGCTACCCGTCAACGGGCATGGACTGCTCAAAGTCTGATCCGAATAGCTCCTTGTATAAGGGGGGGAAGTGGGCACGCACAATGTCTGGGTATATTGCTTTGAAAGCTGTAAGCTTCTCTGTATGCCTACTGCACAACGCTCGCAGTGTTGACACTTTGCATATCAACTGTGGAAAGAGAGGAGACAGGCTGTTTAGATTCACAGGGAGGCAAGGACATGGAGCAATGGTAGTGAAAAACATTGCTCCCTACAGTGTATTCCCTCACATACAGGGGCAAACAGACTTGTAAATATTGAGACAAGCTCTCAGGCATGAGAAAAACCTATTATGACGCTGGTACAATTGATAAATTGCCACGTCTCTACTGATAAAAAGGCATCTCGTGCTATGTTATGGATGCTTCTCCTGAAATCTTGTTGGTTTGATCTACATAGCCAAAAAAGGGTTGATGGCCCAAACAGTGACAATTTCAAGGGATAATGGATGTACTGCATCACACCGTACCTTTGTAAGAATACCATCCTCTCTGTGGTTCTTCTGCAGGACATGTTGGAGGGCAAGTTGGATCTTCTGCTGAAGTTTCTCTACCTTTACCTTCTCCTGGAGCCAGGACCGGTCTGCAGGGAAAACACATGCAGGCCAGTTAGCAGGCAGCTGGATTCACAAAAAAACCCTAATGATGCTCCGCCACTAATATAATAAAATAATTGGTAGCGATAAACAGGAGGGAAACACATTCTGAGAAACTTTTTTTTCCCTTTGCACTGTGAGTGACACCTACCAGCAGACATCAACACAAAGGCGGAGAACAGGGCGATCTCATCCTCAGACAGGTGCATAGAACACAAGTTTTTTCCAAACTCGAAGACGGAGCTGATCAAGTCGTCACAGCCTAGCACAGCAAAGGACATAGAGAGAGGGCTTACGATGAGGAAGACCAAAGAACAACATTCAGTCTTGATCTTTATTGGGAGAGAGGCACACGAGGAGGGGAGAGGAAGGGGAAGGAATGAAATAGAACAGCATGCTGACAGCACATGGGAGCATCTTAGGCAGAACAGGCAATGCTTTTACTGAGTTTTGCCTCCCAGACGAGTCACTTTTGGCAGTCGGGTGGTGTTATGCAAGCCAAAATGAGGTCACTATTGAGGCTTTTAGTTAAATCAATTATCGGAGATAGAGAGAGACAGGCGGATGCCGCCGCAACTCGGGAAGCCCATCACTCTGCCTCCCCCAGTGCGGACCCCTCGGTACAGAACACACAAGACACTGGGACAGACGCACATGCTCAGAGAGTGCAGGGACTGGTAAACCCACACCAAGACACAGAATTCAGCATATCTACAGCCACATTGGGAAATTTTTTCTTTATTCCCATCAAAAGGCAGTTGGAAGTGTCTCGGTAGTGGAGACTCATAGTAATGTCATGGCAGTCAAACACGAATTATTCGCTTTTGCCTGAGATGTTTTATGTCAGACTATCAATGAGAGTTTTGATAGCTCTCTCCCTCAAGACACTGCGTATGGCTTTATTTATTCCGCAGTTACAGGAAGCATATGCAGCGCAGCCCCGCTAAAATCTCTGTTCTACCATAAATAACCATTGCGGAGACAGCAATGCCAGGTGAGGTAGGGATGAGTGTTCAGCGTGTTCGCTCCCAGGCCCTCAGAATCGTGTGCAATAGAACAGCAGACTCTAATTTTGGATATCAAACCAAGGAAAGGAGTGAGACACTGTAAGAAGAAACCCACACGCAGCAGCACACAAACACACACACACACACACACGTGTGCACATGCACACACCCACACATCTCCACTTTCTCCACTTACCTAATGACTTGAACACATCAGGTCCGGCATATTTTCCATCAAAATAGACTGTGTTGTTTTGCGAGTCAAAGGCACGGCACATTCTGACAAACACAACTTCCAACGAGCCTGTGGAGACAGACAGGAACAAGATGCTGAATCTCAGCTTTGCTTCTTTTTTACCCCAACAGTTACACATCAGTCAGGGATGCAAAACACATGATGGTGCTTTGTGCTTTTCTTCTACAATGTGAGTAACACAACCACTTTGAAATAAAGAAGCCTGTCGTCTGAGGAGAAAAAAAAATCACCTGTGTCGATGATAATATCACAAACAGAAGGCTATCTTCCTATAATAACACGCCAGATAAAACGTGTGCCTCATTCGGTAATGACGGTGCTTATTCAGTCAACCTTTATTTAGCAAGATAGGTAGGGAATTTATTCCGTCCCACAAATTGAACCACTCTGTGGGAGTGGATAAGAGGATCAAGAAAATGTAACAGAAACCATTACTTCCTCTACGGGAGATGCTTCAGTTTTTTTAAGTCATGTCTGACAAGGGATCCCAGCCTTTATTTCATTATTCATATTGGCTGTGCTAACGTAAATAACACGCAGGGAAAGACCCAGGAGAGGGGTTTGTTTGCTGCATGTGCGATGAGTGTGTCTAAGTATTTGTGCATCTGTATTTATGTAGGTATATTTTGTACAGAGCAAAAGCTCTGTGTATTATTGTGCAGGTAGGTCTCCATGAAAGCACAGTCAATCGGCAGACAACACCGGTGCCCTCGAGACGATGGAGAAATGGCAGCCGTCATGATAGGTATTATCCGAGCTGAAGAACACATTGCTTATCTAATGCTGTGTCCATCCCTGATATGTGCTGTGTGTGATGAACACAGGAGAAAAGAGCGACAGACACAGAGAGAGGAAACAGGGTTCTCCTCTCTGCGTCATTGTCTCTGCGTGTGAAGAAGAGGGCTTCGTGTAGTCAGGTCAGCTACGCCCTTGTGACAATGCCAGAGGGGGGTGGTGGTGGTAGTGGTGGGTGAGTTTGACAGCAGCAGGCCATGTTGACAGGCTGTCATACCTGCTTTCAGCAGCACTATCTGATCGTTTTGACACAGCTCCATGAAGCCATCGATGCGCTTGGCAAACTCCACCACATACTGAATGGCCTCCGTTATTTTGATAGCACACAGCTGCCACATGACTTCTCGGGGCTGAGAACAGATAGGATACAGAATGGGTTTAGAGCAATAGATTTGAATGCAGCGGCTAATGTGCTAGTTCTGATCGAGCTACCTTATTCTGGTAGCTCTCCACCTCCTCTTGCAGAAAGGCCTGCCAGGTCATCTGCTGCAGCTCCTCCCTCAGGTACTGACATGTCTCCATGTGCGACTTGGAGATGTTCTGGGCCAGGTGTTCTGAAACACAACCATCAGCAGAAACCCATCACATCACAGTTAAGATCTGAATGTTGCTCACATGGCTGTGTCAAAGTGAAGACCTCACATAGGAAATTTGCCACGGGGAAAGCAGATTTATTTACTGAGCTTTCAAGCAGGAGGAGAGGCGGATACACGTGGGCTTTTTTTGACTGGGAAAAGGCATGTTGACATTCCCTTTTACAGCCTGCAGGAAGCTCATAGCTTAAGGTTGAGGCAAAGCCAATCTAGTTATGACACAAATGCATGGAGTGGTGGAGGGGCGCCAAGTTACTCACTGAAACAAAGGTCACATTTTCTCTGAGAGAAATATTGAGTATTAAGAATTTAAATGGTTTTGAAAAAACATCTGTTAAAAGAAGTTCCTAGACACGGGGGAGCCTAAAAAAATGATTTCCCCAGACGCCTGCCCTGCTGGATCCTGATTGGCCCTAATTAATGGAAACTAATTACAAAAAAGAGGCTCTTTTAATGAGTGTTGAAGATGAGTCTCCAACCTCCTGCTATTTTAAGCAACCTTTGTGTCGTTTGCCCCACGGTTGAGTTGTTCTCCCCCCTCCTCCCTTTTGATGTCTCTCCTCTTGTCTCCCCCCGTCTCTCCCCTGCTCCTTACCTAGCTCAGCCATCGACACGGTGGGGGAGGTTTCTCCGTTGGTGAAGGAGCAGTAAGGGAAGAAGCCAGAGCCGGGGGCAAAGTCGCAGATGGGCTCTGGCTTTATGCCGTTGATGTCCAGGCCTGACTGGTCAGGAGATGGCTGGATGTCCAGGTAGAAGCTGCTGACCGCCGAGTCTGGCTTGCTGCCATCGGGGGTGTGACCATCCATGTAGCCACTGAGGTCATCGTGAAGCTCTGTGAGACCGTTGGCTGAGAGGCCATAGCTAGGTGTGAGCGGTTCTGCTTCTCCGGGCTGCTGTTGGTGATCGCGCTGCTGCTGCTGCAGCCGGTGCTTCTGAACCTCAGCATACAGACTGTCCCGCTGCTTCTTTGACATGCGACCAAACTTCACCGCTGTGATTAGCAGGATAAAGCAAAACAAACACAATCAAAATGAATACCTACAGCTGTTTGTTGTCTTCCCATGGAGGATAAAATGAAGCGTCTCCGTACAGATATATTAGGAAACATTTGTATGCAGATAAAACCAAAGTCCTAGTTAATACGTTAATATACGAGTGTCGTACAAAATGCACATATCCACATAATCTCAAAAATTACTGAGTAATTATGTTTTGGTATTCTCTTTTTCCGTCATTCCCCTGAGTGGAAAACTGCCTCACCAGGGGAACTAGGTGTATAAACAGACAAACATGTTTGTCATTTTTGGAAACTCTAATAGAGCAGTCTCATTCTGGTTTTCAAGGTGCTACACTAATATGTGTAAAATGCCTGAAGTGGAATACCTTGCAGAGCAAATCAAATTATCGCACACGGCTGACTATATTCTTATGCCTTTGAAGAAAAAATAAGTCCCGGCACCTGAGTCTGAGACTAAATAACTTGTTTAGACAACAAGGGAAATGGGAAATCATTGGTCACAAAAATTCCCCACTGGCTTCAAATTGTGTTACATAAAAAAATCTAAGGTCAATTGTTCTTTTGTGCCCTGCTTTGACAAGATTCTACACTATGTTAAAGTTCTACATTTCATTAGGCCAAGAGAGAGATGCTATGAGCGCCACACTCCCAGAGACCGATAGAGTCTACAGTGCACCTGTAAAGAGTCACACCATCTACAGTCAACAGATGAGAAAACATCTCCAAGGGGACCAGTTATTAAAAGGACTACTGCAACAATTAACAGCTTTATAAATGGAGAGGCAGAAGTGGGAAACTAACAGTTTACCAGCCACTCAAACATGAGACAGACTAAGTTGCTGCATCATGTTTCAAGGCTTCTAGACTAAACATTGGTGAGAATGAGCCTCCTTGGCCGGGGCTCTGGCGGCTTGGCAGTATGTCAGCCGGTCACAATGAGTGTGTTTGTCTCCGCATGACAGAAAGCGAGTGGCGCACTGGAAAGAGGAGTGCAGGCAGATGGGCTCTGGTGTGTTGAGTGAAGGTAAGAGTCACCTTCGTCTGTCCTGCGGATGTGGGTTTGAGAAAGTGTGTGGTTATGCAAAGACCCTCACAAGTGCTAATGTACTTCCATGTTCATGACTATGTATGCACATGTGCAACGAAATGAAAACAAACTATTGGAAGTGCCAGCCAACTGTGAATGCACATTCAGGTTTTCACTTGTCTGTGAGCGTTCTCTTTAGTCCTTTGCAAAAGAAGAGGAAAACAAACCAAAACACACATCATAGCTCTGCTCCGTTCTGATAGAATGCCTGTCTAGTCTAGTCCAGACCAGCCTGGCACAGCAGCAGCATTTTAGCACACAGCTTCACCTGTGTGATCCCATTACTACATCTCCTGTTATTTCTACCACAGCAACAAATAAAGCCCACGGACAAAGCTCTCACCTGCAGACACGGAGAGATCATTAAGCAGCATTTTCATGACAGGGGTTTCTGACATGCTTCTGTTGGGTCACTTTGGGAATTGGGGCATTATGTTAGTTTAGCATGAATAAACTAAACTAACATAATGATAAATACACACTGGCGACTGAAATCTTTTGTCTTTTTCACACCTCAGGTTTCACTTATCTTATCTCCATGATGAAAATGGAAATGACCACTGTAATAAACAACAAACAGTGTCACCAGACAATAAGCACAATGCTGTGGTTAGACACGTGTAAGTTATTATATTAGCTAATAGAACTGGTATTTAATGAGTAAATCTATAAATTATTTGCTCTTTTAATATCCAAGATGGAAATAAAGAGCCCTAAATGCTACCAATAAAGTCTAAAAGGGGCTATTTGACTGTCTCCTTGAGGAAAGTCATTCTCTTCATGCTTTCAAAGGGAGGTTAGAATTCACAACAGCATCCCTGAAGCACTTGCTCAAAGGCAGAGCCGACTCTTGCCCACACAGGGGCCCGATCCCTCACCTCTCCCCACTCACCACACAAGCCTGCCGCATCCACTCACCTATAGCTGCTCTTTCATAAAGCACTTACCATCTCGTGACATGCCCACTGCCAGGCACTTCTGCAGCCGACAGTGCTGGCAGCGGTTGCGGCTAGTGCGGTCGATCAGGCAGTTCTTCTGACGAGGGCAGGAGTAGGCCGCATTGCTCTGTTGACTCCTCCGGAAGAAACCCTGCACAGAGAAAGGGGACATGGAAACAGCTCACATGAACCACTGAGGGTGGAAAATGTTGTGAGACTGCAGGATCAATTCAAGTTTAGAAAGTGTTCTACTGACAAAATAAATTACTGACTGATGGGAATTTATTGAATTTCCTGTAGTGATATTTTATTTTACTGCTGCCGAACAGATTTGACAACAACACTACTGTGGTGGTATTTTCCTGGCTGTTGTGCTGTAATGTTTGGCATTTGAAAAGCGCAGCATTTCCTCAGTGTGTACAGCATGAGGGTGGTGTGTTTGGGTAGGAATGATAGCAGTGGATGGTATTTTTCGTCGGTGGGGTTATTAGTGTTGATTAACGCAGCACTGGCATGTGCTGTGCAAAAGGATTGTGAATGCACACTGACTTGATTCCTCATCCTTTTACTTAATGAATTGATTCCAGCACATCATTAACATGCCCCACTCTACTGCTCCAGACACATATGTCTTAATTTGCTGCTCATTGGCTGTTTAATTACAAGAAAACAGCTGACAGCTGCCAAGTTGCTTTATAATGGAAGCCATTATGGAAACAGACTATAACTGCCAGTGACAGGCAGCCCTCTTTAATAATGCTATGATTTATGGTCCAAACTTTTGTACTTGCACATATCATTAAAGGCCTCTCTGCTTGGACTAATTAGCGATCATTAAAGATAGATTTCAGCAGTATATTCTTTAGTGTTTTGTTCCTTCCACCTCCTGTGTGAGAGAGGGGAGCGCAGGGAAGAACAGCTGAAAGGAGCTGCTCTCTCTTTTTCTCACACACACACACACACACACACACAAACAAGAGCAAACAGCAAAGGTGCAGACTGGCTGAGGAATGCTAATGATGTGCCTGGTGACAAGCACGGGGACAAGAATACACTCTAAGCACAAAATTCCTCTCACTGTGAATGGCTGGTGCATTTGAAACAGTACAAAAGGCGGCTTCAATAGAAGCAACACACTGTAGCAAACAGCCAACAATCTGCTATAATTCAAAGCATTCTCCTTTTGATCATTTTATTTCAAGAGCAGGCTGCAGCAGAAGCAAAAAAAAAAGCTGTGAAAAGACATGTCCCTGGGAGAGAAAGGCAGAGCAAGGCAGAGGAATGACTTTGTCCTACTAATTGTGGTTTTCTGTGATGTCCTCTGTGGTGCTTGACCACTTTAATGATCCCGTTCTCAGTGTTTACACTTCATAGTCTGCTCTCTGAATCTTCGTGAAACTTCAGCAACATTTTCAAATCTTTTTTTCCTCGCAAGCAAGTTTCTTTACTCCCTCAATTTCTCCTGTCTTCCACTCCTCAACACTCTGTCCTTCACATACCGACTCACACACACACACACACACACACACACACACACCACTCCCCGTGACACAAACAGGTTCTGTCTCTTGATGCTTACCTTACAGCCTTCACATGTTATCACGCCATAATGGATGCCTGATGATTTGTCTCCACAGATCTTGCAGGGAATTATTTCGATTTGAGCTGCAGAGAAGAAAAGGAAATGAAAGAAAAAAAAATCAGGTTTTGCTGTCACAAGTCACTCTACAACACCCTCACCATGGATCCATGTTGGTACATGAAAGAGCACTGTGCTTCTAAAAACATCTCATCCGGTGGCTTTTGAATCCTCACTTCCACAGAGGATTAGATGAATATTTACAGAAATGTGTGTGTACTGTATGTGTGTGTGTGTGTGTGTGTGTGAAGGGAAGGAGGCCATTTTAAGTCCTCACAAGCAGTCAATGTAAACATCAAGCATCCCTACACAATGTACATAAAGAACAGTGCGGCTGCCCACCGATGCTAATATGCCCTATTAGTACTAATACTAGCCTTTTGCAATGACAAAGGATCATTTAGCCACATGAAGAGATGTATTCCCAGTTGGAAAACTTGAGTTTGTGGAGCCTCCTAGACTTCAAAACCACACAAAGCTCAGAAGTAAATCCACTGTGGCCACAGAGACTCATAACATGCCCACTGTGCTGGATGAAGCAGTGGCAGTGACTGTGCGTGTGCACGTCTACACACGATGTAGAAACACGGTTCAGTAGTGGGTTTGGTTTGGAGTCGTGCTGCTGACAGGCCTGTGATTCACATGCCACAAAGGACAAAAGCACAGAGCGGACAGGCCTCATCCATCGTTGGCCTCCTCTTCAGGAGCAGACCACAGGGCGACACAACAGAACAGACAGAACACACAGACATCAGAGACACAGAACTCCCAGCTTGCTCCATTGCTCTCAGCTTTATCACTGCAGCCACCGATGCTACATCCTTCTCCACCTCCACCTCCCCCTCTGTCTTCCTCTCCCATCCCTCCAGAGATCTCTATCTCACAGCCCTCCTCCACATCTCCAACATCTCAGTCCCGCCATGCCAGCAGTGCACTGCAGCGCCAGACAAACTCCACTATCTGATCTAAGTCGAGGAAAGATCTCCGCAGGATATTTTCTCACGACATAATGGTTTCCTTCAACCAGCCATGCAGCTAGCCAATCAGAGCAAAATGACCTATTGCAATACAAGTCTATAGCAATTAGGGGAGGAACATTAAGACTTGAGATATTATCATCTTATTAGGCAATGCAATAAAATTAGAATAACTTATAAAAGTGGTGGTACACTTACTATGTCAAAGAGTTACATCAGCCTCTACCCCCTAGCCAGTCATAACTGTCTACTATAAAGCCTCCTGTCTCTTCCCAGGACTCAGATATCTCTTGTACACCTTAACAACTAAGCTCTTTAAATTATTTTGATTACATAAAAAGTGCTTTTGCTGAGGTTCAATCCAGAGATTACTGCCCATTCTAATCAGCCGCCTAGGAGTCTGTAATGTGTCATGTGGATAATGTCCTTGTCCCTGAGGCATGCCCAGGAGAGGCCCTTAACACAGAGCCTCTAATCCACTAACCCCACAGCCACACTCTGTTCATTCAGGAATCAGTGTCTGTTCTTCTCGCGCTGCTGGAGTCAACAACACTGGCCATGTTTACATGGAATTAGCCTGCATTTTAGCAAAATGAACAAAAGGGAGTTGTGGAATATACACAATTAATTCTCCTCCAGACAACACCTCCTGTGATTTGTGATTCTCACATACAATAGAGGGCACTGCACCTCATCGGCCCGGATTAGAGTAAAATCCAGGCAGGAGGCGGGCTTTGACAACCTAACTGAGAGGGTTAATTTATAATTAATCTTTTCCTTACTGTGCACAGTTGCTTGTTATGTCGGTTGGGTCTATCTCTGTATGAGTGCACTCTATTGTTTGTTTTTGTGTTCTCCCTGCATGAGCGTTAGTAGTGCAGTGTGTTTCGACTCCTTTAGCATTTTCAGCCTCATTACTTACATAATTTGTTCTGACATGCACTCAACAACTGAAGCGTGCTGTAATTATGACTAGCTGTGGTTATAGTGAACTAAGGGCTGCAGTGACAGGCCCCGACCATTGGGTGGCAGTGCAGGGCTGTGGCTATGGTTGTCTTGCTAAGTTAAGCCAATCCTCCACCCACCCTATCCAGCCCACAGGCTTTTGGCTCTGAGCTCTAGCTTCTGATAGCTCCAGGCTCTTAGGCTGCTGCTAGCTTCCCCCACCCCCACAGCATAGCTGTGAGATGCCTTCATCTCTCCCGAAGAAGTGGAGCTGGCTGGGCACTCGCTCAGGCCTGACAGAGGCTGTGCCACATCAGGTAAAAGCAGTGGGAGTAGAGACACGGGGGTGCCAGGCCAGGCAGGGCACACACACACACACACACAAGCGTGCCTCACAAAGCCCTCTCTGCTGCAGGAAGGCCTGGAGTGCACACAGCCTCACCAGCTAACACCCTCTCACTCCACCGCTGCACAAGCCCCTGGCTGCTCAGCGCACTCAACAGTAAAAAGGGTTTGTCTCTGGGTTGGCTGTTGCAGGCTCTGTAGTTTCTTGTATGAGAAAAGATCTTAGTATAAACATATAGTTATTTCCACACTGGGATAAGCTCCTGGTGTTGAGCAACGACACAACAGAGACCAAATACCCTACGAAGTCACCTACACCATCAGCATGAGTCTACATTTGTACATCTGTATGGTTGTGCAAGTTGTCCTCTTGAGTAGTTGGTCATAAGCTACACTCCAGACACTGAGGATGATTTAAACAGAAAGCACACAAACGAGGAGGCCCGCGCTCATAAGCGCTCCCAATCTGGCAGTCAATATCTATTGACATGAGCTGCGGTGTTAACTGTCTCTTGGTGTGAAACAGGCAGCTGCTGGCTCACTTGAGCTTGACCAGCATAGCGCCACTGATCCCATTCAACGCGCCTGCCTCCCTGCCTCCTCGCCTCCCTGCCAGCCAGCCCTGCCTGGTCTGTTTACGACATCAAAGCCAGGCACAGTTAGACAGGCGGCCATGCTAAAGCCCATCCCAGCAGCCTGCCGCTGCTCGCAGCACTATGATGGCCTCTGCATACAGGCCACTTCAAAGACACCTGCTGAGATGCCAAGATTATGTATGAATCACACCACACCAAACTCACACCACGCGCATAACCATAAGGGCTGAACAGGGGCACAAAACTGATTTCCTCTATGTAGCATTGTAGCCTGGCGTGGGTGTCTTGGACAATGGGCATGGCAGAGAGAGGAGACAGTCAAGCCAAATGTTAAAGCTCGTTCTTTGTCTGTCTGTGGCTGAGCAGTTCAAGGACACTGATTCACCACACTAGCAGGCCCTTTGAGAGGATGACGTGTCACTCAGAGCACATTTACAATAGGGCAGCGAGGCCTCTGCTTGTTCACCCAGTGCCCTTCACTGTCTTCTCTGCAGCCCTGAGATCAACCCACTTCTAAAACCACACTGCATTATCAAAGACCTGGAGAGTGACAGTCAAATGTCACCACCCAGAACAATTTGCCTAATGCACACTAACAGCTTACAGGAGCCTTGTCATTGTTTATTTGATTATAAGCAATGAATAGACAGGCACTGTCAAACAGAACGCCGTCTCCCTGTGTGCTGCAAATGTATTACTTTACTTTACTATCATTCACACATATCATACGAGTGTAAAGCTGGGGAAGATACTGTAAAAAAGTGTTTTAAATGTGTTTAAAATGTACAAAACAAACTAAACTGAAGAAATCCTAGAGGCTGGTGCGAGTAAAGTCACCAGTGAAAATCTCCTGGCTGTACCCACTGAACCTGTGGACTACTGACATAACGTGGAGGGATTAAGATTATCCCTTACATTAGAGTCCCATGCCCAGGCCGCCGTCATAATGCTGAAAGCCTAATCCATTATTTGATTGGTCCATTAAATCATTTTCTCATGGCCTGATGATTCACGATAGACGCACATGATAAATTGGGTATCAAACCGAGACTTCCATACTGTTTTTTTTATTATTATACAATGCACATCATTCTGAAAGCAACCGGAGGAAAAGAAAATACACACTGCTTTCGTGCATGATGGTGTCTCACTGAGTGAGTGTGTGTGTGTGTGTAGATGTGTTGACAGCTGTCAATGACAGAGTGACGTAAGCCAGTGGGCTCATGTCAGTGATTATGTAACAAACTGGACAGGGCGCAGCATTATGAACAGATCAACAATTCTTCTGTCATCAGACAAACTGTGTTAATACGTCCTCCTTGTATAATTTCTGCAACAAAACCAAACAGTAACTCGTAGGGATTTTAATGCCTTTTCGCGACTGTTATACAACAGCAGAATGTCTTAAAAAAAAGAGCAGGGACACATGATCAATATACAATCACCAGGGGCACTGAACTCAACCGACTGCCTAATGTTCACTAAGCAATATTCCTCCACCATTATGTGCAGCTATTTATTTTGCCACATGAACTTCCCATTTAGCGGCGGAGATCAGCTGTCTGCTGATAAACACAGTCTTTTCTTAGCAGATACCCAGGACAGTCAGATCTAGCTGTAGCGAGACGACAGCCTAACAAGAGCTGGAATCAGAATTCTGCCTCTTTTCATCTGCTGGGGCTTTTGCTGTCATGTGAAGTTGCACAACACAATACTTTTTTATTCCCATTTATGCAGCAGAAGAAAGGTTATTTGAATGTCAGTGTAAAGGACAGTCGCGCCACGGAACACAGGCGGAATAGTATAAATGTGTTATTTGTTTAGGGATTGCAGGCTGTTGGCATATTACCATAGGGCTGTTTTAATGGCATTTGCGGAGCTGTAGCAGAAAGAGAACGCTGTACACAAATGCACCTGCAGAGCAAAACTCTATATCATCATTTTAAACAGCTCCCATTCAACCTATAAACATGCTGAAGTCATCCAAAAAATATTCGGACCATAGGGATTAGCCCAAGGAAAGACATAATTGACACATTTTGATGTCTCTATGCTGCGCCTACTAATTCCCCCTAATCATTTAGCTGCCTTAGCTGTGATCCCCTTTCACTGGAGACCAGCTATATTTGAAGAGATATTTCTGTTTCAAAAGATGGGCTCTTTAAGCTTTTCCCTATTATTCCTACATAGCAGTGCAGTCACTTTGCTGAAGCTCAGGTCTGGACCATCGCCTTGGGCTGCTTTTTGGATGAACTCATGCGTACATCTCTGCGTTTGTTTGTTTGTGTGTGAGGCCTATTAATATTTCAACACTGCCCACCTCCAGATGCCTGTACAACACAGCACAGCGTCTCTCTTCATGTCTCTCCCTGTATTTACTTGACTGTTATACTGAAGTGCATTCTGACACCCTCAATGAGTTGGGGGGCAGGAGAGGGGAAGATGTATTCCCAAACCACGGCATAACACATCTCTCTCCGTGTCTTTTTCTCCACTGGTATAACAGTAATTTGGGCACTAATTTATGTGTTATTGTGGCAAAGATTGACGAGCTTCCTGACTGGGAGTCTGCACGCCTGCACTCTAGGGGAAACAACAAAAGCCTAGGTTTACCGAGCAGACAAGCACCATGAAGGGTAGCATGTGTGAGGTGCTCATCTCTCCTCCCTCGTCTGCCCCACCTGAGCTCAAAACTCGCTCTCCCCGTCACTCCTTACCCCCCCTCCTCCATTCATCCCCCCAAATCTAACCCTTGATGTCTGTGACTGCAGTGACAAGTGAAGTTGTGCCCGGGTGCAGGGGGCTGAAGGGCACGCCCCTTCTGTGTGCGAGCATGTGCGTGCCGGCGCACATGTGTGCCAGGAGGGAGAAGGGCTCACGCTGTTTACTCTGATGGCAAAATACAATCTTTAGATAGCACTCACTTATGCATCCTACCAGCCCCTAGTTTGTCAAGAGCTGAATAAAAAAAATCTGTGTTGCAAATATTTACATGATTTGTCAACTATTTACGTCGTACGGCTCAGATCCTTCGTAAAATCTAACCTGATACATATTCTATTGCAATGACAACGGCGTTTTTGGATGGATATAGTTTTTACATAGCAAAGTCTGAAAAGCAGTTGCTTGTGCATTGTTTGCTGTATCCATACAGTGTGCAGAAAGGCAATGGGATGCACCAAAACTCAAAATCACTGAGGCTGAAATCACACAGGACTGACTGATTGACTGGTGCAGAAGCTGCTGTTTGAATTTTAAGACTTAGCTGGGGATCATGTGATGCTTCTGAACCTTTAGTGTGACCACCAGAACTAAGCAGGCGACGGTGAAAACCTCACAGTCCCCATCTCCCCGCATGGACAGCAGCACAGTAGGTTTTTTCAGAAAGACACAGGACAATATAAATAAAAACATCCACTGCAAACACACGTATAAACCTTTACATAACAACATTCCTTTCCATGGCACCAGGGAATTTCCTACTGCTACACCGTACAGATTCCTTCCTTCTGTAATTGCTGTATTAGTATGCTTTTCTGTGAGACAAGCAGGATGGTGGGGTTTTGAACAGGATCTTTCTACTGTTTCACACAAAGAAATCAAAACTTACATCCACACAACTTCCTGCATGGTCTTTTTGCCAGAGGGTTGACAGAGTATATGAACATTTTATTAGCAAAGTGGATATCTGGGTGCCTTTTGACGTGGTGGATGTTCTGGGGGGGTAATGGGGGCATGTGGGGGGGGGGGGGGGGCTGGAGGTTGCATCTCGTGGTGCTGCTCACAGTCAGTGGGTCAGAGGCACACAGCCAGAACACACATGGAGAGCAGGCTGAATAGTTCAGCTGACAGTAATTGTCCCTCTGTGGTCTCCTTAGGAAAACATGTTTCCAGACAACGCAGACTGGCTGCACAGGCCAGATAGTAATCATGATCTTGATTTGCTCCATTGAAGAGGGAAGCTCAGCGTAAGCCTCCAGTTATGGCGCGAGTCACTGTTTCCATTGAAGCTGACATCAGCTGAAGCCAGCTCTGCTCAGGGACACAGCCCGTGTGATAATAGACAAAGTGATGATTTCACTGGAAAACATTTGAAATCATCTTTTGCCACGGCAGTAAGATCTTTAGCATAGTGTAAACACGTGTGTCAAACACAACTATCCTTTTAAAACACACAACACTGTTATGCTTTCATTTATCCCATTTTACGGGGCCATGACGAAATGTGTGTGCGTGAGCTTTACAAACCTGCAGGTAATATTACAACAACAGAAATAACGACATGCTGCATTTTCACTGCTTCACATCATGATGCTCTTCTCCTGCAGATCCTAATATTTACATATCATGGCACCTTATCCTGAAATATTCTGGATCAGATTGCAAGCAAGTAAAATTGTTTAATGGTTAATACACAGTGCTGAGATAAAAGACAATATATTCTCACCAACTGATGACAATGTGCAGAAAAACTGTCAAAAAGATTCTGAAAATGAAGAAGTCGCTTAAACAAGTTACTGTTTGAGAAATGTAAAAATTTATCGTCCACAAATTTCAACAATGAATGCTCTATATAGCACCTCTGATGAGCAACCTTTTATGGCAGCTCTGCCATTCTGCTTGAAGGTCCTGGGTTTTCATCAGCTGAAAAAGAGCAGGCAAGGACAGGGAAGATGAATGACATCAATGGCCAGCCGATACTTCCAGGGACATGTGATTGAGACAAATGAGCCTTGTTACATTAGCTGGGATACTGAATCCTGCTGCTCAAAGATCCAGAGCTTGATAGAGCAGAAACTAGAGGCACTCAACCTTTCCACAGTTCACCACTGTCACAAGACTCCAGAAGAACAGCCTTCTTAAACCTCCTGCTTCACTGGGCTAGTTTCCTTTTCATGCAAGCTCTATTTTATGCGTTAGGGTGGGGCGACTGTGGCTCAGTTGGTAGGGCAGTCGTCTATGAACCCCAAGGTTAGTGGTTTACTTCCCAGTCCCCCTGTTTCCTGGTCCCATGTTCAAGTGTCTCTGAATAAGTCACTGAACCCTGACATTTGCCGTCTTAAGAGGGCTGCTTGTCCACAGCAAGTTCCCTATGTTGTTACTAAAGTATCAGTCGTAATGATTATTATTTTAGATGTATCTAGACCCTTTCTTACAGGTCAAAGAGCCATTACCTAATCTCTACACAGTGCCCTCGGCTATTACTGTTTTAATAAGTGACTGAGATGCTTACATCATGCATCATTTATCCTCAGTGCTCGTAAATATGCATAATTATTGAACTGAAGTCTTATGATTGGGACCATGTAAAATATTTACTTGCAGTGAAATCATTTTACAAATCAGTGTGTTTTCTTAATTTTGCTCCTGGCAAATATCAAATGTAAAATGTTTTTTTAAAGCTTCAGTTCATTGTATAAGTTGGGGAAAATTACACGCACATGCTTATGGATGCATATATATATATACATATGTATATGTATATATATATATATATATTTTTTTTTTGCATTGGGGCAACCATGGAATTTGTCAGTCACCCAAACTCAGGGTTCCACACTATTATCATTATTATTGTTAAAATAATAACGTTTTTAATGTTTAATGTTTAATGTAGACAATAATGTCTATGAAACCACTGGATGAGCTCAGAAATGTTGTTTAATTGAGCTCTATGAAAGACAATTCATCTACTGAAAACTGTGTGTTTGCAAAACATGATTTACACTGAATGCAGAAATAACTTCAATAATCTCTGCCGACTCTGTGGAGGAGCTCTGCTGAGCAACTCCACTGTCGTCTTGCCTCTCCTCCAGTTGTAGCAGACCATATGAAAGGCATTCCTAGACAACAGGGGTGCGCGAGGAGTTTCTCCTGCCACACAGAGTTCACAGACTGCTTACAGTGTGCGAGGCGCATTCCCCCTGCACTGCTGTTTTCATAGTCCTACAAACACTGGCCTGGTTTTGTTTAACATGGCAGGCTTAAGCAGCCATGCGCAAAGCATGCTTCCCTCATTGCACGCCTTGCTTACAGTGGAAGGCCTGAGCACTTGCTGCTACCTTTGGGTGAACCAGGTTCTCTGACTGCTTATGAATGCACCACGGTGCTCTAATCCTAGGCAAACAAACAAGTGCCAAGATTAATGATTGCATAAACACATCCCAAAAGCCCTGGAATAACAATCATCTCTTCAGCTTGTTCTGCTACCATGCAAGAGCTCTTGGAGTCAGCTGACAGCCTGCATATCCCTCTTTCACTTTCTGCTGCCTCACAACAGCCAGGAATTGTCTGGACTTTGTTGCTTCATTAACAACAGGAAGCTGTCAATATTTCCCATGTGAGCGTGGGTATTTATAACACTACAACAGGAGGGAATTTCTAAACCAGCACTTAGGGTCCTCCTCAGTATACTTCTTCACTGTGTCCTTCCTTTTACTAATAGAGCCCAGTGTGTCTGGCCTTCAGTTCCTGACATGAAGTCAGCATGGGTGAAGCAAAGTGGAGAACGCAATGCAGTCCTGATTATTTTGTCAACCTGATTTCTATTATCGTGAGCTCTAAAACAACCTCAAACACATCTTTGACTTGTGAAAAAGACAGTCAAGTAGATTTCTAGGAGGACATTAGAAGTGGGTGTATAGAAATAAATCACAACCACAACTGATCAAACAAGGCCATTAAAAGGACATTAGGAGCATAGACCATCCTCTCATCCTTGTCATCTCTGGTCTGCCACTATAAGACAAGCTGCTTTGTCAGGAAAGGAAAGAACTGGAGACAGGGAAATATAGACATTGGGAAAAAAAAGAGGGAGGTAAGAAGAGGGAGCAGTTCAGTCCACTAGTCCAGGGCAGGAGAGCGTGGGACGTTCAGATGAAGTGGGAGGCCCCTCACCAGGAGGTTGCTCCTCAGCATGAAGGCAGAAGCAGCACCCCGCCTAATGAGGGGTGAAGTGGAGCCCCCTGTGGGACCCCCTCAGGCACATTCATTAGGAGATGAAAAAGCATTTCCCGCAGCAGAGCAAGTGCCTGCCTTGGCTCGGACATGTTTAATTTAGGGCCGTATGAAAACACAAGGCCACACCGGCCAGGTCTGCTCTCACCGGTCAGGGGAATCAACAACACGCAGGGCCAGTGAGCCAGAACTTGACCAAATGACTGTGTGCAAAATGAAATTATGGTTTTGTCATGGAGGTTTGGGTTTTGATTCTACCTTTTAAGCATTCAGATTAATAAAGGTCAAGTGCACAGATACTCCCAGCAGTAGGCTATTACAGAGAAAACGTGCAGCTTATCACAAGTTTCATTCCCTTTAATGCGTTGCATTTTGTTGCATCTTTTCAGCTCCAGGCAAAAATAATAGATTCATTTAGCCAGTGGTGGTTTGTGGAAGGGAACCAAGGATTATGGTAATGCAGCACTGAATGCTGAAAGCAAAATACAGCATAAGAGAAACTGCTGCAGTAAGAGACACAGGAAGAATATCTAAGAGGTTAATCTATATGATGGCACAAATCGGCACTTGAAAATCTTATGTCGCAGGAGTTATGCTGTTTGTAAAGACAATAGAAGGGACGGTGCTCCTTCACTCTCACTGCAGGAAGAAGTGCATCACGTGGAGTCAGTCTATGGTCATTTCAAATACTGTCCGCTTATCACAGGCGCTTATCCTTGTTCCCGATGAATCCTCACATTTATTAAAGCTGCCTTCTTGCCTTGTTAGATATGTATAACCAATCTCCTGTAATTAGCAAGTGCTAACCTTTGGGGTGCTAATCCCCCATGAATTGTGGATTTGTACATCAAAGCCCACTCACTCCCATATAGCTGGTGCTTGAAATTACACTCGATTTGAAACCTGCAATTATTTGTATAGCAAGGATGCAAACAGTCTCCTCTTTTATGTCTCTGAGAATCCCGTGGGTTTGCAGTAAAGAATCCTTAATCCACTCCAGTGGAATCCAAATATAGAGTTAAAACTAGCTTCCTAAAATTTAGATGCACAGCCAAATGCCTGCCGTACGCGCAAAATGAAGAAGGCTTCTCTCTCGTTTTTGCATAGTTAAGATTAGATTTTTTTAGTGGCTTAGATGCATTATATAAGAAGTGAGGGGAATTGCCCCCCAGGCAACAATGCTTCAGCGTGGCTACACTTGTAGTTTCGATCTCGTCCTTTTCAAAAGCAATAATTAAAAAACAAATCTCGACTTTATACTTTATCGTTCTTGTTGTGATGTTTTGTGTCTTGTGTGACTGCAGTCCAGGTGTAAGCAATTTCCTCTGAGATGAATAAAGTTTTCTGATTCCAAATCGATGGGCTTGCCCCTCTGTTTAAAATAATCACACGTCCAGGGCTCTGTCATTAGGGTTAATGCTCTGCTATAATTTCCGATTCAAGGCCAGGCTAAATCCATTGTGTAAGGAAGGAGAGATTATAGAGAGGGAAAACAACCGAGGCAGCTTCCCACACACACTTGGGCGTACACGCACACACATACAAAAACGGGATGCTTTTTGCAGGGATGATGCCTGAAGCATTTATTTTCTTTAATGAGAGACACGAGTCTCACATGTGTCAGTGATGCACAGCATGGGAACAATAGGGTGGGCTTTAATTCCATCAATCTACTGCATTTATCCTTGTATCACATCAATACCTGTCAGTTAAGCTGGATGAGATAAATCACGTCAAGCAGACCGAGTCAGGGCCACACTGAGCTCAGTAAATGCTCAGACTTAAAAGTCATCTTAAAACTCAAAGATGAATGCGGTTACACACAGACGGATTTAGACAAATTAAGAGCACGGGTCTTAGGCAAGAAAATACGAGAGATTACCTGTTAAGACAACATGACACAAAGATCATCATTCCTGTGATTAAATAGCTATAAATTAGCAAATATGTTGTCAGGCATTTAGAGGAAACCCTACACCTCGGCTGTCACCTAAGCCTCCCATAGAAACCTCTTCACTTACCTTACTGCAACAGGAATCCCACAGTTACACTTCCTTTACCATGTTAAATGGGAACTGACACCCCGCCTTCCGACACCTGACATAAAACGCATGCATAAGTGGGCAAGGTACTATTGAATAACACGGAAAAGTTGAGTGCGACAAGCAGAATTGAGATTCGTATAATTCATCCGCGTGTGTCTGAACAATTTCCTGCGGTACGGCATGTGTGAATCAGCAGTACCTTTATGTGAGCTTCAAAAGTCTCCTCTCCACATATTTATAGCGAGATATAAAACTAACATATAAAACACTTCAAGGATTGGCTTTGAGCGATAGCAATAACCCTGCTGACGGCCAAATTATGATTTATGTACTTTGGCTTGAGAGTGCACGGGGCAGTAATGTATATGTCTATGGTAGCTGGGCTTCTCGCTGTAGCATAGGAGCGACTCAGAGAGAATGCATTTGGTGTAAAATGGCTTCATCTGTTTACAATTCCATTTGGAGTTTATGAGAAAGACAGGCAAACACAGCCTGATATATTGCCCCTGTGTCATGGCATGGCAGGAGCATCCACACAAAGATTCATCTCTCACTTAGAAGCCAAATGATACGTCTAATTTGCTGCAAGCACAGTTATTTTTAACCTCTCCAGCTGTCAGATAATGGAGCTTGACTGTCAGCGCTGGTGTGTGCGAGTGTGTTAAAAGGTTGCAAACTCTTTTCAATTTACCATTCCTTTTGAGCGAATTACAAAATGCACATTCCCATTAGTTCACCTGATTGACATTTCTTTTTTCTTTGATCAAACCCAAGGGGGGGTTTAAAAAGAGTTGAATGAAATAAGATGGAGACTTCCAAAACAGCAATCAGCATTTAGATTTCGCGTGTTGTCAATAATTACGCTGCTTGAAAACATCATCAGGATTCACACAGAAGTTAAGCTTGTTTTCAAACGCGTTAATTGGACAATGTGGCGTGTTTTTACAGCTCCCGCATGTCTTTTGGTGCCAAAATGCACACTTGATACGAAACCCACCCTCTACCTTTATCAAATCCTCATTTAGCAAGGTGAGTCACTGGGTTAAAAGTGTCTAATTCTGATGTCTCACCGTGGCAAGTTTTATGCCGTTCAGACATTCCTCTAAACAGAGTCGGTTACATGAGCCCACTGGAAACTGCTCTTAATCATTAAGCTCGCGGTGGACTGCAGGCCGGTGTCACTAATGTGGCTGATGCAGTTTAGATGGCCACTAATGAATTCCCTCGTCCTTCTTGTTTAAACATAAGTGTAAATCATAGCATCCTCACTGTTAGGGGACATTTCTAACAGGCAGCACTGGTTAGACTGCACTGACATGACCACATGACAGGAAGACATGTGTCCTGAAGGCATGGAAAGGTTCAAACAACATAACAAAGGGGGAAGGTGTTGGTATTGGCACAAAGGCAGTGAAAGTCATTTGAGTTTCAATGGTTTTACACTCAAAACACTCTATAGTAAACCTTTTGTACACTGTATAGAAAATCAACAAAAAACTCGTAACAACTTGCTGAATGAAAACTACGGCTTTCCTCAGACAACAATCTTTCTTCTTTGCTGAGTGCCGCTGCAGCGAAGGACAACGTTTTCCCTGTCCCGATAACCAGCTGACCTCTAATGTTTGCTAACTCCAGCTTAACAGAGCGTTATGTAAGAGAAGCGAAGGGGACGAGCAGAGACTGAGCTCTGTTTGCTTCGACCGGGACAGCATGCCTGCTCCCCTGCCTGCCTTTGGGTATCATTGCACTCTTCTCTGGAAAAGAAAAGCGTGTTCCCAGTGGGCAACGACACTTCACACTGGCCAGGTTTGACTTCAATTTAAAGGCAGCTCGAGATACAAAACCTAATTGCTCTCAGCTGTGTGCCTGCCAACAACAAGAGCTCGAATGAAAAGTGTAGTTACTCACCTCAATAATGTTGTTTTTCCCCTTTAAATGTATCACACACAACACCTAAACATCTAATTAAAAATTAACTTCATTCGGTGTGACACTACAACGTTATGCCAATCATATAGGACCTTGCTATTTCAAGACAAAAACAAAAGAAGAAATGTGCTGTGCCTGGAAGAAATCAAAAAGTTAATGTGCTCCAAAATAAAAGGGAGATCATCTTTTTTCCCTTCAAAATGTGCATGCTTATCAAAACAGGATTTTTTGCAAATAGGCTGATGCAGTACAATCCCGTTCTTGCTCAGAAAACCTGCTGAAAAAGCCTTTATGTATTCTAACCAAGTGCTCACACTTCATGATGTAGCCAGTGAGCAGCCACTGTACCGTTACTACGCCTCCATAACGGCAGCGTTTCCTGCCTCGCTGCATAGGTGGCTAAGCTTCATCCTCAGGTGCCAACAGCGGGGCTCTTCGAGGGTTACATAAGTAGCAGCTAACAGCGATGGGTCACTATTTGGGATCTAATCCTCAGAGGCAATACGATCCACCACAACAACTTTCTACATGTTGCACCAGCCCAGCAGGAAACATAACACTTTTTATGAATCGAAACAAACCGCATACAGTGGTGACTAACAGGAAGAATGATTTCTCTCGCGCTGACTTCTTGACACACTAGATTCATTTCTCTGCCTGTGTAGTTGGCACGAACATCTCCTTGTTACAAAAGAACACAAGGCTCGGGGAATTTTCTAGAAAACGCGTTGCAATTCTCCTCCATGCGAGTTAAATTACAGAAGAGGTCACAGCGGGGGACTTCGGAACACAGCTACCAATCAACTGCAGCAATTCTCCCGGTGTGTTTGTCAACACTGCATTCTGGTGTAATTGGCGTAATTTTCAGGTTAGAACTCGGAACAGACTGGGCGTCCTGTTGGCGAGCATGGGCCGTGTCATTAAAGGGACATGTTTCTGGAGGCGCTCCCGGGGACACATAACACGCGAGCATGTTGGAGAGACAGCTCGCCTGATAAAATGGCTGCCTCTTATCTCTACTATGCATATGAAAGGCTTATGCCTTCTCCTTGACAGATTCTACGCCTCATCACCACGGGATTTGCCCAGATACACCAGAACAGAGGCTGGGAGAAAAACAATGTATCACATGTATAGCCTCATCTTAACACTGTCAACTGATGTTTGTGTGTGTGTGAGTGTGTGTGAGTGTGTGTGTGTATCCTTGTTCACAACAATAAGGAGTGAACACAAACACACCAAACTAATTCGACAAATTTCTGTCTCTCTCTTCCACACAGTATTTCCCTGTTTATTGGCAGCACAGTGAACACGGCAATCCTGGAGCAATCTTCAATTATCTTGATAAAATAATGATATAGTATCTATAATTACCATGATGAGGTGGAGTAGAGTGTGCTGAAAAATAATCATTTTTATCATCACCACTGGGTAGCATCATTATTAATCTGACAGCCCTCATAAAGCGCTTTGTTTGTTGTCTCTGATTGCTCTTTTACTACCAAAATAAACAACTTGGCTCCTCTGAGTTACAGCGCTATAATTTGCTGTTCCAGCGAAGGCATTTATCTATAAATTTATTTTCAATTTGAGGTAAGCTGCAGTCATGAAAGCTAAATCACTACCAGGGAGAAGATTATTCTAATTACTAACCAACTGTCGCACATGCTGCATGAGCACAGGATGTGTCAGAACGCGGAGAAACCAGTAATCAGTTTCACAGAATCATTTGAGCTCAAATTTACATCTCGTGCTAAATGTTAAACATGAAATTGGCTTCATTTGTATGGTTACAGATAGCGTATGCTACAAAATGCTGTGACTGCATTTAGGAACACGAATTTTATGATCAATTTTGTGTTTATTTGCAGCTGAAATACACTCAATGGTATTTTAGTTTCTGTTAACAGGACTCCGAAGTCCAGCACAGAAACATACTCCACTAATACACTAATTAGTAGCGTGACTAATACATGTAATGTTTATGAAGAAAAGGTTAGGTGACTCCAAATGTATTCTGTGATTCAGCCACAGTCAGCGAGCAAAACAGAGTAGAATATTTTCCTCTGAAATTCTGTCTTTTCCAGGCTGAATTAGATCATAATGCTAGCATGGCTTGGTCCCTGGGGTTTTCTTCGCCATTTGCACTGCTAACGCTGCAATCCCCCTGACAGGCCTGTTTATGACTGCTCTGCTATCAGAGGCCTGAGCAGAGCCAGGGACGAGCCTTCATTAGAGATTAAAGTGACCGTCACAAAGTCCAAAACCATCACTGCTTCCCACAGCAAGGCGAGGGGAGACACTGAATGGGCTTAAGCTCACGCATCGACAACAACTTCATATCAGACGGATCCTCGGCTTAACTAGCAAGTTCATTTTAGATTTCAATATGCATTTGTGAATGACATTTAAAGACATTTTTTAAATTGGCTACAATCACTCTGGTCACTGGCGAAAATTATCACATTCACGGTTTTCGTTAACCAGAAGCAGAGATGCATTTTTGGCAAAAAAAAAACATGCATGGCATTACGACTTCTAAGAACAGCAATATTTGAAGTCAAAACATTTCTGCTTCAGTAGTAGACGTGTGGAAGAGAAACAAGGATGCGCTGCATTATATGAGGATCGGTTTCTTGATTTCTACTGACCGTGGAAGTGCTCGCCTTTACTGCTAATCTCTCCATCCGTCTCCTGATCCAGACTACTGGACATTATCACAGAAAGGAATTAATAAAGGAGACTGACTGAATGGAATTTATGGCCTGCTGATCATAACGCTGACCGCATTCGCTCAAGATGCCTCCCTATATCAGGCACTGTATGAAAAACTCATCTAATTCTCCCCAAACTCTGCAAATTCACAGAGAGAGAAAGAGAGAGAGATTCTGCTCTGTTATAACACAGAGAGTTCTTCTGAGGGGAAAACTCACTGATGAGTTTAAATTCAGAAAAACCTTCGAGTTCCTTTACACACACACTGTAGGTAACAAAGAGCGATGTAATGCATAACAATACTGCCCGGAAATAATGGCAGACTGAGGTTAAACAAAGCAACAAAGACTTTACACACATTAGGCACTCGTTTCTCCTTCCATCAAAATTCTTGCTGTAACTCCAGAACAAAGCAGCTATTCTCAGAGGAGCATGAAAGACAGACACCTGTCAATCACAGCTCCTGTGACTCCATATTTCCCATGTCAGAGGCTGCGGGATGGAGAAATGTGCAATATTCTGATAATATTTCATGCAAACTAATGCAAGTCAGAATACTTCCCTGCTGGCCAGAAGGAGGGGAAATGAGAACAGGTAATTATCGGATTGCCTCAAGGCAAGAAATGATAGAGATTGCAGAGAACGGGGATATTTAGCCCTGCTAATGAAGGCCCATGTTTTGGGAGCACCAGGAAGGGGGAGCAGAGGGAAGCTAGGCAGCAGCTCAGCAGGAGGTTGAGCCTGATAAGACCATCTTATATAATGGCTACATCCAGGCCTGGTCTGCTGTTTGGACTGACGCTGCCTGTCCCTCGTGTCTTCTCCCATACACTCAGCATGGTCAGCCAAGGAAGTGTAGCATTGCCTGGGTATTCGACTTTCCCTGAACCTCACCGTTTAATACGTTAAGCCACAAAGGTACTGTATCATTTACAGCGTCGAGGACTGGGGGTTGGGCTTGTTGGCAGATGCAAAAAAAGAGGAATAATGTTTGCAATGTAAATGACTAATGTGGTGTGTTCTATCAACGTACAGTTGTTCATGTTAATCATAGAGAGACTAAGATTTGACTGAAGGACCACTTCCCCACCCACACTTGTAGTATACCATTTAACCCTACTGAAGGGTTTATGTTTGTCCAGTTCAACTGCCATATTCAAAGTGCTGAAAAATAAAAAGAGATTGCTTATTTTGTATATGCAGCACTTCCCCCGGACGGATATGAAAGTTTAATCACGGCATTAGGATTCACAGGCATTCCCTTGCCAGACCTGCTTGCAGACATCAGAATTGCTAATTTGCTAGTTTGCCCAGGAAGGGCTGGCTTGTGGGTGAGGAAGGGATGAATGGAAACAGGAGTCTGATTTGTCCAGATAACCTTGAACCCCAACGCTCTGCTTCCTGTGGATGTACAGAGCTCAATCAGTCCCTCTTTATCACGTTGATCTGAGCCACTGTCCAGTGCAGCGGTCGGCGCAGCGCTGCGCTCGCTCCTACCTGACTGATGTGAGTGTGAGTGTGTCATCAGCCAAAATCATTTCCTGCTCTCTTTCCTGTCTGTTCTGACACGACCATTAACTTGTGCTGAAATGTCGCGAATGAATAAATGCGGCACAATAACTGCTTTCAAAGACAATTTGAGCTCTGCACCACGATCCTGATCAGATAGCAACATTAAACCAAAACAAAGCCTTTGACAAAAATCACAGCAATTGTGGCTCAGTCTTTAATCCGAATAATTAATTTCTATTGCATGTGATGAGAGTCTACCAGAGGCACAGACACGATAAAGGAAAAAGGTCCTGACAGGGTTATGAGTCAGCAGAGATGTGAAATTCAAATTGGCCAGGCTAAGCAGTTTGGAGCTGATGGTGATTCGAGTGGACTCACTGGTCAGCCCTACAGTACAGTACAAGAGCCCAGGGCTGAAAGATGCTGGAGTTACTCATAGGCACAGGTGCTTTATCAGCAGACCACAGCTGAAGCAGTAATAACTGCGTGCTTCATTGAATGATTTGTACTATATTCTTTACATGTTACATTTTGAAATATCTTCATACAAGCAAATCCGACCGCCGTCCTTCATCTTAACAGGGATTCATCATTAGCTCTGTCTCAGTGGAAAGCTGCTAGTGGGCTCTTCTGAATCCATAGTAGGAACTGGAGTCGTGCTATTAACAAAATTAAAGTGGAGATCTATCATTGGCAGGGGAAGATGGACCAGCAGGAGCAGAACCCTCACTGTTTTCTGTCACAGCCTCAGCTGTGTGCACACACTCTCCTTGCACACTGCCATCTTTCACTCAGCCAGGCACTTGCCTCCTCGCCCACTGCGCCCACCAGGCCTGGGCAGCACATGCCATTGCCAAACATCCATTTACTCCCTGCAGGACTCCCAGCATATCTGAAGAGGGCCTGTCATTGAGACCCGTTTAGATTTGTCTGTACTGAAAGCTGTGCGCACAGGTGAATATGTGTTATTGTGCCGTCTACACTCAAACGCACACATATCATGTAATTAAAGCTTCTTTGTAAATTCTGCTTTGATCATTTCTCCAGTAACACCTAATGAAGCTGACCGTCTAGACTCTAGAATGGAGTGCGGTAATTGCATCCCTGTAGAGAGGCCGGTAACCTGTGAGAGTATGCGCAGAATTACTGTAGGCTACTACACATGCCCACTGGATCCAGCCCGGGAAAGCGGAAAAACACACAGTTTACACAATACAGAGTGCACATGCATCTGCAAGTAGTTGTGTACTCATGTGTGCACAAGTTCAAGTAGTGAGAGCAAACAAGCAAACATTTATTGACTAATATATGAACAAAATGACCCGATGACCAGAGATGTGTTGTCTATACAGAAATCCCACCTACAAGATCTTAGCCTGGAGGAAGGTTAATGCCAACCTGCAGATGCTGCCTTTGTCTTTGAAACGGAGCGATGGATGCAGCAGAACAGATGGAGATGTTGGATGCTTTCAGGAATTATTAATGGCACACTACGATCCCAAATGACCTTCAGCAAATAGTCTCCTAGCACTAGAGTACACAGGCACCCCTGCACATCCATATTGTATTTAGACAACACACCTGGGTCAATGGAGAAACACGAAGCCATCCTTTCTGTACTTGGAGCTTTGAGTCAGGACGGTTTGCTTCATTTATCAATCAAAGGCAAAGCAGAAACATTCAATCACATTAAGAACAATTGTATTTTCAGAAATAGATTTGAGGTTTATGCAGCAAACACACTAATTCTGTGTAGCCCAATTTGCTTTCCCTACAATGGGAACTGTACAGTGGAATTAATCTGCACAAAGCCCTTCCTGTAGTTTTAAAAATAAACCCTTCATCACTGGAAGCTTTTGTGGTTGCTCAAGGGATCTACTATTGTGACATCAAATCTATCTTACAAACACACCATCAGTAATAGCCATAAAATAACTGTCTATAGAAAGTTGAGAAATCCAGCTGATTAAATTCGCAATTTAGATAAACTAAGTTGCTGAAATACACAAATACTTAAATTAAACATCCAATGAAATTTCATTTTCTTTACACTTGTAAATGCACGCAGCTAGCAGTTGATTTACTTCGTCAGCTACTCATTACTCGGTCTGTGACTGTGACTTCCCTGCAGGTCTGTGTATGTAGTAACAAATTTAATTTACAATGGCTGCAATCAAAGTCTAAAGCCCATATGATCACTGCCAGTCATCATGTGCACGTTTAAGGTAGACAAATAGTTTGCACAGAGAGAAAGCACTAGGTATCCAGTGAACAGTTGAAATGATGTGTTTGCATACATTTAACCATTGCTGGTTAGAAATGACTGTTGATATGGTGACCCACTAATAGGAAAGCAACTGATACCTTTCATGAAGTTGTGCTCAGGTTCCTGGAAACTAATCTGCAAATCTCAAGACATAGAAGGGACAAAGAAAGGCACCCAGAGCTTCAGAGATGACATTCTGTAATTATCTAGGCCATTTTCTGCGCACATAAATAACAGAGGGCAAACTCTGAACCAAGCTGTAGGTGCAATGCTGCAACAAAAGACATGAAAGTAAATGTTTTACACTAGTATGGGTTTAATTGGGATTACATGGTTGCACTGTTTAGGGGGCTATTAAGATCATTCAGGTAACCACGCCATGCAAAGTTTGTACAATATATGCAAGGTTTGCAGTCTTCAGTTAGAGAATAAATACTGTGCTGGTTCTCCCATAAAACACTGCATGTCTTCAAAGAGCTACATCTAAGAGAGGAATTGATCAGACACTTTTTCTCACACTCAGTAAGAGGAGAAAGGAATAAATTATTTGAACGATGTCTATCTCCCTATATATCAGAGCCTCTGATTAATTACCTTAGGGTTCACTAATGAGAATGTGTAAATGAATACAATGTTAATCTACTATGTTTACTCGGGTTTGCTGAGGCCCAAGAAAAAAACAAAATCCCTTATGTATAAATTATAATAATCCCAGATCAAGATAAAGAAAAAAATCCATGCTGAGATCAAAGGAGAGAGGCGCGTAGCTATCATGTGTCAAAAGATCAAAAAACAACTTCCTTAACAACTCAAGTGGGCAAGGTATGTCAAACGTATAGTAGTTTTACTCTGATCATCCTGAATTTGAAGAAAGTCTGCTTCAACTATCTTCCATCATGCTTGTTTCCCCTCTTATCTTCAGTTTATGCACAGTGACAGCTAATATGATCCACAACAATAAGGCTGATAGGTAATAAGGAGAAAGCATTTTTGCATGTTCTTTATTTAACAAAGAAATATTACTGAAAATACGATCTAAGCATTTTTAAATTTCATTAGTCGGCTACAAAGATTAATAACGCTTCATATACCATACATTTTTTTAATCTTGGTATAGTCGTATGTACAAATTATTCCTTTTAACGTAAAACTAATAACGTACTTTATGAAACTGCATGCACACGAGTGTGGGAGGAGCTACCCACACATCACTTTTCAGACACTGTGGTTAGACATGAAACATGTTTGGTGTCTTTCATCACAGCAGTAACACCTGAAAACATTTGATTTGCACAAGGAAGCAGAGCTCAGACAATAGCCGTTTGTTTACGGGGACGGATGGTGTCACATCTGGAACATTAGCTCAAAATGATCCTTCAAACACAAATACACAAGAGCAAGTCATAGTTGAGCTCTCAATTTATGAACAAAATATCTGTATCTGGTATGAAACCAGATGATATTGTTGATAATTCATTAGACAGTATACTGTATATTAATGTATAACGTAACAAAACATTAAAGCATTAAAGCAATAAAACAGTCAATGAAACATTTGACAGTGAGATGTCATTAGTTGTGGGTACAGCTTTGATAGTAATTGAGATTGCTCTGTTTGGGTATATTCCTCCTCTGTTGCCCCAAGTCACACATTAAAGGGATTAAAACAGCCATCAGCACAGTGGGGTACAGGACTGCCTTCCTCTCCTCTTCAACTATTAAGAAAAACAAAACTTAGAGACGACAGCTGCTGATTTGTACTAAGCGACAGATTCCTCCAAGCAAATAAAGCAGTCATGCCAGTCCCTTTGCTAGAAAACTCTATTTGTTTTCCTGTGACAGAAATCCATTGAACAGCACATAAACCCTTAAAAGTTTACATAAGGATACATTTTTTGAAGAGCTATTTCTTTCAATTCATCTGATGGTTTTGTTGCATGTATTTGATTTCTGGGAGCTCCAAAAAAATGAGCAAAGAAAGCTTTTTATATTACGGACGAGGATCCTTTTTTGCCCAAATTAGGCCCCTGTAAGAGGGTGATCATAAGCACATCCTGAGACTTTGAGCGAGGGTCTCTGCTGACGCTGCTGTTGTTGTTGAGACTGGACTAAGCTAAGCCAAGCAGCCAGGTTGACAAGGACCTGTGCTCAGCACTAGAAAAGCTCTCATCCAGAAACAAGAAGCTCAGGGGAACAAAGACAACAATATGCTAAAAAACCCACTTGAATAGAACAAAACAACCCAAAAAGCATCCAAAAGAGTCAGTGGTGGGTGATTGCCAGCTGCACTCCAGATTACCAGGCTCTCTGAGAGTCTTTCGGCAATTTCTGAGAGCTGTAGCATCATTTCCAGCTCCTTAATCAGTTCAGCTGGGGAGGGATGGATCCTGACATGCAAAAGGCTCAGCACGATGGGGAATAAACTCATAATCAGCAATCAGATATTCTACATTGCTAGAGGGGGTGGGGTGCTCATCTCAGATAGGTCAAGGATCTCTCCACAGCCAGTTAACCCCTTTGCTCTAGCAGGGAAACATCCACGCACTCACCATCTAGGACACACATTGTTTAGCTGGCTCGGATGTCTGACTCACTGAATTGGGAAGCTAAGACTGAAAAAAACACAAAGGAGTGCATATTCTCTCGGATTCGGAAAATACAATTTCAGTTTAAAAACCTGCTCTATGTGAGCAGTGGTTTACTCTATCGCCTCACAGCAAGAAGGCTCAGCATATGAACCTGCAGTCCAGCTGGAGTCTTTCTTTGTTAAGTCTGCATGTCCCCCCCCCCCCAAGTGGGTTTCCTCTCACAGACCCAAGACATGCAGGTTATGCTAATGCATGACTCTAAAATGTCCCTTAGATGTGACTGCGAGTATGAATGTGTCAGCGCTGTGACAGAACGCATACCTGTCCAACGTTAGCTGGGATTGGCACAACCCTCAAGAATAAGTGGATATAACAAATGCATGGATGGAATGGATGAGCCCCGTGAGTTCATAAATGGGTTTGAATTTCATTAAAGTACGTCTCTGGCTTTAAACAAAGTTCATTGCCTTGCACATTCTCCCTCCTTTCATCTTTGTAATTAGCACTGAAGCAGCATTTCTTTTATTTCAAATGAATGCATGTGCATAAAAATCAATCTTAAGCAGCCTGTTCTAGCAAGGCTGTTTTTCTTTGTTATTTATGATAAAGAAAAACACTTTCATGCCTCGTATTTACGGTGATGAGTGCCGTTCCCCCGTCTAACCTTGAGTGGTAGTTCTCACTCCGGCTCACGCGGGTTCCTCTGGGGATTTAAACGTGCTCTGTTACATTCTGGTAGTGGAATGTAATGTCGGCACTGACGATGAAGTTACGGAACAGTAATAACTTCAAAACTTGAGCAGATATTCGTATCATTTCTTTTTCTTGAAGAGCACCCCCTAGTGCTCCGGAGGATTTGCACTCTTTGTTCATCAGTACAGACACCGGATCAGATGAGTGTAAATGATGCCATCCAACAAGTAGAACCCTTAATGGCCTCTGCTGGGACATGTAATCAAACGCCTCACACATTTCTCTCCCTTTTGTAATCAAGCAGCGGAGCGCATGTTGTGACGACCTTTATTATAACTCTGCCTGTTCCCTAGTCTCATCAAAATTCCGTGCACCTCTCATTTTTCATCCTTTGTTCCCTGCCAAGGTCCCTAGATGCCACACTCGCTTTCCATGGAGTAGAGGGGAGTGTGACTTAGTATGCTGTGACCTCTGACCCTTTCTCATTCCCCGACTGTACTGCATCCGTTTGCTGCAGTTTTGTGCCACCTAAGAAATCAACAAAGATCAGAACAAAGCTATACCGTGTGACATATGTCTATAGGATATCTGAGCTATTCTGTGGTGACTTATGACTCATATCAGCAGCTGTAAATGAGAACTCTTTTTCAGACACCCGAGGGCACATCTTATCTCTGCTGGACTGACACTGGAGGAGGATAAAGGTGATAAACAACACAAACAATACTCCTCCTCCTGCCTTCTGCCAGCATGCTTGCCTAGCAGAGAGATCTGATTACAACTGAGAAGAGAGCAGCTTGGTGTTTCATGGAAAGGCAAATCAACTGGAGAGTGCTGTCAGACCTCGGGAGTTACCGGCCTGACGGCGGAGAAGAAAAAGTTATCCGACATGGCGAGAAGAGATGGAGGTTTTTCTGCAGCCACACAGTAATGGGGTTTATTTGGTCTACCATTGAGAACAGAAGGCAGGGGAGAAATGATGGAAGCGAGAGGACTGAGCGTTTAGCTCCAGGGAGGGATGCATTAGTGTTCCTCCTCACCTCCTACCTCCTTTGGTTTCTCCTACATCTCCCTCCGTCTTACACACCAGAGACGGAGCTGCCCCCACTGCCGACACCTTACTCCTTATGTGTTTTTCTGTCCTCACTGTTTGAGTCAGACAAAACGTAAAATCAATAATGCTTTTTCTCCCCCATTTCCTCTTTGATGCAACTTCAAAAAGCCAATGGACAGCCCTCCAGAGGCCCACAGAGGAAAAAAAAAACCAACAACGGTACGATACATGCTCAGAATGAAAGAGCAGAGGAAAAACTTCACCCTCTCTTAAAACACCTTTAACTTCTGAACCCCAAGCGGAAAAACACATGACAGCAGAGCAGGACATGTGAGGCTGAATGAATTGTGATGTAGTCTTATCAGATTTATTATTTTTATCTTATTGTGTATTGATGTACATAATTTAACTAGTATAGACTAAGTATATTATTTTAAACAACCACAAAGAGAATGGTTTCTATAAAAACCTCTCTTCTCTTTGCACATATAGTACTCTATGGCGGAAGCTAGAGAAAGAACGAGGGTGAAAAAAATGAAAGTGAAAACGTTCTTTAACTCCATGGACTGTGGTATATGATTATCTAAGGAGTGCTGACAGAGAAAGTATTCTACCAGCAGCTAAATGCTGCATGACAGGGAGATACTTCAAAGGATCTCTAAGTGACTTCTGAAATACTGAGTGAAAGTAAAGTAGGAAATTACGCTTAAGTTGGAGACATTTGACTAAGCCCAGGTAGGTGTTTTACCTGACAAGAGAGCCAAATTGAGAACCCTGGATGAACTCTGTGGGAATCTTTCAAAAAGAGCAGAAATCATCTCATGTAGCCCGATAGTTATCTTGAGCCGCTGCTGTTTGTTGCACCCTGCTGTTTTATTGGGCACAGGACAGCAGAGTCATTTAACCTCGCCTGAGATTGGACTAATCTGTCAAAACCACAAGCTGTGACTGACAAGACAAAATGACAGAGAGAGCCGTCTGCCACCTTGGAAGTGAAATAACGTTTGATCAGTATTGAAAACTTTACTCAGATTACCCCAGATAACTGACGGAGTGCTCCAGTACAATACTGTTTTTTTGTCATTTATAATATTAACTGGTGTTAAGCACACACATGTTAAAACATATTACTATAATTATAAATACAAAATTACAACATGGAAACAATACAAGTTATTGTTCATTCAAAACAAACACAAAAAAACGTACTCAAATTCAGAAATAAGTTCCCAGTACTCCTCTTCCAGAGTGCACCACCTTGTCTTCCCAACTTCTATGGAGCCAAATCAAAAATCCATGCTCTCAATGGGTAGTCAATATCTAATTAACCAGTCCCTCCACACACAGTCAGGCAGCCAGGATGTTCATCTCAGTGTGCAGAGCAGGCTGGCACACCTCACGCATGCTTTAATAACCTGTGGGGACGCATTCCAGCCAGAGGGACTAAAGCACACATGACCAGATGAGTCTGGTCAAAAACTTTATATTTGAGATTTGACTGCGACATGTAAATAGAGAAAGTGAAATTGAGCAAAACATATTTTATAAATGCTAATTTTATGCAGTATTTAATCTTGACATTGTCCATAGTGTTATTTTAATCAATTTTGTTCACATTGCACAGTTTCTGAAACGTTCTTTTGAATTGGATATCACGTTTTAAATCATTGGTTATGTCATGTGCTGTATTTGCCTTCACCCTAATCTGTGGCAATGTTTCCTACGGCTCTTCGTGTCCTCAGTCCCTACCTGGATAATAGCCAATCTTGTTAACCTGCACTTTAATGTGTGAGAGCCTGCAGCGCTGGGTAAAGAGCGCTTCAATCGGCCACTGATACAAAGAGACACAGAGTACCAAATCTCCAGTAAATATTTACATCCTTGTTAACATAGCCTTAAAGCACCTATCACAAGATATTTGACTTTACCTTCCCTTTGGCCCTTAGAACATTTTTTACAGTCTAGTACGCACTCATGTCAAATCACTTATTTATGTGCGGTCTGCCACGTAGTGGCTTACAGGACTTGGCTTTTGATACTTTCAAATCATCGCTCGCCACAATAATGCTCTTTTAGCAGGAATAATTATATGTACTGTGGATGAAACGCACTTTTTACCTTTTCAGCCGTTCCACACATCAAACAACTTTCTTTAATTATGTAATTGGGATTTTCATCTTAATTGTGCTGAGTAGGTTGGCTAATTTGCATGTGGTAATGAGAGGGATGTTTCCATTACAGGTAATTAGGCACATGAGAGGCAGTGGCATGGTAGAGAGGCTGAATAGAAAGGGAGAGGTGAGTGGTGGTGGTGGGAGGGGGGAGACAAAGCCACAGAGACACATAAAGATGTGTGGTATAATGCACAAGCGTAATTTTGTAGTTAGCAGTATGAGAAACAATGAATGAAAGAAGCCACTAAAAACAGGCGACAGGATTGTGTAATAACAGCAACACAGAGTAGACGTATACGCCAAGGCAGCAGGTCACTGTGCTGTTCATCCATTTCACTGACAATTTTTTAGGAAGAAATTACTTCTGCTGTTTAAATTAGTTTCCAATTATACAGCTTGTTCACATTTTAATTTAATTTCTGACATTCCGTGATGACACCAGCAGCTCCTGTCAACCTGAAAGTACCAAAATGGAAAAGGCAGAGCTAAAAGGAGAGATGAAGGCTGGCTGCTAAAGAGGTGAACTGAGACATTTACTAAATGCAGAATATGTCAGCACGGTCCAGCTCTATCCAAGTTTAAGTCATAGTTTTTATTCTAATAATGATATGGTTTAAATATTGAATACATGTGTTCTTCTACACGAAAAGGAAGAAACAACCCTGCAAATACAATATATGCAACATTTTTCATAGAGTAGGGTTCACAGCACCAGACTTTGATTCTGTCCCAAACTAGGTGATTTCATAAAGCTCTCCACTCTAAATTATTGTTAGTCTTTAGAAGGACATTAGGACAACAGACATTTTTTCATATGTGTCTCACTGAAAACCAGATACAGTTTCAGTCAGACGAAACACAAATGACTCTTAGTCTCACTTTATAAATTATTTTTTACATACTGCGTTGCATAGACAAAACAAAGCAAGATAGGCTCCTTACTATATAAGATAGATAGATATTAGGAATTAATCTAAATATTACTAATATTTATAAGAATACATACATGAGGTTGTAGCGTTTTTTCCACACATGAATGTAGGTGTATATGCAACCATATTCTCAAAATGCTCCAGTGCTTTCATTGTCTTTACAGTAAATACAACAAAAACCACATGTATAAATTTATTGCTGGACAGGAGGCATCACAGAGGAGCAGAACGTATCAAATCAAATTATCATCGCTGATATTTCTCACGTAACACAGAGTGACAGCTGCATGTGCCTCACCGTGGTTATTCTATGAGATAGTATCACGTGCATATGGGCACATATGTTTGAATATTGTTGCCTACATTTCTCCATATGGAAGAATGAGAGTGCATTCATGTGTGTGAAAATCATGATTATATGCGTCTGTGTGTGTGCATGTGTGCGTTTGTAAGAAAGGATGAGAGAAGAGTGTTCTGTACTGTATGTCTGACTGCACTTTCAGTATCTGCGCCGATGTGTGTGTGTGTGTGTGTGTGTGCGCCTGTATGATGGAGGGGGGTGGAAGAGCGAGGATTAAGCGTACTAGAACAACATCAGAGTGACTGGGAGGACCCAGTCCTGCTCTCATGGCCACACATGTAAACCTGACTATCCAAAAAATAGGTCAGTGGAACACAACACACTCTCACACACACACACACACACACACACACACACACACATACACACATGCACCAGTATCAACTCAAAGAATCACAGTCTGCCAGTCGCGCCTGTGCCTTGTCGCCCGTCTGCGACTTACGTTCAACACTGCCACGCATCTTCCTGCAGAACAGACACGTCCCCTGGACTGGAACAACAGGATTAGGAATGGGGCAGAAAGGAATAGCGACAGGAGCGCACACCCCCTCTCTGAACCTCTGCCCCCCCCCCCTATGTAAAAAAAACAACTTCTGCTCAGGAGCTGTTCTTGTAAGACACGTACTAGTGCAAATATTACACTTGCTGTGGTTTTCACAACATCCCACACAACAGTAGCAGTGAGAACACAAACACCAAAAAATATCAAATCAAAGCGAAATCTCTTTTTACCTTTTTTTAAGGTAAATATTTCTAGCTTGCTGTCATTTTCTGTACTACAAAAAAGAAATTTTGCCCATGCACAAAGAAGAAATGTTAGAGGAGCTTCATTCACTTGCACATGTACAGAAGCACAGTATTACTGTATTTCTCTCTTCCCTCCCTCTCACTCTCTGTCACACTCATGCCTTGCAAATGAAATGCAAAGAGTTGGCAGGCTATGAATAGCAGAGCCGTACTTCCCTACTTGTTACTCTGGGTGCAGATCAGCATGCATTTTCCTCTTACCTTTCATAGCTGAAATCACAAAATACATCATTAAGCTTCGAGTCCATAAGAGACGAACTATCACCAGCGCAAAGCCCTCCACTGCTGTCTCAGCAGCAGCTGGCCAGCACAGCTCTGTCTCTCAGCCTCCGAGCATGACCACACCAGAATCCATGTGACTGTGACATCAGTGTTCATGTCTCACTGCTCCCCACCCACTAGCCTTTGATTGGCACAGTGTGCAGCCAGTAGGGGCGCTGAGAGCTCAGGCAGGGAAGCTGGCCCTCTTCCCACTGATTGCAGTCAGAGCCTAGTATACCGGCTTGCTAGACATTGCACACTCTCACTATCTTCTGTGGTTTATCTGTATAGTGCGAGGATAAAGTCAGAACCTATTCTGCAGTTCATGTTGTTATTCTGCCCTTTTTACATTCCTGATTTTTTTTTTTTTGCCTTTCAAAAAATGCAATGTGAAGGATATGAAGAAAGCCAAAGAATGAATTAAAGGCAGGATGATGCGAAAAAGAGCAGAAGAAATAATAAAAAGAGAGGAGCAGAGAGTAAAGATGATGAATATGAGGCAATCTGTAATTTTTCTCTAGTTAAAAGATGCAAGTGCTCCTCGCTGTCTATAGATATGAGTGATCAGTGTGAGGCCAGATGTCTGTGAGCAGCAGTGGGCCCTATGCAGAAAGAAGATGAGTGGAGCCTCAGCTTCTTCCCCTGACCTCTCAGCGGACCCACACGGCACCCTCCCCCTCACACGCGCACACTCTCATGGATCTCACACACTCATTTTGAGAGGTGAGGACGGGGAGAAAGTGACAGAACAGTTTGGATGATCCCCTCCACCCCACAGCGACCAGGCGATAAGTTTCTTGCTATAATTTCTCCCTTTCCCTCTCCTATGGCCCTCGCTCTCACCCCCTGCTTCCCATTCTAGTCCCTACCTCTCTCTCTCTCTCTCTCCTCCCTCTCTCTCTCTCTCCTCGCTCATCCTCTCTCATATGATAATCTGTTCTGACTCCTAAACAGCTGCCTCTCTCTGATACAATATTCTGGTTTTAGTGCAATCCAGCCTTGGCCCATAACCACATTGCATTTGGCATTTGCATGAATAAGCTGGTGCTCATATCATCTCGTCTCAAGACAAACATCATGCAGCTTCAGTGTCGGATACTATAATATTTAAAATCGAAACATTAAAGAAAAAAAATGTAAATTCTTCACACTACCAATATTTTAAATTATGATATTTTTGATTATTTATTTCACATTTTCCATAACTGAAGTGAATAACGCCCCTCAGAATTATGCACATGGTAAAAAATTACATATTCACAATAAGATTCCAACAGACATTTTATTTATATTTTACATTCTAAATATTTATATTCATTTGATGTTTTCTTTCACATTCTGTTCATTGAATAAAGGTACTCATAACCACATATAAAATGGAAATGAGGACTTAGCAGCTTGCAACATAAATCTTCCCATGACAATGTTTCATTAGGACCTCTATGATCCATTAGAGTCACTAAACACATTAACTCACATTGTGTCAACACTGGTCTCTTATTGCACACTGTCTAATGAACAAAATATCATTCAGAGGCTGATAGCATCAAATGGAGCGTGCTTGGGATACAAACTAGGCAGAGTCAGCCGCTGGTAAACTATTCAAAACAACGTGATGTGAGAGACAGTGCAGTCGTCTCATTTTGATTGCTGGCATCTTCCCACAAGATCTTCAGAGTTCACCAGATGAGTCAGGGCAAAGGCCCACGCAGGAACATGCTTAACTGCCACTATCTGCGGTTGTCTCTCAGAACGTGGCTGCTGTAGCACTTTTTCTAGAGCCCGCCGCGAAACAACACACTGTGGCTTAATGCTGAGCTATAGTTACGGGGTGAGTCTGTCAGCTGGTTATCCGAGAACATCTGAAGGGAGGATAATGTCCTTATTACAAACTGAGCATCAGGAGAGAGATGAAAGGAGCGCCTGCCCTGTCTGCTTACGATGTGTATGCAGAGAATAGGTAAGGCTGTGAGAGCGCTCTACATGTTAGATTAGACAATGAATTTGTGGCTACTCTTAACAATAAAAAAGAAACTCTTGTAAAATGTCACATTATAATAAAGATATGTGTAGCAATAATAACAACTGTAATCTTTATATATATATATATATATATATATATATAAAGTTGCTTTCCACAGCTTTTCAGTGAACTTTAAGGTTAAACGAGGTCACAGAGATCTCATTCTCCATGGACATTTTAGTTAATTGCAGTTGGTTCACATAAATTACAAAAACATACGCTACTTTCAACCACACAAAACAGCCGCTATAAAAACTGTTGCCTGGTGTGTCCCATAGCTTATGAGGTATACCAGGCTCTGAACAGAGATGCTGCTGATGGAATTTTGTGTGCAATTGTTCGACACTGTGAGCAACACAAATTAATTACACACCCTTATTGTGCACTGTTTTGCGGTTGCAGAAATCTCAAAGTCACAGGTCGTCCTGAGCAAATACATGTGGGACCATCTACATGGTTTCATATCTAGATGTGTAGGTGTAATTTGGTTGTAAATGGGGTAAATACTAATGAAACCATTCTGTCTGTTGTTCTGTCAATTCAGCATAGAAACTCTAACTGTATATAATTGTGCTTAAATATCCAAGACTCCCTAAGGACAGATGTTTCCAAGAAAGCTGCTTCGTTTGCTCTTGATCACACTTTGCCTTGGCTGCTTCGCATTAGCAGTGACGGTATGCCAATAGACTGCTGAAGCTTCATCACATTAATCCACAAAGGCGGTGTAATATCATTCATCTGAGGCAGATGAATGATATTAATGTGGCGATGTATAGGTTTCAGAAGACCAGGGTACTGAGTTGTGTCAACATAATACTGCTGCAGACACAAAGACGACACACTAAACTTCAGCATTTCGATTGGCCACGTCATGCGCCTCACACTTCTCTCACTAATTCAAGCAAATGTATTCGCTGTAAACAAGCCCTGTGGAATGATATTCAATTGCGAAGAGGTGCGGAGCATCTACTGGTGCACCCCGAGGACAGGAGAGGACTAGAGCTGATAATGGCCTCATTAGCAGTCTGTCAGTAGCCATTCCACGCACAGACTCGCTATGCAGCTGATCCACAATAACTCTTAGAGCTCTGGACCGGCCTGCAAGAACAAGGATGGGGAGTCAGCATGCTGTCTGCGACCTCTGACCCCCGCAGGATCCACATTTGTGGACTCTATCAGTTTGCGTCCCCATGTTGTTGTAAGGCATTTCACAGAGCTTATATTCCACCGCAGAGCCACCTGCCTGTTTGGAACTTCGCCACCAGCCTGAAGCAGCGGTAGAATTAACAAGCTCCAACAGGCACTCCATGAAAACAATACAGATCAATTTAATATAGATGCCAAGGAGTGGAGGGCATAATATTAGAACCATAACAGCACCAGCCCACACCACACAATCATAAACCAATTTAGGACCATTCCAGGCAATTTCCTGGGGGCTTCCACTTGTGGGAAGACTTCAATAAATCACAAAGACAACAAAGGGAATATCTTTTTCAGTGAAAACAGAGGACACTATTGGGTTATGTCTCTAGGACTGTGGAGGTTTGCATTAGGGACATGTTTAAATAAGAGTGGAGGACTGAGAGTTTAAAAACATACTACATGCTGCTGCTGTATCTAAATTTTACGGTGAAATGTGCAGCTACGGGAAATGCTGTTAACTCATTATGGCTAATGGATTTTCTATGGAGCAGTACAGTGTGTCTAGTCTAGCGAGGTAGCAGCTGTAGGTAAGTCTCTTTCTTGTTACAAACTAAATACCGTGATCAGATGACTCTGTACTGGTGACTCTATACACTGCCCTTCGTCCTTTATATGCGCCACAGCCTCAGGGCCAGCTCAGCACTATTTTCTGTTTTCTCTCCATCTGTCACTCAACACACGTACACACAAATACAATATTTATAGAACAGTGGGGTCAAAAGAAAAAAAAATATGAAAGCATATCATTCCTACACAGGTGAAGTGTACACCTGTCAACTGTCATGTAATGAGAATCAACAATACAGTGCTTATATTAAACGGTTGACAAGGCCAAAACCTTTTGTTTTACCGCCACAGTTATTTATAGAGCTGAAAGTTTAATCTTTTTTGTTTTTTTATAACCCGAAAACTAAGAGCCACTGGTTTTTCCAAACCATCTAAATCAAATGTTTAACTGCGTCACCATGGCAGCAAAGCCATTATGTCCTCCATTGACTGACCAAGCCTCACATCATTTTAGGCACGCTTGCATGCCTGCTTCACATCAAATGGCCTCCTATGGGTGTGAGTGTGTCAGGGACAGGAGGCTGTGAACAATACGATATGCACTACTTAAAAGTATCAAACGCCCTCAGATGCTTTTACTATATTGTTTGGAGGCTGTTTTATCGAAACGATGTGGAATGCTACGTCATTTTCTCTCCTCCGCACCAACAAAAGTTTTTTTCCTCCTGAACAGAACTGGTACAGCCTTGAAAGAAATATGCACCTGACACGCCAACATAATCGACAAAGCTTGCTATTTAGGTAACTGGTTATTTATGTGGTTTATCACATGACAAGCCAGTCATAAAGAGAGATCATCAGCACTGCTGGAGTGCCGTCACATAACTCAGGGAACTATTTTTCAACAGATCAATAGAAATCAGATTTAACAATGAATTCTACTGCATCTCTTTTGTGCATGGCTGCCCTTGGGGACGGAGAGGAAAGGGAGCGGAGGAGACACAGAGAGAGAGAGGGAGCGAAAGGGAACGAGCAGAGGAGATTATCGCAGGCATGGCAGCCTGTGTGAGAAGCTTAGCCTGGCTAGGCAGGGAGGTGGAACCCTGTGAATTCTAATGAACTGGCAAGACTCCCCCAAAACCAGCTCCATCTCCATGGCATGAGGACGACAGGAGGGAAGGAGGAGGTGATTAGGAAGGTGCAGCCCCTCTACAGAAAACCAAACAGGGCAGGTAATTTTGCCTGTGATAATTATGGCTATAACCAGGCATGAGGGATTGGTAATGGACCTGCTTATTCTTCATGCGATGCAAAGGCAACCACTGAGCCTGTCAAGGGGAAAAGCATGATCATGTGTTTCTGTCTGTTGGTAGGGTGACTCCGGTAAGAGTTGCGATGGTTGTTGAAAAGGGCAGCAGGGGAACTTGGCCTTTGAGGGAGAAGTTAACGAATGAACTTCATTATTGAGGAGCATACCAGGGAGACCCCCTGGAGTGTGTGATGTATTACCCAGCGTCGAACTTACACACTCCCCCAACATCACCAATATAGCCCGACATCAGCTCTGGGGGGAGGTGGGCCTATAAACTAAAATAGTTAACCTTCTGGCTCAAGGCTATAAGAAAAGAAGACAAGAGAGCAACTCACTGATGGGATGCACCAGAGTTCTGTCAATAAAGTAAATATCTGTTTGAAGACCTTCAAATTGCTCAACATTTTCTCTGTGTGAAGAAAATTCCCCATTATTCTCGCTCCTGGAACACCAAAGTGAATAATGAGGCTGAGCCTTTTCCCGTGACTGCTCAGTGCACAAACCCTCAGAAGAAAACAGTTTTAGCTTAAACTAACACATCTTTAATGTTCTCTCTGTGACTTCAGGTAATGCAGTCGGTCCGGTGAGGCAGTCCACATCAACGCAATGTAGATTACGCTCATTTATTAACAGCGGCTCTGTTCAAGCATGAAAGTAACTTTTTCCAAGTTCCAGGAGCTTTATAAAAACAAGTGACCCACCGGAGGGACTCATGTTTTCCTCAAGATTGAGGGAGATCTTCAGGCTATGCACAATGTACACCACTCGGCCTTCCCCAGCTCCCTCTTCCAACGGACCTGCACGGAGTTTCTCTGTGGTGAACTGGACGAAGGAGCTCTTTTACTGAGCGCACTCTCAACACTTTTACTCTTGACTTATGAGGATGCCATGGGTGCAGGGGAGTGATTCATCACTGGGTGTGCTCCTCTTGCACCCTCACACATTAGTAATATGGTCCGCTGAGGAGGAGTCCTGTCATCAGTCTGTACCTGGACCCTCTGAACAAGGTAGGTCAACAGGAGGCAGCAGCAGCTGGCCCACTTTTAGTCTTTCACAGCACCTTTAAGTTTCCTCCAGCTCTGCCACAGCTGAGCCTGACGGACATGCGAAGACCAGCCTGGTCAAGGGGAGACGCTGCCTCTGTGCCGTTACTGGTGTTGCCTCAGTGAAGCTTGTACAGCAGGCTAAAATGAATTTCACTCTAAACGAGAGGGAAATGATATCTTCAAACAAATTATTACAGAGTATGGAGACAAAAAACAACAACTGACTCATAGTTTGGATGAAAAGTTCCCAGACTTATCTATCTCCAACTGCCAGGGGGAATTTCATCACAAGACACCCTAGTCTTCTGAAATAAAACCGCAACAAAATAACTGGCAAACACATGATCATCTGTTCTTTCACAAAAAATAGAGCCACTTTAAGTCAGTGTAAGCTTTTGACCTTAACATCGCAGGTAATGCACATTTAAATACCTACCTCAGTATTCATGTTTGTCATTTTACTTGTGAAGATTAGGTGTAAAAAGGCTATTTGAAACCAAAACACAGGATTAAGGGATAATGCTGCTCTGTGTCTTGTGAGTCGACCTTGATTCTGTAATCCAGCACAATACTGGGGAACAGCATATTTCTCTCTCTTGTACATTCAATACTCTCACTGTAGAACAGCTCACTCTGATGTAATGGCAAAAGCATTATGGCACCAAGCTGAAAAGGAAAGTAATCTGAATTAAGAGGAACGTCATTCTGATAGAACTGGAAATAGTATTAAAAGGTTTGTGCAAAGAGAAAATATAATTGACAATATCTTTTTATTGATTAGATATAAATTAAAAGACAGAGCTAACATGTCGTGGTTAAAAAAAAACCAACACGTGTGAGTAAATTGGTTGGAATTACGCAGACCTGCACTTTAATGATCATAGTGAGAAATGAACTTGCTCTTTAAAAACAAAGCTTGGAGTCAGCCACTGTGTTATTAAGGCCTGTGCCACTTAATCAGAGAGGACGCCAATTTAGCACGGAGCTAACTATGCAGGAGGGACCCTCTGTGGCAGCAAACACATTGTAGAGCACAGTGTCACCTGACTCACGTGCAGGTACATACACACGCTGTCCTCACTTCTCCCAATCTGTCTTATTTTCCTGACTCCATATTTCCTTCCCTGTTTTTTTTCCTTCCCTTTCACCATGCTGCAGACACAGTACAATGAAAACTTGCCTTTGATGTCTGGGATCCTATAATGCTGAGCAGTAGAAATCCGCGTGCCTGTTATCTGTAGAATCTTAATGATGACGGCTAACTTCACAAAGGGTTAACCACATCGCTCTGTTCTCGCGCTGCACATCCACAGAAACACAAATTAATAGCAACGGGAAAAAACAGCAGCTCTCTAATAAAGCAGATTCAACAAAATGCGCACAATGCGATCAGCACAAATGTCAATGTATAATATCACCAAAAGCTTCTGTGAGCACTTCTGCTTTCTTCTCCGTCGATGTAACTTTTTCTACTGACTTTAGTTTCAGAAAGATATGATTGTCACTTCAAATCTATCTAATTCACTTCCAATAAAGATTTGATGCTTCGCATGCAAACAGTCTATGATGTTGGTCTTTTATTCATTATTACAAATATTATTGATCTCACTATGGTCTTTACAAGATATTTCAAAAGAATGATATTATCTGGGACAACTTACTCGTTGCATGGTTTATTCAACAACATTCTTCTGAATAATGCAGGAATTAAATTATATATGTTAATTTTACCCGCCTTTATTCATGCATGATATTGCATCAGAATTTTCATATCCTAAAAAACCCACAATAGAATATTTCTGACAATAGATTTAAAAAAAAAAAATCTGCTTTATCTTTGCATAATTTGTCTAAGTGTGCGCATCAGTGGAAAGTGAAAACCATCAATATACAAATCAGTCAGGATGAGAAGCTGAGAGCATGAAAAGACAGTCTGTGTGTATAGCTCTGAGGCAGAAAGTTGATGATGGCACAAGGACATTTAATTATGCCCTCCATCTTAAAGCTTCCCCATCAGCATTAGTCAGAATCATATCTGGAGGAGCTCCATGACCTCCGCCTCTGTCACCCTCCATGAATCAAACTTTTCAGTACATGCAGACACTCTTGTCCTGCACTGAATGTGAGAACACCATGGGAAAGCAACAAGGCAGCGGAAACCTGATGAGTGACGGATAACCTGAGCGCGTGCAAAGGCTGGCGGACTGCGTGCCACAGCGAGCGAGGCCGGCCCTGCCCTCCCAGCTACGCCAACTGCTTCGCCTGGCAGACGCCACCATCTCAGGCAGCACAGCCCTCGCTCCTTGGCCCCCTCTCACCTGAGGCAGCAGACAGTCGGCAGAAGAGAAATCGCCTGCAGCAGATGGGGCCACTTACTTTGGCTAGCCCATCCAAGCATTGTGTCCTTGTCACATATCACTTACTCTTGTTTTTTGGTCTGACAACACTTCAAGACAGGGCTTTTCAGTTTTGGGTGAGACACAAAAGGGAAAAGGGGTGAGGAAAAGCTGACAAGGCCTCTCTTTGCTCCGGCTCAAATTTTCTGAAAGAGCTGACACCAAGAGAAGAACCAGCTTAAGAGCCAACAAAAGCGGCGCACCCCCAGCCCCACAAAAAGCCGTCATGCACCCCTACAGCTCCCCTCGCCACTCTCCTTATAGAATACCCTGGGCCCCCAGGAGGCGATAAAAAGAAGCGTCCTCACCCACAGAAGCCTATGCAAAGAAAGTGCATGTACAAAGGCCATTTGCAATTTTACAAAATGGCACACATAATGCTTTTACCGAAAAATTAGGACCTGCCATATTGTGTTGGAGAGGAAAAAGTATGGCAGGAAAGGAAAAATGGAGAAAAATCACGCTGGCCTGGTTTACGACAAATAGATAGCTCTATTGATTTCCCTTTTACAGTGACTGTCCATCTCTCACTGTTGTGATTACACTGACCTATTTTAGAAAAAAATAGCCATCCATTATAGATTAAACCAAAATGTCCAAGAAGAAAATACTCTTTGTGGAACAAACAAATAGAGTAAGATGAAACATAACCTACAGTGCTGAGGAGGAAGAAGATTGTGTCAATTTAAGCGTTCAATGTTGCTCTGGGAGAAGAGGAAACAACGAGTTCTAGTACCACGCTGAGAATCAAATAACTTTCTACAGAAAGCGCGGTTGTGCTGAGCGGGGCCCTGTGTCGTTAATTTCAATGCTAACAAAACAGCAATAACATTAAAATGTTCGCAATTTAGCTCAACTAACATTTAAACATAATAATGACGATAAGAGATTAGAACGTGATAATAATCGACTGTACTGTATATGCCGCTGTATTGTGTTTTTACTCTAATACACCACAGCACAGCTCAGCGTTGTATGCTTTGTGCTGATGATTCCTCTGCGTCTGTGCGTATTACTGTGTGTGCTCGTCCTGCTCCATTATGTCTGTGCTGAGCGTCTCACTAGACTATCTCTCCCCGCGTAGCTCAGGGGACTCTGGCTGGCTGATCTTCATTATCAGCCCTAGCTTAACAATGTACTGGATGCACTTCCCACATGAGTGCAACTAACAAATCCCCACAGAGCTGAATCAAGGCAACAATGTGATGAAATACCTTCAAACAACCACGGAGCATGGAACACTGAGCTATGCGGAGACAACTCACACTGCCCCGGGCGATTCCACAGGAGTGCGCCTGTTGCCAAGCAAAATTAGACAGCAACTGGGACATATTATTCTCCTAAATTGGCAATGTACAGCCCTATTAAGGACCATAAATCTCATGTTTGATTAACTGAAAACACCTCACCTAACAGAGCCCACGCATTAGCATATGTCATGTCATTTAGAGTTAAAGCAGAGGTTTCAAAAGAGTAAAGACTGTCACTGTACCAACACAGGAAGCATTATTGCTATTAATAATGCTATTGTGTTTTCTCAGTAAGAAAGAAAAACTACTTTTATGTGAAACATTCCAAATTCACAAAGGCATGAAACTCCAACTTGGCTGAATATGAATTACTGATATAATTTAACTAGTACTCTGCAATGTTTTAAAGGAAGTGCAGATAAATAAATTTCTTCAAAACTAACGGCTGTACTAATAGGACACCACACGAGTGCAGATTTCTGGTGAGCTGCTAGCGAATATGTGATAAGATGCACATGCAAGGTCGTGTTTCTCAATCAGGGGAAAGAGTCTGTCACCACAATGCGGATAAACATAGGGTGAAGAAACTGAGGCTTTACACTGTATCTGAAAGACTAAAGAGAGGAACGCTCATCCGTCTCCTTTTCTCTTTTCCTGGAGATACATTTGTACTACTGCCTCCCTCTGGCCACTCTATTCCCAGCCTAAACCCAGCCACGTTCCACATATACTGCACTAGAAAAAAGTGGATGGACAAATATAATAACAATAAAAAACACAACAAGGTTGCATGAAGAGTGCTTCAGTAATTCTTAGTGTTGCTCTTCTGGGATGGTGTCAGTTCATCTTGCATATTTTGCCTGATGATTTGCAAACCCCCAGGTGAGCTGGAGGAGGTGGCCGGGGATAGAGAGGTCTCGGTTTCCCTACTTAGGCTACTGCCCCCGCGACCTGACCCCGGACCAAGCGGAAGATAATGGATGGATGGATGAATGGATTTGCAAACTGTAAAATGACACAACTTAAAATGGATATGCAAGCTTTTGTCTTGCTGTGTGTGTCTCATAGTGTGAACAGTGAGCAGACAATCAGTATATTGTACATGTACATCTGCAAGAGAGTGAGAGGATTAGCTCTAAGTAATCGGGAGATCTGCAGTGTTTGACGAAGAGCATCCTGACTGTGCGACCTGTGTGTGTGTGTGTCTGCGTGTGTGTTAGCTAGCTCTCTGCTATTCGAGCTGTGAGACAGAGCCCCAGACTGCTGATGGTAGATTAGAGGTGAGACGTCTAATCTCAGTGTAATCAGCTGCTGCATCTGATCCTCTGTTCCAAACCATCTCTCTCAACAGGTCCAAACAGAAACTTATCTCACAGCAACGCAGCATATATCTGGTGTCCACCATCAAAGTAAAAAACAACTACAATGGAAAACTTAAGCTGCTGATCTTTTCTGTCTATCTGTCTTTCGCACACGCAGCATTAGACATATAGCAACTGCTGCGGAAAGTCCATAAAACAGAGCAAATGTAAAACTGTCAGGGAAATGTACAGGAAAACCACAGCGGATTTCTTGCTGAGAGTTTCAGCTTTGTGGTTAAAGAAAGTGCTGGCAAGGGGCCGCCCCTTACGGCAAATGAAAAAAGAAGGGGATACACAGAGACAGAAGAGATGCAAACAGAGAGGACACCAAAGCCTTTGGAAAATGATTGTGATTATCTAAAATACTTCTTATAGCTTCTGATAGCTCAATGAGTAGTAGAGGAGAGGAGAGGAGAGCAGAGGAGAGGAGAGGAGAGGAGAGGAGAGGAGAGGAGAGGAGAGCAGAGGAGAGGAG
>JAUMHF010000023.1:11725772-11810200 GCA_032359275.1 Microctenopoma steveboyesi | reverse complement strand
AGAGGAGAGGAGAGGAGAGCAGAGGAGAGGAGAGGAGAGGAGAGGAGAGGAGAGGAGAGGAGAGCAGAGGAGAGGAGAGGAGAGGAGAGGAGAGGAGAGGAGACTGCCAGTGAACAGCTGCCCCTGTAATTTATATTGATGAGAGGACTGGCATGGCAGGGAGCTTCTAGCAGTTTGATCACTCAGGCAGAGTGGGGGAGTTAGTCAGAGACACGGCCCATCCCTGTGGTCTGGGTTGGACTAGGAAGACCTTCGAAACGTACACACACAAGAACACACACGCACACATGCAAGAAAGTCTGCCAAGCTCACATTACGAGTGGCAGCGTGCACCGGCGTATCGGGGAAGCCGATGTTTTCACTCTGAGAACAGAAATAGCTTAATCTACACCCTGACTAACCATGTAGGGCAGAGTGATCTCCCTCATTATTACTCCAGCAGCCAAATAATCACTAGGCTTTTCGGAAAAAGACCGTCCTTCCACATTCTCAATGACCATTAACTGGTCCTTGAACTTCTTCTTGTACACACGGCTCTGATGAGGTTCTACAGCCTTTTCCTGTCTGTGAGGTACAGCAATCAACGACTTGTTAAGGGGCTTCACTTTGATTTCCTCACATGGACAAGATTTGAATATTTCTCACTTAAATGAGACAGTATAGTCCAGTCTCTGCCCAAGGCTTTGAACCTAAGACTCCTAAATCATGCTCTTTGATTTGAGCCACCTTCCAGTGCAGAGGTGCTTAGCTCCACACTAATTAAGATAGTGTGGTGGTGGATGGTGGGTCAAAGCATTTCTGTTTTACCTTGAAGATATCCTGACACAAACACGAACACGCGCACACACACTGACTTCAAAAAATACCACAACCCCTCCAGACAAGCAAATAGCTTAACACACAATCACGCCACTGTTATGACTGGGTTGTTTGAGGAAGGCAGAACTGTCTAAGGTAGAGGATCATATCCTTTGCCCTGCTGTCTGATGTAAGAGAGAGGTGGGATATTTTTCAGGGCAAGATGCAGCCTCTCCTAATCTGAAACTCTGACCAGTGTAACAGAAAAGCCCTCTGGCTTTCCCTCTCCACAAGTTTCATCAGAGTGATCAGAGTGAAAGGATAGCCTTCAGGGCTAGTTTGTTCCATTCACACAGTGGGGTATGAACACACACGCACTCCATGTACAGACACAGACACACAGCAGTACACAACACAAAAGTGTTTTTACACGGTTTTCAATTCCACTTCACACATGTCAAAACACTGTACAAATCTCTGGGAAATCATTGATTTCTACCGGTTTGACTGTTTATCAATTCTTCATGAGCAAACTGAAATTGAACAGGCAGTAACGGTTGGAAAAGCCAAAGCCTGCGCACAATTGTAGTGGCCAAAGAAGCTTTGCATGTGAGATTTGAGTCACATTCTGTTTCTGTATCTTTCAATTTTAGTGATATGATCTGTACTTGAAGAATACAAACTCTGGTAGCTAATGCAGCCTCAGAGGCTACAAACCACCACACAACACCACATCCGTGTTGTTCAGCTGCAGAAAGGCCTTGCAGAAAACAAAGAGGTGCTTCAGTACACTGTCTGCTTCAACTGTGCATGATTACCAAGCAGTCATGAGACTGCATAGCATTTTAATTTCCTCTCTGGGGTTATCATCATATTCTCTCCAGGATGGAGATGGAGGAATGCAAAATAATTAAAGTGGATAGCACTGATGTAATTGAAGGTACTGATTCTTTAACATAATGTATTTATAGACAGTGGGAATGGCACAGGCACAAACAAGGTGTAGAATTAACCTCTGTAATAAAATAAATATTTGTACTCACAGGTGTGCGTCTTCTTTGTTACAGAGATACCTGCAAAGAAAAAGAAAACAAGCCATGAAAAAACATACAAATCAAATCTAAAATACCTGGCACATGGAAGTATTTAAGGCTGACTGATGATGATGATGATGATAGAGAAGATAAAGAAGGAGACCCTGTGGTCCCACAGACTGTCACTGTCCAAGGTCGGTCAGGTGGCAGGTCTAGGACAATCCTATGTGTAGGCTGGTGTCTGACCTGCAGCCTCACTACATCAACATCCACGACAAGGTTGTTAAACTTTATGTTCTGCGGGCGATGAATGAAAATTTATACTAAAACAAGCAACATTTGGAATGCTAATGTGTAGAGCAGCCTCACTGATTGGGCCTGAGCACATGACTAAGCATGTGGCCCAGAGCGAGATGGAGGCACGTTGACCTCAATGTTGGATAGTTAATCCTTTATCTAAACAGGTAGCCTCAATGAGATCAAGACCAAGACATTTTATGTACAAAAAACCAGTATGTGAATTCAAACACATTTAAATAAACATCCATAGTAACCATAAAATGTAATATATTTTGAATAAAAAACTGAGCAAGCTTGCTGTTGATAAAAGTGAAGAAAAAATCTGGTTAGTGAATACTGTAAAAGAGGACCCAATACAGACTTTTGCTGGACAAAAAGCATTTGTATTAGTACTGCAAACTGACTATTTTGTACTACACAAATGTAAACCAGTCTGTTACCATCAAATCGTTGTACACGGCACAGACATGACTAATAACAAATATTACTGGTTGTAACATTACTTTTCTAGTATGGGGCTATTCTTTCCAAGCAGATAATGGACAGTAGTAATTTTTGAATTATCCCAAAAACTAATTTTAACACACACACTGAGAAACAAGAACTTGCGATTACATGGTAAACCCCACACTGGCAGTGGTCAAGCATGGCTGCTTATCAAACAAGTGGCGGGTCTGACCAGTGTGAGTGGGACCTAGCTGAGGCAGAGCTGGGGCTGCCACTGCTCATGCAGCCCTCGCCCCTTCGGGTGTCAACTCATCGAATGAGCCACTTTGGTTCTCGCTGTGGCTCCGGCTGCTTCTCCTGTCTGCAACTCCCCAGGAGTCTGACGTGGATGAGCGCACAGTCAGCCTTGGTCCCCAGCGGCCCACTGGATGCTCATGCTTTGCAGGGCGAGAGTACACTAATAGATCCCACTTGTCATGCGGAAGCAATGGCTAATTTTTCTACAGCTTGCATTTGAAACTCAGGGGACGACAAGCTGACATGATTCAATAACTCTCTGTGAAAAAGGCGTCTGGCCAGCGATAACAATGTTTCAGACACGTTTGAGGGGACACGAGTCAAAGAGCAACGAGGGGGAAAACAAATAAGCCTTTCAGCCTCCTATAGAAACACATAACTGATATCAACTCCACTGAGCAGAAAGAGCGAAAACAGTCACCTAGGGGCCAACAGCCTGTGATGGAGCTCTAGCATTGTTCCAGCGCTCAGGGCCAAAGGCTTCTGTTCTGTCCAACGATGACATTACAAACAGCAACTCAACACTTTTAATTCTACACTTCAATCAAATGGCATGACTTTACTTTACTTTACTTACTTTGCTTGGCAGACGCTTTTATCAAAAGCGACTTACAGGGAGCTAGCGTTGTGTGTCTGGCTCAGGGACACACCTGGTAGGGGATGGACTAGGAGTCAGACGGGGTTCGAAGCTGCGACCTTCTACATACGCGTCTGACTCTTAAACCATTGAGCTACCAGGCCGCATGAAAATGTAGCAAGAGCTGATGGTCCATTAAAGAGCAGTGGTTTCAAGGTACTGCACGAGGCAGCTATAAAAGTCTGTATTAAACAGTTAACTGGCTCTTTGTCTTTAATGAGTAAGACCTAGACTGTGTGGACTGGCTTCTTCTTCAAAATATGTTGTACTATTACACAGAGTCTGATGACATTCACACAAATACACACTCTAGGATGAGATGAATATATTAAAACGTAACACACATACACAGCACATACAGTGCTAAATGTGATAGAGAAGTAAAGAATTACAGCTATCGCCTGTGCCTGCTTTCCTCTGAAGTGATAACCGATGCGCCTTTGCGTAATCAGAGATTTTAAAGTTAGAAACCACCCTTTAAAAATGTTTATGACAGAGAAAGTGAAAAACCCCTCCAAAACTCTTTGCATACAGTATCTGTGCACGGCTCTGCTCAAGGCTATCTACGCAGACCACACCACTGTCAGTGGCTCCTTCGCTGATTTCCTGACAACAACAAGGCTGACGTTTCTGAGAGTCACATTTTCAGATCTGTACAGATGTTGTTGTGTTGTCTCTATTATCATTATTCAGAAACCTAAAAACCACCATAAATTTGAATATTACAGACATAACACTAAGTTCCCTTCTGTTGCCCCAGTGAAGTACACATATTAAATCAGAATTCCTCATAAAATCAAATCTATTTAAAGAGCAGTATTTACTGTAAAAGCACCCTGTGGAATTTCCTGTGTAAACAAACACAGTTCTGTTTACTAGACTTGCAAAGTTTCTCATTACAAAGTATTGTCCTTAGGGCTTGAAATAAAATGTTGAATGTATGTACTAACTCTTGAATTTTGCAAATTTGTGTAAAATTGTCTGTTGTCCACATTGCCTCCTGTAATGTTATCAGAACCATCTGTCAATATGCAATAGTCACGCTCTGCTTTCACCAGAAAGCTGTGCAAGATCACCTGCAAACCTTAAGCATGGGGCCTCGTCTAAATGCTACTGAATGGGGAACAGCTCATCAGATCATTTCTATACAGCAACAACTTCACTGTGTACATTTTTTTCTTTCTATGTTAAAGCCAGAAACAAAGGAGGAGATAAAAACATACAACAAAACGCATGTCATGGACATTTATGATCAAAAAAACATCCATGACTTCCATTGAGTGTCTGAGTGTGTGTGTGTGTGTGTGTGTGTGTGTGTGAGTGTTTGCCACATACTCCAAACTCCAAACACTTTAAAAATAGGAAAATGATTATCTTTATTAATATGTTCTAAGATGCAGAGAGAGAGCCATTACTGTGTTTTTTACAGAAGAGACTCATCCAGTTGGCCTGTTGCTATGCAGGTTAGAGGAAGCAGGAGGGGTGGTTAGGGGGCCCACTTCCTCCTCTATGTGTCATTCAGAATCCTGTGATTAGAGGTGGCAAGATGAAGGGGCCACAACGTCGGTGAATGAGTCAGACGGTGAGAAAGAAGGAGTTAGCTCTGGGCACTGACATTGGCAATGCCTGCCAGCTCATGTCTTCTCCACTGGATGGCAGGTTCAGAGGTCAGTCTGGAGGTGAAGCTCTCCTTGGCTGACAAACAGGCTGCTATAAGCATGCTAACGCTTCTTTAAAAATAACTATCCCCATGCTTTGTTGCACGTAACCAAAGAAAATCTACTATCTGTCTTAAGTTACGGGTGAATTCTGAGTGCAGCATTATGATTTGTCACAAACAAAGGAGGGAAAGTTGTCAGCGTGTGGCCTTTTATCAGTCATATTTCCCCCTTGTATCAGTAAACAATTCAGCACATGTTTTCATGAGACTTCGTCTATGCTATAGAGGAAGAGAGTTATGGTGCGTGCGAGTGGAGGTTAGACTCCACCACATCTATCTGCAGGGGGGGGCACACATCCTGTAAACACGCCACTTAGACAGGAGGAGAGTGAGTCTGGGTTTGGCAGCCACAGTGCTGCAGCCAGCTGTGGAGCACAGTGCCATCACAGGCGACTCAAAGTGACAGCGCTGTAATGAAGTCTGAGGCGCGCGGCAGGCTGTACGTCATAATTTTAGGTTCTTTAAAGCCTGACAGGGAATGATTATCATGGATGGTTATTGTCACCCTGCCTCCCTGGGAGACGAGGCATGCTCTGGGGTTGTTGCACCGTGACATTCAAAGTTACAGTCTCCTTCATATAATGGAGCTGTCCTCTCAGCTTGCTAATGGGAGCGATCCATTTAACCTGTGCCAGAAACACACAGACGAGGAAGTTCCTAATGCGAGGCCTCTCCCGTGGGGACGTCACACTCCCCCCCCTGGCTGCTCCCTTCCTGCTGCTTGATTCATTGACTGGTGCTCCTCACTTATCCTCATTCACTGTTCAGTCTGGGGAGACAGGGAGGCTTGCTTCCTGCCGCTTGCTCCACATGCCACTGCTACACGCCCGCCGCTCACAAGGACACAGCCAGTGCAACAGACCCAGCTGCAGGACGAGTCTGTGAGGGCCCAGTGAGAAAAAGGCTAGACACCTACTGGACTTTTGAGTCAACACAGTGAGCCTCGGCAAGGGTAGCAGTACACACTTTCCACAGCACTGGAGTTCTAAAGGGACTACTTCTCCATTGTAGTCCCTACAGGCCTCTTATAGCTGTACAGAATAAAAAACATCATACAATAATTAGAAGGCTTGCTTATCGTTCTCTCTTAATGACGGCTGTTGTATGGGACTGTTAATTTTAGGCTACTCCTGAGGTGCCAGTTAATGATGGTGCCTAAGCTGTGGTCATCTTAAGAATAATGGATGCGGCCACAAACAGTAGTCCATCGTTTGACTGCGGCCACGTGCCACGCTGACAAATTGCTGCTACATTCCTGAGAGAAAATAATTAGAAACAATTAATGTGTATCTCTTCTTAGCCATCGCAAAGCTCCCCAGACAGCTTCAGTTGTTTAGGAAGCACGTATTACTATGATTTACATGTATACAGGCACTTAAGAAGTTCAGCAAAGTAAAAAGTATTGAAGAAAACGAAGCGCGATTTGTTTATTGAGAGCTTCCGTAATTCATTTCCTAAACAAAATGCGATGGTTTTGTTCAGTTTATAAAGCACCACCAAACTATATTGACTTGATGCAAGGTTGCTGATGCTCATCTCATCAAAACTGATAAAACAAGGTGGGTGAGCTGAAGCAAGGACCTCTGTGCTGTTTTAACTTTGGCAGTCTTTGCGAAGGCCAAGTTTCATATACAAAGTCATTTAAACAATCCTCCCATTTGCTGTGACACACTTATTAGCTATTATACAACTATAAACTATACATGCAACAATTTAATGATTAAAAAAGCACAATGATTCTAATCAGCTGCCCCCTAATATACTAAAACACTTAATCCATGGAGAGGCCAACTCTCTGGGGAGGCTCAAGAGAAAAATGACTTCTTTGTCTCCAGGCGCTGTTATTTCTGGTCATTTCTAATTGGTTTTAACTAAAAGCAACCACTCCGAGACTCCACAGGTTACGCCAATGCATCACTATGGAATTGTCTGCAAATAGAAGATATACATCCAAATTAGTTTTAGAGGACACCACAGTTGTCTTTCAGAAGATGAAAGGAGAAAAGGTCAGGACGAATATTAAAGGATATATGCCCTACTGAGTAAGGCAAGATGGTACAACATCCCAGTGGAGAAGCAATGCCATTAGGGTGACCCTAAGATCACAGACGCCTTGGTACTTGAGGTACTATGTCACACTCGCACCTTGTCCCTTACAAATGTCTCCCAGGCTCAGGTACAACATCTTTTCCTATGTAGTTCTGCATTGCTAGGCCCGAGAGTCTCCAGGTGAGTCTTCAGTGCTGTTTGGTGGCTCGTGAATTATACATTGCAGCAAAGGAATTGACGTTGGCCCAGGAGGGCCGAGAACAGCAGGTATGGCTGGGAGGCACATTGAAGACTCTGACGGAATTTTAATTGTACCGCAGGGAACACTGCAATAAGTGCTATTGTTATTGGTAAGACGCTTCTACACAGGTTCTCTTAGCTGAGACATCGTTTAAAAAAACCAACAAGCTCCAAAAACCTATTGTACAGGATTCAAGACTCTAATAAACCATAAACAACCCTACAATGAATGACTATTCTGAGGAGAATACATATATGTTGTGCTAATATTTTTCATTGCACTCTGTGCTCAGCGGTTATCTGCAAAATATTCAAAGAATAAAGGTTAGCTACAGTGCAGCAAACGAAAGAAACAAGGAACCACTCAATCAGAAATCACCAAGTCATTGCATTCAGCTCTGTTGTGCAACTCAGTAGAGCACAGGTGAAAAGCCAACATGTTAGGGTTTCTGCTGCTCTGATGTTGTTAATGCTGATCCTTGCTTTGGCTGCTCTATACAGTAATTCTCCTCTGAGTGTGAGCTGGTCCCAGTGGGCCTGACGGATGCAGGAAGGAGCTGGTCAAAGTGAGGCCAGGGGCACAGGCAGACCTCTGTGTACTCTCTGCTCTGGTGGTTCCCAGCCCAGCGGTAATCTCCCAGTGATCCAGCCTCAACCACATATGAAACCCAATAGCCTTTCAGCCCACACCATAAATAAAGACAAACCACATTCAGACCACCCTGGCTTATTTTCTCGTTACTGAGCTACAGTAAAGATCAGTCTGTAAAGGCCACAACGGACTGTGTTTACACGCTTTTTATGAAGGCTTTAACTACATTGATTTATATATTTAGTTGAATGGCTATTTATGTCAAGGTTAATTGCATTAAATAATGCATGATAGAGGTTTCCCTGACGTTATGTTACATAACAGTGACATTCCCCAGAGACAAAACTACATATTACCTCATAATAACACAGTTTGAACTTACCATCGAGTTATTTACATTTTCTTTAACATACCATTGAAAGAGTCAAATGATGTGCTAAACTGTAGAGGACTGATTTAATGCTTTTAACAACAACCATAATAAAAATCTCATATCTACAATTACGCATGAAATTGCTTGTTTCCACTTTGTCTTCTGTTTTCAGTGCAAGGATGATTCAAAGGGCGTCTTCTGCAGGAAACCACAGGTAGATGGGATTTTATTAAACAACGTACAGCTCATTGATGTCTTTACTTTACTTTACTTTGCTCGGCAGACACTTTTATCCACAGCGACTTGTAAGGAGCTAGCGCTGGGTGTCTGGCTCAGGGACACACCTGGTAGGGGATGGATTAGGAGTCAGACAGGATTCGAACCTGCGACCTCTTACATCCCAGTCTGACACTTAACCCATTGAGCTACCAGGCCACTCATCCATTCATCTTCCCCCTTGAGTTCAGTATGCACTTCATGAGATTAGTCGTAGTAAAAACGTAGGTTTAGAGTAGGTGAGCAGACGTGTGTTCTGGCAGTTGCTGACAAGCTGTTACCTGAACTAGCCTGTACACACAAGCCTGCTTGTATAATCACCTGGGGGGGAGGGGGAAACTAAAGCTATGATGACAAACTAATGTCAGCTAATATCAGCTCTATAAAGGCTGACTCAGGAATATATTGGAACCCTTTCATTACCATCACTCATTCAGTCTCTATTCTCATCCAGTAAAGTATAGTACAGCAGGCACTTATCTAATGAACAAGGGTCTACGGGGAAAGATCGCTCTATGCGAGTGTGTTGGAAGTCAAGGTCCCACAACAGTGGACTCGTGGCTCTGCTGATAAGGACTTGGCTGTAATTGCTCAAAAGGGAGGGAACTGCAGCCCCATTAGGTCTGGTCTTAGCACTTGCCAATAAGCCAAACTGCCCCTCTGAAGCCTCCCATGTAATGAAAACTTCCTCTGAGATGAATTACATGTCTGTCAGTCTACTAATTAATATCATGGACTTTGGACTGTTTTCGCCTCTCTGCAGTAACGAACGACGAGTCGGAGAGAACGGGATTGAGGTATTTCTGAACATGGGAAGACATCAAGGAAGAGAAAGCAGAGGCAAACTAGCAAGAGTGTTGCTACTGTGATTCGCTGCATGGTCGGCACTTAGTGCAGCATCTATTTTTCATGTATTTCATAATTAAAACCTACGAGTTCTGTAAGCCCTCCATGCTCTATGCAGATCAAAGGTAGTCCTATTAGCAGGGAGTTCATCAGTGGAGCCACTCTTCCATTTCCAGGCAACAGAGCCATGCTTAAAGCATAAATACCCTGTAATTACACACATGTACGATAACGGGACAGCCATGGAGCTGGACTATGATTAATAGAACACAGATCACAGTTTCTCCCTCCTTTTTCAAAGCTAACACAACAGACGACTTTACACACGAGGATAACCCATGTGGAGCAGATAAAGAGGTTGATGAAAGACTGAATACATATTTCACACACCGCCTCTTGTGGTGCAGGTGGAGTGTGCTTCAGTTTGTTGCCTTCTCACTCCCCGCTGTATTCTCTATGTAAATGTAATCGGAGGATAACACGGGATAAAGCTCTGCAGAGCAGAGACATGATGCCTCCCGTCTGCAAGGATAGAAGAATACAAACCAACCTCACATAGTGTAATCAACAGCGTGAGCTGTGTTGTCTTATTTTTTTGTCCCATTGACTCCTGGGTAAACTGACACCACGGGGTGTGCTGTGTGGATGCTCATGGTGCAAAAAAATTATTTCCACCAACACCATAACAACATTGCTGATAAATAAATGCATCTTATGTGTTGCAGACTATGAAGTATGTAGTTCATAATAATAATAATAATAATATTGATATTGTAAACTAGGAATTTAAAGTAGCATAAATTTGAAATATCAGAAATAAATGCCACTTAAATTCAGCGCATAACAACATTCCACCTCCAATAAATAAAATCAAACAATTAGCTGATATAGTGAGTTAATGTGGACTATTTACATCTAAAAACTACTGCCGCTACAAATCTCTCTGCTGTCAATAGTTATTCTTATGCCGTTGGGAAGAGGAGCTATAATTAGCCATGTTAACAACTATCAAGCACAGCAGTTGAGTTGCTCATGCTTTGTCTCTTACTTTCGCTCCCAGTTAATAGTAGGATGCAAACTGCTGCACTTATGTCTTAAGAGGTCAGTTACAGAGCACAGTGCAATGGCTCTATGCTAACAACGGCAACACAGTAACAAGAAGGGCTGCTGGTTCACTGAGTAGGAAGGTGACTATTCTAATATGCACGTGTAATGTAACACGAGAAAACAGGCCACTAAACCAGAAGATACAACTGGATGACACTTTCGAGTCAGGTTAAAGACAGAGGGCAGGGACTTTAGTCGGCCAGAGACACAGTTTGAACTGTGCACAAATGTTCTCCTACTATATGATACGCACATATGACAGCTCCTGGCACAGTGAAATGAAAAGCAAAGGGCGGTCTGAGGTTATGGCCGTGTACATTCTGCAGCCAGGAACATACATTCTTAGCAATATGAAAGCTTGCAGCCTTGGCCAGCAGTAATTATTAATAGCATAGTCTATAAGCATTCCATTAGGTGCAAGCAGCTGTCATAAACATCTTAATTAATTTACAAAGCAAGCAACTAGGGAATTATGGCGACGTAAAAATCTGCTTCCCTCTGCCGCTCCATAGCACTGGAACAGATCGGGCTTTTAAATTTTTAAACATGCCTTTCATGTTCTCCAGAGCACTAAAAAGCCTTTGAACAGTCGGGTTGTTAAGAGATGCACCTAGCAGCCCAATACCTACGGGTCGTGTTGCTATTCTTTTCATACAGTGACAAGAGGTACTGGGCTCCTCTTTGCTGCTCCGGGTTGACTCAAGGAATATTTTCCTGCACGGTACCCCCCCCCCCATTCCTTAGAATTTGTTTGTCACAGTGACATAACGGGTCTGTGTTTTTCTGTCAAACACACCATCTGAGCTCTCTACATATATCCTTTCTCAGTTTGCTTACGTTTCTTCCACCTCAGTGGACGTACAAGACAAACATTTACAGTGAAATTAAAGAGAACAACAGCTGCTTTTAACAATATTCTTACCTTACACATCTATTATACCCTTCTTGTCTTCATGTAACTGTGGCAAGAACAAGGCTCTGAGTAATGAAAGAAAAAGCATCCCAACTGTGTCTCACTGTACATGGCTTAAATATACTAGGCGGTGCATCTGAGGGACAGCAGAAGAAGGATGCCACCCTCGCACTGCACTGTAACACAGTAAAGTAGCGAAGCAAGGGTCACAGTGTTGTGGTAAAAACCCTATTCTTCACCTGCTCTCACTCAGAGAGGGCAAGATTAGACTAGCCACTCCATTATAGGAGAAAGGCTTAAGAGCATTTCCACTTTCACAGCTAGGATATCAGCAGCTTCTGACACTAAGCAGGGCTGACCCATCATTTTGGAGGGGGCTGAGAGGGGGGTATCAGCTGTCTGCCCAGCATTGCAGTGGAGGCTGGACTAAAATCATTTTTCCAGACCACATAAGTCTTTTCAAAGCAATATACTGCATCATAACACAACAGTACGTGTGTGATTGTTCTATTAGGAAGCACGGCCAACACCTCCTCATGTTATTAATATATGTGCATTTACCATCTGCAATTATGAATCAATTTAACTATGCATAACATTACACTACACTTTACCATTTACCAAGCGGACAATGAATTTTAATGTGCCCATTACTCTCTGATGATAGCCAGGCATCATATATCCCCATTTTTCGCGCTCCCATTCGAACCTGTCTCTTCCTCTCCATCTCTCTCTCCATTTCAGCCCATGCCATATTTGCTTAACCCAACCAGTGTGACAGCACTCAATGCTAAAGCACTCCCAAGGCAGATGATCAAAGTCAGCAGTCAATTCACATTACAATGCATTGATTTGATGTTTCCTAACCTCCCAGGCCTTTCTCTAATGCTGCCAAGGACCTTGAGGATATTTCACACTGTACCTCCTCTCCCAGCTTTTCTCTCGCTCCCTCTCTCTTTGGCTGCATGTGCGTGTCTGCAACCAAAAATGTGGTTGACAGAGATGTTTCTCTGGTCATATTTGCATATGGTTTCTGCCTAGTTCAAAAACATACAGTTTAAAAATAACAGACCCGACTCAAAGCCCAGAAGTAATTCATATGAGGACGACCACTTCAAAACTACCCTCCTTTTACAACGTAATTACTGGCCTTCATTCACCTGCTGTTTCAAATATTGTTTTAGAGTAAATCATCCCCTTGTTCTCATATACCACACTTCGTTTGCTCCTCATCACTTATTCATTTGCAATTCTTTATTGAGTCGACTTCTATGCTTTAGTGACTGCCATTTCCCTCGGAGGGGATGTTCAGAGCACTTCCATGTTTTATTCAATTATGAAAACCTAATATGGTGGAAAGGTGTGCATGGCACTCGCTCGTATCCGTGCATTATTGCACACATTTCTTCTGCCTCTCTGTTGTTGGTGGCAGAGATACGAGGAAGCAGACTAAACAGATGCATGCTCTTTTGTTTCTGCTTTTTACCACGGGGTCTACAGGGTTATCGAGGAGCACGAGAAGAGAGAAGAGAAACAGAGACAGTTACCGTATCCATGTATAACATCTGAATCTATCGCATCTGTTCTGCTTTTGAAGCAGAAAGAGTTACTCTATTCTTTTTTTCACTCAGAGGTTGTCAAAATGCGTAAGCATCATGGCCATGGCACAGTGACACACTGACCTACAAGCACAAAGGAGAACTTGTCTGCCTTGATAAACACACACATACACACACAGAACAAGCAAGAGAGGGGAGAAAGAGCAAGCAAGTGCGAAAGAGACAAGAGGAGAGAAAAATAAGAATTATTGATTTATGTAAGAGAGGCATTCCTTAAACAGCATTAGTCATCATGGTTGTGTGCAGCAAGCAGGCTCTTTAATTATTTCTCACAAGCCAGACAAACTCACTGCTGCGTGAAGAACGCCTATTGATTTCTGCCTGACAGAAGGGACATACTGACTTATAGCTATTCACAGACCGTATGGATGATCAGAAAGACAGAATGGTACTTACAGCTTATTCAATCTACAGAGCAACTATTACACCTGGCTATTTGGCAGGTAAGGCGGACTCAACAGCACTTCAGGTCCGACTACAGGTGTAAGAGAACCTGTTGTTTCACTGGGACTGTATCCAGCAAGTAAAACGTTTTCTGGTGAATAGCAGGTGTGCAGCTAAGACTTTTACTAGCTCTTTAATTGTTTGTTAAATGATAATGAAACTTGCTAACAGTTAATTTCCTGTTCAGTCTGAAAAAATAAAGCATACCATATTGAAATGATAAGAAAAAAGCCGCAAATCCTCATGGGAATTTGGAGAAAGAATTGGAAAGAAAGAGATGATGAAGAAAAGGAATAATTGAGACATAATCAAAAGTAACCTCAAAAAGTTGGATGCTTGATACATACAATCTGCTGTTTGATATTTAAATGTTTAAACAAATATGAAAACATAGAAATCGTTTGCATCAAAGTTCATCTGCATTCCTAGTGTGGCTTTTTAGGAGCACACTGGTCATATTTTGTGAAGACTGTGTTTTAAAGTGCACCTCTATTGTTATTTTATGAGAAGGGCTCAGCACAGAGCCAGGGCCTCGTCTGAGCGGCGGAGGAAGAATTCCCCTGCATGGCTACACAATACACAGAGAGCACATTTAGATATGTCATCCCCTAACTAGAGAACAGTCACTGATGTGAACTCACTAACCCCGCGTGTTTGCCATGTCTAGCCAGCGTGCTCTGGAAACCCCAGTTAAAAAGGCATTCGGTGTAGCTGATGCTGTGGGCAGACCACGCCGCTCACATGTGCTGCTCACAACCCGGTTAGTAAAATGCCATACCGTATGCCTCATCACCGCTGCTACTTCTGTCCTTACATAATTTACACAAGCAGAGGGAGGGGAGGGCGGTGGGGGGGAGGTTTAGAAGAGGGAGGCGTCGAGCTACAGGGAGCTCACGTCCAATTGGTTTGGCCATGTGGAGAGACGAATACGGCAGTGTGAGGGGTAGGGGTTGGAAGGGTGTGTTCGTGCCACAGCAGGCTTTGATGACTGCATGCTGAGATGCCCCTACAACATGCTGGTAGACAGTAGAAAGACCCCACCCCTCCTCTGCAGCCGAGCAAAATATAGACGCAACAGGAACAAGGCAGAAAGTCTGAGCACATTAGAGGTGCACTGATCCGAGACCATGCCATGGTTATTTATTAATCAGCTGAGCTTAGCTAAATGCCTGCTTAGATATACAGCACAAGCTCGGGGTGCAGCAGCAGCCTCAAGACAGCAAAACTGTTGACATAATGCAACTCAAAATACATGATGCATTAACTTCAGATAAAGCTATTTGCTGCAGCAACTTTGTATATTTCTTATAGTTTCCCGGAGCACATTTCGGTTTCCATTAATGCTCACGCGCAGTGGGAAAACAATACGCTCTACTAATACAGTGAACAATCTAAAGCTTAGCACTAAGTAAATCTAGTTGTGCTTATTTGGCTACGAAATGAAACATTACTGTGCGATCCAAAGCAAATACTGTCAGAGCATACAGCAAACAAAGAATGTTTGCCCATTTACACATTATTCATCTCCTAGGGTGAAGGCAGTGATGAGTAACAGCATGGCGATGTTGTCAGTAAATATACTCTAACATACACAAAATCACACCTTTCATGTTGTACTTTGGAGTTCACTGGCACCACAACACTGTGCGCTGATAGTGTTTTTTGCCAATTTCAACACCTCACAGTTGGGGTGTCAGCACATTGAAATGGTGTTGAGAAACATAGGCTTTTAACTGAGAAGAAACATCTCCTGGAGAAAAAAAAGAAACAGAATAGGATGCAATTCTCCAGAGTGTATCCCCCTCATGTCTCTTCCACTGTTTTTTTTGGCAGGCTGGGTAATGTACAGGAAAGGAAAGCACTGGCACACAACACTCTCTCTACCTGAACACAAAGGGAAACATCTCAGCCTGGAGTTTGGGCTTCAGAGACTAATAGGAGGCTTGCACATTACCACTGGGAAACTGAGTGTCAGGCTCTCGATTGGCTTATCCTGTTGATGCAAGCTTTACAGACTGAAGTGTTATTGTTAAGTTCTTCATTACTTCAGGAGCCTTCTACAGAGGTGCCATGCACGATTGATGGAAGTTTCCTAAAACATTTGGGGAACAGAAGAGGTAGAAAGCTGATGTGGTCATTACCAGACACTTCCTTTCATCATTGCTGAGACTACCTCACACGCACTTTTCATTCTCCCAGACTTCTGGTGTACGGAGCTGAGAGAGCCTAAGCCTCTTGGACAGTTCATTTAGGATAATGCAATGATGAGAAACGCGGTGGTGTGTGTGTGTGTGTGTGTGTGTGTGTGTGTGTGTGTGCCAAATCATGTCTGATAAATGTATCGTTTCAAAATGTCTCATACGACTCAAAGACATTTCAAGCGAGATGCAAAACACGTCAGTGAAGACAAGAATGATTATTTTCATAACCTGCCGAAACATAAAAAGGCAATCTAAAGTGCAGACATATAATTATTTTATGAATTCAAATGAACAACACGAAAAGGATATTTCAAAGAAAATTTCACATAAAAAAGATGGAACAGAAATTATCTAGGGGCTTTTTTCCCTTTCTTCAGACTTCAGAAAAGAGAAATTTATTTCTGCCTTCATCTCTAAATTGGATGCAATTTATTGCCTCTCCAAAGCTCATTTTTCACTGGCTTGCAGGATCCATGGGCCATGGCAGGCAATGTGTATCTGCCCGCCTCCCCTGGCCTCGGGTGCTAATATGTGGAAACTGGCCTGGGGATATGGAGCCCAACCAATGGAAGAGGAGGCAGAGGGACAGGGGAGAGAATCAATCCCTAATCGCAGTAGAGTGGGCAGTAGGAGGGGTAAAGAGGAGGTCAAAAAAAGAGAAAAATCAGGAGAGAGAAAAGACAGAAAGCAGTGTGTTTACCAGCAGACATTTGGGGGCTGTCAGCTGACTGCAAGAGCTCTGGGATGTCAGAGAAAGAGATGGGAGTTATATAACCGGGCTGTTAAAGCAGGGAAAGCGAGTGTGAGAGACAGACAGACAGACAGAGACAGAGAATGAGAGAGGGACCAGAAAAAACAGTGCCATTTAAAGTGACAGGGACAACACGATCAAAGAGAAAGCTAACACGGTACACTATGCTGCCTGTGCAAAGACCAGACGCAGGCAGGTGAATGTCCAACAAGCACAGTTCTCTGGTGAGTTGTTAGAAACGCGAGCGCCACACAGTGAACACAGTTCAGGGGTTATTACATCCATCATGTATACATTATCTTGGCAAAAGGTCTCATGTAAGCAATGCTTGCATACCCCTGAAGCTGCGTGGTTGCCTGGTTACCTCTCCACCGTGGAGCTTTTTGGGCTTCATCCAGCTTCACACAAAGGCATCTTAGATAGCCCAAGTTGCACCATAAGCCAATACCCACTAAGGCCACTAACAGCCTAAATCATTAGTTCACCACGTGAGGTGGATTAACAGTGGTGTGTGGTATACTGTAACAAAATATATAATTTCATATTGGCACTTGAAGAGGATGTAAAATAGGGACATAATTTGAGAAATCTGTTCTGTTTGACACCACACACATGCTGCGCTGCCACGTGTAAACATTAAGCACAGTTAGCTCAAGGTGCATTTTGTCCTGTGACCTTGCTGTTACACTTCCACAGTGCAATGAATAACTATCACATTTCTTTGGCTGACAGCTGACACCAAGAGGCCCAGGTGATATACGAGACATGACAAGTGATTCTAATTAAATGTAGAGCTTGTGGATGTAAAGTGGCAGGAGGGTACAAATCCTGTCCAGGCAGCAAGCGGCAAAGCGGCGTGCCTTGCTCCAAACGAGATGAGCTGGGCTGTCAGGGCTGCCTCAGCTGTCCTGTAAACCTGGGCCTAGTTCCCCAGGGGGTCTGACAGGTTTCAGCTGGAGGGAAGAAGGCACACTGCAAGCCTCCTGCCCTTCCACAAAAACAAACACATGACACATAAACAGGCAGTTCTGATGCAAAGCAAAAGCCATGCGGGCCATGTACATTTGTCACATAACTGTGCACTAACAAGGTACAAAGCATGGCCGTGTGAGTATCCGGAGCACGGATAAAGCCCGTCATGAATGCGTTGTGCTCCAGTGTGATTTGGTGGCTAAATAGAAAAACAGGCTACAACCACAAGGAATCAATAGATACAGAAAGGAAGACACCTCTGTTGATGCTGCATCTCTGCTGTATTTTCACCACGACTTTACTCATCCACCTCAGGTTGAGAACAAAGGACCAGACGAGGTGAGAGTTTTTCCGCAGACAGCAGGGCTTTTTTGTTTTGTTTTTCAGGACATGGCAGAGGACCCAATGGTACTCAAGGCAAACATAAGAGTGTCAGTATGTGACACAGGACTGCACTTTACAGAGGACACTCACGGGCCCTCAGCTTCCCAATCAGACCCCCGGAGACAAGCCTCACCAAATCAGTTAACCTTTGACCCATCGTGAACAACTTGGGTCCCAAGAGTCACGGTCAGCCAGTTAAAAGTAGATCTTTTCAACTGACAGAGGCTGTCATGTTGGTTGGCGTCTGTCCACTCTGAAAACAGAGGAACAACAGTCTATCATAATGCTGGCCAGGAAAAAAATCTTAGATAATTCAAAGTCATGGCTCAGTGATTTCTGTTCTCGTCAGCAAAGCGGGTTGTAAGTTGATAGATGTAGCCCACAGCCTGTCAACTTTTCCACTAGAACAGTATAAAATAATGTCTTCAGCATGACACTGAAAATGATTTAAACAACCTGTTCAGAGAGCGGCTGTAACAAGGCAAAGCAATTTCCCTCTGGGATTAATAAAGTTTTTTGAATCATTGAAGTACATCATGTGCTTGTTGTTTGTTGAATGTGTTTTTCTGAGAACATTTTATGCCCCGAAATCTCTTCTGCGGGTTATTCACTGAAATGTTTGTCATGCGCAATATCTGGCCAAAATACAGATGCTTATAAAAACATCTGCAGTGAAGGAGCCTAGAAAAATGTTTAATACAGATTTCGAACTGGCGTGGTCATCATTTCAAATGTCAACGCTTGTGCAAAGAATTTATTTTGTTAGCCTGATAGATAAGTCTAACGGTTTATTGTGTTAGTGCTGCAATATCTTTTTAAAAGACTGAAATAAGGAGATGAAAATAATATAAACGGCATGTACAATACAAACATTCCTCACATTTTCTGGGTTTATTTACGTCTATTCACCTAAGTCTTACCTCTGCACTGTGAAGACAGTTCTACATCTAAGATGTTTACTCATGGGGTAATTATGTAGATTGAGTCAAGAAACCTGCTTTACAACTAGTGGAGAAATTGAATAAAACTAAGGATATATAGATTCAACATTTAACCTAAGACAATACTTGAATAAACAGCAACTATTCGTATGTGTATTTAGTCCAAAAGAAGACATGAGAACCATCTGGGGTAGATAAGTGCATATGAACAGACAGCTTGCAGTATGAACTGATCCCTCAGTCAAACCCTTTCATCTTTGCAATTACACTTTGTAAGCAGACTGGCAAGACTTGTGCAATGTGTTATTATCCCACTGTCTATAAAGAAGACAGAGTCATTTGACTCTGTGTCATTTGACACTGAGTCATTCCCTATTTGATTAAACCAGAGACCACAAATTAGGAGTTCTCTCTAACTGGAGGAGCTAATAAGATGAACAGAGGAAGAGACAGACGGGGCCATGCCCAAATACAACCTAGCTTCGAAAATTAGTGGTGGTCTCTGGTCACTGAGGACAAAAACATATATATAATAAACAATGGGCCCAACTGTTGCAGAACCTGGAATATCTGAACATTTGAGAGTGAGGTCGACTGTGTCACCATCTGCATGACTAGTAGGGATACTCCGATAGCTCGGCCACCGACCACTGTCGGCCGATTTCCGTGAAAAAGTATGTAATCGCTGATCAACACAAAACAACCAAGCAGTCATATGGGCATCCGAAAAACTATGCTAAACCACAGAAGTACTATATTTTCACAACTTAGAGTAGCAAAATGAAAACTAAAATATGTCTCTTGATAAGATCTGAGGTGTCCTTTTGCTGTTTTTGTCAGACATAGCAGTAGAAATGGCAGGACCTTTCACAGAAAGGTAATTTTGAAATAAATCTCCTCTGTAACTCTGTGTGCAGCTCACTCAGCTAGTGTGTGTGATGAGGTGCCTGTGTGCCCATCCCTCATGCTACATAACATTTGTCCTTTTCTCTCTACTGCACCTCTTCCAAATGTTGTGATAAAGGAGTTTACAAGATATTACTAGTGCTTTAAGGCCATTGAATCAAATAACTAAAATTAATATTACAGTTATATTATTAATACTACCACCATTAGAATAATAGTAATAGTAATATTAGTATTGTTTCAATAGGAAAATGTATAGAGGTGTGAATGAATTCTCACGATGAATCATAAACAGTTCCATAAACAGAAACTATCCTATGATTTAATAATAATAATAATAATAATGATAATATTAACTATAAAAACATTTCGAGTAACAAACTTATTCATTTCAGACACTTCTGTAGTAATATCACGTCCTAGATTTCTGAGTAGTACTGGTCATATGTAGAGCTCCTGCAGTTGTAATGAAATACTTATTTATTTAGGGTAAGTCATCAAAAAAGGCAAACCCTGGGGTTCATAGACGACTGCCTACCACTGTACCAACTACTCCACAATTTCCCCCCTCAAATAATGCTTCAACTAAAAAAAAATCATTATATGAGCCTAATGTATATGTTTCCCTGTTCAACAGAAATCCAATCAAATCAGCAGCTTAATAATTCTGTCATTTCTGGACACATTACTGTACTTGCCCATTTCAATTGCAACATTTGTCTTGTTCAGACACTTGCTGCGGGGTCCCAGTCCATTTACTTTGTCTGGCCCTCAGCAACAACTAGACCCTTCAGTTTGCTCCGCCCCCTGCGCAGCCCACAATCCTTCTATTTTGAGTGTTTCAAAGCCGTTGATGTGATTAGAGGGGATGATGATTAAAGTTACATAACAGAATCAAATTAATGTGTGTGGCCTGAACACAGCAGTGGCAGCAGGAAATCACTCAAGCTCTCAAATCTCCCTCTCTCTTGGTTATTCCTGTGTTCCTTATCTTCACTCAACGCCTCTCTCACTCCCACTGCCATACACTCGCTGCCCCCTCCTAGAACTCACAGACACACCCCTCACTCCTCCCTGCCCCTCCCTCTAGTCAATTAAAGTCACATCAAGGGATTAAAAGGAAGTAGGTCAGTAGAGCATTGCTGGGGGAAAGAAATGCAACAAACCACGTCAGAAGTCACTGTGGCGACCTTGTGAAATACAGACCAAAGTGGCAGCAGCTTGCTTGTGAGCTCATCCTGCCTCAGCCAATGCTGGGGGTCCTCACAAAAACCAGGATCAAATCCCACAGACAAAGCTTTGACCTCACCTTGATTTCTGCGCAGCTCACATGAAACTCCCCTGGAGGGCAGCCTGGGGAGCTGGGCTTTGGTGGCGGACGCTTACCCTCTACAGAATGCTTTGTCTCAAGTCCCCTGAACAGATCCTCTTCAAATACAGGATTACAGCACTGCTACAGGCAAGTAGAGCCCTACTGTGATGGAGGCATTAGCCACCATGTAAAGCAGAGACAGTGAATATGTGGCAGCATTTTATCCCTTTCAAGTAATAGGTGAACATAAAAAGTCTACCCAAGAATAGACATATTGCTTTTGACTAAGGCCGGGCACATTAATGCGTTTATTCATTAACGCCGATCATTATTTTAGTCCGTTGCTCACTGGTTTGGAAAACACACACAGATGGATGCTTCTGTGGTGCTCAGTGTTAAACTGTATTATTACAAAATGATGTATGTGCACGCTTGAGAAACATACACCAATGTGTCCCAACAATAAAACCACCTGCCTAATAGTGTGGGGCCACCTTGTTACACCCCCAGCTCTGACGTGTCAACACACGGATGGATTCCATAAAACCTCTAAAGGTGTCCTGTCCAAACATCTGGGGAATGTAGATACAAGGCCTTAAACTAAGACCTTTAACTAAACCATTCCTGAATAATTTCTGCACTATGTCAGGGAGCATTATCCTGCTAATAAAGCCATCAGGGAACTTGATCATCATATTTAGCTAGGTGGTACGTATTGAATCCACATGAATGGCTGGACACAAGGCTTCCCAGCAATGACACTCTCACTGCCTCTGTTGGCTTACCTACCTCGCATAGTGCCATCATCACCCCAGTTATACAAGAGAAGACAGTTGTCCATATGTTACGTTATAGGCCTTAAAGCTCCTCTTTCATTTTCTTCATGAGGCTTAAGTACTTTCTGTCTCTCCATCCACATGACTCTAGATAGCGCTCTGTTGAAATCTACCTCAAACACAGGTTCAACCTTCCCAAATGTCTCCGCCTGAGTGTAGAATTAAAAATGGCCTCCACTGTGTGATGGAAACTCAGTAGGGGATGTGAGCGGGGAAAGGCCTCGCTTGTGCTTTGCCATGTAAGAGCGGTGCTGCTGTCAACATATTGTACTATATTTGTCTAACTTAATCAGCCTCATACTCACTGAATACTACGGAGGAGTGAAAAATAATGGGAAACGAAGTAACAAGCTTGTCACTGCTGCACATTAACAAGTGAAAATTATCAGCTCACCAGCTGTGAACGTCTCGACAAATAATGTAAAAAGTGTTTCTTCCCATGACAGTCATGGAGACGAGACGACACATCTAATCGTTTAGCAACCCCACATATTGAGATGACAACAGATTTGAAGTAAAAGGATGCTATGAGGTATTTGTTTACTTACTTGATAACAGCCAGACTATAGAGTGACAAGATTAATAGGGTGGACATTGAGAACAACTGAAAAATAATAACACTGTTTATAATTCAATACTGTAAGACAGGATAATGAAATACCTGTATCGGTGTATGATAAGAAACTATGTTTCAGCAGTAGTTTGAATACATTTTCTGAATATTTTACTAACATGCTGTGTGTGTATTTAGTGAAACTATTTAATGAGTTTGTAAGAACTTTGATCAACACGTTTTGTGCTGACTTTGTTATTCACAGTTTACTTGGAAATTATTAGGATTTCATAATGAAATGTATTGTTTGTGACGTCCGTGAATATGTTGCCATGCACCGCATTATGTTTACATAAAGTTGTTTCATTAATATTCATTCCCACCACAGCTGTCTATGGTCAAGAAGTGGCCTTTAAGCTAAGTTGTTAATTGTCATGATGTTCCTAGATTTTTATGCTCTATCAAAGCAGCATTTCTGAGTAACCCAGCTCTGATCATGAGACTCAAAGGAATCAGTGCTCCCTGCAACAATGGTTAAGGTAAAGAACAGTGTTTTGTGTTGTGAGTGGCCACAAGGTGAGGACTGTTCAATCATTCACAGCACCGTATTTTATTATACTACGACTCAGACGATATACTGCACATTCGTTATGTAGACAAAATGATGCAAGTAATGTCTCAATAGTGTATTGGTTTTGGAGCTGTAAGATATGCAGCTCCTGGTCCTACCAACCTACCTAGTGTTCTAGCTGCGGCCCCATGTTTCTCTCTCTTCTGTTCACTCACCCCAGCCGGTCGAGGCAGATGGCCGCCCACCCTGAGTCTGGTTCTGCTGGAGGTTTCTTCCTCTTAAAGGGAGTTTTTCCTCTCCACTGTTGTTGTTGGGTTTTCCATATTATTTTGTATTTATCTATTTTGTAAGGTCTTAAACCCTACAATGTAAAGTGCCTCAAGTTAACGTCTGTTGTGAATTGACGCTATATAAATAAACTGAATTGAATTGAATAGTGCAATAGCTTATAGTACATGTATAGTACATTGCACATGTATAAGCATATACTTTTTCACATTCTTGATGATCCTTTATGTGTTAATATTCTTTACTATTATTATTAGTAGTAGTAATTGTTCAGAGTATTTACAGAGAGAGGAAGTGGGCCTGCTGCATCATGCAACACAGGCCCTTTGATGTGCTGTAAACAAAACCCTGCGAGTTCTTCATCATACTCTTGTCCTGTCTCCTCTGCGCTGTACCCAGGTGACACCTCTCTCTTGTATCTTCAGACGGTGAGAAAACCTCCTGTTGTGTTGTACACGTGAGAAAGAGCAACTCCAGAAAATGTCCGCATCTGATTCTCCAGACTTCGTGTGGTGTTTATGTAGAAAAATATCTTAAGAATCTGCAAAACCCTCCCATCACATTAGTTAAGTTACCTTCCTTTTACCTTATCATTCAACAACCATTCAAGTGTGATGTGATTAATTGTGTTCAGGAGTTTCACCTTTCGGATTTGGAAAAACATAATCTGATGATGCAGACTTGGTGAACAGCAGCAGTCTGCCTGAGGATGTGATCCAGATGCAACTGGAGACGCTCACACACCTGCTCGACTTCTCCTCCGTCGATGCGTTGTAAAACAAAATACCGCGTTGTTGGAGACATTCCTGATAACAAAGTGGTCAAGCCTGCCACATCAACACTACATCAAGGCAAAACTCTGGCTGTGATGTTTGCTTCGAGTCCATTGCTTCAGACTCCCCCCGTAATGAGCATGTTATCGCATCCTGATTTCAATTAGACCAAGAGACACAGATCTAGACAGCTGCATGTTAAAGTGTCTGCACCTCAGGATTCCCCACTGTTATCAGATAAAGAGATGACTGAGACAAACCTGATTGGTTCTGTGACAAATTGCCGTAGGTCATGGTTGAAATCTGACTTGAGAATCCATTTGCTGCGCCTATCATATGGAGAAATCACAAGATCTGATGATATGACAATTTCCATTAGATAAACGTTGTTGATGATAATGTAAAACTAACATGTAGAGTTCCCGCTTCTTGTTACGTGTGAGGTTGACAGACCCAGGCTGCATAAAGTGGAGGCACCCGGCTCTTTAGTTCAAAGAAGAATTGTTGATACAAACTCACACAGGGTTATTTTATATATTGTATGATAAACATACAAAGAAATAAGCTCTTGTGTGATCCTCGCTCTGATCTCAAGGTCTAACAGATTCACAGACTTAATTAAAACAACTCTGCTCTTTTGCTTATTTTTATCAAAGCATCATCAACAAGAAGTTCACACATACTTTTAGAGGTAAAAATAACAAGAGATTGTGATATTGTTAGTAAGATTAGCCACCCCGACCTCTTTGAAAAAACGACTGTGACAGTGTGAAATTCCATAGACTCGTCACTGTAAGGATGAAAGTCTAGGAGAAGCAAAGGATGAAATCTGCATCCCCGAAAGAGGCTGCCGCTCTAATCTTTGCATTGTGAAGGCAAAAGACGAGTGAGTCAGATTTACGTCACTATTTGTTTGCTCTTTTTTCCACCCACAAATGCCTCTTCCTGCTTCCTCTTTCAGACTTGCCTTAAGGAGATGAATCGTTTTGCAGTTTAGTTCCTCATTTAAATGAAGTGGGCGGGATGTGGGGAGGGTATTTTAATCACTTATATAAATATTTGCATTCACATGGGCTGACCCTTGGAATAGTCTATTACTTCCTCTCTTTCACCCATTGGCCCCCACCTCTCATCCAGACACGCTTATTTACCTCTTCTGCTCAGCCATTCAATAAGACTCCAACCAGCCTAGAGACATTAGCATAGCCACACAGCTCCACAGACGAGACACAGACGAGGCAGCTTTGTTCTCCGCTTTGTTCTGAGGGGAGAAATAAAGCCTGCTATGTGAGACTAGCGGCAGAGGAGGAGAGGGGGGTTGGACCACTAGGGAGACTGGCAAGTCCTCTGTTTCTACCCTCTCGTGCTTTGACAGTGAGTAATATATCGATCATAGCGTTGGGCATGATGCCGACCTTGAGATTAACTCTTAAAGCAGTAGCCGTGCAGCAGAGAAGAGAGAGGCGGTCATCGTCCAACTACAACGTGTGTGTGATTTACAGGGAAGGCTGAATGATAGTGATCTGGGATGGATCTCAGTAGAGACAGGGCTCCTGCATCTTTAATTGTTCAGAGGAACAGAGCCTCATCACAATTATAGAGCATTCAGGAAGCCTCCAAACTCATTTAGCTCTCGTCATCTGGGAACAGGAATCCACTAAACACAAATTCCTCTTCTGCCGCCCGCGGCAAAAAGCCTTCTTTTTTTTTAAAGATTAATAAGATAGGAGATTTAAGAATATCCAAAAGACGGAAGAAAAGACTTATTGTTGAAAATGAAACATCTCCACGTGTCAGAATGGACAGAGGGGAACACCTTAACACCTTATGACACCTGCCCTTGTTTTAAATGGCCCTTTTCATTAAATGAGTTCAACCTTAGGTAATCTCTTAAACATACTTTTTTCTGCTCAGATGTGTTTCATTAGGTTTGGTCATCGCCCGCCAGTCTGTGGTGATCGCACGGGGACAGTGAATGCAACATGAGAGCTCATGAGAGAAAAACACATCTCACATTTATTAGAAACCTTCTCATCACTGTGTGTACGTAGAATCTATTTCCAGCGCAAAAGGTAAATTACAACAACGACTGAAACAGTGCATATGCTTAGCAAATGTGAACTCTCATTCATAAGCGGATGGGGGCAGGATATGAGTTAATACAAATAAGCAGATCTAGTGAATGCTGCACGACATGCTTATCAACGATGAACAGCAAACAAGCTATTTGTACCAGTGATGCGCGTCGTGGCTACGAGCGTTTGCACAAAATACGATCTCCCTCATCTTAATGGACATACTGCTGTATCAGATCACAGCCATTATGACGGATGTCCCTGGGCAATGGCAGTAAGTGCACTCCGATTCCTTGTGAGTCCTTCGGTGAGACGCACCATCACAGAAAGAAGCTGGGAGTGACAGAAAGGTGTGAGCAGCTAGTTCTCCGCCAGACACCAACACACACACAGACTCTATATTTGATCCCTTCAAGCAATCCACGCTGAGGCTTTCAAGGGCCATGAGAATGAATAAATATTTGAGGTAAAGTAAGCACAGCACTCCTTTATCTTTTGCAGTGTACATTTTTTATGCTGCCCCACACTGGCTGGCCACTTTATTTTTCCTTTTCAGGAGAGGCTACTCAAACTAGGAACTCCTTTAACTGGCTCCTGAAAGTGCACTGGTTAAGTCACATAGTGTTAAAAATCAGTAAGACAAATGAACGTATGTTTTGTGCTTGCTAACACTGACAGCAAGCACTGAGGAGTAATCAGATTTAGTTCGGAAAAAAGATGTCCCCAACATACACCTGTAGAGGGCATTGTGATGCATGTAAGTAGCAGCGTCCCTGCTATGCGCCTTATGATGCTGATGAAGAAAAAAACAGACACGGCACAACTGTCACCACAGCACGAACTCTCCCCCTGTGTTTTTACATCACCTTGATCACGGCTCTTTAGTCATCGTGGTCACATGAGAGGAGGGAAAAAGGAGTGACATAATTTCCTCCGTTTCAGCACATCTGTTCCACATGTGACATCCATCCAGACAGATTTAGTGAGCTTTTCTCCACATGCTGTGGCGATTATAAACCGCCCATTCAGCTTGCATTGTTCCCTCAAACAAGATACGGGGCCTTAGGCCAAACCGGTGTACAACCTGGGGCCTCCTGATTACACTGGACACCGGACAGATTCTGCCTCATTTGCTGAATGTCTACCTAAGCAACAGCACTTGGTCCGAGACCAGCGGAGGACCACAAAGAAGGCAAAGGCTCTAAGACGAGGGGTTTGTCTGCCGTAAGCCGGGGCTGAGTGCTGTGCGAATAATTCCGGTTGCGTAACACTGCCCACTTCAACAGTAGCCTTAATGAGGAGAGAGCCTTTCAATTCGCCTCACAATGATGAGCTGTAAGGGAGAGAGTGAGAGAAGAAAAGCATTGGGCTACAGGAATCCCATTTGTATTTTCAAGATGAGCTCTTTCAGACAAAGGTGTCGCTCCTAAGTATCACTGTGTAATGTGGCTAATCTCACAGCAAAGATATTGTAAATGACTGCTTAAGACCTCTCATTCATCTGCTGCACTGCTGGCACTCATCCATTCGATCAGCATCATTTAGCACATAAACATGCTGCCGGTGACAGGTATCAGAGCTGCCTCTCTAATCATACACATACCTCAGCACTGTGGCATGTCCTCATCTATCTCCCTCTCCTCAGAGGTAGCACAGCCTCCCGATCAGAATAGATAATACCCTGTGGACCAACTACCACCATCGATGCAGACAGAAAAACACTCGGTAGCTAAAAAAAAAAAGACAACCCAGGCCCATTTAGCATTGGTGTGTTGACACTAATGGACACACAGACTACACCCTCATGTTTGAGAATAAGGATATTATGCAGACATCCAGCTATCCCCTCACTTTCCTCCCTAACACATATGGTGGTGGGGTAACAATTGGTTTCATGGCTGCTGTGGGGTATCATTTGGTAAGGTCGCCCTGTCTCTGCCTCGACTTTGGGAGCTGGAGCTGGTGGAGTTTAAGAGGAAGGGGTATTATCTCAGACTCTTGCCAGCCCAGTGCACTCTTTGGGATAATGTTCTTATTGGGCGTGATCCCCGACTGCAGAAGTCATGCTGTCTTTACTCAGAAAAGCAGAGGGGGGACTAGAGGTGGGTGGCTGGCTTTGCCCCAACAAATTTAAAAAAGGAAAATAAAGTTCCTGCTTTACTTGCTTGAACCCACATGTTTGCAGAAAATTAGAGTATCAGTAATAGCAACAAAGGAGGATCCATACCTACTAAACAAAGAAAAAAAGGATTTGACCAGATTGTTTTATATTTAATAAAAATGTACCTGCCTGCTTATGCACATTTTATTGTGTCCTCGCTAAACAATCACACACACACAAACACACACACACATTAGGCTCATGTGGAGTAAAGACAGAACACTTCATCTGTTCTTTACTTAACTTTGAAGGAACTTTTTTTCATTTGTAACCATAAGCTATGTCAATATTTGACTCAAACCCTGACAGGATGTTCAGGGGATGCCAGAGGAATATACAGTTCCATAAGTACATTATAACACTGGAATGCAATCACCTTATGAGTGTATGGACAAACTGTCGAGGTACAACCTCGACAGACCAGAACAAGATCATAGGGTGGTGACACAATTGTCTCTAAGCTCAAAGAATTAAACATAGGAGTATGTTAGCGTCTCCCCTCCAGCATCACATCAGACACTCTTTTGAAGAATAAATAAACAATCTACAAGCCTCCAGGTGACAACACAGCGTACTGGCAGCTCCTTACCATCTGATAAGGTCCATCTCTTTGCCACAGGCTCACAATCGGAGAGATCAATTTCAATCTGGAGATGTGATAAAGAGAGTTGACAATGCACCCCTGCAGCTGTAAATACACAATGTCATGTCTGAAAATAACTGATGAGAAATGATCTAAGCTCAGAATGTGCATTGATTTCATTGCCTCACTCCCATTCTCATTCAGTCATCTGTGCAACTCAGAGGAAATGGTGAAATTATCTAAGAATATTAGTTCAGAATACTCAAAAAAACATATGAACCAAAGACACAGCCGCATCTGTCTGTACTGTCCCAGAGAAGCTAGAAAGGACCAGAAGCAAATTCCTTGCATGTGCAACATACTCGACGAATAACGCTGATACTGATTACAGTCATTTTACCAGTGTGGTTAGCAAATCTCAACAACACACGTCACTGCAGACAACAAATGTTCTTTGCTAACCGACAGACGTGCTAGTCAGACTGTGTTGCCTGTGAGGTGGCGGTGACTGTTATCTGTGAGGCCGGCTGTGCAACTCTCCGCTGGGCTCCTGCAGCTCGAGGATTGTCCCTTACCTCTGCGCTACCCCAAGCACCGCTTCTCCCGTGCACTCTAATTGCCTCCATTACTGTATCTGCAGTCAGATAAAGTGCTAATTTCACAGCACATTAATTTCTTCAGGCTGAACAATAAGCAACACAAAGCCCAGGCCGCCTGTCTTTGCCTGGGCAAGCACGTGTGCAACGTCGGGCTCCTTCCCAACGGTGGAGGAGTGAGAGCGCCATTATGCACAGGTCAATGAAATGAAGGAAAAAACCATCGATTCTACATTCGAAAAGAAAACACAGGAGAAGGGCTGGGGCAGGGTGATTTATCAGTCTCAGACGGAGTCTGGCAGTCGGGCCTGAGAAAATGCTGAGGAGAAATGCTCCATCCTCATTGGCCTGCTTCAGACAAATCATAATACAGTAGCACCTGTCTGTGAACAGATTTCGCTTTTCAGCCTTCACCTAAAAAAAAGACTGACCTGAAGTTGGGAGCAGAGTTTGAGAGTTAACATTTGGTGGATTTGTTATATATTTTCAATCTCTATCTATATAAGCTTCATGGGTGATTTCATATCCCTAATTTTTTCATTCATTGATCATCTGTATTTGTCTTGCTCAGAAGCACCCGTCTGTGTACATCACACTAATGTTCTCATATTATATGCTTGGCTTGATTCCTCCCTTCAGCATCCCCAACTGTCTCTGGATTAGCAAGTCCACACCCCACTTCACAAATCAAAACGTTTAACATAATAGCTCCCATCCTCTAATGGCTACACAACACACTTCATTTATTCAACCACAGTTTTTAATAAGTCATTATCAAATTCTTCTTAATTCCATTTAGCCCTCCAGGATAGAGAGGACAGCAGAGGAAGTGGTGTTCCCCCTATGCAAAATGTGTGTTTGTTTGTGTGCACATGTGCTTGTGCCAGGAGCAGAGTGAAACCTGACCCAAGGACAGTCTCTCTTCCTGGGAGAGGCGATTTCTGCCCTGAAGTGGGGCTGGCTGCGGCTCTCTCTGATAAGCCCTTCACATGAAGAGCACTGGAGGGCTCACTACTGCGTGCACCAACATAAACAAGTCACATCAAGTCACAATTCAACTCTGTGATTATACAGTACATGCACAAAGGTTGCTGTAATACTAATAGGCTATTCAAAGATGAACGTACAGGCTGGATAAAATTTCCTCAGGTATATTTTCCTTCAGGGTTTAGTAAGCTCACACATAGTCAACAACAATTACTTATTTCTCTGGCTTGCACTGAACAAATACCGCACATGCTACAACGGATGTCAAAACACTGATTAAAGATTAGGAGACAGTTGGTTTTCTATATTCTTGTGCAAAAAGTAGCAGTCCCTGTATGTAGTATTTGATGTTAATAGACTTGGTGACCCCATGTGTACCTCAGTTATAGCATTTTATGACAGCTGTCGCACTCATTCCCACTTATGACAGCGTTCCCACTCACCTTATCATCGCCTCTACACAGCAAACGTGTACCCAGCACAAAACAGCTGAACTGAAACACACTTGTGTAGGAAGGTATTTTCTCCCCTACAGCAGAAGCCGTACAGTTTTAAGCAGCAGCCAAACTTGGGTCAGTGAGTCAAACATCAGTGCTTCGCTCCTTCCCCAAATGATTACTTATTCAGTATCAGGTAGGCTAATAGTGTGCAACTGAAGAGGCAGAAAAAAAAAACATACGTTTCTGATGGGAAATACTGGCAGCGTGGTGTTGTGTGGTGCTTGTAACACTGTGGTATACTGTGCAGGATATTTCTTAACATCTGCTCATTCTATACAGCCCGCCATTGTGCCTGAATTTAGGTTGCTAATGAATAAATAAATACAAATAACATATGGAATCAAGTGCAAGTACAATAGACAAGTCTGTGTCTAGCAAACTGTAGTTAGGCGCCAGTATTTGTAGTGTCACTATTTACACCTTTTACTATTACTAATTAAATGGCACTGACAATCTGGTTATTTGGATATAAAATGAATTACTAACTCATACAAAGCTGCAGGCTAAAGTAACCACACTAAAGTGGTAAAATCACAGCTTTTCTAGCTTAAACTGCTTCCACAACCTTTTCAACATGCTAAGTGGCCTCTATTAAGGGATCATCTAGTGCAAATGGTGCCGAACTTACAGCATGAAGTTATGGGAATGTCTGTTCCCAGGCACTGAGCGACGGCCAAACAACACAGAGAACAAGACTGTGTTTTCCAGGCATTAGCTACCTTCAGCTACAAAACATATTAAACAAAGTAACCTAAGTAGGATTTATTTTCTAGTTACAAAAAGGTAATAACAACAATTAAAGTGTATTACATTTAATTAGATTGAACAAATACTAACATATTGCTTTAGACTATTAAACTAGTTAATTTATGACAACAAACATTCTCAGTAAATACATTCTCAGTCACTGTAATCAAATTTCACTCAAAACACTGACACAAAAATGGTGGTTAGACATGGTTACAGTATGTAAACAGGAAATTAATTATGTATGATTATTCTACAGTTTGATATTTTTACCCTCTGCGATGACAACTCTAATAAAAACAAATTAAAAAAGATACGAAACTTGTGAAAAAGATGAGGTCAAACTTTCTGTGAATGAAAAAGAGTTCAGCATACACGTCTGCAGTCTGTGGTGATCCACCAATGACCAATAACAATGGTGGAAGGACATTGATTACAACTACATGTGCACACAAGTGTCGACTTGTTTCGCCCTTTGGAAGCTGAGGTCAAATTTGTTGATTAGTTTGCGTTTAAAGTTTGTGTTAACATTGACAGTCCTAATACTAGTAGAAGTCCCTCGGTGTCTAATGCAAACAATGTGCACAGTGGGAACATTTTTAGTTAATCATAAAAACACAACCAAGTAGTGTAAGTGTTCAAGTGTGGTAGAGTCACATCATACTCATGTTAGTATTAACCCTCTGTTCTTAAGGCTTGTTCCAGCAAGTCTGCAGTTTTCCTCCCGTTTCCACTCATATGGTGAGTGATGTGAAAGTGTTGACAGACTGAGCACGCCTGCACTGGCTGGTTAGCTAGGGACTGGGTGCGGTGGAGAAAGAGAGAGAGAGAGAGAGAGAGAGAGAGAGAGAGAGGCTGCCGGAGGAAAAGGGAAGAGGATAGGAGACTGGGGCCACACACGGCACAAGGGACAATGAGCAGACAAGCTCTGTTAACTCTGCATCTCAGTATGCATCAGCAGGCACAATGCTAACAGCTTAAAAAGATATCAATCAGAGAGTGTTTATCAGAGAGTGTTTAGGACGACTGATACATCGAGGTGTCTCTGGTGTGGAAATCACTCGCTGAATGTTCCTGAAATGATGGCAGGTGGGATGCTAGATGCCTGCCTCTTTTCCCCTAATTAAACCATTACTGCAGGGCGTGGAGACTTGGAGGGGATTACATAATGAACTCCAATGTGCTGGAATGGGCCAGTCCCAGTGGACAGCAGGCATTGAGAAAGCCAGAGAAAGAGTAGAGGAGAGAGACATTCTGAGGCATTTGAGATTAAGTCCCTTTCATCTTCAACCAGACTCATATTTCCTAAAGTTAAGTACTAGATGAAGACTGTGCGATTACTCTCTCCCTCTTCGTCTCTGTGTCTCTTTCATTCTCACTTTCACACGCTTTTGTGTGTGTGTGTGTGTGTGAGAACACACACACACACACACACACACATACACTCATTCCCTCGCTCTCTCTTAGTCTCTCTCCCTTTTTTTGCCTTTAGTGCAGGACTCACAAAATATGCATTCAAATGCTTGTGGAAGATTCGAGCTCCCAATCCCCAGTGCTAAATACAGGAATTTCTAAGAATCACAGTTCAAAAAGGAGACACTTAGCTATCTGCTCTCACATTTCATAAGAGAACCGGAGTCAATGGCTGGGCTGGGATGCTTGTAGTAAATTCCTCTGCATGGATTGGATTATCTAAAATGTTTTACAGAATGCTAGCCTTGTCTCACCAGACAATCAGAGTTGTTCGTTGCTACCCTCATTGTCACTTTTTGGGATTTAATCAAATGCAAACAAAAGTAAAGTGTACAAGCGCCTGCTGTCCAGTTCAATACTGTTTTTCCTACTAAAATAAAAAAGCAAAGAAACACAACTGGATAGAAAAAATGTGTTGTGGTGAGAGGATATGGGAAATACAGACATAATCATTTCTCTGATTTGCACAAAGCAGATGCACACTAAATTACTTACAGTCTTTCAAACATTCTCCGCACTGAGAAAACACTTTTGTTTCTACCCACAGTGGTCATAATCACACTGGAGGCTACACCTCAAGGAGACTTCTTTTCCCTCAAAAGGACCTCGTGAGAGAATGATGACATCTCTGCTCCGCCGCTCACATTTTTAAATGCTGAGATACACTGAGATACGACTAGTAGAACAAGCAGGATGGCTCACACAGGTCATATGCATAAATGGATATGCTATTCTAAGTCTCACGTACGATGGAATTGTTTTAGCCAGATAGGAGGCAGGAGAGTAAATCACTGTGATTGCTCACAAACAGGCGGATTCAGTCAAGATATGCTCAGATTGGGGAGCTATCACTCAAGCCCCGAGAGACCGAACACTCAAATCTGCACTCTCTGAGCCCTCTTCATGTGAAGTGGATGGAAGGGGATATCATGACATGAAAAATGTCTGTTCTCTGGCTCCAATCACACAGGCCCTCATATGATTAAGGAATTGCAGCAATCAAGCAAATTCCTAGTTGTGTGTTTGTGTGGGGGGAAAAAAATAGAGAAATCTCCACAAGGGCAGGGCTTCTCCACTCAGCAGTGTTTGCTGAAATAAATCCTGCATCTCCAGTGGTGCCAGACAGCCAGCGCTGTCTTTGCCAGCTGTCTGCCATGCCGCTCTGCTCCATTCTACTCGCCGCTCGCTGCTGTCCGACGCTCAGCACTCAGCCCCTTGTTTTCATAACAGTTCCTGCACGGACGGCTGGCACAGCTGTTCTGTGGGTCCCCACGGCCTTTTAAAAAAGGCAATAAATCAATCTAGGCACTCAATACAGGCGGGAAATTGACCAATTAGAGTGGCCCAAGATGCTTATGTTCAGGCAGACGATTTTACAAATTGGCTATCTATTTATACCAACACAGGCACTCCACAAGAAAAATTCACTGGCTGCAGTTAGTGTAATAATGTTTTTTTTTCCTCTTAGGCAAGAGACACCACATCTTACTATTCTGAAGCCCTGCTGCTTAATCACACATCGCTCATTCAACACAGCCTTTGTATAACTACTACGTTCTCCTACGAACTCCCACGGTTTCTATTAGCAACACAAAGAAAAGATATGGTCAAACATCAAATGATGTAATTTTCTGTTTGTTTTTATACTTCACGGTCTCGTGCATAAGCTTTTATGAATTAGGTCTTATTAGAACGCACACTCATTTGTTTTGACAAAACATAAGCAGAGGCGGCCCAAACTACCACTGAGGCTGCATGTGTGTACAACCAATGATTCATTGGTGCAGGAATCTACAAAGAGGCACACTCTGCAGAATACAGGCGCGTGAGAATAAAAGGTGACAGGACTAATGCTATTACTGCATTTCAGTATTATTGTGCAACACTTCGTGATCAGCTGGCCTGTTGCCTGTTTAACACCTTATTTAACCCCAAAACAGAAAATGAACTCGATTAGGAGCTACAGGTGCGCTGGCATCTGTTAGCAATCTGTCTGTGTACTAGCATTTTTTCCTGGTTTACCTAAACAGCATTTATTAGAAGCCTTTTCATTAGGCAGACTGAACATCATCCGGATGCCTCTGTTGTGTGATTATCAATCTCTGGGTTACAATCAAATCACACCTGCATGGCTATATCTCCATATGCTGTTCACATAACAGGCACTAGTACACGTTGGTATTCATCCTCAGAACTGGCTGATGCAACGCTCCGGCTAAATCATGCATAAGATCCAGAAACAAGCCACAATGGTGGTTTTATAAAGCCGCTGGCTAAATGTGGTAAAGCCTAATTAGTGCTACTATGTAACAAAGTCCACTGACTACATTGTGAAGAATGCCACGAGCATAAGCAGCAGTCCCTTATGTTATGCTAAGTAGAACTCCTGAGCATCATTATCATTCTCAGTCTACTTGCCTGCAGTCTCATTTATGCTTACATGTCACTTTCCCTCCATAAAGTCTAATCAGCTGATTAACACACACGTACACATGTAATAACACAGACTTTAAAGGTTACTACTGCCCTTACCCTGAGCGCTTAGTCCAGATAACCCTCTGTAGCAGGGTTATCTAGATTAAAATAATAACAGGAAATGAAAACAAACAGGCCTGTGTTGTTTTTCTCCCCCATTCTTTCTCCAAAAAAGGATTGCCTGTGGCTCTATATCTGCAGCAGGAGAGAAAAACCCAACTGCTTCTGTTATGACTCAATCCCCTCTGCACGACCTCGGCACGACTCATCAGCCAGTCATTCACGTCTCCTATTGTTGTGTGAGGCCGTGTGCACCGATCACAACTATTTTTAAGGGTCATATTTGTACGCCACAGTTTCTATCACTTAAAAAGCGAGATTTGGGTTTTGCTGCATTTTAGGACACATTGTGGCAGCAGTACTAGAAACATTTAAATAATATAGCAGCGTTCAAACACTTCCATTTTGATGCTATCAATTACCCTCTTTATTCCTCAATTCTAACCCCTTAAATATTAATATGATTCCATAATGAGGCTGAGTGGTCGGAATCACTCACTGTCCCTCAAGGCAGCTTCGCAGTGGACGAGTGCACAGACCTTGCTTGATGAATAAAACCATCCCATTAAGCTTCACTTCACCACTCATTCTCATGCCTCTGTGGCAATTTTGTCTTCCTCTTTGTCACAGGTACAAAATAAACGGCTCCGCGCTCCGTCTGCAGGTGCCTCCTCTAATAACGACATTCTTCACCTGGTGTCTTAGAGCTGCACACTGCCAAGTTAGAATTAATATATTGTAATTGGCTTATGCATTTGCATATGTGTGCTCGCGTGTGTTTATTTTTCGTGTGTCTTGTGGTCTCTGGTGAAAATAACCGAGAACTTAAGCAAGAAAACTATAACAAAAACTCTAGCAACTTAAACGATTACCTTGCTTTCTTCATTGGGCCTCCTGATGGGCTTGAAAAACAGTTTTTCAAGCTTCCAAATTAACTGCGTGATAAATTGTATGGGGTCAATGATTTACAGGCGAAGGAGGGCCTTTCAATTACTGCCTGATGAGGCCTGAAAAGAGACAGTCCTCTGCGGAGTGCACGGAATGAGAAATGAGACACATATGATCATTGAAATTGTTACATTTCAAAAAGCAGTTTTCTTAAATTGCTGAACAAGTTACTAAAATCAGACACCCAATTAGAATCTGATTTTTGAGAGTGAAATTAAAGGAGTGGCTCTACTATCAGCACTGTCTGCGGTACAGGCAACCATTGCTCATCTCCACAGCAAGGCTTTTATGTGTAGGGCCCCATATCATGCAACTCACACAATCTAATTAGCTCCTCTCGAATGGAAGAACACTCATTTTGAAATGCAGCTAAAAAATGGCACAAGATAACTTGGGCCGCTGTTATTGTCCCATTTATCGACAGATCCTCCCTTTCATGTGTCATATGAAAACGAGAACCCATGGTACTGAATCATCACTATTTAGACAGTCAGCTAATATGCTGTGAAATGAGCACCACTTCACCATCACAGAGCAAAAAAACCATGCTCTGAATAGAGCTTCTGACAAGAGCATATATTATTTCTATAATACTAGCAGCCTGATACTTCTTGTAATGGTATATTAGGAAATGATCTCCTCTCTGAGCTGCACTGACCTTACACTGAGCAACTTGATGTAATATCCTTCATACAAATTAAGTGATGGCAGAGTCTCAAACTCACAAAAAAATTCAAGAGTTACATAAGCATGTTCATATGCCATTGCATGTACATGCATATGCAGTATCAGAGTATATACACTCAGAGGCATACAGACAAACTGAGACATGTGCTCTCTCACACGCACACGCGCACACACACACGCGTGCGTGCACACACACAACCAGAGACTAGGTAACCAGTGAACCATGAAACATCTTCATCCATCTCTGTTCCCATGGCAACAAGTGAAATCATATTCCTTTTACAACTTTGTTCTCCGCTGAAAAACGTAACCATCTGCTAAAAACATATAGTCACACAGAAAAGTTATGTGATGAATATTTTAGGGGGCTTTGCTAGCGGCTGCAGGCATTATGGTCCGTGGCCAACGTCTTCCTTCTAGGCAGAAAACGGCCACATCCACCCCCACTGTGGATAATGCTGAGGGGGACGTCCGTCTTCAGGAGAGTCCTGGCTGCATGCGCTTCAGTACGACTATAATTCTTCCACCACAACGCTACAGAATTATAGCTGACCTGTCTTTTTTTGTATCACTGCATAAAGGTGTGTGTGTGTGTGTGTGTGTGTGTACTTTCAGATATATCTATCTTTGGAGCGGGATCTTCCCATGACCAACAGTAGTACGCATGGTGATAGTGTCTTGAAAACAGAAATGTATATATACTTAATAAATGAATAATAAATGTACAAATATATTTACTATCTTGAAAGTTGGTTTGGCAATATAACGTTTTCATTTGGCTGATTTCATTTCCATAATTTGAGATTCAGCTAAAGTTTTAAAACTGTTTGGTTTGGTTTGTGTCTAATAGATAAGTCTCTCGGTGTTATTTTTCCTCTAATGTTTATTACATATTTCTTGACTTAGTAAAAAGGTGAAAAAAACATCATCTTTAACCATTATTGTACATGTATTATAATCAGCTTGAACTGTTTTAAGATTGAATACATGTTGTAAACATTTCTTCAGTTTTAACATATTTCACAAAGCAGATTAACAGTCTTAATTATTCTGATCTCAGATCAGTGTATTTAAATAAATAAAGTCCTTTAAGTATTAGATCATCCACTGATTGACAACGAAGTCGTTTTAGTTGTATTGTGAGTCAGCAAAAAAGACAAACACACAGTTTAGCTACAGCCATATTTGATTTAACTGTAAGTCAATTGATGTAGACCATTTGTTCATGATGTTACTGATGTAGAACTGCATTGTAATTAAAGCTGCAGAAACATAATGTGAACAGTAGTCAGGCAGTCAAGTCTTTTATGTAATTATACTGTATTTTAACATTAGCATGCTAATGTTAAATATGCTAGCAACGTAATTTATAAGATTTAGAAATCAAGCAATTTTATGTCAATCAAACTAACAAATAATTTAACTACATACTGTATTATTATTATTCTTTGGAAAATGTTCCAGGCCATCAACTCAAATTGAAGAATTGCAGAAACTGTGCAGAAACTGTAACGTGTGAACAGTGAATGTACAGTCAATATTCATCCATTACTTAGAGAAGCCGCAGTTCTGTGTGACAAAAAAAGAATTTGCGGACCACAAATCCATAACAAGAAGCTGAGACGGTAAACTGTAAAATGTGCTGCAGAGCTGGATGAAATTATACAATTGGATGGAATGAACAACACTAAAGTAAACCACAGATTAAAAACATACTGCTGCTTTCCTAACTGCATAAAATAAAATAGAATATATCTAAATATTTTTAATTTACAGCTCACTTTAATCATCAGCAGTCATTTTTGTCAGTCTAAATGTCAAGTGTGACTTTGTGGCAATAGAGTCTCAAAGTGTAATGTCACTATTAAGGTAAGGCGTTGATAGCAGTGCTACACAGCAGAAAAAACACTTTAGACAACACAGCTTAGACCTCTGTTATTCCCAGTCTGGACCAATGCCAGAGAGCTTCACATGGACCGAAACCCCATTGTGTACCAGTGGGTTCGCTCCTTGTGCAATACATCACAGGCGGACAGGGCACTGCCGAAGAATAAAAGGGACAACTGAACTAGTATATTAAGTACAACAGCATCCAATCCATAAAAGTCAGCATTAATAGCCAGGCTGGCCATTTAATATTTCATCTACAACGAGGCCAATTTACAATAGTTGATGTGAGCTGTTGGAAAGATGCCCATTTTTTAGCACCATGTCACAAGACAGCAACATTATTTATTTCCCTCTCTGCCCCTTTCACCTGCTAGAATTAATGGCTCACAAAAAGCTAATTATCCTGTTTAATCTGGATTATAATGTATGGTCTCCTGACCGACAGCAACAGTTTGTGAAGCATATGTAGTAAATCTGCTGTGTTCTGCTGACCTCGTGTCGAACATTACTCTGGAGGACTGACACTCTACACACCAGATGGGGGAAGATGAAGCACACTGTGTTCAGGAGAGTTAAGAGTCTGGCTAAAACAACTCACATTAACACCACCGCCAACACATCTGTTTCATCCCGTGGCTAATGTTCAATTTCGCTCATTTTTATTCCGCTATTTTTTCAGTAGGTGTCTCCGAGCAGCTCTAGACACAACTGACCAGGCCCGAGAAGCAGCAAGTGGTGCCCAGGAAATGTTTGCCTTATTTTATGTAAGTGTAATGAGAAGTTAAAGTTCAACCACTGTCATGTAATGAGCACTGTTGTGAATTTCTGAGGCTGCTTTTTTTTTCTTTCTTTGTATTTCAAAGAGGTGGAAATTATATTTTCCCCTTGAGACTCTAAAAAACTCTTAACCTTAAACAAATCCATACCCTTTTAAAAAAAACTTCAATTCAGATGACTAAAAATAACATAAAAACTGTGCTTTATCTTCTGATTTCATAATATCACAGCAGAGATTCTGCTAAATTCCACAGTTTTAGGTGCAAACTCAGCGCAGCTGTGGACTGACTATGTATCGAGCTGTAACCTGTGTATGAGCCCGAGCATAAGGACATTAGAGCGCTCCAGAGAGTTGTCAACCTTCGTGGTAGAATTTCGTCTGGTGTTTGCAGTAGTAACACCGACACCTGCTGGGAGAGAAGTGACTGAGGAAATGTAGAGGAGCAAGTTCAGCACCTTGGACCTACCCATATTAAGGTTAAACTCTATGAGGTAGGTTTCTACCTTAAGGAAACACTGAACTAGAATCTACATCATTCAACTTTTAGACTTTTAGTGTCTAAATTAATGGCATCTTAAATTCATGCGAACCTACCGATGTAGACAACAAACTGGTGGGATGGGGGTTGGGGTAAATGGTGGGTGCAGGATTTCAGCTTAAATGCAAATACTATATCTAACCTTCCCTTGTTGACTGCATCCACGGGCTTAGAGACAACTTAAAGTAAATCTTACCCCTTTCCTCCACCCTCTCACCACAGCTCCGAAGTGTGGATGTGGCAGTGGGGGGAGGAATAAATCATTTGGCACTTGAGGCCCCATGAGGAGACCAACTTTGCCTGTAAAATAATCACAAATACAAGTGAAAATGTTCCATTTTGAACAGCATGCCTCCTAATGTAAAAGTGGCAGGTGGCATATTTCAAGTGGGCTTTGATTGATCCCCAGCTGTTTGTAAAATTGTCTGTCGTCACAGAATTCAGGTCAGAGTGATAAGCATTGTGGGCACTCCCTCTGGGAGTGCTGTTCACATGTTCTCATTCCAACGTCTGTGTGGTACTCCGTACTACTTTGGCAGTGTGGCCAGTGCTATGGTACGGAAGAGAGCAGAGGATGAAGAAAACTAGTTAAATAAAGCCTGTTCACATGCGACATCACCCCAACATTTCGTTCCTTCTCGTGCAGCAACATATGTGTTCTTTAGCAATAAATCTATAAAAAGTGTGCACACGCAACCTACATTCATGTAAATAACTTAAAAATTACCAGTCAGCTTCAGCATTAACAGTATGAAAAGACATCAGACATCGTCCTTTCCAAAATTAAAGTGGGTTTTCTATGTAGACATAACCTGAGGAAAAGAAACTATATCCAGGACAAGCAAGTTCATTTTAAAACAAAGTGCCATTAGAAAAGATGGCACTTGGTTTTTTCCCCAGTTCTTATTTTTTCTGCCAACCTGGCAAATAATCAAAGCCGCCAACAAAATAAGGAGGGGGCAGAAAAATGAAATAAAAACTACATGAGCAGTCATACATTTCTAATGGGACTCTTTTAATCTTGCAAGGGAGACTTTCAATAGTGAATTAGTCTTTTTTGTATTCCTTTAATGCTTCCAAGAGAAATATATGCAAATCTCTGGCTAATGCTAACAGCAGGGACAAAGGAGCCAGTTCCTCCCTGCTGCACTGTGTTACCCAGCCGACAGTGCAGCAGTGGCCGGCACAATGCTTCCAGATCCCAACAAGGCCTGTTGGATCGAAACCAGTAACGAATACAAGTGGATGCTGTGTGCGTCAAGCAGCCAGCACCTTGGTCAATGCTTTTTTCTTTTTTAAACCAGGCTATGTTTTTCACCACTGCTTTTGGACAGGACAGAAACTTCTTTACGCCGCACATATAAAATAAAAAAAATCATTTAAAAAGAAAAAAGATAAACACTTTGAGAGTGACTAGATGTAACTATTCTTTAAATTATAGGAAAAATTAACTGTTAAAAATGTCAAGCAGTTTATATTTGACAAAATATAAACTGCTTGACATTTTACTGAACTAAAATAAATATGCTAATAAAAATAGTGTTCACTAAAAATCATTTCAGTGAACAATTATTAAATGTATTGTTCAACCTGTAACAATAATTTAAGCAAACCCTTGCTTTTAGCTTGCAGTTACTGTCACTATCCTTTCTAACTATTGATAAATTGATAAATTCATTGCTATAAGATATTTTATGACACGCGATCAAAACACATTGTAGGCAGTTGAAATCCATCTATTTTCATTTTAAGGGCCTGCCTGGCAAAGTCTAAACGTGGTTAACTAGTAGAGGCAGAGTTAATCCTTTTATCTAGATCCCTGCTGCAGGGGATCCCAAACACACTCTGATTAAAAAAGGAAACGTGGGCAATGAACAGTTTAAGAATCATGGGCCCTAAACAGATAAAGGCGGAACATCTTGTTGCTATGGCAGTGCATATGGAATGACTGGCAACAGTTCTCCCCCCGTCTAATATATTCACATTATTTATGAAATATTTTTTAAGTAGCATAGCAAATGCTAAATATAAATCCCAAGGAGATGCTGTGTGCCTTTCCAGCTGGAGTTGTGGAATGCCAGTGCCCGTGTTACACAGCTTCTTCTTTGGAAAGGCTGGGTGTTTATTCACAAGACACACTGCTTTTGATACCCCCATCCTCCTATTCTTCTAGAAGAAAAAAGTATAACATTTAAAGAAAAAGAAAAAAGCAACCTCAATCTTTTTACACTGGCAGACAGAAACAATGAACAAAAGAGACGATTTGATCTGCTCATGTGGGAAATCAGATTCCCGTATGAGCTTTATCCAATGCTCTTCAGGATCCATGTAATGAGTAGCCAATTTATTTTTTTTTTGATAATAAAAAATAATAATAATATACAGAAGAGTCAGAAAAAATGAAAAATACTTAAAAGAAATAGGTAATAGATTTTGAAGACCATCTTTAAGAGAGTCGGCCAGATGTGAACTAGACATCCAGAGTACAGCACACACGACCCCCTCCTTCTCTATATGCTGTGACAGAGCAGGACAACTGCACTGCTATTTCTCCTGTCAATACTCTCCCAGCATCCATTTTCACCTGGCTGACACCTTTTACTGGTCAAGGGATGAATAAATCACACTTAGTGTACTCCCCTGGTAGTTTGACTAAAAAAAGGATATCAACACGAAGGAGGACTGCAGTGTTTTCCTGTCATCGCTGCCCCTGAGGTACAGTGAAAAATTACCGTCGATAAAATATCATTTTTCAAAGAGCCTTATTGCTCTTTTAATCTATCCGCCACAATGGATGGCTTCTGGGATGTGTTTCATTTTATCTGAACACAAACAATCATTCAAAGGGCTTAATAACAGTTACACAAATGAGAGTCATTAATTACCTGCTAATGGAATAATAGATGTGCCATCTAGTGCAGCTCTACAACGGGGAAAGGTGTGGGGCTTAAAAAAAAATTATCTAGGACTCCACTTGTCTTTGAGCTTCATTAGTGCTCCAGCGTAAGCACCATAATGCAAATACATGCGCAAAAATATGCTGATCATATTCCCTCTGATTCCGGTTATCTGTTTACATAATGATAGAAAAATCCACGATTGGGAATCATTTCAACTGCACAGAAAGAGCACGGTAAAGAAATAATGCAAAATATGCTGGGCTCTGAGAAAGCCTTTTTTCCTTATTTCTGTCTTGTTCCTCCACATGAATAGATTTTGCAGAATTCCTGCCATAGGATGTAATTACAGTTTAAATGCATTCCAGGCGTTAATCTAAATAAATTTCTTGACTTAAAAGAAAACTAAGCCTCGCAACAGAAGCTGCGTGCCACTTTGGCTTCTCGACAACAACAAACTATACGACTGAGGGAAGAATATCTCTTTGATTATCAAATCAGATGTGACTGATGTGACACGCTTGCAGTCAAAAATCACATTAATCTTCCTGCAGAATCAGAAACTAACACATAGGTATTTTTCATCCTAACCTTACTGATAAAACTAACAAATAGAGATGGATTTAGAGGGAGAAAAGAGTAGTTAATGAATGATGAATTAGAGACGAGGGGAAACATCATAAATTCTGACACGGCGCTGTTGTCTGCTGGATGATAAACAGCGCTGTTGGATGGAATCTGCTTCTGTGTGTATCTCTCAGACGCTGCCTGCCACTTTATCTCTTCCATCCTGCTAGATTACACCTCCAGGGTTCAGGTGGGAATCAATCATTGCTATTATTACCTGAAGTCACAAGATGCATCTATCACCACTAAGGTTACCATAACCTCAATATTAACAGAGGAAAAGCCCCTCTAATAAACAGCAGAAAGGATGGGCTGGCTGGTGGGATTTCATCTTCCTTTCACTTTTAATAAGGCACTCAGAGGAATAAAGATTACAGGCCATATTTAGCATGCAGAACAAATCAGGCTCTTCCAGGCTCTTCCTCTCCTCCACTTCTCATTCTGGTTAGTCATTAACACCGAGCAGGAGAGGGGCTTCTGGTGTGGAGAGGCGTTCCCTGCTTCAGCAGTCATGCTGCCGCGCTCTCTGTTCTTCTACCGCCTGCAGCTGCTGTTAATAAGTCTTGTCTAAGGCCCAATATGTGTAAACTTCGTCGTGAGTCTCCACTTGCCTCCGCAAGTCTGAAAAGACCACTGGCACTCAGGCCTCTACTGTGTACCACCAGAACGCTCCAGTGGAAGAAGAGTGGTTAAAGTCCTGGGGACACAACCCTGTTAATGTTCATCCTCTTTCGTAAGCCACCATTACACAATGGTGTCTCTGTAAAACAAGATGCAGAAAGAGAGTGAGCATCAGGGCAAAAATGGCTAAGCTTCTTTGAGGATTAATGGAATTTAGTCAAGTAGGAGTCTGAGTGCATTAGAGCAGCTGACATGGGGTCATGGCACTGCGGAGTGTTTTCACACGCCACCTCTGACATGAATCATTCATCGGCATTCAAATGAATATCATCCACTGAATGAGATATCATTAGCCACTGCTAAAGTTATTCTATAATAATATACCTCCAATTAAACTATGATCAGAGCATCAAGCCTGATAATAAATTCAAACCAATTAAGTTAGAAACATATTCAAAGGACTTTTCACTTTGAAACTAGTCTTGTTATTCCCCTCGACATTCAACAACAGCACTCATTACAGTGGCTCCAAAACTAGAAATGGAGAGACCATGTAAATATTTAAAACCTCCACAAATATATAAATATTCATTCCAGAATGATTTGATGCACTAAATAAATAATCCCTTGTTAAATAAATGACACCCTAAATAAAACTTTAAAAACAGGATCTTGGGAAACGAACTGAGATGAATCAGAGGGGAGGGAGTAAGGGGGAGATGTCAGCTATCACTCCACCCTCTCTGAATTCCTAATGGCAGCCATGCAAACGAGCCAGGCTAATTAAAGCCCAGCAACCAATTAGATGAGCTGCTTTTGCTGAACCTTTTGGGGAGGTACTGAGGCTGTGCCACAGAACAGGGGATATCTGTTTGGGGAGGTGGAGCTACGAAGTCAACTTTTATTCCGTAACATCCTATAACACAGGTTGCTAACTTCTCTCCAGCCTTTCCGATCAATATACTGCAGGCCCGTTTCTGTGTGCCAAGCGCAGCATCATACGGGATGTGCAGGAAGGAGATGGTTAGGAGAGAAGGCATAAATAAATCAACGTGAAAACCCCCTGATCACTCTGATACTTAACAACTTATTGAGAGCCTATTGTGAATAATGAAATGGGGGGTGGGCGGTATATTGTTCAATGTGTTCTAACCCCACACACATTCTCAGTAAAGTACTATCTCATCTCACAATTGTTATCCCAACTTTTCTTCTCTTCACATGTGCTCTGAAATTATTACTTTTCTATTGCTTCGGCCCCGAGCCTGACCTCCACTGATAGATGTCTGGTCCTACAGGCCTGCATTCTCCCCTGCGCGGGGGACGAGACATAATCTTGGGTGTCGCCCGGCCTATTCTGCTTCCCATTTGACTGCCTCCTCCAGCCTCCTGGCTCTCTGGAGGGCCAGGCCTTTATGCTGCGGGAGCATGTGCTATCACATACTGAGCTGCAGGAACAGCGCTATTGTGATGGCTGTGATTAGTCTTTTGTGTTCCCAGGTAGAATTAAGATGGAATTCTACAGGCAGTCATTGTGTTCCTATCTTCAGGACACTCAAAGAAATATGTTAGGTTTTGAAGGGGTGAAATGAAGCCCGCGGGGCCGTGGCAGACCTTGCTCTGTGGGGAAATACACAGTGGAAACACAATGGGAACAATCTTGTCCCTCAGTTTCCTTTTGTGCTTTGCTGAACCTTAGTCAGTGCTGCCCATTTACTGTAGCCTCTTTTTAACAGAGCAGTATTGTCTCACTCCAGTCTGCTTTTTCCTTTTCGCTAGCTTCTGAGACAGACCTAAAGGCTGATGAGATGACAGCCATGACTTTGCCAGAGTCTGGGAGACCCTCAGGGTTTATTACCCACATTCCTCCAAGTGTTGGGTATGCAAATAAAGTTCGGGTTGGCGGCTTTCAGATGGGATAATTATGGATTTATTTGTAAGCTGTCACTTCCCTTAATGCTCAGGGACATCAAAATAAGTTCAAATGCAACCATCAGAGAGGATCACATTTGCTAGTGTACCCGAGATTCAAAGAACATGTGATTCTCATGACGCCAAAGGTCTGTCAATAACCACTCATTTAGACAGCAGTGTGCTTTGGAGACTTTCACTGCATGCAGTCCTGCTCGAAACGTCTGCTAGAAAATATTTACATTTTCTCATTCGGTTAGATATTCAAACATCAAGGCGTTTTTATTAGCGGGCGACGCACACACACACACACACAGAGCGCACATTTTTATTGCCACCTCATCCCCTGAAACAGACAAGGGATGTGTACAACCGTTTCAATCAGAGTTCTGATAATAAACACAAGTTGTTTTTCAGATTCGTATACTGCAGACGGAGCCATTTGGCTGAATGTAACAGCAGTCTCCCCCTACAACATCTGTAGATTACATCAGCCAGTTTCTTGACAGGAGTAAACAGACAAACATAAGGAATGAAACCCTTGGACGGGAAATATTAAAATAAGGACTGGAAATAATTGAGTCCTGCCAGATGCCTAAGAAAGACAGCCTCACAATGAACTCCACATCTATTGCTGTGCCCAAAAGGGATGAGGAGGAGAGGGCTTCCAGCTGCTGTTTCGGCAGTAGGAAGGCAGGGCAGAGCAGAGCACTGAGAGCTGTGCCTACCTGAGAAACAGCATTGCTGCCAGGGCTGCCTCACATCACAGACTCACTGATGGAAGAAAATGGCTGGGCCTGAAGAGTGCTATCTCCTTCCAGCTCAATTCTCAAACATTGGTCTATCAGCCTCTAGGAGAGTTCTCTGTCATTGTATAAGTGCACATTAAGGCTTGATAAAAAAAAAACTATGGAATCCAGCTATCCATCTTGATTTGCCCGTGTTACAGAGCAGAGAGTATGAGCTCCGAATACCTGCCACTCACTGAATGAATACTGCAGTTTGGCTTTAGACAGGGACTGACATCTACCCACAAGTAAATTATTTACAAATAAATACAAAATTTGCCAATAGGAAAAACCATTACTGTCTGCTCAATGATTATTATCTACTGTGTATAAACACACGTCAGAGCAAGTGTAGTCATAGAAATTAAGATGTAAACTCCATAACCTTTACTGTAATACAGTAATTACTATATATTTAATAGTCCATGTATAAAATATGAAACATTGGATGTAATTACAATGAGGATTAGTTCCCATGAAACGATCAAATTACAGATATTCAATATGTCACTGTGACACTAAGCGTGTGATGCTCTCATGCAGTGCTTCTGTTCTGCTGCCCACTTACCTTGTTTGTGTTTGCATGTAGAGGATAGCAAATACAGTGCAATTCAGATTTAACATAAATTATTTTAAAAACTGTCCAAAAGAGGGCAAATGTTAGGGCAGTTACCATAAAGCTACCCTTACGTACAGATCCCTGGCGATTTGGTGACAACACTTACCTTTAAAGTGTATGTATGGAGACAGGAAAGAACGCGGCCCCAAAAAGAAGAAAGAAAGAGAGACAGACAGTTACATGTCTGGACACACTATCAGTTGTAACAACGTCTATTTTTAAAATCTCAGCTAACAAGTTAAAATGTTCGTAATGAGAAAAACAGTGCGCATTCAAATTTGCATCTAGGATTTATTGCAACATTCGAGCTGTGCTCATATATTGCAATAAATCTAATGAAAGCTCACAAAGTGGACAACGATTTTAAAACACTTCTGTATTAGCCCTCTGCTGGTTATAATAAGGAATTTAGATGATAAACGATGCACAAAATTCCTTCTCACATTACAGCCTTACAGTCTGTTCATTGCAAGCTAAATGAAATGTAATGATAAGAATCAGCACAATGACAAACTGAGGTTAAATACTGTACCCTACTGGCAAATACGTGCGTTATACTGATAAATAGAGTCTGTCTTTCTGTCAGTCTGTTAGTCTCTCTGTTCCTCCTGCTCACTCTGTCTCTCTTTCACATGCACACACACACAAAAAGACGCAAACACACACCCGTAGACAAACACAGACAGACAGAACTCGCACACACGTGCACACACGCTGAGACTGTGGCTCTCTCGGGGCTGTTTCACAGTGGCGCTGGGCTGCCTCAGAGCACATTCTATCACCAGCGCAAGATAGCATCTGATGACTTATGCGATGTAATTGAAGTGTAGATTACTATCTCTCATGTGCTTGGCAGATCAAAATAATAAAAATGCGGGGAGGGAGAGATGGAGAGTGGAACGTGAGCAGGCTACTCCACTGTGGCAGAGCTGTAATGCCTTTCTACTGCTGGAGTCAGAGAGAAGCCTCGCCATCCTTCTCAGGAGGACGTTATGCCACTTAGAAAATTGAATCCCACCCCTGACAACTCCCTCCTCAACTGCACTCTGGATGAGTGTATGACAGGCCAGGACACGTTCCCCTCATACAGAGTGAGGCGGAGGCCTGGGTGTTGAGAGATGGAAAAGTGTTGGACGACACGGGCGTCACTGAGAGCTGACTGACAGCTGTGACAGCGTGGAGATGTCAGAAGTTGGCTTTACAGGAGTCAAACCAGCACTAACAGTTCAAGGACAGCAAAACAGCCGGCAACTTCCAGACACCTGATGACTGACTCTGAAGATCATCTTTTTTTATTCAAGGGACGTGTTACCAAAAGCCACTACGTAAATGTTAAAGGGCTCGTGCAGAAAAAACAGGTAAACGAATAACCTAGTGCACGACAGTGAAAGAGTCTTGGATCTCCACTCAGCTGAAATAAAGGGCAGATCAATCAGACGAACTCTGAGAGGAGATGGAGAAAGTGAAAATGGATAAGATTCTGAGAGAGCGAAAAAAAAAAGAGAGTGCAGGAGAAAAGCAAGAGAGAGAGAGCAGCAGAGAGCAGGAGGCAGAGACGGGTGAGCGCACACAAAATGAGAAAATGATCAGGTTCATAGGAAGAGAGGCCACCGAATTTGTCGTTGTGTAGGAGAACCCCTCATTACGGCGCCTCACGGGCACTCGGCGTGGCCTTTGAAGTGCTTTGAGGTACATCATCGAAACGAGCATAGTTAATCCACTTGTTAATCAAGTGGGCTCATGAGCTTATGTCTGAAGTGGCTCTTTCTCCTCAGAAGACTCAAAGCATTCAAAGGAAATTGTGGTGGGGTAAAAAAAAGACGAGGTATCGAAAATTTCAGACAAAATCCACATGAGCTGTGCCAAAACATACTGTACACAATTTTTCAGACTTGAGACATTTCTTACAACCAGGTTTCTCTCCACTAGACTAAATATGAGCCGGAGTCTGAATATTGTCTTTGCACTATGCATCTATTCGGGATAAATGACTTATTTATTACAACAAACAAGGGTCTAAGGTTCTTTTTTTGCGAACTGAAATATAAAAGTTGCACTTGGGAAAGGTGGCGGCTGGCTTCTTATGGTTGTCTTCCTCTTCCACTCCCCATCCATTCCTGATGAATGGGTTGTCTCGCTCTCTCTCCACAGCAAGCAGGGAAACAGACAGAAGTGAGAGAGGGATGGCTGCCTCTCCCTCACTCACTCCCTCTTTCCCCCCAAAGCCTGTGGGCTGCTCTGAGGCACAGCCACGGAGGCCTGGCGCTGCCTCCCCCTGCTGCGCCAACAAGTCTCCTTTTCACTTCAATTAATGAGCCATAAATAACCCAATGAAGGTGTCAACAAAGAGCACCATTTATCATGGCTTTCACCAACTCTACTTCACGTGACGAGGAAGGCTCATTCCCAGCCTACTGCTTGCCCAAACAAAGACAATGCAAAAAGAGAGAGATTTATTCCTGGACCAACACTCCAACCTAGAATTCATCTTGCGCAGGGACTCTCACAGGTGCAGTGATTTGACAAATATAGCGGGAACAGTGAGACCGTGCCTTTGTTAGATTTCCACAGTCAGACTAACGATAAATTTGGTTAAGAGTGGGGGACAACACTCTCACGAGTCTCCCAGGAGGCTGCCAGGGAGCCCATGTTAAAGACACTTCTTTCTGTCTCAGTCTACTTCGGGACTGTGGATCACAAAAGGCAGCCAGGGTCTCACAGAAAAAAAAACAAGTGAACACAAATGAATGAGAAAATCTGTTAAAAATACAGGGCTGGTCTCAGCAGCAGGAAGAATTGCTTTATCAGGGTGTCCCATAAATGTCACTTTAAGTCAACAATGAGGGAAAAAAATGTACGGCACTGAATCACAGACCCTCCTCTGAACCGAATGGCTCCTACTGTAGAATCCTGCAGCAGGCAGAGGTACAGTACTATAGAGAAGCGCTTCGGAGAAAAGACGAATAATATATGACAGCTCGGGTTTTGAATCCAACATTAAAAGTGATGATGTGAGTACAAACTCAGTCCTGCTTCATCTTGGATTTAAAAATCAAAACCTCAGGCATAAAAGTAAACGGTAAATAGTCCAACTTCACAGTTTGAGCATTTACCGTGAAGAAAAAAATAAGAATAAACAAAACAATAATAACAACAAGCGGGAGATTTTTCTGCCTGGCTGCAACTAGCCGGAAATAGTGTCTATATGATTCTGCTAAACCAATTAATGGTTCCTGTTAACCCACTCATCTTTGGGGAGGATCGTCTTTCTAAATAATTCAGCAAGTTGTCCCCTATCCACCACACAGCCCACACACACGCTTTTGACAAAGACTAGCAGATTGCATTTGAATCTGGAGCTCTCTCAAACCGCAAACACGCACACTTCAACTCAGGATTCTGCACAATGAGGAGAGCATCGGTAGTCTTTGTCTGGCTGCAAGGAGGAATCCTCGACGTGCACGCCTCCACGCCAGGCGCTGCGATGGTGTCTGATACGTGTTTCATAAAATAAACTAGCATATGTGGCATATGATGTTGAGACTATTCAGGCAGAGGAGAAGAGGTAGGAAAACAAAATCAAATCCATTACAGCAAAAGGGATGTTAAGTGGCGTTATCACAGAAAAACATAGCATTTGTACAATTTTCCAAGGCACCCCCAGTGATATAAATGTCCAGCAACCATAATCAGTCTGGGTTACAGACACGGCCAGAAAGCCGCGATAAATGACATTTCCCCAAATCACGCTGACATTTTCTCTTATCAAGCAGCAGGCACTGGCATGGTGAGAGCAGGCTTGTCAATCAGAGGCAGACAGGCCTCACACCTTATCACAAGGGCACTCAGCCTCTCTGGAGCTAATGCTGGGGCTGGGGATGGAGTTTAGATATGGGGCTAAGGGGCAAAGAGCGATACCGAAGGTGAATCCGAAGCCGCCCCAGCAAAAATGAAACAGTATAGTTCCACCAGGTCTTGAAGTGGTGGCTGGCAACCAGACCTCAGACAAAGCCGACGCCAAACAACACCGCTGTACGTCTGCTCTGGTTGAGCCTGACTTTAAAGCAGCGGATGCAGATAAGGCTGACGGTACAGGCCCCCCCCCCCTCGCCTCGCCGCTGCTGCTCTTCCAGTCAGCCTCCCTCGGAAGCAGACACAGAGCGGAAAATTAAATATTTAAGGTTGATAATGACGCTCTTCATTAACATGTGATTCAGAATAAAAAGTGGAATACATAAATAAAGAAATAATAGGATGCCTATAAGCGGACATGTTGAATGAATTTCAGTGGTGATAAAAGAGAGTGAGAAAGAGTGGGTTCCTGGTCAGGAGAAAATGACTGAGGCAAAGGGGAAGAGATCAGAGAGAAAAAGAAGTCGAGGAAAAAATAGTGTGCCTTACTGATTGTCGTGATTTTTCTACAAACTCTATATAGAGAGTTTGCCTCCGTATTTATTTCCAGTGTGCTGTGTTGTTGCTGTTTTCTGTCCATTACCATACAGTAATCCTGTTGCACCATTTTCAGCGTCCAGATGGTGCGTTTCCTGCTGTCAAAAGTGAAAACTGGACTTAGCTCTGTCAAAACAGCTGGCTCATCTCTACAGCACTGACAACCATCACAGAGACGCCTGATAAAAAGAAGTCACCGAACACAATGACACGGTGGAAACACCTCAAATGTTTTCCTGTAATTTCAGGTTGTAGAGAACCGTCTGACTGGCCTGTGTTCATAAGGTTACAAACTCCAGGGACAAGTTTTCTTTTCTGTGTGATGAGGGATTCTGCTGGAAATGGCCGTCTGAAGGCGCATTGTGGCAGTGAGACAATAAAAGTGGGGGTGAAAGCCTCTATCCCTGGCAGCACATGTTTGAGTCGGAGCAGTGGATCCTGCTAAGCCTCGGTGACTCACGGCGCAGCTCGCGGTGCGAATCATCAGCTGTGTTTCTCTGATGTGTGGGAGCTTTTCAAAGTCAAACGCATTACTTCAGGAATGCAGGGTTAAAATCTGCGAGAAATGAAAGTGTGAGCAAATAAACACCAGTGTTTATGAGATGAGCACGTACAAAACATCTGATGTTGTGAGGAGAATTTCTGCTATACGGGACAGATGAACACCATTTGGAGATTTTTTTTCCCCCCAGCAGAACAGCACTGGGATCTCAGCTTGCAGTTAACTGTACACAGGGAGGTGATGGATAGGTTAACAGGGTATAAATTATATAACAGCGGGTAAACGCAACACACTCATTAGATTCCAATGCTTTTATTTTCCCCAGGAGTAGCTACAGTAATTGATGTCTTGCTCTTCTGTCTGTTTGTTTTACACTGACAGAATCAGTGAGATAATTCACACTCGGCTGCCACACTGGCACTAAATACAAAGCCACAGTGTTTTCCCTGACTGCATGGAATAAAAAGCGACTACAGGCTGGGATACGATGATGAAGTCGGGACTAATGGTAAATCGAGGTCAGGCTGTAAAATATTTTTTGCTGGCGACAATAAATCTGACCAGCACAGTGGTGAATATGGTCAAAAATGAGAGAGTACGAATTGTTAAATGTCACGTACACGGTGGACAATTATACTTAGTATAAGCAAGTGTGGAAAAAAAGAGAGACATGATTGAAAAAAACAAACACTGGGTGAAGCCATCAGCTGACTTCCTGTTTAAAACGGGTCACACAGGACTCATTTGCAGAATCCACAAGTAATGAATCCAAATTCCAGCGGATTGAATTTCTGTAATGACCCACTGTACTGTAGCCGAAAACCCAGTAATGGTGCAGCATACAAACAGGAACATAATTGTTTACTCCTGCCTGTCTCTGGAGTCTGTATGTTATGATGGTGTTTATGCTCCAGCGTGCAACTGTGACTTCAATGCTGTTGTCATTTCTTACACAGGGACACACAATACAAAATTATTCATAGCGCTGCTCGAGTGTGTCTGTGACCAGCCAGACCATCACAAGAAAACCTTCCAACACTGATATATATATGTAAATACACTTTTATTTATCGTTATCTTCTACTCACAAAAAAGAGTCTCTAAAATAAAGACTTCTAATTTGCTTGAATTTTGCTAATCTGGCTTTTCTGTAATGGTCAAATATGTATTACAATGAAAAGGGTTGAATTAAAAATTAAACAACACTTTTAGTGGTAATGTTCAGTTTGAGAATGGTTATTGCCTTCTGTCAGTAAATCTTCCAGCAAGGCAGGGAACCTCTATCTATGTTTTCCCTTCTGTGGTCTTTAATCCACTCCCCTCAGTGAAGTCATCATCCCAGACAGCCCAAACATGACAACAAAACAAAACAAAGGAGTTCTTCATATTGTTTGGAGCCCGTGGACTGCCATTCCTCTTTACAATCTTCATGAAAGTTCATTCTAACAGTCTATTACAGAGACAGGGCTACTCCAAACTCCCAGCCCGTATATAGAGAAGCTGCTTGGGACATTGGTCCTATTTATTTCCCTCTGACATTCTTTCTTTATTATATTGTGTGCTGTGCCTCCAGCCACAGTCAGCCGGCTCCCTGTCCACTCTCTTAAGTCTCTAAATGGGACAGCACAATTGAGAAAATTCTCAAGGAAAGAGAAAAAAAAAACGTAATTGAGACTATACTGACCGCACTATACTGAACGATGGCACGAGACAAAAATAAAGCCGATCAGAAATAGATCACATCAACGAAGTTAAAGCTTGAGAATCATCAACGGAGAGGTAGACGTTTTCTATTAGGAGCGAACGAAACATATGGCTATGATGCTCTCTGTGATGAATGCCTCCTTGATTTAAAAAAAGAAAAGAAAAAAGTAGCGATGCTTAGCATTTGACATTCATTTTTCATGGAAGATATCTGACGCCCTGCACAGTAGCTGTGATCAATATCTAATCTGGAGAAATAAATTGCCGCTGTTTGTCTTTCATCTTTGAGGAAATGTATAAGCATTCTGACAACACCATGAAAGCATTAATCAAATAATGAAATGATGATTTGGGGAGGAGGGGAATAAAGAGAAGCATACTGTAGCCTGCTCTGATATTCACTGTGACCTAACGCTGTTGACATCCTCGCATCTCGAATCGCATCTTGTTACTTCAGTGCAGTCAGGGGAACTTCAGCGGAGATCATCTCCTCTCTTTGTCAGAAAGCAAAGCGATGAATTGGATATCTAAGAAAAGGTATCAGTCCCCTGTGCACGTTGTGAATAAAACACTGTAACATGCATGGATGTCATACACTTGTGATTCTGACCTTCCTCTAGCTGACAGTAAAGAACTCTTTTTTTTTATTCTCAGCCCTTGTCTTTGCAATTACCATGTTCCAATCTCGCCTTGTCCCCACAGTCACCCGCAATACCCAGAAGGATCGGCAGTCTTTCTTCTGGTGCAGCAATTACCGCTGCTATCTCTTTGAAACAAAAAGTTTGGTGTAGGATATTAGAAAATGTCAAATTCAGGTTATATTTCACTTAAGTCCAAAGGCGATATGGTGTGCACTCAGAAAACACTATTTTCATAGCCTTTCCATTATGCATGAACCTTGAGGTCCATCATTATTTTCTACATTCGAGCATTGGAGTATGGTTTGCTATCAGCTACGTGGAGAATACATGGCTAAAAAAAAACAGATGTTGACATTCATAACTGAGACGGAAAAACAGTCCCGCTTAGAAGCACGTCTTATCCAATCAACTTTAATGACTGAATTGACAAGTGAGAGGTGATCAACCTGCACATGTAGATTACTTTTTTTTAGAAGGTCTTTATTAAGTATCACTTTAGAAAAGTTGAGTTGAATAGTTCCTCTTTTGCTGATATGCATTAACTGTGGCCTCTTATCACAATCCTGCAGGACAGACTAATCACATTCCAGTCTTTCACCTGCATGCCTGACATGCTTTGCTAGAGCTCATGATGAACCCTCTCAGGCAGGCATGACACTGCTCTGTCACCGACAGTGCCAGCCGCTCATCTGTAAAATATACTCCGTTCACTGCTGGTTCTATTACTATCATTACTTTCACTAGCAGTCACAATAGTAGTAATTATGACGATTATAATTATAAGAAGGATAATTTTACCTCTACACACCAGATCCTCGCATTTGAAGCTCAGAAAGTCCATGTTACTATGAAAACACTCCACAAATAAAACACTAAGTAAACAGGGACAGTAGCAGGCCAAGTGTTTTAACTGGGGGTTCAATACAGAAATAGCCTTTTTAAACATATCTCTAAAACCACTTGCAGTCCCTGTGGCGATGCATTTTTAATCAGCAAGTTAAATACATAATTTCTCCAAGTTCAGAAGATCTGAAAGCAAGTGGAAGCAGCTCAACAAACTGAATAAGGACTGTTTGTGTGTGCTAATTCACTAAAATATTACATTTGTTTATGTTTTGTCCATTTTCTTTCTCATCTTGCTCGCTTTTGTTGGTGTATTATTTTAGAGCAATTAATTTAAAGTTATTTAAATGTCATTTTCTGCGACAGAAGGAAAGAGAGAAGGAGCATTGTATTGATGGTTTTAACCTGCAACACTGAGTAACGTGAACGTCTGGTTTATCCTCAGGTAGCTCAGTTTTTATATTTGTTTAGATGAATTTGACACAAGTTAACACACACACGTACTGTCATGAATGTGTTAGGGGGTTGTAGTGCTTAGGGATTGTATAAATTTTGTCAGCTTACGGAAAAATAGATTGAAGACACATTTCCAGTAAAGGTCGTTGCCAAACTGCTGTGAATATCTGAGACCAAAATTCACTCTGACTCTGAAGTATGTGTGATGTGATTGAAAAGTGGAAAAGTCTGGTGATGTAACACCATCTGAGGCTGAGTGCTCCACACCCTCTTCCTGTCTGTACCACCGCTGCGACCTTCCATGAGACTTTGTTTTCTCCCTGTTTTATTGTTGCGTTTGCAAATCCTGACCGGGCAGAAGAAGATTTTGACTTGATGATTTTGGACTAAACATTCTTTTTATGGGTGGCATATGCAGCGTCTGCCATTGAATAAAAAGGCATCCGTGATGAAGTCAGTCCTCACAGTGAAACCTGAACCTGAAGTGTTATGAAAAGGAACAAAGCTGTGCAACAAAACCTCCTTTAGAGTGGACCTGGCAAACAGTCTATGGACATCTGTTTTCTGCCAGTTTAGCAACGTTCTACTTGTTCAGGCTCAGTAAGGCCAAGTAAAGTGTTGGAGTTGCTATAGAAACAAAACAGGATGGACAGTATTGTCGGCTGAAGGTCTGGGATGAATAGACTTTCATTGTGTTCTCTGGTTGTTGATTTGCGGGATTTTTAAATAATAGGAAAAAACAGTAGTGTAATATCCTGTTTTGGCAGCAACACAGTTTGTTTAACCTCCAACCAATCAAAGCGGGTAATATCCAACCAACCTCCTCCGAGTTTGAGACACTGCAGATGAACCTGAGAACATAAGAGGGTCAAAGTCCAAAAATGTTTCGTCCATAATCGACGTGGACAGAAGGTAGTGCTCCGGTTTGAATTTTGATGGAAATCATGCAAAACAAACAACTGCATTCCCTCAAAGAAACAGAGATGGGTTGCTCATTTTCTCCCAGTGAGTTCATGAACAGTTTCCACACAATAAGAACGTCTACAAAGTCACTTTCAATCGAGAGATAGCAACTCATCTGAGCAAAGAACAAAGCTTTGTTATTATTACCTGACCTCCAACATGAGCCGTATTCCACCATTAGTGAACGCACATTCAATTACACAGGCTGGAAACGACTCCAGGGTGCCGAATGGCTGAAGAGAGCCAGACAAGACGGAAATTAAGCTTGTTACAGGCTGATTTTCAACTTTACTTAATTCAGCTTCTCTTTACGGATCCCTCCCATACCCTCGTATTTCTGTTTTTCCCCCCACTCCTCAACATGGAAGCAGGATTTACATATTGCAGGTAAACTGGGGAATAAAGAATGCAGATCCAATTAAACCTCTAGGGAGCTAATTAGTTACAATTAAGTTTCTGCTTCACTTGTTGTGTGGGATTATTTGGTAAACACCTACAGAATGTTGAAAGAATCTTAGCCTTTTCCCTGAACTTAAGAGGAGCTCTATTCATCTAGTGGAAACTTAGCCTTTATCAAGATTTTTATCATATTAATTAATCTGCAAGAATCCTGTGGTGCGTTATTGACATCAAAGCTGATAGAGACACGGAGAAGGAGCTGAATGCTCACCCTGTGCCCGTGGCTTTTTAAGGAATCTATGAGGTAAATGAGGTGCGTAACCTGACAGTACGAGCACAAAGAGTGGCCAGTGTCATTATCAAAGAGGGTGAAGGAGTCATTGTAAAACCAAGGACTGCTCTGACTTAATTAACCTTGATAATCGGCATTAAGGGCAATTCATAGTTCTCATTTGCCCTCTGATGAATCCATATCTGCACCACAGACGCACATACTATTCATACTACAATTAGAGATGTGTATGCACACACACTCTACATGTGATCAATAAATAACACGAATGCGAAAAGGCTCCTTTGTTGAATGTGAATGTGCAAAAATAAATAAAAAAACCAATCAATCAAAATAAAGCCCCTTCACATAACAGGATGCTGACAATACATGTTACATAACTTTGCAGACAGTCCACGTGGACACATGTTTTTGGGCCACACGCAGACAATAGAAGAGAGGCCGGGCTCCTCGTGGAAGTGGAAATGACAAAACTCACATCAAAGACACTGGAGCCGACACGCAGACGCAGAATGTGTGAAGTGGGCTTTGAGCACCACTTCCACACTCCCTCATTATTCCAAAGATGGACTGAGATAAAACAAGTGTTTGCATCTGCCTCGCTGCTCAGTTGAACTGCTAGCATCGAGCAAAGAGCTTGTCGCATGACATTAAACAAGAGCCACTAAGGCATTTCACCTGCCTCTGCAGAGTAGCCTCCAGCCAGTCATAGGTGTGTTCAGTGCCTTTGTCCTGTCATTACATATCACCATTTATTTGCACATTACATGGTTCCACACATCATGTCCCTTTCTGTTACGCTGTCTACAAGTGACAGAGTTTCAGCTGGTCCGTCAAAAAGTCCTGTAAGAGTGTGAGGTAAACAACAGAGACTGAACATAATTCATGTAAATTTAAGCACATTCGTTTGTCTAATTACAAAAATACATAATTTCTCACCTGCCACTTGTACAATCTGTTCATACAGATATTATTGATTTTGTTTTGGACATTTGACACTATTTTAAAAGTAAAAGTGCTTAAGTGCATCATTTTATTTGATCTGACATTCAACATTTGTATTCCTACAGTCAGCCTCTGGCCTTTGAGCTTAGGTCAGTGAGGTGAAGAAGTATCAACAAGCTGTTAACACCACAAATAAATTTCAACTGATCTCACGCAACTGTAGTAGAAAGTAGAGCAAGAAGTAAAAAAGAAATCTACCTGAATACCATTAAGTTTTAATTTAAGCTAACTGCCCCTTTAAATATAGGCACTAATTAAGTCAACTTTCCACTAACTGATCTTAACAAGCAGCACACTACGCATCCTTTTTTTTCCACGTCTAAAGAGGAGGTCTGTGAGCTACATGCCTAAGTTAACATTGGCATTCAGTGCGCTAGCAATGCAAAGTATTTCACATTATGGCAGAGAGGGAAATGGAACCTGCTGGGCAAACACGCCATATATTGTAATGTAGCTTAGCAGCACTTGCCCAGCTCGTTGCACTACAAAGCAGTCCATCAAAGTGAGATCTGAGAGAGAGAGAGAGAAGATCACGACTCTTTCCACACCTTGTCAGACTGACTCGCCTTTTCCAGTTCCAGACAAGTTAGTGGTTTTCCTCCGCACTACAGCTGCAGCATCGCCAAGCTCTGCTGCAGCCAAACTGGGATAGCTTGAAGTAAGAGCATTTTTCAACAAATGTTTTATTTCCTGGGTGTGCACGCAAGATTGCATTGCTCAGTTCATAAAATGATATAAACCTGAAGGTGCTGTTTTTCTGTTTACTTCATGCAAATGTGTGTTTAAGTTTTTGTGGATGGAGTTAAAAAAACTAAACACATAAAGTGTGTTTGTAATGAGATACTGTACAGCACTCCCAGAATAAACAGATTGTGACTGATTGTGTTTGTAGCAAAGGAGTCATAAAAAGGCGGGTTTTCAAATTGTAACAGGTTTGAATTATTTTTCTGTGATGGATACATTTTTAATTCAGGCAATTAAACACACGCAGTAACTACTTAATTCATTGTCTATTCAGTAGAAAGTAAAATGTGGAAGGGAATTATCTGTGTACAGGACAACATTCGCAGAACCCGAGGAGGTAAAGAGTCACCTATAGTAAACCTATAGTAACATTTGCCTTTTCACAGGGCTTATAAAAGAATTGTAATAAAGCTATAAATGAAAATGTAACAACTCTTAAAAACTTTTATTGTAATTAACATAGTATAGTCATAATCTCAATAATTAATGTTTTGATGTTTCATGTTCTTTTTTCCAAGTGATAAAATTAAAATGATGGTGCATTCAGGATAAAATTGTCTTTTATAAGTTAAACTGTGCCACTCAAGAAAACCTAAATATCTTTGTAACAGGCAGATTACAAGCCATACTGAGCACACCTGATGTGCAGGGGCCTACAAAATGTCACAAGAAACGTTTTGCCACATGCCACAGGCACTCGTCTCCATTAGCGCTATGCCAGGGGAGACTTACTTAGACTGACAGGCGGCAACAATACTGAATACTCTCCCAACTGTGAGAAGAGAGACACAATATGAAGGGAAGTGAGAAAAATGAGTTTGGAACTTTCATTGTCCTACGCCTTCCCTCCGCGCAGATGCACAGCTGAGCCGATGCAGCTGGCCAACTGACAAATGGGAAAAAATAGTCCAATTTGAGCTGGTCGTTAGCAGTCGGAGCACAGCATTCCAGATAAATGAGCGGCTGCCCCAGGTATGGCAGGAGATCTTCCTGAAGCATTCCTGGGAGACTGGTCCATACCATGGCAACCCCTTAGCCATGCCTTCGATCCGACAGGCCCGACACTACAGCAGAGGTGACCTTGCAGTACCGCTCCTGCCGGGCTTCTTATTTTTACACTGCCCCTCACAACCCCCTCTTCTCCCTTGGCCTTTTTTTTTTTACCTAAAGTTTTCCCACTTAAAGAGACAGTGTGGAGGTTTTTATATCATTAACTTCCCCTTCTCGCCACTCTGTCTACGCGCAGAGGCAGCGATCGAGAGGGAGTGAGTAGGAGAAAGAGAGAGGTGGTGGCGCTCCATCTGGGCTGGATCCAGGGTGAAGGGAGGAGAGAGAGCCAACTCCGTTAAAAGTGTCTATGAAGGGTTCAGCTGAGTCAAAGACTACAGACTACAGATGTTTGGACTCTCCCCTTGTTGACGCTACGTAAGTGTGGCGCCCCCGCTCGTGTGTTGGTGCGCGTGCCTGACTGTGTTTTCCCATTTTTCTGTGCACCAGCGTACGCCACTATGTCTAAGTACTGTAGATACGTTTCAGTGCCAGATGCCAGAGTGAGGCCACTCGCTTCTGCACACCCACTGTGGCCTGTGGGACCATAATTTTTGTCAAAGCCATGCTGGTTACATTTTGCAAGGGCCCCGAATGGAGCAGGCCAGACAAACACAGACATGGTTGATTCCGCTTGTTTTTCACTCTATTTTCAGAACACAGCTACTGTAGTGAAGCCCTGATCCAGAAGCAGTATTTAGACTTTACCAGATTAGAAATGAATCACAAGCCAATTTCCAAAGTGGCTGAATACCCTTGATGAACTGTCTGCAGAAACAACCGCATGCAGTGGAAATGCAACTATGACAAATGTGCTAAAACAAATTGCTTTTTCACTCACATGATCGTCAAAATATTTTCTATATCAGAAGACAATTTGTGCCCTAATATTTTGCCACCATCATTATCTACAGTGCACGTAAGTCATTTTTGGCTGTAGTTAAAACAAAACTCTCCATCTCCACGGACACTAACCCAAAACAGCGTGTCTCTCATCAGACTCTTCACACAATCGCTTCCTGACAGCTCCTCCATTGAATAAATCATGACTATTGATTAACATGCACACAACAGTCTGCATGGGCACATTTCGAGGTTTGTTTCTTGAGTGCCAAACTCATTTAACATGGGCTCTTTCATGTGAGTAATTGTGCACGCTTCCAGCCATCTACAACCCCCCTTCATAAAATAGAAAATCCCACAGCCATTTCTCCCACAGAAATTAGAGAACTGTGATGAGGCGAACTGAATCAATTATTGCCTTAAGGTCAAAACCTATTAAAAACATTTTCCCCCTGTTGCCATCAATTATCTTTTCTGATATATGCAATCTCATTTTGTGCACTTAAACAATCTGTGACACACCTTGTGATTGTGATTATCTCCTGTATTAGTATTCATTTTTCATCTTTTTCTTGAAATGTGTAGTGTTTGTCACAGCATCAGTACCGGATGTGACTATACAGTAACTGCATGAATAAATGCTGTGGTAACAATTTCATCCAATAATAAATGTTATCATCATCCCATAATTTTCTAACAGACTTTTTTGTACCATCTTTCATTTTTTAAGAAGCAAGTGAATATTTAATCAAATAGGTTTTTATCTAGAAGGAAAGTCAACAGCATGAAGTGGAGAGGAGAGGAGAGGAGAGGAGACAGTGTGCGCTCTGGGATTTGTTCCATCACCTCAGTGCTACAGTGAGTATGTGGATCCCATCAGCCATCCATAGATGTTCCTGGTCATCTCATCCAGATCCTCCCCAAACCAACAAATGACACAGTCCTCTCTTGAACAGGCATGCTCATTATAAATGAGGCTGTACATTTTTGGAGGAAAGGAGAGAATTAGGAGACAGAAACACCAGGACTTTCCTCCCACTCTGCCCACCCCACTCTATTTTATCCTCTTGTGGAAAGCTGAAGACCGGCAGAGGAGGGTGAAAGCATCTGGATCATGACCTTTCCTCAGGCGCACTGAGACAAATTAAAGCCAGACATCTGATGAGAGGAGACTGAGGAGACCTTCCAAGCTGCTCCAAGAGCAGCCTCAACGCTTCCACACTTTCAAGTCACTGCACATAAAACAGGTTACATTGTCCAGCTATTTTAATAACAACCTGGGGGGTGGCATATTACCTCTCACCATTATTCTCCAGCAGATCACACGGATCACTTTGGAAGATCACAACTAAATTGTTCTTTTTATAACATTATTTTTATAAACAAAAGCACGGTTAAATGTACAAATTCTAAAGTACAACATAAACATTTAACAGTGAGGAACTACAACCACTCAGCAAGGACACAGCACAAGTCTCAGACTCCAAGGCAGGATTCAAGCACATAACAGACTACCTCAGCTATGGAACTAATTGTTTCCATTTCAAAGCCGATTAGCAGCCTCGGGGAAACTCTGACAGTTGGACACCACAGAACCAAACATCCAGAAAGAGGAGCTGTGGCTGAGGCTCAAGCTGATCACCCAACACATCTGCTTCTCTGCACTCTGGCATAGACAGAGTCTCACTTAGCATCATGGTCCAGCTCAGTCAGGACCAACAGAAGCTGCACATTACAGCCCAGCTAGACTAAATAAAGCCTTCTCCCTGAGGTCTAAATGAAGAAAGACTCTCTGAAAGTCCTTTTTCACACGTCTTAATTGATCGGAGAAACCGGGAGAGAGAGAGACTGTTGCTTAATACATCAGAAACAAGTGCTGAGATTGACTTGACGTAGTCGTAATTAGCCACGGATCCATAGCTGGAAAGAGGGTCTGCGATGCACAGCAGCAGAACGTGCAGATTTGGTTCGAATGGGCAATTTCCAGTGGAATATGACTGAAGCAATTGAGCTTAGTGCAAAATGAATAGAGCTGATGAAATACCCACGGAAAGTTTGGGAAATGTATAAATGTTATGGTGACAGGAATTTCCTTCGTAACGGACTAGCTGCAGTGACACGTGAACTGTATGTCTTAGTTCATTTGTGTAAAACATATGTGTGTATGGATACAATTAAAGAAGTAGACGTATTCTGGGAATGGAAATGACATATTGATTTGCACCAGTGTAGGAAACACCTGTAATTACCAGGTGTTTCCTACACTGACACCAAATTAAATTAAGAACAAAGCAACTAAATATTTGATGACATTTTATTAGTTTGTGCAACGACTGAATAAAACATGTTCTTACCTGATGTGCAGAAGGGAGAGGACATGGTCAAGAGGACAGCAACATAAAGAAAGGAAAGAGAATATTATGCATATTAGGCAAGTTGGTCTATGTTTCATGTGTCATCGTAGGAATGTTTATTAGTGCACAATAAATGAGTCAAATTTAAATGAGAAAAGTCAGTTAATTTTCTGTCTGAAAATGGTGTTTTATACAGTTATGAGTCACGAGTTTTGACTAAAACTCTCTGGTAAGGTGAGTTAACTAAACATGAGTTCAATACCTGATACAATCAAGATACAAGGTTTTGCCATTTAATTCAGATTTGGCCTCTGAAACGTATCAAACCCCTGATAAGTTCCTTCATCGCACTACTAATCAGTCAGATTGCTTTTATTACTTGAAAAGAAACGGCCATGATTTTGGACACACAGCATGTTTCCATCTTAAACGTGTTTCTCATGAGTTTGAATAAAAATGATCTGTTACATGTTTTCTCATGTAAGATGAAACCTTCATGACTCCCATGAAAATGTGGAAGGTATTGAATCAATCGACAACATCATGGTTTTTTTATATTATTGTCGAATGGCGCATACAGCAAACACAGGATCAACTTTAACAAGCTCCAGGAAAACTTGGACATCTCTCTGCCTCCCTTTGACTCACATATCCATAAATCTACTCAGGCAGTGGCATGTTAACACGTTGGGATAAAAGTCAGCGTACTGTGGGGAAAAACACTATTGTTTGAAGAGCAGATTATGCAGCGAGGGTAGTTGTTACACAAAAGTACGGTTTGTAAAGCTGTAATGGAGGGGATGTCACTGCAGGAGCGCCTTCAGCCAGGGCTGAATACTGATGTGTCTGACTGATTGCCACGTCTGTGGGATCTAATTTGAAAGGTGGACAGTGATGAATGTCTTTCCTCTACTTACTGGCCGTCTGATGTATTATGCATCCCCATCTGATCAGAGAGGCTGATGAGGCGTGGGGAGACTAGGGGTGTCCATGTCCGACGCACCCTGACATTGGTTATATAAATGACTGCACCGCCACGCCTTTCATTTCCCAGCTCACAGGTCACAGGAGGAGCTAATAGGGCCATCGTTAATAGGGGATGACTGACTTCAGCTGGGGCCGCCCGTGCATTTTGATGGGCTGCGTATTTGACAAAGTCTCTTAACACAGTGGCTGAACCATGCTCCCCTGTCAGCCTGGAGTCTAATTGTCGGAGACACAAACGTGGGCAGCAGCCGGAGGATAGTGCCCAACCACCACTGTGATCATCTGTCTGTGTATATCTTGGCTCTGCATGAGAAAAAAGGTGTGCTTACTTGTGTTGTTTGGCTGACAGACACGGAGGAAAAAGGACCCTTATTGCTACAGCCTGTCAGTGACAAAACCAATGATTTAGGACTATCGCTTTGATCCGGGGCTACCTGATAGCGTGTTTTGCTGCTGACATCCTGTTGCCAGCTGTATAAGTGAAGGAGTGAAACCCTTCCATTAACCTGCAGGAAAAGCCGGTGTGCCGTACAATGTTTTCTTCTCTCCCCAGGAAAAAGGGTATTGGTAATAGTGCCTCTGCTGAGGGAGTAAAGTAGGCTCATTCTTTGTTTAAGTGTCCACCAGGAGAGCACTCTGACACAACCAGGGCTCCTGAGCGCCCATCAACTGCACATTTTAATGTGCTAAAGCAATATTAAGCACAGCGGCAAATAAAAAAGCCCCGGCCCTAGCGGGCATGACGTGGGCCTTAACAAGTTTATGGCTGCCCTAATTGAGCCATTTTCACATCAGCTGCTGTTTTGTCAGATCAGGAACGACTCTCACACTCCCAGCTGTGATCACGGCCCAATACCAACCCTGCACAATGGAAAAGAGAAACCTCTTTGTATTTGCACACCGACACACCTGAGAAAAGACTTGTAGTCAACATCTCCTTGAAATATCAAACAGGATGTATGGTCCTCTATCACAGCTGAGGAGACAAGTCCAACAGTTTAGTGATTTATAGCTGTGAGTGAAGGACTGATCTGATCAACTATCTGACTTTCAACCATTATGTGAATTCTTGAATGTAACCATGGCACTCATTTGTATAAATCCGTATGCTGATTATGCGGCAAACAGCAGTGTTTACCAGCCAGGGAGCAAGGAAGCCATCTTTAATTCATTAGAAAAACATACTTTATGGAAAGACTTTCAGCGGAGGCTTTACATTATGAGACTGTTTGAATACATGCTCAGTATGCAGAGAAGGCTGGGTGAAATTCAGTCCTCTTCCAATGAGCTATTAATTAGTGCTGAAGAAGGTGAACGACTGTTCAAAAGCCAGGGATTCTTCATTAGTCATCCTGTGGCTGCACACTAGTCGCAGAGAAACACAATTAGCCCTCGCGCTCCACCAGTAGCAGGTTCTCCTCTACGGAGGATACCGGCATTGTCACAATATACCAGACAAGATGATGTGAATGTCCACGCGTGTTGTCAGTGTCAGCGTTTCTTTCCCCGGCACCCTTCTCAGTCACACAAGTGCCTTGATTTAAAATACATGCGTCCAATTATGGCATATCTGACCGTTATAATTAGACGATAGGAGCAGATTTTATGAGAAGACACTGCATGTGATCCAATTAGCATTGTACTGGAGCAGTAAATTAAAGTTGCAATGCATGTGCTTTTGTTTCGCAGTTCTTTCATCTTTGGAGGATTGTTGTAAAGATTGTTCATGTCATTAATCTCTCTTCGAGATGCTAAATGAGCCAGATTATTACACAGATGATTGGCATACAGTAGCCCAGCTGGATTTGGTGCACATAGGGTTTGAAGATTTGTTGTAATCTTCAAGGGGAATTGTGAGTATTTTAGTTTCAAGTAAGGATACATTTTTAAACAACTATTGATACATAAATGAGACAGATTAGAAATGCATGTGCATCCACTAGCACGCTCAGTGAAGCATGTGAAGACTAACTGCAAAAATAGCTTAATTCTCACCGTGTAGTCTAACATATGTGGATTTATTTTTTTGGTGACTAATGAGCTGAAATAAACTCTACACTAAAGATGCAAGTGAATCCGGTTTGAATAGACACAGTGCCTGATGGTAAACTTCAGAAAGATGCGCTCTGGACAAGTGCGGCGGCAGCGAAGACAGGAGCAGCATGATAGATAGGAAAGGGAAGAAAAAAGACTGTGCTGCCAGGAAGGCGACAGGCTTCCCTGAGCTGAACATGTTCTTCCATGCTCATACAAAACACATGCATGTGCACAGACATGCGCACTCTAGCAGATTCACTCAAACCAGCTCCTGTCACTGATAGCCCCACAACTTTTTTTTTTATTTATCTGCTCCCTGTCGTGATAATCTGAGTGGCAAAGACACCAAACAGTGAAAAGTAAGAAAACAACAGCAATATAGACATTTAAAGGGAATCTATTTTGAGTCAGGGACAGCTTCTCTCCCCGTTGCTGAATTAATCAAATCCAAAGGACATCATCTTCAAACTCGACATCCCCCTAAAGGCGAGCATCTCATTCTGTATGCGGCTGAGGAAGCTTCACAGCATCCTAAAAATACAGCGCTCCTGGAAGAGAGGTGCTCTACCAGTCTGAAGGGAAGCATGAAGAACTAGCAGGCCCATGGGAATAGACATTGTGATTAGATGCAAAAACTCTGCTTTCATAAACAGCATTAGTTCTTGTTAGACATCCCACCCCTCCCACAGATGCAAGCCCTCTGTGTTTTGCAAAGCAGGGAGAAGGCATTATTATTTTATTTGCATTTTTGTTTCCTGAGCTCTTTACCCCCACGTATTAAACACTAGTGGGCAAAAGCTTTTGCTGTCAGACAGGTGATTGGACCGTATGCTCAGTTCATCATTTGCGGGTCTGTCTCTGGTAAGATGGAGCCATTTGAATAGGGATTTTTCTTTCACTCATTGCCTCTTTGAACTAATCAATTTGCTCCAGGCTACTGCTTTGCTGTGATCATATGAGTCCAATAAAAAGGCCTAATGCAGTGTTTGGACACGGCACCAGTTTATTTTGCTGTTTCATCAGTGTTAGTGTGGTATGCGACGGAATATTAAACACACATGGGCGAGGTGCGTCACAGCTTCTACCTCAATAAGTTGTCCTGCCAATAGCCTACATACTGTATGTCAGGCAATACAAATAAAGGCTTCTTTTTCTCATCTTGAGTAAAGACTGCATTTGCCATGAATACAAATGGCATGACAAAACATGTATTTCAATTCCAACAGGTAATGGGAGTAGACAATTTCGCAGCCCATCACTCAGTGTCACCGGCACCTATCAACAAATTTGTCTTTCTGCCAGGTTGTCATTCTCTGGACTCCCCTATTACTCTTCTGCCTGCATTCAAGAAAATATATAATTTCACAATCAAAGGGACACTCAGAAACAACATTGTCCACTACCGTCTTGCAGCTTTTAGAAGTAGTGCATTAAGGGTAATAGAGGGTACCTAAAAACAATTACAATAGTAGTGATGGGACGAAAACATTTCTACAAAGTTTGTATTGAAGCATCGTTACCATCTCCACATTTTACAAGCATTAACTTGTTCTGAGTATAAGTCATAAGCTTCATGTCACAGAGTAAGACCTTTTTTAAAAGAGTATTTCTAAATTTATATTTTGTCCCAAAATGCTCATATAAACAATGGAAATGAATCTTGTGGTTCCACCATTTTTCAGCTCTGAGGCAATAGGAAATTAACATTACTGCATTACACAGTATATGGAATACATGAACATGAATTTTAAAAGCCCTGTGGATGAAATGAAATATGAATGTTACTTTTAGGCTGATGCTGTTCCATCTCCCAGCATTTTAGTGTGTGGAAGTTATGGTGCAATAACAATTTGTAAATGCATTGAAATGTCTCTCCTTTATGTTTCCAGGCTCGACCCTCTGGGTAATGTCCATGACAATTCTCAACAGCCAGGAGAAAGACATATTAAATTCCATAATCAGTTTTGATTACATTGTCTTTTTATCTCATTTAAACAGAAATCTAAAAAAACACTGCTCAGTGCTTTTTATACTGGGGCAGTTATTTTGGTCTAATTCATTGTGAATGTGAAGAAAAACTCATCCTTGTAGCTTGCAGTCAAGACATTTATTGTCTCTTGCTTCACAGGCATGTTGTGTTCAATTTAAATAACTATTAATTAATGTGATTAAAATAATTATTTATGTTGAAAAAATATTGTGTATATTTTTATAATTTTACAAATGTTGGAAGGTGCAGAGAACCGGAGAAAATGGACGGATTACAGAAATACAGTGTATGCATGACCAAGTGTCAACAGGACAAAGTGCTTTAGGTTGTTACCATGAAAATGCACCCCCACTTTTGTGCACAAGTTGAAAATGATGTCTGCGAAATACAGAAAAAGATTGCAGTAGCCTAAATTGTTGCATTTAAGTCATATCCTTGGTCATGTTTGAAAGATATTTCATCAAACCAGAAAGTCAGAACATGTGTAAGTGTCCTGATCCAAAGGTATAAAAGAACAAACGTAAATGTTTTTATTATATATGTAGAATTAGCCAATGAGTTCACACTTTGAAATGTTTTGTTTTTAAAATAAAAAGCAGCAGTTGAAGAACCATAGGAATCATAGTGATTTTACATCTAAAATCACAAGATTTAGAGTTTTTAAATGATTCACGGCGTGTTTAGACGGTGCCGACATTACACTGGAACTGGCGGGTCCAGATTAAAATGCCAGGACCCTAAATGACCGAATCCACTGCACACAAACCTGCCTGAACATTTGTTGGTTTATTGCTTTTATTATCATTTACCATTGTGCCACCTTTCTGCCAGTGACTGTAAAATCCTTTTGTCCATCAGTATTGTGAGACTTCAGTGGGATACGGATGAAGCCATTTTGTGAGCATAGTTCTTGTAAAATGAAGTGTATATAAAGTAATAACTTGCAGGAGGGTCTCCTCTCTGCACTATGAATGAGTCGCTACTGCCGTGGGGAGCAAGTGACATGATTGTGATTGGACGAGACACAGAGAATCCAGATCAAAGCAATCTCTAGTGTTTTGGCCCCCAGCGCAGTGTAGAGCAGGCCCACACACACACACGCACACACACACACACACACACACACACACAAAGCGGTATAAAGACAGGTTTGTACACAGTCCTGCAGTAACACATGCATGCTCTTTACCTTTTCACTCTCACATGTGTACACTCACACTTTGTGTCACATTTATGCACTCTGCCTCCCAAATTCAGTCTCTCTCTCCTGACACATTCGCACATGTACAGCAAACACACTAATGCACTTAGTGACTGTAGAGTGTTGATTTGGATGAATAAGCTGCCAGAGCGAAAGACACTGCCCTCACTTTGCAGAGTGCAATATACACTATTTAAACTATGTATGTTTTTAGCAGGAGACTCTCACATTGCTATTTTAGCTGCTAAAGCACAAACATTCTTTGTGATGCTTCTTTTTGATCAATATTCGTCTATTTCAATAATTGCAGTATGTTGAATGTGCTGTTTACCCTTTAGTCATTTAAGATCAAAAGAAGAATCTGTGATGGAATTTTTGGTTGCATATTGTTGGTGTGCAATAACTTCATCAAGCCCAAAACTGAGCGACATCAACACATTGTAGTGTTCTTTTCTTTTAAGATCACCGAACCCATTGTTTTCTATCTATTGGCAAATTGAATGTCATCGTTTGAGGTAATCAGGATTGACAACTGTACTAAAAGGAAACTGCATCAAAATGCTGTGTGCTGGCCTATATGCCTCTCCAGGATTTGTTTGTTATGAAAGGTTTCTTACTTTCTACCTGCTTGTTTATTGTAAAATTGGAATTTGAAATGTATTTTGGCTAAGGTCTGGTCAGTCACAAAACCTTTAAATTTCCCCCCTGATTAAGTCTTTGGTTGAGTTGAATGTTTAAGACTGAGGCTCCCATCGGGATAGTTTTGATGCATTTCTTTGTCAAGTGAGAAAATAAAAAATCTGCAAATGTATCTCTTAATTCGCCAGCTGCTACCGTTGTGAGTTATGGTATCAAGAAAGATCAGTCAAAGTGAAGCAGCCATGCAATCCCAGGAATAGACACTACCTCCACGGTACTTCAGAGATGAAGGTTTGGATTCAGAGCAGATCCGTTATCTTTCTTTTGATTATTAGCATTTTTTATTAATTTAAATACTATATGCTCAAAGAGTAAAGTATCAAGTCAGCTGAACCTCTGGGATACTGATCTGGTCAGTTAAATCATTGAGGTAAATTAGTGTCAGCTGTGTTAATGAAGTTTACAGTTTGTCTTCAAATTCAAGTAGTTACAACTGTCTTCTTCAGGTAGCCTCAACCTTGAAGATGGTTTGATGTTTTGATCACATGCCCTTATTCACAATATTGTGTATACATTTATATAATGTGTAAGGTCTTTACCCTTACACTTTAAAGTGCCTTAAAATTACTTGTTGTGATTTAGCATGATATAAATTAAGTAGAATTTAATTAAATGATGATGTGGCATCTTCTTGTTCCTAAAACACTGATCATTTCATTTCAGTATATCCAGGATGATTATTTTTACAATTGAGAAATAACGTTTTTTTCAAAGTGTTCCTTTCATTTATTTTTAGCAGTGTATATTAAAATGAACAGTTTAATTCATGTGTTGCTCCCAGTAGTTTACAGGTGTCTCTCGTGTTATTGCTTCTCATTTTTCTGGTCTAAGCGAAGAGCTGAGGTGAATCTGAGGTGATGATGAGGAAATGTGCTGCCTGTGGTGCGCAACAGCAGCACGCGTTCACCATGCTGCAGTTTTAGCTTTCCCCATCTGCCGCTTTACTTAAACAAACCATTTTCAATATAGATACAATTATTTCACAAATACATTTAGAACAGTGGGTAACGGTGTCACCATGGCAAACTGCCACGGTACATAAACACAGCTTAGACTGCAGTTATGAGCAACATTATCAGATGTTCTTGCCTGCGCACGCTCACGGTCACATTTATTGTGCATACACCCATGCAAAGTCAGGTTCCCTCTCATTCTCTGAAACCCACATGTGCACAACAGAAATGCACATCCACTCACTGGCTGTGGAGCGTGTGTCTGGCTGCTGAGGGAGGGAGTTAAACCGGGAGCTGACGGAGGACGCAGTGCCTTCTATGTGACCTTGCTGGTGACATCAGACTAGAGTCTGTGCTCTGAGCGGACAGAGGCCCAGTTTAAGACTGATACATACACGGTGCGCTGTGGTAAGAGCAGGTTTACAAATGGTTACAAGACTCTCAGGTTTATTTCAAGCTTTCCAGTGGTAACAGTTAATTTGATATTTTCTGTTCCTACCATCTCATGAATGGAAGATCCTTTTTAATTGCTTTCAGATGATTAATCCAAATTAAGTATGGCCAGATATTTAAATTAGCTGCCGATTCCCCCAAATCTTTCTTTTCCTGTTCTGTGTGATGTGTTTGAGGCACCAAGACACTTCTGAATGAATAACTAAACTAAATTAGTTTGAGCAAGACTGTAAGTATAAGACAATCCTCTACATTCGACGCGGCGCCCTCAGTGTCGCCGTATTCAGCAGCATTGACGAGTTTTAATCACTGAAAGAAAGTTCATTTCAGCTGTAAAAAAAGTTGTCTAATTGAAGCCGATTCTCGATTGTGCAACATTCACGTTCCTTCTCTAAAACTAACAGAGCAGAAATGAATGTGTGAAACAGTGAAAAGAATGACAGAATTATCTTCATGTCGTAATTCGTGCGACTCTTTATGCCTGCTGATTCATCTCAGCAGTGGTCGGATACATTTCCTCCTTCATAATCAGTGATGAAGAGGGAATTAGAGCTGCGTTCATTAAAATCTAACAATTTCTTTATACTACTCCTACTGCGGTGCGTCCTATTTGAGATTTCAAAATCACGTATAGATAATCAGGCTTTCTATCAGGTGGGAAGTTAAATTGTTAAAGTGCATCTACAGTGTCATCATTCTGCTTCTGAGAAAGCTGCAGGAGAAGCCGTGAACCAGATGTCGAAGTAACTGAAGACAACGCAGATTACAGTTCACAGATACTTGAAGAGCCTGACTTTAGTTTCAAGCAATAAACTATTAGTATTAGTTCTGCGATCTGTTTCGTCTTTACTTTCACAGGCAAGAGATGGGGGGCCTTTTTTTCCTCTTTACAAAGGACTTGTGCTGTCACACAGGGAGTGCTACCACTACTCACAAAGGGGACAGGGGCCTTCAAGTCAGGAAAGCACTCCGTCACTTTCCTCTTTTTCTCCCAGCTTCACACTTGATTCCCACAGGCTTCCATTGATTTATGTGCTACAGTGTTGATAGAGAGCAAACAGATATCCCCTTCTTCAGTACATTGCCTTTTTAACCTGCCTTCTGATAGAATTTCCTGGTTTTGAGTCCTAGGCATATTTTCTGATAAAAAAAGGCATCATTCAAATTCTACGCAACTGCCTCATTCCAACCATAAAAATCAGCCCTGTAAGCACAAACATGCAGCTAGTATTCACACTGCTGGAGAAGTGTAGGGCTGAATGAGACCACGGAGGCAAGGCTGGAGAGATTATCTCCCTTACTGTGGACAACATGTATCTTTACTAAACAACTTTGGATTGTTGAATTGTCAGGGCCTGCTGTAAAAAGGATTTCGTGCGCACAAGTCAAAGAGAAATCAAACGAGCCAGTCTCAGGGTGACTCCGTTTGCAAGTTCAAGTCAGGATACACTTCAACAGCTGGCTCGACGGGAGCTCTTGTGCAAATATCAACAGCAGCAGCAGGGAAAGTAAAGGAGGCGGCCAAATTTTATGTCATCGAATGAGAGAGCATTACAGCCAGTTCCTGTGTCCGAAATCTACGATGAAGCGTGTTTCAGTGGACAAAGGGATCAGGTGCTGTTGCCTCAGTTGGAGTCAAAACACCAACGTGAATTATAAAGGACAATGGGGTTTTTTAATGAACAGTCGTGGTGGTTTCTTGATACTAACAAACTGTTATACGAACAAGTTATACCATTAGAAGTGATAAGTGTAATTGCTCCACATTAACTCGTTGCAGATCGAGACAATGCAGCACAAACTTTGGAAGGTTCCTGGCTCTTATCTAGTGGGTCTGTGTAGTAGACTATAAGCAGCTGAAAGCCATCTGCTGTGGAGAAAGAACTCGCTGCCTTAACAAGTAGGCAAACTGTCAGAGAGGATTAATGCTCTACCTTATACCTGAGTTAATAATAAATGGGCTGTTTACTTGTTCAAGGGGGAGGCCATAGATAACAGCATTCAGAACCCCTCCTCTTACTGCCAAAAAGATAAATTCTGGTTAAGTGGGGACCTGCATGCGTTGTGGCCTCCAGTTCCCCAATCATTATGAGCAAAACAAGAGTTTTACCCTCACTTACTAATGAAAAAGGTCAGATTGATCTCGTTTTGAAGAACATTTTATCCATCGTCAATAATCCTCTAGATGGGACTGGACCTTCTCGGAATCTCAAGTTCATGAAAAGAGTCTTTTTAGGTGTAGTATTTATATAACGGGAAACAAAATACCATTTGTGATTTGACTGTGACATATTCGTTGACCACCAGCACAGCACCCATCTCTATGAAACCCACCAATGTCGATACACCGCTGAAGGAGGCTTCAAAGCTACTGATGTGCATCACCTTCTTAGCTGCTGATGCATGCAAGAAAATGTGGGAAAGAAACCCCTGAGAAAGAGTCAAAGAAATGTCTTCTTCGTCTTCTCTCCCTCTCTTTCCTTTGCTCCTAGAGGGCTGTATTAGCCCACGGTGGGGATTTAACTAATGAGCCTAGCTGCTCTCCACTGAGGGTATCCCAAGACAGCCTTTCTCCCACAATTGGTTCCAAAGGGTTTAAATGCACTGGTCGCTGTGAAGCTCCACTCTGTCCAGGAGATTATAAGGTAATAAAATAGATGGAAGTTATGTTGTAGTGGCTAAGTTTTCACATTACTTGCTGTTATTATGATTGCTGAGCATAGAAAGTCATGCTGGTAGGTCAATAAATTTGATCACTGAACACTCCTATACACCAGTGTATCTAGTTTCTATCCCCATCAACATAACACAAAAACAACACATAAAAACAACTCAGTCTCTGAAGTACTGTATACTTTAAATGAAACGAGCTAGAAGCCTTGAGAAAGTGCACTGGTTAAAATCGCATTGTAGGATTAAACTACTACTTCACGTGTTAAATCTACCGCTGCTGAACTGCAACGGTGCATGTAAACAGTGCTTCATTTTCTGCTCTAAGAACAATCTGACTCAGCTTAAAAAAACATCTTTCAAGTTCTCTAGAAAACCACATATTAAGTATTTGTAATTGTAATTTTCGGCAACTGTGTCTGTTGGGGCCGATTTCGAACATCATTGTTACACTGTGGAGATATTAAACCTGCAGAAAAAGATTTTTATGGGCCACACGAGGGCAGCAGTCAAGTTATCAATTCATAAAGTTGCCAATACAAGTGTGTAAACAATTGTTTACGGTTCACCTGACTCCACTTTAATTCTCATATATGCACCTGGTTTTTCTACTAACATCTGTGGAAAATACATGACACTACTACGCTCACCAGCTAGTCCCTAAATGGGAAAGACGCTAGCCTGTCTTGCCTTGTTCATATCTGACCTTTTAGCCTCAAATAACAAACACAGCAGCAAATTCAGACATCACAGACACTAAACGCATTATATTATACAGTCTATGACATCAACCAATTTCTGCAAATGAGAATGACAATTTCTTTTCCTTCTCTGATGTGGTGATTCCACATCTGATGCATTAAGGGACACATTGGAAACTGGCCTTATTTTCATGCAGTGTTCTGAATAAAGATATTTTTAAAAGCAGCTCGATCAGTCATTGTTTCAGGGGCACATCTCTCTGCACACATTGTAAACACTGATTTAGGCAGTAAGGAAACATGCAAATAGTTGAGACTGAACAGACAAGACAATCCTAAAAGATAGCATGTAACAAAAGAACAAGCGTCAGATTATTGTTTCCTGTATGCTAACATGCATCTACATCAACTGGGAAAATTGGTACTTAATTAAATCAGTGTCTGAGACCTATTATCTGTCTGTTATTGCACATATTTAAACACAGCACTGTGCTGCATCCTCATCTTCCTCCCGAGTGGAACCAGTGTACCCTGCGTGTTGGCGGTGACCAGCACAGATGGGTGACACACTGAATATCTGAACAGACATTCTGACAGAGCTAGCAGGAAATATTTCACAAACATGAACATGATGTTTGGGTACAAACAGAAAACCCATGACATCAATCCAAGAGCTTGTTATATTACACTCATGTGTTCCTGTAATGGTATAACAACGCCGCGAATTCTACACACAATTCCTGAGAGAAAATGGAAGATGTTTTCACTCAAGCGTCCATCTTATAAAAGACTCATTCATTCAGAAAGATCCATTTCATTTTCTTTTCTTGCATCTCATGTGCAAACAAAACCTGTTATAATCCTGCCAACAGTGTGTGTGTGTGTGTTTGTGTGTGTGTGTGTGTGTTTGTGCGCGCGTGTGTGTAAGGATTGGATTCTCTTGACTGTTCCTGTAACACGATCAGCTGACAAAGAGCTTATCACAGAGGATTAACAACTACTTTTCGAGGTGTTTTTCCACATCAAAACTGCACTTTTTGGCACTCCACCAAAGAGCATGGGCGTGGCATGCAGCAAATCTCTTCCTTTTTCGAAATCCACCTCGTGATGGTCGAGCCTTTAGACGAGCCAACGTGACAAGTCGTCTAACAGCAAGCAAGGTAAGCGTTTACAGGGAGTGTGGAGCAGATGAAAACTGACATCTCCGTGATTACTATGTGCAATGCACTGATTGTAGGGACAGATGTGCATTGAGTATATTCGTCATCGCTGTACATCATAGTTTACTTTGACCAAACTGAACTGTGACGCGGGTGTGTCTGTTCAATAGCCGCCGCTTTGTTTTCATGACAACGAACAATAAATAGACCCTCAACACTGACTCACTCTTTGCAAGCTTGAAGCTCAAGTTACTCAACCTCATGGTTGAGGTGACAGCTCAGGAAACCAGGCCTCAGTGTTTAGACTGTCTTCTTAGTAAATTTGAAACAAAAGAGTGTAATCCTGTTCTCTCACACCCAGCAAAGGGGCATCTCTGCATTTTCCTCTGCTCCTCGTCCTCCCATTAGGCATCCAAGGGACACTCATTTGCAACACTGAAAATGACAGCGTGAATATCACCCTCAACTGCTAATTCTCAGAGGTCTTTGTGGCGGTATAAATCATTAAGACAGATACTCCTCAGAGATGCTGTGGTGGTCATATACCTCTTGCATCAGAATGCATTTGATTTCATTTGTTCTACGCTCCATCTTTGTAAAATGCATAACAAGCAGGCTGATGTTAAATGTTAAAGTTGTTGAGATCATTTGCATTTTTATTCCCGCTAATTTATACACCATAGGAGGATCTGGAAAATAAGTTGGGCCCAGCACAGTATATCTGACTTAATGATACACAACATCAACACTTGAGTCGTTTACAATCCTGTCCGATTCCGGCGCTTATAGGTGAGCTATCCATCTGCAGCAGATACAATGATGTGCTATATGGAGACTGCTCATTGTGCACGAACCATTGTTCTACTGCTAATCCAGGCTCAGCTCCTCAACCATCCCGCACTGAAAGCATAAATGCAGCAGCCCCTTTAATTCTCCACTTTGTGCTGCTGTTGTTGTGCGCTTCTCGTAAATAATATCAAACGGGCTTAAGAAACATGCCTGCAGTTGAATATGCGCCATGGCTGCAGAAATGCATTGTGACTTGCACGTTACATTTTTTTTTCTCCTTCTTCCCCTGGACTGGCTCTCGTTGTCTGCCAGAAGATGTGCAGTGGCAGAGATATGACTCTGGTGTCGAAGAGTACATCAAAGACAGGGCCTATGAGAGGTCTGCTTTACCTTTGAACATAGAATAGGATTGGAGGCTCTGCCAGCTCTCTGCCCAGACTGATCAGAGGCTGCCCAGCACAGCAAATGCAGCAGCAGTAGGCACAAACACTCATACTATAGTCAGTTTCAAAGGAGCCCTCTACCCACCACTGATAGCCTACACACAGAGTGATCGCAAGCTGCACCGCGGAGGAAAACTGAAACTGTATGCCAAAGCACAACACCCTGCAGAGCTGAGGCTGTGTCAAATGGAACAAAGTTACTGATTCAACAGTCTCTCACATAGTTCTTCCTAAATACTGTATTTCCCACTATGCCAAGCCAGCATGGGGAGAAAAAGATAAGTGCATACTTGAATACCATCTATCAGAGGGAGGTTTGGAGTGTCCACAACATTCTTCAGAAAAACAAGTCGTACGTACACCTTTGTGTCTGCACCGTGCACTAGGAACTGGATAGCAGAGATAAATCCAGCGTGCTCCTCTGACCTGTTCCCAGGGATTGATTTAATTAAAATTAGCTTTATGTTTTTTTTTCAATCCCTATTTCATTTCTTCCGCACAAAATATTAATTACATGAATCATAGTTCACAGTCTCTCAGTTAATTGTTCAGCGGTGGCGCATTACACAAGGCCACAGCTGAAGCCTGGGAGACAAAACACAGGATGGAAATCTGAGAATGTGAGGGATTCAGGAAAGAGTAACTGGGCACTAATGCTTTTCCACTATCAGCGTTAGAGCGCAGATGGGACCGCCGCGATGTGTTGCTTGCTCAGCAGAGAGACAACTACCTTCACAATTATTACATAATCACCTTAATCTATTATTATTCATGTCAACAACGTATAATAGTTGTCTGACTTACGTGCCCTGATTGAGATGCTGCTTGTGGTAAAATAATATAAAACTGTAGTTAGTGGTTCAGCAAACGCTACTGAACTGCTTCATCTTCCTATTTTCAGTAACACGATAAAGTTTTTTAATCATAGCAAATACTCTTGTCACTGCAACATAAAATCATTTGGCAAATTATCTCACAAAGATGTGTGTGGGCAGGAAAGTGTTCATGAGCGCAAACGATTATCAGGTTAAGCCGACGAAAGCCATGAGCTGGCAGTTTGCTTGCTTTGTAATCTCTACCCCCATATCTTGGTAACAAATTTAGTGTGGACTCCTCAGCTTACAGAAAAAGGACCATACTTTGGCAGTTGCCCGCCAATTAAAGAGATAATTATGCAAACGTAGCCTTTACTTAGTCAGTGAGTGGGCAGCAGCAGCAGCGCTTTCTACAGGGCAAAGGCTACAACTGCACTCACACAGTCAATAGTCGAGCTGTCATTAACACACACAGTTCACCTTTAATTATTGGAAACAGGAAGCTTAAAAGCTGAAGTGAATGACCACAAGGAGAAAAGGAAACAGCCCTGCTGAGTGTGCACAAACAACACTTGAACGCCGCAATCCGGTAACCGTGTATTGAATCAGCAATGGCTGTTTCCCAGAAGTGATAAGGAATACACAAAGGCAAACGTCTTCTTCTAATGTGTATTATTGCTTGTGTCAGTTTGTCAACAGCGCACTACTTGTCACGATTCAAATAAATGAGGTTGGAAAAACAAAGCGGAATTGTAAAGTGACATAAATGCCAATGCAGTTTTAGTATCAAAGCAGCCTCATTAGTGTTGGATGTATCGCTTTTTAAGACGCCTGACAGATTGAACACTTCCAGAAGCATACACAGCTATTCCAGATGAACGCCACAACAAAATGCTAATGGAAGACATGAAGCACTGTGCTGACAGGATTTCAATACGGGCACTGTTAACAGTCAGACAGAAAGCAGGCCGGGTGACCAAGTGCTCCCATCTAATCTGCTGCTTTATACACTGGGGGCAAAGACCAAAAAAAGACCCCAGTAAGTTCAATACCAGCATCTGTTTGACCACATTCCAGCTGCGTTGATGAGAGGCTGCGTCTCTGTGGCAAGGTGTACCAGTACAGCACAAGGAGTGAAGGATTAGGCCAGACTCTCCAGTCAGACCTCACAGCACTTCGCTGAAACATTCATGAGGTTGCCAGCATGTAGGCGCAGAGACAGAGGCCGCCGTCTGATCCATGGGTAGAGCCTCCTGCCTCAACTAGACCCCCAGCTGCTTCTTAACCACGGTGAGTGTGACAAGCCGTCTCACATAGCCCATCAGCCGCCGGCTGCGGGGCTCTGTAGGGACTCGAGTGGGCTCTGCATGTACTGGCCACTAACCAGGTCCCTACTGGGAGGGTCTGGTAGCCACAAAGTCCTCTTTAGGCTGAGATAACTCACACTGTGGAGGCAGAGGTTGGTGCTTTACCTTTGCTACATTTGTTTTTTCCCCTCAGAGACAAACAGCGTTGCTTCTGCCTGTGGAAAAGTCGCGGTGGAGCCGGCGTGTTCGGATCGGAGAGTAGTCCGCCTTGTCTGCATAGTCATAGTGGAGCGACAAAGGGCTACTATAATACTGACATAACTCTCACTCCAAACACCGGGATGTTTTCACACTGTAACTATCTGCTCACAGACATTGTCACAATAACACAAAGGTCAACACTTACAGTAACACTAATTGTTACTGAACTCAAACCTTTTTCCCAACTCACCTAGCCTCTTCTGTTCATTCACTCACAGAAATCATTCCTTTAACTTTTTTCTTTTCAGAGGTCTACGTCAGTGAAGCAAACTGGTGATCACTTGCTGTGGGATGTCAAATCATTTGCTTTATTTTGCACAGTTTACCTGGCGCTGGTGAGAAGACATCATGAGTAATTTCTGCCTCACATCTGAACGTCTAAAAGCTCAGATATCTTGTCTTCATTAGTACAATCACTCTATTAAAAAGATGATAGCACAAAGCAAGGAGCAGCAGCGACATGCCTGGACTCACACTGTGTTAAAGGTAAGATCTAGTGATGGACGATAAAAAGCTATTTACGATTCATACTAAAGAGCAATTTAAAGAGATTAACATTACATATGTTTCATTATTTGTTTGCACTACACACAACAAAAATGTCATAAACATAAAACATAAACGAAACAACTAACAGGTTTTCTATAAGAACCTGGCTTAACAAACAAATCTGGAACTTCATTTGCTAAAACGTACAGATTTATGTGCATGTGCGCATGTGTCTGCATGCAATTAAAGCAATTTCATGTACAATCAACACTATATACAGTAGATATACAGTACGCAGTGTTGTGCACTCTAAGATGTCAGAGGAACATGTACTGTAGAGGACCTCAGAGCAGACATGGCTGATAAAGTGAAGCTGTGCTGAAATTTAAAAATCCTAGCGTGTCCTTTACCTTGCCACCACCGCAATGCATGACAATCACAGCATTGCAGACATAAAGTTGGGCTGTATTAATTTGAACACTACATATCCACAGGCAATCTGCAGAAAGACACCAATTACACAGAGTTTTAAAGTGTCTAATTGAGGCCCTTCAGTCTGAATATGTTATTGCCAGTTCTGATTCAAGGATGAAGACAACATGCTCGACTGCAGCCTGCTGCTTACTCTTCAAGGGATATGTGGTGTTAATAGGATGGATGCTCAGCCTTTGGTTTAGCGTCATCCTACTGAACCAGCGCGCCGCAGGGTGATAATCCTTATTTTGTTGCACTGGCTTATTACAATGCTAGCAGTAAATTTTGCATTTAACCACAGGCCGTAGCTGCTTGATGTGAGTGCAACCCTCTGGGGGGGAGTGTCAAGTCTACAGCATATCATGAAATGGCCTATTATGCAAGAAAACTTTTAGTTATGTGAAAAATTATGCTTGGAAAAACTAAGCATAACTGTTGAGGAAAACGGTGTAATATTCTTCTTTCAGACATTAATTATCATCATCACCCCCCACACTGACGTTTGATTATACTTAAAATAATGACTTATGAGTGTTAGGGCAGAACCATCAGACACAAGGCTGTGATGAATGTGAACGATTTTTAGGACGTGTATAGAAACTCATCCAAATTGGAGTACTGATGAACTTGGTTGGCCTTTAATTCCAATCTCACAGCATCGCACATGCAAAGCTTTGTCCACGGACTCAAGTATGGGTCACACTGATTTCCATGATTCCAACTCCAAAAACAGCCACCAGACTCTCATTAGGAACCCCATGTTGGAGAACATGAATAATGCAGTGCACTTAGAACACTGGCCAGCGTCTGTACATTCACCAGTGTGTTTGATCTTGTCAAGTTTAGCTCACATTTCTCCGTTTATTCTGTGGCGTTTAACTAAGCAAGTTCCCCGAATGCACACAAGGGTGTTGCAGGCCGTCACTGGTATTTGATGGGTATAAATATGGGAACGTTTGAAGATTAACCCAAAAGACGAATGCCGCTGTAACACTTGCAATGGGTAGATCAGCTAATGAGAAGCCAGCCCTGGTCTTTGGCATCATAAACATTTTACCAAATGAATTCCAAAGCCCCCTGGAAAAAGCATCTCGAGACTTCTTCCCCCTATGTACTGTACTTCATCTCATTACTAGAAGGAGTCAAAAACATCAGCAAGAACTTTGAAGCTCGGAGCTCTTCTGTGAACTAGAAGGCACAAAGGTGAGAGTGGGCATATTAAAATAAAAACTCTACACAGTCCATCCCATCCTCCTACTGAGGTGCTACAAAATACAAAGGAAAGCACCAGTAAAAACACCAGCTATAAATGTGATATAATGCTGTGGAAAGAACTTTTAAAAGAGACGTTTCCGTGTTTAGAGTGTACACATGAGTTGTTTCTTTCTTAGTGTCTTAATTACATCTAACTGGATCTAAATAAAGAGGGTTAGATAAACAGAAGATATCTGGTTTGGTTTGGAGTATAATTACAGAACACATCGCTGTAAAACAACTTTAGTTGGAGTGCTTTCATGCACTGCAGGTATATCGCTACCTGCGTGGTGCTCGCCACGGTGATCAATACAACAAAGAAGCACAACACACTGGAGGCCTCTTCTCCTGTGAACACACTAGGCTGTTTCTAACACACAGCAGATCAACAGAAACTGAGAGTGCGATGATCGTGGGACTGTGAAACGGTCATCCTACAGTTCTGTAGTTCATTCCAAATGATACGTGTTAAAGTGTTAACACGAAACAAAATGCACCAGGCTCATATTTTTAATGGGCATTTTGAAACACGTTCAGAAGTATTAGTCCACAGTAAATACTGACCTTGGAGAAAAGTAAGAAAGCTGATTGCACTTAATACTGAGCCATCATGTTACAAGCCCACTGAATTGAAAAGACTTCAGCCAAAAAGGGGGAAATCGGCATGTCAAGCTTAGCTTTATTGAAGGTCAGAGTAGCCTACTTGCAGTGTGGGCAATCTTCCCCTTAAGTCATTTAGCTTTAATTTCCACATCTGATATCACAAAACGTGCTGTCTGTAAGAGGGATAAGCTTAGCATTGGCCAGAGCTAAAAATAATAAGTCTTAGATGTTAAGAGACCAAGGTTTGTTCTCCCAAGTCATTAGCTGAGATAGCCGCTATACTGACTTTTATTCCCTGAGAGGAGCGCAGGAGGAACGGTGCACTGCCCGCTCTTGTCTTCAAAGTCATTCCAAAGAGTTTGGTCTCCTCGAAATAAAACAAGTTATTTTTTTTCCAAGAAATGATTCCAAATTAGATAAAAAAAAGATTACTGGCGTGATTAATGCATCCCTTCTTACTTGAATATGATGTGAATATAATGCGTTTACTAGTTACTTATCTAGTCAGTGAGTCAGAACCTATCAAGTCAATTTAATGACGATTATCTAGATACACTTCCCAATGGATGACAAGAAGCATCAGCTGCAAAAAGATAAGAGCATCTTCAATGCACACGAGGGAGATATTATCAATGCCCATGTGAAAGTAAAGATGAGAAAGTTCAGCGGAATTAAGACGTACTCAATGAGGAACTCAATTACAGTAAACAAGAATAGTTAATTTGTTGCCAGCAGATAATCAAACTGGATTAGGCTGAT
>JAUMHF010000023.1:11597565-11725672 GCA_032359275.1 Microctenopoma steveboyesi | reverse complement strand
TCAATGAGGAACTCAATTACAGTAAACAAGAATAGTTAATTTGTTGCCAGCAGATAATCAAACTGGATTAGGCTGATTTTAAGGTGCTGTGGCAGTGAATGTGGTGCGTGAGCCAAATGTTTCCAGTTTGATAATTCAGCAGCTCTCCCTTAAAGCAACACATTAGGATATTTGATACACAGTCACTCATCCTGCCCCTTTGACGGCAATGAAGGTAAAAAGTTAGGGGCTATAAAAATGATATACATGACAACGGCATTTCATCATGCGTTGTACCAGCTCCCAGATACTCGCTGTTAGCTCAGGACCCAGAGGAGCTTCTGTATCTCCATGATAAACTCATCTGGCATGATTTATTAACTAGTGAATCACACTCTGCTCTTGCTCCAAAACACACACACACACACACACACACACACACACTACAACTTCTCCGGAACAGTAAGCCTTTCCACAGGGACAGTCAAAGTCATTAGTACCTCCAAACTTTCTCCATGCTAATTTTTGCTTTGATATACTGGGTAGCTCATTTAAAAAATAGTTCAGAAACGGGGTGCTGGTGTTTAAAACTTTTACGACCGATACAACTTCCTTCCACCCTGACATAGGAAAACTCTCTCTGCAAATTGTGCAAACATTAATGATGCTTCTTGGAAAATGCATGTTTCAAGTCTCACAGTTTAAAAGAAAATCCTACTTGTTTCACTTTCAACTAATCCAAAGTGGATTCAGGGTACCTCCGCTGATCAGAATGATGCTCTATCTGGCTGAAATGACCTTGTGGAGGTTAGGCTAAGGCAGCTGTCTTATCACATCGGCCCTACCCTGGTCTCAATCGGCCCATCGAGTGCACTGCTGGCACCAGACTGCACAAAGAATGCTGGCATCATTTCATTCTTTGAGCCTCCATCTGCCACGACTCTGACCAAGGGGCTACTTCTTATTTTAGACCATCTATTCACATCCCTGCATCCGTGTCCGCTCACACAGACCCCCACCGGCCCATCACCCCCGTCCCATTTACCCCTCACATCCACTCTTCAAACGCAAAACTTGGGCTCCCAAGGCAGAGCTACGCTGAACTCTATGAAGTAGACTGGAAACATCCGTGTCCTTTCCTAAACTTTGTCAGGTGAAGGATAGTGGTTCTGCTCTAATGGACAGAGGAGCAGCTTCGCCCTCTCACACAGGACTTTAAAAGGAAATCCCAGACAGCCAGTACAAAAGCAACATCCACTTACACTGATCACTCTACAGTGAGAGCAATGGTTTTTAACAACAGGTCAAATCGATGCTCGTGTAACTCATTAAACTTACGTTAGAACATGAGTGTATGCATCGCATTTGTCCATCAGACAAATAAAGCAGTTAAATTTTACAGAATAAAGTTCACTCATTGTTCAATCACATACATAAGCCATGTGCATATTGACACACTGCTCCATGTGGTGCTGGCTCCGTTAGGAAACGCTTCACATTTTTATGACTACTATAATTGCCTGACACACAAGACTAGAGGCCACGACATCTGTAATGATGGATGGCATTCATATTACAGACATTGAAGTAACCTCAGAAAGAAATATATTCTAAGTGACATCTCTATATTATCAAGGGGAGCGGTTGCACATAATTGACTTCATATGCAGCTCAAGTGGGATCTGGCAGCAGCTCTGCAGAAACTTTACACAATAGAGAATGTGCAATCACCAAATATTTGGTCAACAGTCCCGGTGTCATTTAAACTCAAGGCGTCAGCTGAAAATGGACTTCAGGTGATTTGGGAACATGAATAAATAACTTTGATTTTTATTCCTCTTTTACTATGCAAAGTCAAGAAGAAGTGAAGAAGGTTTTAAGGATGATCCAACATCTGACATGTGTATGTTTCAACATTGTTGCTTCTTTAACCACCTTGTTGGCTGCGCTTGTATGTTGCAAACGGAGCCAAGTCAAGTAGTGAAAGATTGCCAAAGAAATGTCTGGCAGAAAAAAACATTTCTCTCCAGCTGGATGAATCTCCACGGTAGAAAAGTACTCCTGAAGCCATTACTGTACCAGAACAGTTGACTTTGACTTTTTTTTGTAGTCTCACAGGTGGGACCAAATTAACTGTAATCATACCCAACTTTAAAATTAATAAACCCCTCAAAGCACAAGTGACAAACTTGATATAAGCTTTTCCTTATTTGGTAAATTACCCTTATACTGTATGTAGCTCAACTCTGCTTTCCTCATCAACAAAGCCAGCTCGTTGCTCGAGCACTAAAATGTAGTCTAATAAAAGATAAACTTTCCAGTTTGTTTTTAGTCATGACCTCAACATCTTTCGGCTTACGGACTTCTGTTCATTGTGCCCCTTGGCTGCACTGTACTAGTATATTGTCTATTCACCAGCAGTTAGAGAAGACAGCGCTTTGGTGAATCGGAATTGTTCTGTGTTTTAAGATTACTCCCTGGAGTGTGCAACATAGACCCACACTGTTCAGCTTGGAATTTAAAGGAGTGCAGATTAATAAATCATAATCCCGAACTCGGCTCTCCTCAGTCACCTTTTTTGTTGTATCTAACACCCCCATTCCCCGAAGGCTGGGCACAGAAAGGCATCTAAGATCTTTGCTGCTCAAGAGAAGGGAAACAAACAGGTGGTGTAAACCTCGGCGGGCCCAGCATCTCTCATCTTCTCTCTATCAAAGCAGGTTGTGAGACCTTGTTGCAGTTCCTTGGTAGTCCCCTTGCTATACACACTTAGCAGCCTCTGGGAAAAGCACTCCAGGTGCTCGCTGACTTGCATGAAGGCTGACTTTTGTTCTCACGCTGATGCATTCGAAGGACTGATGAGCTGCTATTGATCTCCTGCAGCAGATGCTCTTTCTCATGCACAAAACAGATTATATATGTTATGGGAAAAGGGGATTTTACCAATTATCTTGACTGGTTATTATTTTAGTAAGCCTGAAAAAGTTTCACCAGAAGAAATATTTTGCATTCTCTTTTCTGCAAAACCTTGTTAAGGCTACCGGTAGATGAAGCATGTGAATGATTCTGATACAATGTGCATGGAATTGGTAAAGTAGACTGCTATTACCCATGAGTGCTGCAAGATGCCCAGCATAAGTGAGTTGCCGTTTGCTTTCAAGGACACTTAGGATCCCAAGGTACTTGTTGAAAAGGAGGAATATTATTAACCCCCCTGGCATGGCCTCCCATTTCTTTATATTTCACAGGCAGAACTGTCAAACCATTATATTATAACATTTCTTTGAATCGTGAAAGCTAATTTGACTTGGGGAAAATTGTTCTGCGTAAGGTCAAAACAATGCCACAACAATGGCGGAAATGGGGCATTTTAAAAATAACTAGACAGGGGAGGAAACTTCAGCAACACAAGCTGTTCTTTTTTTTCTAGGCCAGTGTGCACCAGCTTGCCATGACTAGACACTTGTCTAAGTTTTTTTTTATTTAAAAAAGGGAAAGTAACACACTTTTACTTTAGAGAAAAGCCAGATAAGAGTTGATAGATGCAAAACTTGCTTTTAGATTTTTAGCTGCACCATTCACTTTGGGAAACTTTGCAAAAGACCTTGAAAAAACTTAGGTGACAAATTTGGCTGCCTCGCAAACTAATTTAAAATACACTACAAAATCTGATTGGGGGAGCTGAAGAAATTGGATTAGCAGTAAGCATCACACAGAAAATCCTGGAACCAACTAAAATTACCTTTTAATTTATTATGTGATCATGAACTAAACACGACTACATGCTTGAAGTCCTACTTGTAGCCCCGAAAAGCTGCAATGTTAATTACACACCACAATACAATAGCATAAAGATGTTCTTAGGGCCAGGGAATTAAATTCAAATGTTTTTTTTTCAGCTTGAATGTGCACAGAAAACATAATGGTTATCAGACACGCACACCATGAAATGTTTTTTGTTTAGGAGGAAACTTTTCTGCAAGGGTGGCACTGGAGGAAAGACGGTGACTGAAGTCTCCCACGTTCTTCCATAGTTGACCATCAACTTTGAAAGTAGAATTGAAAACAATTTGACCATCAGTTATTTTGTGTACAAGGATTATATCTTGTTGCAAGGGTGGCACTGAAGAAAAGGTCATATGATGGCCACATGGTCAGATATCCTCCGGGGAGTATGACAGTGTTCAGTTATGTTCATGGTAATGTGCCCTTTAAATTTTAAGAGACGTTATGAACAAGTAAAAACTTTGGCCTGAGGGCAGTAAAGGAAAGGTCAATGGGTCACAATAGTGAATCATGAATGCACTATCTGGAGGCCAGCGGGACGATATGACTGTGTTCTTAAGTATATAGAGTAAGATTGGTTTGATAACAAAGGTCTGAAATCATCCTTTGGGGATATTACTTTAATTATTTTTGCTGATAGCTCACTGATTATTTTGTGTACAGAGTGCACCAGTTGAAGTAATGCTCTGGAAAAGCTTTTGATATATCTCTAGTACAAGTAAAAACTTTGACCTCTTAGCAGAAAGCTGACTGTACCTTGACAAAATGTCAGGGGCCAAACCGCTGATCATTGAGAAATCCTGACATTAGAATGGCACTTTACCAAAGGTCACCACAATAATTACACCACAACTAATTGCAATCCTGCCAGCAGTTGTCAGGTTATCTCATCCATAACCAAAGAGTTGGGCCAACTAACAGACTGATGAACATCAACATCGAGAAGTACCTGTCAAGACAACTGGAAAATATGGCTCATCTGTGATGGACACATGGCCTCTTACTTGTCTGTAGAAAGAAAAGTTAACATGGTTCAGACTGTGTAAAACATCCAAAGAACTGTCAGCTATAAAATTGCATCATGGATAATGTAGGTGCCAGATTCTGACAAGCAAGAAGAAATGGAATAAAAATAATGATATTTCTGGTTTTGATATATCGATTTTGATCCCACTTTTTTTTTACTGTCCAGAGTGAGTCTGAATGTGCACACAAAAGCTGTGTTGCTAATGGTGGGGGAGAACTGTTAATTTTCCAATGCTTGAAAGGCCTATCCAATAGTAGCCATGTACAAAGCCTGTGAAGACAATTTTATTAGCCATTTGGCACTTGGCAACTGCTCATTTCGGAGTGAAATGACTGTGGCAGAGAGAAACACTGCTGAAACTCTAGCTGAGCAGGTGTGCTTTTACTCTTGTCTTTTCTGTATAGGACATGGCAGAATGACAATACTCTGTCTACCATCCTTAGTGACACAAGACTCAGGAGCTCCCCTATAATTAACCCTGGCAGAGCTCCAGCCCAGGTAGTGCAGGAGAGAAAGCCCACTGACTGCCAGCATGTCTGGCAAACACCATCCATTCCCCAAACCTGGAGATGATCCTGCACAGGAGACATTTTGACACTCTCTACCGCATACACGGTGGACTCAGCAGAGCTTCAGCCAACAAACCCATCTGTGGAACTCATTATTAGATCACTGCTAAAGACTCAAGCAAGACCCTCCACACTCAAACTCAGTTCCTCAAATATTATTTTAAGCTGTCTACTGTATATGCAATATCACTATCTCATCAGCTCATTAAGCAGATCCTAATGTACTCCTCATTCACTTGAGTGTATGTGTAGGAAGGAGTTAACGCTTTGTGTTGCTACAGCTTAACTGTTTTCTTTGTTCAGGTGGTAACAGCCAATGTAAGAGATAGCCAAACTGTTTATTGTAAGATGAAAAGATATCAAGCTCCTATACTACATACCATTCAGTATATGAGGCATATGAAACATTTCCACAGCAACCAGAAGTGCTGAGCACTATTGTGCATCAGCATTTCTTAAAAGGGCCCACAAGAGCTTAACATTTGAGGTATCATCCCAGTCCTTGTTGGATAAAGAGAATCCATAAGCCTCTCATTGTTTGCAGTTTGACCAGGTGCTTGGCACATAAAACCCCTACATTCATCTGCCAGAAAGTTCTGGACCACACACACAAGACTGCAGTTTCATGTAGTTTCACGTTCCTGAGTAAAATAAACAACAGCCCTGTTCCAAGGTGTCTTATGGTGATATGAACCTGGGGTTAACTTGTTCCTTATAAAGACAAGAAATCAATTCAAATTTAATTTGCCTGCAAATTAAAACAGGAGGGCTTATATTAATTTGAGTTTTTTAATCAAAATTAAAATTACGCTATATCTGCCACAAATTTAGCTCCACTTTGCTTTGAAAATGATTGATTTGAGAATGGATGGCTGCACAGAGCGGGATTGCAATTCACTCTTTCATGCTACAATCTGGTTCCTTAATGTTTCCCACATGCAGTAATGCAAACCAGATTTGATGAAACAAATGAGGCTAATGATTCAAATACACAGGCTGTATTAAATATCTCATACAGAACAGTAGGTTTATTGTTAAAACTTAACATTAAGTCATATGAGGCTGATCAGATTTGCACACCTGCTTGTATTTTTCTTTGTAAACCCATCATTCACAAAATACACTTGTAATAATTGTATATCAATATAATCTCCCTGCTGAGCTGTAGAGTTAGTAATGTATACTTTAAAGGGAATAGGACCCTCTAAGCATGTACGACACAATTACTTCTTTTGACTCTTTATCGGCATACGATGAATATAAGCAGCATATTGGCATGAATGTCAATGCTGCTTCATACACATCTGACAACTCTGATGGCTTAAAAAATCCACCACATTATTAATAATTATTATCATCACTGCTGAGAAGAAACATTTTTGCTGCGTTGCCTTGTGCGTCATGATGATTTTAGGTTTCGCCCTAATTTTCTGTCAAAGGGACTCTCAGATATGTAAGTAAACATTCAAAAGCCAGCAACGATGTTTGTTAAGCTTCGACATGTTCTGCATATCCAGCTGGAAGACCGTCGTTACACAAAACCAGACTTGCCAGCAATGTCCTCTCCATATGATTTAAAATGATTGTCGTCTCCTGATATTTAAATCCTCGTATCTAAATTACTATCGAGACCTGCTGGAAATGTGAAATATAAAACACCATCAGGACAGAGCGGATGTCTCCGTGTTTGCATTCGTCTTCCTCCATGTGGTTTAAATCTCGTTTTACTTTCTCTGTTAAATACAGAGTGGTATAAATCATTTTATGGGATAGATGGTTGAATGTGTGCTGCCGTTAAGGGTCAAACAATATCCAAATGTATGACACAGGTTGAAACCACCCAGTGCTCTGCAAATCAGCTGGGCACAAAATACCCTTCTGTTCCCACTGTCACCTCCTGGTACCTTCACGCTCTGTGGATATATCTGGGAGGGAGGAGGAGGCAGGGGAGAGCCAGAAACCAGGGGCTGAGGCCGAGGAGCTTGGATAAATTAGCCAAACCACTTAGGTGATTTCAACTAAAATTAGCAGTGCTGCCTGTGGGCTCCATCAATTCTAAACTTGCTCAAACTCTGACAAGCATGGGGGAACTTTTTCCCCCTGGCCCCGCATGTTAAGAGCCCCTTCTGTCTGGGTCTCTCTCTCTTTCCTCCTTACACCTTATCATCTACCCCCCCCCCTCATTTTACTATGGAGAGCTCCAATCAGTACTGTACATGACATGGCACTGTGTTCCTTTATTTCTTCGCTCATTCGAACCTCAAGCATCAGCTGAATTTCATTTCCGAATATTGTCCAACATTCGAGCTCTAAAAAGCATTAAGTGAAATTGCAGGGCTAATAAATTGAAAATGCAAAGAAATGGTGTCGTTGTTTCAAAACTGCAGTGATTCATGCAGGTTCACACTCCACCTCCATGGTCACAGGTGCTTGTAGTGTCTGTTGACACACAACAGTGTGGTAGCTGAGAAACCACATGTTCTGGATAGGGTGGAACACAATGCGATGAAATTTCAAAAGGCTCCTTTTTCTAAGTTGTAATGCAAATATTGCAAATACATAACAGCGATGAAGATTTATCTTTGTTTCACCATGCATTGCACAATGCAGATTACACCAGATAAAATGACACCAAGGATTCTGTGATTTTATTATTTACCATTTCAGTTAGATTTTCATACTATTTCATCTTTTAATATGATGATCGGACATTAACCATCGGGTTCCTTCTAGCACGGGGTTCTTCTGACTAAATTGCCAGTCTGCCAAAACTGTGGCCACTTTACAATGAAAGACACATTTAGTGATATTCAATTGTCTCTCTGGAAGGTATTTCATAGGTCCCATGGTAACCAGCGAGAAGAAAATGTAGTGAAGTGTAAACGTACACAAACAGCTTCTAAACTCTAAAAGCAACAGTGACATTTCAGTTCTTTTATGGACAAAAGAGGGAAAACCTCTATTTAGATACACAGAAACAACATTGAAGCTTAAACATCATTCAACATTTCTATATATTTACATATGTTTACAAAACCGGCCACATACATTTTAAGGTGATTTATATTAGTGTAATTAATTGCTCAGACTAGATCTAGCTGCAGGGTAAACAGCACATTTCATTGCTAATCAGACAGCCACTCATCAGCGCCCAGATGGCATGCGTAAATGAACAGAGCACAGGAGCATGAAACCCCAAACACATGCACACGCGCACACGCGTTCACACACAATTTCAAACAAAATGACAACATTTAAAATGATACTTCCATGACTCACTGAGACATTCAAATCAGACATGTAAACATGCATAAAGTAGTGACGGATCATATTTGCTGCTTGAGTGACTGCCTGAGCCCACAGAGCCCAGGCAGATGAAGACAAAGACATTTCATAGGAGGAAATGCAAGACTCCAACCAGCCAAGCAGACTAAATTGACCTATTCCTTAATCGCTTTTAATGAAGACAATGTGAGCCTTGAGTGCCGCTGAGACTTCGAGCGCTGGCGCAGCCTGTGCGCACTGCCGCGAACCTGGCTGCCACACAAACAAAGCCAAGCAGCTGATTTTTAATTCTAAATTGTGAATTCCAAAACATCTCCCAGAGATTACCTTTCCCCCAGCAGAGCTTCTCTAATTTGTTCAATTAATGGGAATAGTGTTCCAATTAAAATGTCATATCCAAATGAATTTAATTTGAGATGTAACTGCTCGAGACAACTGGTTGGTGAGAGCTCTCCGACAATGGAAATGAATGAAGCAGTTATAATGGCAATGAGCCATCCATTTCTCACCGTCATTTTATATATATATCACAGGCGTAATATTATGTCCAGGAAATGGGCAGTCTTAAAAAACAAAGTCATGTCCTCACTAGTTTGGCTTTTGTGCTAGAATACGACAAATCCCTCAAATGCATAGTGCACCTGTCTGCATGCTGTATGTGGATCTGATTGGCTTTTGTCTCCATTCATCCTGACCTGTTTGTTGACTTTCTGTTTTGTAAGCTCCTACCGAGAGGCAGCTCAGAGATACCACTGAGACAACGAGGTCAGATCAAATTAAAACTATTTCATCACACCACTGTACCACACCACAGCCAGCTGTTTTGTTTTGTTTTTTTCTCCTGCCATTATGCAACTGCCAACATCTGCTACTTCTTCGCAGACATTATGTGCAGCCTAATAAAGCTGCAACATTATATGCTGGGTTAGAACAAGAGTTTAATTTAAACACAAAGCTGAACAGGATGGAGCAGACCATTTAAACATTTAATGAGTGAATCAAATGGCATTTGTATAAAGGTCCTGACATGCGAGCTGGATGTCTCCCAGGTGACGTAACGTATTTGTTCACATGCATGTTAAATAAATTCATTTTGCTTCAGCTTCCATTCTCTACTGGGCCAGGACTGGTAAAAAAAAATATGCAGACAAATGTTCTCTTTTGGGAATGTCTAGCGGAGGACATTTCTCTGGGAATATGCGAACATTCTTTATTCGGCGTAACAGCTCCTGCAAACCTATTGTTTTGAGTTGACAAGGTGCTCCACGGAAGCACGTCAGCTCTTATATCAAATTCGCCATTCTGACCTCCGCCCTAGTTTCAAGTGGGGGGGAAAAAAAAGAGTGCATGTAAAACAAAGTGAGAGAGAGAGCTAGAGAGAATGGAGACAAGAGAAGTTATAGAGAGGAGATTTCCAAGGACGACTCCAACTTCCTAATGGAGTCTCCAGAAGCTTCACGCCGGTACAAAAGTGAACGGAAGGGCAACAGGTACAAGAGCTCCCTCTGGGGTGAAAGGCAAAGCAGTGGTCAAGGTATTGTAACTGACCTGCCCCCTGGTTAAACACTGAGACATGATAGTTCCATAAGGTTTGTACATGTTTCTGACCTGTGGAGGAAGAACACGCGGTAAAAAAGTATGCAAACCGACACAGGGACGTGATTTCAGACACAGCTGCTTATGTTGTTATTATAGACCTATTAAAGGGGAGATGCAACTGTTTCCGCATCATAGTACATCTTGCCAAAGTATTACATTAACTCGCACTGAATCTCATGTTAAAGGAAAGAAGCTTGTGGACGCTGTAATTTAATGTCGACTTCAACATGTGCCCTTAACCCTTAATATCTATCACATTTTCTACATGTTTACATTACACAAATTTGTGGCCACACTAGTAATTATCAAGTAATAGAGATACAAAAAAGCAAAAAGACAAATCTCTTTTGTCTTCTGTTATTTCTACGATGACAACGTGCTGAAAATGTCACCATTGCAACACTTTCTCCATATGCCGCCAGACATCATCAAAAGACTATTTTTACTTTTTATTGGTAAATCATCAACTTTTATTTGAAAGTAAAACAAATGACAGACGTTTCAGCCCCTTGGCGCACCATCATGTGGGCAGGACAGCAAAGCCAGGCAGCCTGACGAATGCCCAGCCAAGGCAAGCTGGAGGGAAGTAAAAGACACTCCTCCTCAAACAGGCCCGTCAGCTTTCAAAGAAGCAGCCATTAGTGAGTGCTCATCAAGCAGGAGCCGGGGCCCGTCCATTCCCCCGATGAAGCGGAGCAAACGGTGGGCCACAATGCCTCTACGGTGGGAGGGAGGAGGAGGACTACAGAGATGAGCCCTGGACCCAGTGGTGTTTCCGAACAGAGTCAAGCCGTACGTCCCAGGCACGCTCAATTCCCAGCCCAACTGTCACTGCTGGCACTCAATTCAGCCCCTTCAAGCACATAATCTGTGCTCGTATGGCTGTTAAACACCACACACTCCAGTCCTTCACTCATCCCGTGCCACGGTATTGTTGTGTCTGCTGTCTTCTTTTCTATTATTGAGCCATTACAGGATTTGGATAGAGAGCCATTTCTCAGCATATGGTATCTTGATCAGCAACAAGGAAACTTAAGGACAATAGACTCCTTGCACATTTAGAAACTCATCATTTCACAGTACCAGAGGTAATTCAGAATCCCTAGATGTATGTACGTCTATAATCCATTCTGGAGCATAGTATAACCACCACCGGCATTTTCTCATTGGCTCCTGCAGTTAGGCACTGTGTGCAGCGCTATCGCCAAGATCAGGCGCGCGAGCTGACTTGCAGAGAGAGATTCTTGCAACTTGGAGGGAGAATCACTGCATTAATCTCAGTGAACACAGTGGGGTCTAAGGTGGCACAATGCCATGCCGGAGATTCCCACTTACAGCGATCTCTCCCGATGACAGAGCGATAATGTCACATGGGTCCAGGTGAGCGAAAAATGGCAGACTGCTTGATGCTCAGCCGGCTGCTTTAATTGGCTAAAACAAAGTAATTTGAGAGCAGTATGGGGGGCATGAGGGGGTAAATGATGGGACAGAAGGTCACTGCTTCTCTTTTACTCTGCTGTGTGCCATCCACCAACACTCCCAGCATGTTCTACAGTTAATATTGAGATCTATTGTACACTAGCTTTTCACCATCTGCTTCACACGCAGAGAACCTGTGCTGCACACCTTGTTGTCGAATTTTAAAAAAAAAAGGAAATTTGCTTTGCTGCATTGTTGTATGTTGTGTTGAGAATGTAGCAGCATACTTTTATTCAAAGGGATCATGAGACACTCAGATGTTACTGATTGTAGGTAAATTATAGCAAGTGACGTAACAGCATCAAAACAGCTTTTAAAGTGCAAAGAGCTGAGCGTTTTTTTTTTTTACTTCTTCTTCTCCAAATGCCCTTGATGTGTATATAATGCAGTATGTATAATGCAAATTTTTTTTGAGTGAGTGAGTGAGTGAGTGAGCAATTATAATTTCCTCTAAGCCTAATGTAATTTTTTTCAAAGTGCATTTCTGAACAATGTGTCTACAATTAACGCTTTCTGAAATCAAATTTTATGACTACATATTTCCTTGGGAAATATTATCAAGGCGCCCCAAAACAAATATTTGAGGCATTAAAAGAAGTATCCGGTAATAAAATCTTCCCCAATATGCTCATGTGCCCAAACAGCACTGCATTAACGCCTGTGTACCGTATCTGTGTGCACATGTGCATTCGGACATGCGTGAGGCTCCGAGTGTGCGTTCCAGCGTGTGTGCGTGTTGGATGTGTTGAGATACAAGATGCACCTGTGTTAAACAAATGACCCCCATGCTTGTGTGGGTTTCTCCCAGGTGTGCCTGATGCATGGATCATGTGGTGTGCAGAGTGCTCGGGGGCCACATTGGCTCAATCGTCCTGGGATTGTCTCTGAATGTGGCCCTGCATTTGCATTGAGTGAAGGAATGGTTCATCTCCTCTGTACAGCCTTCAACACATCTGAGTTGCAGGGGAGGAGTGCGCTAGACCAACCCCTGCAGGCAGAATCAGGTGTTATCTGTCTAACTGGGGACACCGCCATCAATCTCTCCTGTCCACTTTCCTTTGCCCAGAATCAAATCAGCAGAGGGTAATACATCTGCGCTGACGACATGCAGACAAGATAAGCAATCGAGTGTGCCAAAATGTTGCCATGTTTGCCTGATGTGCGGAAAAGCAATAATTTCTTTAACACTATGCAACTAGTTTAGTGTTTGAACGACCAACGGACACTGTTAATCACAATGCACAGCACACATGACATCCACATAGAGAAAACCATCAGGTCCAAATTTCACGATAAATCAAGGCTGCTGTTTTTTGGGGATTTCTTGCGTTGATAAATGTTATAGATTCACACACTGGGTCACGCCGAAAGGTTACATTTGTACTGAAGTTCTTACACATTTGTTTCCCTATTTTCCAACACATATTAGCTTTTCTCCTTCTCAAGGTTAAATTATACGCGCCGTCGTCATCATCATACTCTGTATTGGCATTGTCCCATTTTACATATAAGTAGACAACTGCTGATTTGAACTTAAAGAAATAATAAAAAATACTTATATATTACCTCGTTTTACAACTCGTTTTCTACAATTAATCTGTAATGATCCAAGTGAAAACAGTCTTTTATCTCCTTGTAGTTGGACATTTTTTCTGACATCAATCACAAGCCTGTTTTATTTCCCTGGCTCATTCAAAATTCAACAGTTATCCTTTTAACTAATTGAAACTGACAAAATAACACCACTCCACTTGCTCTTTTCACTGGTTACCTTTCAGACGAAGAATTGATCTGAATATTTCAACGATTACTTTTACAAGCACAGTGAGGTCTGGCCCGGAGCTATACTGCAGACCTTGAAGCCTCCTTTGAGCTAGCCTGCAGCCTCAGATACTCCTCCTTGCTGGAACAAATGTTTCTGTGTATAAGAGTAAAGATGACCAGAATAAAATAACAAGTCCAATTTGTTGTAATTCATCTGTACGATAATGCGTATTATGCTTTCAGAAAGAGACAAGGTACAGGGACATCTAAAAGTTGACCAAAACTGCAGAGGAGGGCAGGAAGAGAAGTGGGAAGTGGAAATCCTCTGTTGACAGCTGATCTGTATATGATAGCTCTGAGTTTGAAAGGCACTTTGTCCAATTAGAAGTGTGCAGCAAATTTCCACCTGCCCCTGACAGAGATGAAGTGGCTCTTTCAGAAGACTATGTGGCACTGAGCCAGCACAGAGAGCCCAAACATTGCAAGTGGAGCAAGCAGAAATTAATGAGCATCACAAACCACACTTGTGTAACACAAGATGACATCGAATGAATATTCCCCCAGTTAAACGGTTTCGTACTATTTTTCAATTACCCAAACAAATTAACGACTTAAAAAAAAGACAGTAAGAACATATTTAAAGCTCGAGAAAAACAGTTACAAGCGGAAAATAGCTCCGGTTTTGTATATTATAAATAGCTTGAAAGTAACAGAAATCAGTAGACTATGTGATATAAAAAAAATCTGAAGTTCTTGCTAAGTTCATGCGACAGTGTACAAGGAACATCTGCACACTATACCACTATCAACATCAACCAAAGGCCTCCATCTTCCTATTTCTGTATGTCTATTTCTGTCTGTCACATAAAAATAGGCTTTTAACAACCCAGCATGGCGTTAATTATTGCCTCTAAGGCACTGCATTAGTAAAATAAAGCTGCAAATATTGATTGATCAGACATGATATTTGTCAGTGAATGAGAGCAGGATTCGTGTAGCATGCACGGTGAAAAGTGACTGTCTTTCAATCACTGTCAGAAAGCAGCACAGCAGCAGCATCTCTGCATTGATTGAGCCCCATCGTGCCACACTCTGTCTTACTACGCCTCCTAAAGCAATCAATCCACAGACACGCGCCAGAACCAAATATTCATTAGTGACTTATTCATATTCAAAAGTGCCTTTTGAAAGTAACAAAGGAGCCGAATTGTCGTTGACAGGCACATTACAATCAATTCATGACATACTGTGTGAGGCAGGAACAATTGTGATCATCTTCTATTATTTTATGAGTAAAGTGTTGCGTTCACTGTTGTCTGCTGAATAACTCTGCGTGAACAACTAGATTATTAAACAAAGATTATTGTGTTACCATGCACCGCAAACAGACTAAATAAATGCTACAATATGAAACAAATACAAATGATCTGATTGGACAAATATTCTACTTTCACGTTTGCTTAATGTGAGGAGAGGGCAGGAAAACTCTCACAACACTTACGGAGATGTTTCAGTGAGACCAGGCTAATAGTTTTACACTGAGTGATTCAACAAGATTAATACTTATGGGTATTGTTTAACTACTCCAGCCCATTGGCCTTCTGTAATTGGCAAAAAAGAGAGATGGGCTGCAATGTTAATAATTAGTTGGTTCTGCGCTCAAAAAAAATTCTGTCCAACCTCACCAGATTTTAATCAAAGGCTGAAAATAGTAGCTGATTGTAATCGGCACTCAGAAGTCACCAGGGGTGTTTGAAGAGCCCGTCAAGCCTGAGAGTGGAGCTAATTCGATTAAGTGGCGGCAGTACCTGGAGGGGACGGATCCGTATCTCTCTCTTTTTTATTTATGAGATTAAGTCGCGCTTGTTATTCCAATATAAATAATCAAGCCAACAGAAATGACACTGATTTTCAAGTTGTTTTATCAGCCATGTCTCCAGAAGTTTTTTGTTTATTTCAGGTGACAAATAAACTTTGTTAAGTTAATATTCGAAATCTACTGATGTAACTAAATGAAAGCAGAGGATATGATACACATTCTTTATTTTGCTCAATGATGTTGATTTAACTCATGTGCCAGAGCCAAGAAAAAATCTAAATGTATACATGAAAAATGCTTTGCTTCTACAACTCCTGTTTATTATTTTAATTTGTAAAATATGAAGATTGATTTGTTCAAATAACAAAGAAATATGGCACAAAAAAGATGCAGTGAGAGAAAACACACTTTGGTTTCAGCAATTTGTGAGACTACTTTCACTCATTTGAGCGATTTAATTTACAATAAAACCTCAGAATACATAAATGCAGACAATGTTAAATAACACTATTAATACTCAAACCCCAAGGAACAAGCGCACGCATTCCTCTGCCTTGTTACTGTTCCAGACGAGTTACAATGTGCAACAGATATTCCCAATTTCATAGTCCGGGGTCGTGTTCCAGCACTCAGCAGAGTCCTTAAACTAGAGCTGCCATGAAAGTCATTAAACCAACGGTGTTGCTATTTAAGTAACACATTGTTATAAGCAGTGTTACCTTGTCGTAGCATAGCGTCTGGGAGAAGCTCTGTGGCCAGGAGATCCTCCTGATTTTAACATCGTGCATTAAGGGACAACAAACTTTTTCTTTGGTTGTGCAGACACTCGAGGGCTTTACATTCATGTCAGTTGACATGGAAGTATGTGTCCCCTAACATTTAGTTCAAAGGAAAGGGGTGATGTTTAAAACACACTGTTGGTTCCTGACTGAGTGCTACACTTTTCTGTGTAGGGGGCTTACCTAGCTGCTTGAGAGCTTTGCAGCCTCCACACTGATGGAGCTCTGAAAGGCTTGGCCCTACATGTGACATAAGAATTCCTCCGAGCGATCCTTTAGACCCCTCTCACCACCTCTTTCCATCTAGATCTCTAAGAGACCCATTTATATCAGAGAGCACAGAGCAGCACAGAGCCAAGCTGCAGCACTAAGGTCACTGTGTACCACATTAATTTTAGACTCCTTTAACACCCTCCAATAATGCATCTGGAGTATTTCCGGTCATTACTATTCAGACTTTTCTAACTAAGATACAACTTCTGTAAATGGGCCATAGATCTGAGCTATCATTTACCACCGGAGACTTCTCATCAAATCTGGTATCTGTCACTAGTTATAACTTTCTCGCCAGCCCCAGTTAAGCCACTGGTGATTCCAACTCCAAAATAAAATGTCCCGCAAGAATAAAACTTTCAAATTTGGTCTAGGTTATGTTTGACATTTCTGAACTTTCTTCTAGTTAATGTAGCTGATTAGTTTTTTCGTTGCATCACGTACAACAGTGTCCAATAAATGTACAAAAAGACACTTTGACCAAAAAACCCTAGGTAGCCATCATTTTCTAATATATCTGCACTAATGGTACAACTTGCACTTGCAAATAAATCCCGTAAAAGGGCACAGACTCAAATCAACTGAACCCTGGTTAATAAAAATGTCTGCACCATATTAAAGGTGCCATAAAATACAATTTATAAAAAACCTATTTTCTTAAAGCCAGGTGTATGTGTACGTACAGACCTAGGGAACAGTTCACCATGAACAGACAGCACGTCCTGTCAGTGTGTAAACGTCAGTGGCTGGGGAGGACCAATAGTGCATCTACAAAGCAGTTTCTGACCAAAAGAATCCACAGGCGTCCTTTAATGCAGCTTGCCTCCTACCAGGAAGAGCACTTCATACCTCATCACAAGTTATGACATGATGTTACAACTATTGACTCTACATGCATGGAGGACAATAAATATAAAAAAATCGTAAAGCTTAAAATCTTAACACTAAACCAAAGTTAGAACTGACCAAAAAATAGACTTCCTGGCAGCTACTCTGGACAGCAGCGCTCAAAACCAAATAAACACTGAGAATATTGGGTTCAGAGGTCCCATGAAATTCCTTTATGAGTGTAATTTTTTTGGCTAGGTCTGCGGTTTCTGCTCACAAAGCTGAATGTTAAGGCAGGAATGACTCCATTTAAATGTATGAACATTACAAAATTACAAATAGAATCCCTGTGTGACAGATAATACGTTATAGGAAATGGAAATCAAGCTTCTGTAAGAAGGAAAGTGACATATTACTGGCCTAAGCTTATATGCATACACACAATGCACCAGCAAAACCACTGAGATTCTAAGAAAAAATATTTGACTTTGAATCACCGTCAGCTGTAATACAACTGATGGCAAAACGGTTCACCGAGAGAAACGCCAGTTTTTCTTCCTTCATGAGCCCTTACATCGTGTTACAAATAAGCAGAACAGAAAATATTTCATCATTGTATCCTGTAACTTTTGTTACTCCAAACGGACAGCGAATCAAAAAGAGCCTCGCACCTGACACACAACATCCCAATTAGTGTCTATTGAGTTACCAATCCTGATGTTAGCGTGTGTTGACAATCACAGCTACATCTACTTTAGTTGCGCATACTACAGCTCCAATTTAATCTGACCTTTGAGGTGCAGAAGTAGAGGATGCCTTTTTTTTATGAGCAGTGCTACCAAAGTGTAAACTAAGAACAAATGTCAGCAGCTCAGTGAACAGCTGGGGGAAAAAAAAACCCATTGTTTATCTTTTTCATCTTTCAAACTGACTGAGGTTTTATACTGTTGGGAAGAGGAGAACTTAATGTGAATAGATCAAATACTGTACTTTGACTTCAAACAGGAAAACGTCTAACAAAGTTAACAGTCTGACAGGTACCAATAAAAGAACTTATGATATTATCACCTAACCCACATTTATGAATTGAGAACGCAAGAGGACTGAAACTCGATATTCCGCTATAGGCAGCCAGGCAGGAAAAAAAAAACAAAACCTAATAGAGTTCCTCCTCTGGATCTGTCCGAGCTGAGGGCTCAGCTATAAGCCTATACCTGTATCTTCCTGCTCTCCAGCGGGCAGGGAGCCCTAATTCATTGAATTTGAGAATGCCACAGCCTCAATAATGTTGCTGTCCACTCGAGTGGCATGCGAGCCCCATGCCAGCTGCCGGCTTTCTGAGATTTCATGTAAAACCCTTTTAAAAAGCCTCCGCATCCCTGCACCTCATCCGTCTTGCGTCAACAAAAACTAAATAAATGCTGCTACTCTCGCAGAGAGGACTCATTTCACCGCCCAAAAATAAAACTGCTGGATAAAAGTCTGTGTTCATTAAGAGTACACTGAATATTTTTATCCTCTACCTTTCTAGTTTAGGTCACTTTCACAACTTTGACGTCGGCCGAGATTTGCTTCGTAATATAAAATCGACACTTTAAACCTGCTTTATTTTTTATTTTAAGAAAATGTCAACAAAAACGTTTGATGGGCCAATCTACAATACGGCTGAATGAAGTGACATAACAGGAGGAGAGACAGTTTTTACTGCACCATGTTCAGAATTCATCTGAACATGGTGCAGTGGAAAACTAATAAGCGAGACGCTTCTACGTCTTTGTCCCCAACAAAGCAAAACATAAGGTGAACATGAAGTGTACTAGTCAGTGTCACGGTGAAATCTCACAACTCTATGACACTTAAACTCGAGCTGACAAATGGTCCAGGACACTGGCGCTCTTTCCAGATCTGCGGCTTGACAGCCTGCCTGTGCAGTGGTTTTTAAGCCTCCGCAGACACACTTACATAAGCGAGCCATTAATATTGATTGTTTCCAAAGTTCCAAACAGGGGAATTTTGCTATATGAAAATAACACCCTCATGATTCAACAGTAAAAAAAAGAAATGTGCATCCTCAGAAAGTGTAAAACAGCTGCTATGGAGACGGAAGCTGTGCTCGAGCAGACTTTTCAGATGTTGGTTTCTGTGTCTAGCCTGTAAAAAGCCTGTAGTCTGTGACACTATCGCCATCCTTTAATGTTTTATTTTCTTTTTTTCATAATCCTGCACTGAACTGTGCCAACGCAACTGTGGTCGCCACTTTATTGAACACTCAAGCTTTATTGAACAGAGTAATTGAGCCATCTGAGTCCAGCTGCAGGTGTCGTGGACCAACTGTTGTAGTGTTAAAATTCATGGCAACATCCACTGCATCGAATGTATAGAAAAAGCTACAGATGCCAATTTAATTATTCTAAAAGACTAAATTTCCTTTCTGATTTTAGATTTTTTTTTAATGAGCTGCCTGAAAACACACTTCTCTATAGTACACATTAGGATTTTAACCTCACACAGTTCAACTATATACATTTAGTGATTTATTCATAAGGATTTGCAGAGAAATATTGACTCACACTAAGTTTTTCAAAAGTTTTCAAAAGTTCTTTTATGTTGCCCATACTTTCTAACAATTATTCTTAGCACGACGGTCCAAACAAGATGACGTTTCAGAGCAGGAAAAGACATTTTAAAGCTGCGGAGGTTGTCCCACTGCAATTTTTTTCACCCATCCAGCATTACATAACAGACCAAACGCGTTCTTTTTCCTGTCTTTCTCTTTCCCAGACGCACTTTAATCCTGTGCATTAAAGGGTGGGGTGAATATGGGTCAGCAGGTTAGGAGTGTCTCAAAGTCAGAATTGGGAAAAAAGAAATCAGTCCACGACGCCTCGCAGCTACCTGACTTTGCTCCGCAATTACATAAGCGCTCAGGCTGTGCCAGCACAGAAAGTCACACGGTCCTCCGTCAGTGCTTGCTGGGTGCGCGCGAACGTCAACCGAGGACTCTCACGGAACAACGGCGGCGGCCAGAGCGTGGACTCCCGCGTGAGGCGAGGAGATCCGCGACGGTGACTTCTGCTCTCAGCTGCGCGCCTCTGTTTATGGCTAAACCTGTTACATAACCAGCTTACATTCCACGTTCACCATATCACACTCTAAATATACCCCTGCGCACAGGAGTGTGGGCACACGCGCGCACACACACACACGCGCGCGCGCACACACACACGACCGTGCAGCGACTTAATTGTCACATCTTAAACCTTTGGGCTCACTGTCGTGTATTCAGCAACTCTGACTACACGAGCAGAGAAAGGAGAATGTCTTTGAACTTGGATGAGCTCCGTTCGCCTGTGCTCGAGACAGTGGAGAGGGGGTGTGGTTAAATACTGTCTGTACTGTACAACATGGACGGGACGTGGTGGACAAGTCGTGGAAAATCCACTAGCGCTCAGCAGCAATGCACACATACTTTTGACGGGTTATCTGACCACACAGGCCCGTGTAGTTGGTTTGTTTGGGGGGGGTTGCTGCTGTCTGAGCAGGCAGAGGTTGAGCCCAAATAAAAAAGCCGCGCAGCGCCTTTGCGCTCGCAACACTGTTTGCAAGCTGGCGCTAAACAAATTCCAGCTGCTGGGGCGTTTTTCTGCACGAAATGTGTTCGCTGAAGCCTGGAAAAAGCCAGCCACACGGCGCTGTGTGCTGTGGCAGGGATAGTGGAGGACACGTCCCCACAAAGGAGATCGGGACTGATCGATAAACTACCCAGTTTCCAAAAGTTCACTTCTGACACTGCCTCGCGTTGGAGCGGCCACTCTGGTCACTCTGGATAAAGGTGTTGGTCAGTTTGAAGTTGGCTAATTGATTTCTCTCGCAGTCAGAGTAAATGTGACATCTGTGACCGTATCACCCCCCCTATGATTTGAGCTGTCAGTGGAGCCTGAACACGAGCAACACAAACCGAATACATTATTCCCAGCGAGCGGCCAAACGCCGCGGAGGTCCCAAATAACACGCCGCGTCCCTGCGCTCGGTGCATTTAGACAGGGTGCTAGTGTTTATGGGGAAGCGATTTAATTCATTTTGAAGTTGGATTTCAAAAATCCTCGATCGGTCTTTGTGTCTCGCACGGTAAACCGCGGAATAGGATCCTCTTACCTCTGTTGGTGCTGGAGCAGGTCTGCCTTCGAACCGGGGCTGGATGGTCCGCTTTCCGGAGCGTCTCCAGGTTTACCGGGGTTTCCCTGACCGGGGTAGCCGGCTCCGAGGCGCTGCTGCCCGGGTCGCTCGCTGGCTCTGGAGGGGACTCCATGTTGAATTTCAGATTCACTGTTTAACTACCGCTAATACTTCAAACTAATTCTATGCGATCTGTGACCTCCGACACTACGTCTTGCTATCTAATTTAGACTAGAAGTAAGAAATGAGAAATGCGAGTGTGTCTGGAGGTGGGTGTGTGGGTTTGATTGTCCACTAGCAGCGCTAGCGAGAGCTCTAGTCATGCAAACTGAAAAGGGAGAGGTTGTCAATAGCCGAAGAATAGATGTAGGCCTGAAAGTCATCCATGCTTATCGACCCTGCGCACTTTTACGCGGAATTGTCAGTTATTTGTCTCCATGTAAATCTGTTTTATGCATCCGTGTTTTCTCTTATTTGGTGATGTTACCATCCACAGGCTGCTGCTGCTGCTGCTGAATTAGAAACTGAACACTGGCCAGAACGGTGAGAACACATCACCATGACATGAAATTGCATCAGTGCATTATCCAGGCTGTTTTCATGTGCAATTAAAATGAGCATAGCGGAAAGGAACAGAGTTAAGTGTGCGTTAATATGTTTTTTTGGACATATTGCAAGTTTATCTCAGGCAAATACCCAACATCATCATCCTCACTACCATCATCATCCTCTCACTACCATCATCATCCTCACTACCATCATCATCCTCACTAGCAGCATAGGTGTTTGCAAGTTCACGGTGAAACACAGCAGGACTCCAGGAAGTGATTTATGGCGGATTCCATCACTGTGGATTTCATTCTTGTGTGCACCTTTAGCAGTTCCCCCGACCACAGGACTACTTTAATCTCGAAGAATTCAAACAATTGTTTTGATTTTCACCGTCACCTGCGCCGTCCTGTGGGAGGAGCGGGTTGGATTTCTGAGTGTAGTCGGCTGAAGTTGATGAAAGGACTCTTCCCTCTACGCACGGACTAACCTGTGCGTCTCCTAAAGTGCAGCCCGACACCACTTTGGAGAGCAAACAGCTTTAAGACACAGCGCCTCGAGCAGCTGGAGTCGCGCGTCACTCCGGTAACGCACCGGCAGCGGCGCACCGCTTGTTGCGGAGCAATTCCAAACAGCACGCTTTCCGCACGTGATCAGCAGGCAACTGCGAGGCGGAACCCCGCCTCTCCAAGCGATGCACGTGGCCTTTGACATGGTCCTGCCCTCCAGTACAGAGCCAGACTGCTGACAGACAGCCAGTGACGTAAACAGCGCGCCGCCAGCTAACGCACTTATGAAGGAATGCAGAGAATGCCAGCACGGTTCACACACCACTGTATATGTCTGCATTCATCACACTATAAGTTGTTCACCATCACGTGTGGTTAAATTCTTAAGTCTTTAAAGAAAAAAACACGTATTTAAGTGCACCACGTTGTTCCAATAACTCATTTCTAAGTTCTTACTGTAAAACAATAACCCCTGCTTCAGACGGTGTGGATTCATGTCAGGTATCTGTTTGTATCAGTGAAACTGGAAAGAACATATGACAAATGAAGTAATATTAAGTTTTGTTCTGCTGTCGTATCTTTAGTTACTGTGATATTTATCATTTCGTTACTAATCAAGATGAAACTGATACTAGTGTTAATACAAAGTTACGTTAGTTTCTCTTTTGCTATATTTCATCAGTCAAGTGACACAATTCACATGAAGATGAACAAGTTAGAGTTTGATTCAACGTGGCAGAGTCGCAGAGTTAAACCTGCTGTGAGGAAATTAAATCTGTTCGCTTCAAATTCACTTATGAATAAAGAGAGTTACTCAAGCTATGTGGTCAGCCTGGATGCATAAAATTCAGCCCAATCTAGTGTGTCAAGAATAATGTTTCTCGTGTGTCTCTAGTGCTGTTTGCATGTAACTCAACAACAAGATGATATACGTTTCAGAGCAGAGCTGCGCTGAAGGCCAACAGTTTGACATAAAGCCACAAGGTATTTCTCACTGTCAAGCGAAGAGGCCAAGTTCTCTTCCTTATGCTCCGTCTTCGCTCCTCTAGTCTTCCCGACCTCCTGACCCGCTGCAGTTTGACCGTTACACGCCTGTTGCATGCTCAGCATCGATGCTGACAAACTTAAACTTGAGACAGACGTAAGCAAGCTGCTAATTTTACTTCTTAAGCAAACGCACCAAACGGCCTGTCTGCATAACTGGTATCAATATTACAGGTTTAAACATGCACGCACAGCCCACGGTTGTAATAAATGATGATGTGCACACAGGTGAATCGACACATGTGCGGGCATGCATTTCATTTTACACTTTCAGAACATATTGTCAATAAACAGGCAAACAAAAGCCACACGAAAACACACTGAGACCAACACAGTGCCCCGTGTTTAAACCAAAAGGGAGGCAAGGACAAGTTTGATGTTGCCGGTTTAATTTTTGAGTTAAAATGAATTATGCTGCTGTCACATTGTTGAGTAGGGAAAGGATGTGGCGGATGTGAAGCGAGTAGCGTAAGCATGCCTGCCTGTGTTTAAAAATGATTGATTAAGCTGACACCGGCTCAGGGGTGCAACACCGCTCTATTTTTCTCTCTCATTATGTAAGGCTATATTTCAAATCAGGAGTGCAGTGGAGGAAGACACCAGAGACACCAGACAGGACACCCTTCAAACAAAAAGTTTATCACACAACAGCCAAGGAGACTGATGAGTTTCCCCTCTAATCTTGTCTTAGGAGTGGTGATGAAGAAGAAGAAATAATGTGTTAGTCAGAGAAGAGCGGTCTTTTGTCAAAACACAAAAAAACAAGTTTGCCCAGCTTGTACTGTATTTTTATTTTTTGTAGGTCTTGGTTTAGAAGTTACAAAAGGCTAAGTTTAAAAACTCATTACCTGTATTCAGAATGTGAGTTGCATGTTAACAAATAAAATCATTACGTTAGATGAGCGCAAATATCTGCTCATAAGTAAAAACAGCCAGAACGTAATGTAATGTACTTTCCTGCCTACACTTCACTTCTCATCTATCTAAACAGCGGGAACAAAATACAGTTTCTCAGAGCGACACTTTTTTTCACACGGACATGGCGACGTGTCTTTGTTGCCTTACAAATCGGACATCAGAACCCGAGCCCAGCAAACACTCCGCTCTTTGCATGCTTGTGCAGTGCAGAGTGCCAGAGTGTAATGAAAGAGACATATTAATGGCCTTTCACTTATTCATGTGTCGGAAATGAGGAGGCACAGACACGTTTTGAATCGGTTGACAGAATAAAGAGCCAACATTGGGGAAATGATTGTATTTATGATTTCACTCTGACAGATGAAGGTATCAAGAGAGAGACTGACTGACACATTTCTGACAGTTCAAAGTGTTAAATGATGTGATGTATGGCAACATACAGTACTCGGGCACGGGGGCACTTGCTCTTATATATCTTCACTTTAGGATTGAGCGGCTGACGAGTGCAGAACTCTGAGGCAGCTGAAGAGGCACTGCCATCATTTCACCAAACAGGGAAACTCCCGTACAGTGTGCGGTACAGTACACGCACACACACACACACACAAAATGTAAACTGAATTGTAGTCTAATTACTTACTAGATTGCTTTACATTTTTATAATTTTGGCAAATGCACATTAATCTTCAGTGGGTCTGTGCAGTGTTTAATCTTCTCCTCTGAGACTGCACTAACAATAGCACCACCTAGCAGCAGCGTGGCCACAGTAACTCCGTGGCCACGCTTAACATGCAGCATGTCCATATTCATGTAAAAATGGGAATTTCTCAACACACTCAGACAGTTTGTTTAAATCTACAATTTAATAATTTTAATGTGTGACTTGTTTTTTCCTCCCAAAGCAGCAATGAAATGTACATTCTTGCTAATATCTCTGCATTTCATGGCAGACATTTAACTGTTTAATTTAACTGTGCTGTGTCTATCTTCGTCTCTAAAAGTATAATATAAAGTTTGTTATTCATTTGTATAGTTTGCAGATTACAATAAGAAAGAAACGGTTCTACGGCGGTGTAGAAATAAAGACTGGCAGGTGAGAGTGAACTTCTTTCTGTCAGAGTTAGGACTGACTCATGGCATCTGTGTAGAGTTCACATGACTGGAGACCAGAATGATTTTCTGAGTTCAAAATCAGGAGGTGAAAAATGGCGCGGTTATTTGCGCCTGACAGAAGTTAAGAGCTTTTCCCTCAGGCCTGCCGTCTCCCTGCTGACCACGAGGCAGCCTTCTCCTCCAGCATGCGCTCACCTTGTGAGATCACACCTCTACAGCAGCTCCACAGCAACTATGCTGTCTGAGCATTTAGCATAAGGATTCCTAGGGGTTTTTAATTTGTGCATATTTTAGGTTCATGTATCACGCTGTCTTTTCCTTTTTTGTGTTTTGTTTGTGAGACATACGTCTGCAGACACTGAATTTCCAAGGCAGAGCAGAAAGGCAGGTGATTCAAGTGTGAGGCCAAGGTTTTATACTTGTGTAATTAGTAGTGTAATTGCTGCCTGGCTCTGAGGCTTATCAGAGAAGGCTGTGTGGCACACGCGGGTCCCACAGGAAGAGATCAAAGCAGTGTCTGGGGAGGGAGTATCTCGATTAGACTTTACATTTTAAAGGTTGAGAGGAGAGGTAAAAAAATCCCACAAACAGGACAGAATATTTCATATGGACCCATAACTGTACAGCATGCATAAATAGAAATGACGGCAGCCTATACTACTGTAGCCTATAATACTACTAAAACCACTACTAAGAGTAGCTTTCCAACCATGGTGTTCCCTTCGGAGATTAGTAAAACCGTCAGGAATAACTAACAAATATTTTAATAACTTCCGGATCTTATAATACGGTAAATATTATTTTGACTTGTCTGTCAACACAGCACCACGGTTGTCGGCCTACGCTGTTGCATGTGATGATGAAAACCAGACAGTAGCACACTGCCTGCCTGATCCTATCTGACAATCCTCGCCCATCTGACATTACTGTGCGGTCTCTGATGTTGGGCGGCTGCTAATTTAGCCTTTAGCTCCATGGTACCGTAAATCACAACACTCAGGAAGACAAATGTCAGAACACATGTTGCCAGACTGTGTCTTTGAGCAGAAGATTCCTTTAATTGGGTGTGCAGGGACCGGGTCCATTCCCCAGCACCCTCTTCTTCCTCCTTCCTCACTCTCCCTTTCTCTTCGCCTCTCTCAACATACTAACAAAAGGCAGAAAGATGAAAAAGACAGCGCCAACCCATCCCTACTTTGTGCCATTATAGAACAGACACACTAGGGGTAAAGAGGTACGATGCTGAACATCAAGGAGAGCTTTATATAACTCTCTTTTTATTCGCCTTGTTTCATGTTTATTTTACTTCTTCAAGCCATCATGTCTGATTGACACTGCTCCCTGTCATAACAACCATTATTCATCGAACCAGTTTATGGAATACAGTGATAGCTTCTGGATATATTTGTATGAGTTTAGGAAAATGTGTAAAGAATCAAAAATGCTCTCCAAAGTATGTTCGGTGTCATCTCATCATCAGTGTTATGATTCCACCCTTCCCCTTCCTCCGCTCACGCACACTCTGAACTTCAGCAGAGGGAATAGAGATCATAAAGAATAGATATTCAAAGGCTTTAACACAAAAAGACTTTCCTCAAAGCCTGCCTCTCTCTGGATCCGTTGGGCTATGGAGGGCGAAATGTCCACACAGAGAAATCACAGGGCTCAAGTCAAAGGAAGTCATTTTAAGTCTGGTAAAACTTATTGTTCACAATTTAGACACTATTAGCTTTTGAGTAGCAAATGTTTATTTCAATATTTGATACCAGATCTGAATGTGTGTACAAATGTAAAATTGACAGTTTTGCCAACATTGAAGTTCACATGCTTCAATCTCCTTATTAAAACCCTCAGTGTGAAAAGAATATTTAAAAACTTATACACGAGTAAGATCCGAGTCCCTCATTAGTTCTGAGACCTAACAACACACAGTCAAAGGTTGTAGACACACTGAAATCTGGATGTAGCTACTTCAAGACTAACTTTCTTACATCTTACATCCAAGTTGACTTGTTGGATGTTTTTCTCTCATCTATGCCTTCACCAAACCTGAATATTCTAATCATTCTATATTCCATTAACAAAAGTGTGAGTTGCAAGTGTATAAAATAAATGAATAATATTAAGAGTCTAGGTTATGGTTATCAAGGAAAATACATATATTATTAATAAGTGCTAAATGACCTTTTCTCGTCTTAAAACATACAAATAAACTAGTATAAAACAGACAATCTTACCATTACATATTATTTTCAAGTTATTATCATCACATTAAAAAGTGTCTTTGTAAAAGTTGAATCATAAATAAAAAAATTCAGCCCATTCAAACTTTTGTCTGCTTAGAAACCTCCCTTCCTCATTACAACTTGACAAATTCATATAACCTCCAATTAAAGCTTGTACAAATGTAAGTTATGTTGTAATACCACACTTACAACCTATACAAATGTATGTCTGATCCATACCCTAACGTCAGGACCGATGCCGATAGTATTCAGACCAGTGCATCACTAACGGTTTTACAAGAACTGAAGTGACTCAGATAACGTGCAACAGTTTCCTGCCTTGCAATACACTTTCAAAGTACCTCTTCCTAAACATGAGCCATGACTCAGATGTGTATTGTGTTGCAAACCCCAAGGAACACTTATTTCCAGCAACCATCTGACATGTGATTCACAACATCTCTGTTTGTTTAGGCAAGGCCCTGCATAGCAGAGGGGAGTGATGGGCCATGAGCTGCACAGTACCGCTCTAATGAGCAGAGCTGGACACAGACAAAGAGAGTCTGGACTCTGTTCAGCATCTCTGCCCATTATCTGGCTCTGGTCCAATAGCTAGAAATTAATTCCTGTCCTTTTTACTGACGACGGTTTCAAGTGTATTACGCCATCTACAAAGACTCTACAAACTTTAATTAATACGCCTTTAATTAATTTGACATTTTCTGCGCAACTGTCATTATCTGAAGAGAACACTGATTTACTTTAGGAAATTAATTTCACCACAGAAAATACATAATCATCTATAAATGGCGGATACACAAGAGAAATTAGAGAATTGGAATTTGTAGGCACTCCATAAATAGCTTGAAGATTTAAAATTGTTTGCATTTATTTCCAAGTCATAATGTTTGCAAAGAAAAGAATGCATTGTTCACATCCTTGATGAACAATAATCGTATTATTTAAGACAAATGATATGGACCTCTCACTAACATTGGGTGACAAACCATTGTCAGTTTGAACAAAATCGTCTGCAAAATGCAAATACTTGAAGAAAAGAATCAATCTCTACAGACTTTATGGACATAGCACGACACAACACAACACAGCTGTGTTTCTTTAGATTCAAGTGTTACAAAACTTATTGAAGCCACTATGTTTTGGAAAAAGTGCAGGTTGCTAAACAACAGTCTGAAATTCACCAAGACGAAAATAGGCAGCCTGTAAAGAAAATTACATAGAGACAACAGCCAAAGCTGTCGTTTTCCCCAAGGTTTTCTAAAGCCGGAATTGTTCACAGTAATGTTTGTCTTCAACAACAAAACAAGCTTCTTCTCTTTTTCCTAGGTGGGTTTTTTTCCCCTGCCAGACCCCATAGTGAGCAGCAGGCACCTTTTATTGATCAACACAAAGTCCCAAATAAATGAGCGCAGAATGAGAGATATGCTCCAGGGAGTTCAGGGGAGCTGGAGCTCCATAGGTTCCCATCAATTTTAATCACTCCACTAATGAAGAGGCTCCTCTCTGCTGGGTGTCCATAACTCACGGTGCCGGAGCTACAGTACCTCCACTACCTCAATCAAATCATTTCTACACAGCTCGCTTCTCTTTACAACTCTAATGACCTTTTTTTTTTTTTTTAAATAAACAATGTCTACTTTATGTGAGCTGAAAAACTGAAATATAAAGAAAGAAGTTAAGTGTTTTACAAAAAGAATGCACACAGGAAAGAGGGATCTAATCAAGCTTGCTTCAACTTGTGTGCCAGGACACAAAGCATTTTTAACGCATTGACAATCAAGTAAATCAAGGTATTACAGTCTATCAAATTTAGGTAAGGTGATTGAGCAAAATACAGTTTGATTGCTGCTAACAAGAACGGCTTAAACTGATTATCACTCCTGGCAAAACACTTATTAGTTTTAACAAAGGTAATTTTTTGACTTAAAGGAAAAGTATTTGTTTAAAGTTAATGAGCTAATTTGCTGAAAGGCTGAAATTATATGTACTCAAAGCACTTGAACGAGCTATGAACTAAACTGAATAAGAGTTTCCAGAATGGTTTTCCTTTGTAACATGCCAATAGCAAACCAAATGCTCCAAATACAAAGCACAGTTTGGACCAGCTGCTGTACGTACACTTGCTAAATGTTTCTGTTTCCATTGTGTCAACAAATAAAACTTGAAGCCCATAAATCCAACTTGAGAAATCTGGGCCTTTCTAGGGAGAAGCTCCTCGCGCCACGATAATGTGTAATCTCTTCCTCTCCTCCAAGTTTTTCAGAAGTTATTGAAACTCCAGAACTCTGTGAACTAGCGATTCATGGATGCGCGCGCACACACACACACACACACACACACACACGCATTCACCCCACACTCATATTTTACTTCTTGTGACGTCCAGAATCTTTCTCCAGCATCTGCTCCGCTCACTGTAGGTAAAGGAAAAAATCCATCACCTTCCCCCTGGGTTTGCATAAGCCTCTGAAAGAGGTGAGCCACTGCCATTGGGCTATTTGTTGCCACGTTCTGGGATTTGCCCTGTCTTTTCAAATTTGATATCTGAACTCTCCGTTGTGAGCATGTTGGCTCAGTTTTGAATCCAGGGTGATGAGAAGCATTAGGTATTTACATTATAAGCAGCTTCTTGAAAATGTAAAATATTTCTGTATTGTGTGATTATGCGGTAGACGTGTATTGAGCCTTTTATTACATAAATGTAAACTGGGTGACTTCTTTTAGTGAGTGTATGTTCTTACACTATTATGTAGAGACATAACAAGAAGACAACAAAAAGCATACAGTTTAGCTGAAGTACTCTCTGGGTGATCTCTCAACCGAAACATTAAATTCACTGTGATTAAGAGCTTGCTCAGAGAGCCTATGGTGACCGTTGATGTTTGATCTTTCATTTGTGATGTAGCACATAGGGCACTCTTTGTGTGTAGTTGTCAGAGCCTGTGGGCACACTGCGCTATCTGCACAGGCTGGGGCATTAGGCCAAGTGGACAGAGACATTGCGTTCGTCTCTGTAGCTGGCCTGACCTGCAAATACATCCACGTTAAAAGCCGTGTTCAGTGTTGCTCTTTAGACATTTGAAAAAAAATACTCATGACAAATCACTGCCTTAGAGATAAACATGGCATTACTGCAAAAACCTTAAAATAGCTTCATACAAAATGTATTTTTTACTAATTTTGTTATTTTTTGGGGATCTTATAGCTGTAATTATGTTACATGCCTCAGACAAACAAGGATGATTGTTTTTTCTCCCTGGTAAACTAAAATTAAAGAATAATATAATGACTAGAAGCTGATGAATGAGTGTGTGTGTGTGGCAGGCATGTCCATGCTAAGATGTGTTGGTGATTATCGATCAAACTAAGCAACCTGATGGAGCTGACTGAAAGTCACCTTGATATAATTCTGGCTATCAATCACTGCGAGTGCACTCTTAGTCATGGTTGGCAGTGCCATTAGCATCACCATGGCATTGTTTGGTGAAGACGACAGGGATGTTCCACTGTGATTAACACAATGAAGAATCATATCCTCCTGTCCCCCTGCAACACCCATTGTTTCCCATTTAGCTCGCTAATCTCCTCTGGAAGCTTCATCACTGCATTGTAACTATCCTAAAATGTCTCAAATGTCACAGAAATATAGTGCACTTGCCTCTGTGTTTGTATTTTAAGCCTTGAATTGTCAAGCAGTTGTATCACAATGAGGAAATCTACCATGGATAATTTGCTGAGAATGAGGTACAGTGCTGCCAGGAGATTGCTTAGGGTTTTTTCCCCAAACAGACCTCTTAAGCCTTCCCATTTGCTTCTGTAAACAACACTGAATGCTCAAAAAGCATTTACATTATCTGAAATTAGCGTAGACCAGATCTATGTCCCTGTGCTTCATCTGTGCAATCACAGCATCACCCCGGCGATACTATCGTCAGCACGATGAGATTAGGCTTTGCTAGAACACTATTCAAAATTCAACAGTCACCTGGACATAAGAAAACACAATGTATACTGCACTCATGATGATTACCTTTATTGTTCACCACAATCCAGTTATTAGCTGTTTCGGTGCCAGTGTTCACACAACAGAGGAACCAAAGCAACTCACTCAACACCTGGTCTGGGATCAAGGAGCAGAACACATTTGCCCTCTGCTCTCCCATGGTCTGCATTCAGAGGCAAACTATGGGCTTCCTAATGGTTCTGTGTGGTTGAGTGACATATGGCTAAGCCCGGTGTTATGTAACCCTCAACCCTCACCATCTGCCTGGAGGCCCAGGTGTGCAGAGACTGTCAACCTCCAACTGAATCCAACACCACTGGAGCTCCGTCATTCATGGCTTTTTAATCTCACCATCATCCCTTCTCTTGTTCCAATTACCAGACACACGTACACATGTACAAACAAACAAGGTGTGTAATAACTGTGAAAGCCCATCTCAAGGTCCGAAGAAGCTTCGACTGTGGCTGTGGGAGGGAAGATGTAGTGGAATAGTCATGCCCAGCGTTTGTTGACAGGAAGGCCCACTGCACAGAGCAGGCTGGGAGTTATTGGAAAATAAATCATAAATCATCTCACCTCAGTGACAAAGAAAGGCCCTCGCAGAGCACATCTCCTGTGTGGCCAGTCTGACTTCATCGCCTGCTCCTGTGCTCATGCTAATACAGCTCTAACGAGTATGCATACACCGTACCGAGGCTGGATCATTAAGACTGAGACATGGATGAAGGAGGAGAACCTAAGTCCCACCGTAAGAAATAACTTTGACCTCTCTCTGAGCATCACTAAGAGTTCATTCAACAAACCCACTCAATTCCCATGAGGCAGCTAGGCTTGTTTCTACCCCGAGGTGATTTAGCCAGCAACTCATCCCTTCAGAAAAATCTATAGTGGGACTTGAAACATAGTGGGTGGTTTTATATCCAGAGCACTGACAGGCGTGTAGTGAGAGTGCAAATGCTGCAAAACCAACAAATGTATTTGACTTTACAAATACAGTGCATCCAGTCAGGTGATCAAGCCTTTAGTAAATATTGAGTGGAGGGGTGTCCCAGCAGCGTGGTCTGCAGATTTATCTGTAGAGAGAGGAGTACAAAGATGAGCCCCCACGAGGATTCGGGGAGAGATGGCTTGTGTTTGATCACCCATCAGGTGTCAGCGATGTTTCGGCTGTTAAAAACACAGGAGAGGCTGCCGCTCTTGTTTGTGCCAAGCACATCTCTTCAAAGAGCCTCGGAAGCTCTGTAGTTCCTCATTTAAATGGGAAAGTTTCTTTCAGCTGATAGCGAGCGCTGGTGGATCTCCTGTTGACACAGGACATTTCTTCCCGTGAAAACACATCACTGTTGTTTTTGTGCCTCATGGTGAGAAGGTGATTAATGACCAATTTTGAGATTCTATCAAAGCAACTGCACTGCTCTGCAAATCCACCCTAATTACTACACATTGTTACAAGCATCGGAGAAAGAGGATATCACATGAATGCTGAGACCAGAGGAAAGAATGGCTTTTTGTACTAAAACACTTTAAACAATGCTGAATCATTTCTATCGAGATAATAACTTGATTTCTCTCTTTATTTTCTTTTTTGTAAACCACAAACTGTTAAAATAGAAAAAAAACGTTAGCCGGCTTTCAGCACATACTTGATCAATTTTAATTGCCACAGCTCTCACCTCTCCAATATAAATAGAAAGTTGAAAGAAAAAGAAAGGAAAAAAAGCATGAAATGTATTCCCGTATACTATGATATGGTAAATGTTAGCGCCTGCTGCATCGCAGTCCATATCACTTCGCTCCATATGAAAAATAGTTTGCTATTTTGGAACCCCCTGGCAGCCATAGTGGATCACCACAGACCCAGAGCTCATTTATCTTTTGTCAGAGATGAAGCCAAACTAACGCCATCTCCTGAAGCTGCTAAAGAATGAGGAGGGACGTAGGGAGGGTAAAAATAAACCCGGAGCCCAGGTAGCTACACAAAGAAGTCATTCTACAAGTAATGGGTGGCTTCTGAAAGTGGAACTCTATATGGAGCTGCCTCTCCACTCGGAAATGATACTATTTAGTGCTGAAGTGTATTCGGTTACGGCTGTTGGCTTTTATGAGGGGGGTTGCATAATGAGAAAGGGTGTGTGTAATAACGATGTTGCCTGCCAAGATGCTAGACCAATTCAATTATGATTTTGTTAGGTCCCATGTAAAGCTGCCACAAATATATCAAGGTTAGTGGTCAAAGTAAAAGATGTTATTATATGTCATAATAAAGAGCAGTCAGACAAGCCTCGGAGCACCTTACCATCAAATTAACAAACAGTATAACAGTGATTAAGTCTAAATTCTTTGAATTATTAGGTATCTGATTTATGTAAGCATTCAAAATTAAGATACACAGAAACATACTCCTTCATCCAGATACAAATAAAATACTCTTGAATAGTTCCATACACATTTCATACTTCTTTTTATCTCTACTAATAGAGACATGGCTACAATAACAGACACAGGAAAGCCAGGATTTCTGTACTTTTTCTTAAGCATGAGCTGTTTTTAGTTCAAGAAAAAACGATTTATTATATATCACAAGAACAGTGCAGCTCGATATTCAGTTAAAATACACAGTTTTAGCAGCTAGTATCATTAATAGGCATAATGAATGGTAATGCAAAGAATTTGTAGCAGCAAACAACGTTTTAAAACATTTCTAAAGTAAGATCTTCAGACTCCTTCCTCCATCTTGTCCCTTATCTCAGCCTCTTTACTCCTTTCCTCTGTCTGACCAGGTAAAACATAATTTCTTTATAGCACCAGGTAAGAGTAAAACACTTGTACAGTCAACACAGAGCTGACCCAATGTATAATACTGTGTTTACATGCACAGAGTAACCTGGCTGTCGGCCATACTCTGCAAAAAAAAACAACTTACTTGGCTTTAACTGTTTACACAAACCTTTGATACCCAGCAAACATATATATCCCTATTGCCATGAATAAGCCAGTTAAAAGAATATTCCCTTACACCTGTGGTGCCCCAGATAGAACGGTCTGCCAGCAAAAAGACATAGCCACCAGCTACTGCCTCCCTCTTTGACTCAACTCTACTATATTTCTGCTATTACAGGGTCGAAAAGAAGAGATAATCTTAATAGTAAAAACTCTTTGCCATACAGGCTATCCATTTAAGTTTTCACAGGTGATACAGTACCAAAGTGAACATAGTGGATGTTTTTGTTGACATCTTGAACAGTTGAAAGATGTATGATAGATGTTAGAGAAATGACACGTACAGTATTACTCGTGTACTTAGATTAACTGAACCTAGTGCATGTCTGTTCTTTACATCATTAACAATTTCACTAAATAACTACCAGTCAAACGTTTTTACACATAGGTTTTGGGGAACAAAAAAAAGAGTAGAGATATAATGTAAATGACTATGTAGCAGGAAAGAGCTGTTTATAGAAATATTTATACAAGCGTAAAAACTTTCGTACCCTCTTATACTAGAACCTTTGATTACTTTAGAAATACCTGATCATTAAAAGCCCTTTGATGCAATGATGCCAACGCAGCTAAAGACAGCTAAAGCTTTACGAAAAGCATGGTTAATCCTATGCCTCCAAACTTTTGTCTGGTGGTGTCCATGGCAACACAACACTTTGTCAGGTCTCAATACAAAAAGACAGTTTAACATGAATAATTTAACATTAATAGGAGGCTCACGTCATATCACTTTGAAAAGCCACAAAAACTAAGTCCGACACTATTACTGTGCTTTGCTCTACTCTCAATACAGCATATAAACATTAAGTCTTCCTCGTGATAACTGTTATCCAGAAATAGCAAATGCACTTGTAGGAGAAATGCCAACAGAAATACTATATGTCACAGAATAAATCATCCCAAATATTCACAGACCATATGATTAGCTATGCTATGAACCTTTTCAGCTCCTGCTTGATTGAACAGATCCGTGGTGCAAAAACTGGAGCCGGAGAGTAGCACATCACTCTGACAAAGGCAGCGATAGACTAGTCTGTGTCTACTCAGAGTGAGCCATTTGTGGGTCCCGGTGCCGAGCGACCGATGTGACAGTCCTCGGTATCTCTCAGCATGGCGCAGGCTGATAGTGTAGTGGGCTGGTGTGATACCCTGCTTGGTTACTGTTACAGATGAATGACCCTGATGTGTCTGACTCTCCGTCTGTCTCCACTCCCTTCTCTATCGCCGTACCTCGGAGAAGTTGCACTGTGGAGGTAGGCAGACAAACAGGCCCAGAACCAACACACAGCCAGTGGGCCTGTCATTGAGCGAACACACCATGACAAAAAATGGCCCAGCAATGATTACCTCTCCATGCCTGATGTGGTCTGATGATGGCTCATCCCTGGCCCGGAGATGAGAACCCGATGAACTGTCAGGAGCCAAACAGCTTTAAATGAGAAATCAACAGGCAAGAGCTGCATATAGAGAACATAATAGACGCACTGGGATGCTTGGACATTTCCTTGCAGGTGGTAATATGATAACTTCTGTGTCTCTCCCTGAAAACATAACATTTACCACCAACAACACATACAGGCATTGCCTTCTATCCTCTTAACTTAGATACAACAACTGGTCATGTTTCCGCCAGAGTGTCTTGTTAATTATAAAACTGCTGAAACAGACTGTACGCATTGATTCATGTTGCGCAGCTTTTATCAAAGAAATGTATTATTCTTTCTTGCGGTAAAAGATTTCATCACATCTGCAGTGCTCGGGAGCTGTTTGACTTTGATCTCGACGTGTCGTTTTAATCAACTTCCAAAAAAGACGTCTTTATTGTTGCAGGCCCTGGCCAGACTGCACTGGGAGACATATGCTAAGTTTATCTTCAGCAAATAGATCAGCGGTGCTTTAATATTTTCTCTCTATAATGGTCTTCTTTCCCATTGCACTGGGCCCATTTGGCATTATTTGCTGCTGGGCATGACTTCTTAATAGAATCGGAATTCCAATTTGACTCTCCCGCTTACCAGCCTTAATTCAGAGACAGGCTGTCCATAGTCTTGGAAAGTGGAAGGCAGTAATTTGAGCAGATCCTCCCAGCATTGCCACTGCTGAATAAAGCATAATTCCTGCTTTTTTTCCTTTTTTAATTCTTTGAAGGCTACAAATGAAATAACAGTATTTTTACTGTCCTCACATCATTCATGAAGATCGCTCTGCACTGTATTGTCTTATGCGATTCATCTGATCTCTGAATGAACTGTTAGCTTGTTTTCCTCCCCCCTGCAGAGTGGTCAAGGTATAGGGTCAGCAACAGACCAGTTGGGATGGGGTTCGCAGAGATGCACGTTTGCTCAAGGACACTTCAAAAGGATGGATGTATTCTGTCAGGGAGGTCAGAACTCACACCGTTTGGATGAAGGACTACTAAAACTCCGACATGTAACTTCAGAGCATTGCGATTCACTGTCTGATTCCCTCAGCACAAAGAAATCGAGTTAGTTTGCACACCTAAGCTGTAATAGCAAGTTCATCAATAATAAAGTATTAGCTTTAAGGCAATGGACACAGTAAGGCTGCTAATTGACTGCGTAATTACCAGAACGTGTAGTGAGGGAAAGTGGCTCGTCTGCACACAAACAAGCATGTGACCAGTGGCCTCTTGAGAAGTTCTAAGAGAAACCATTCCTACACTCGACTCCTAAATGTGCGCGCGACGAGGGTGCAAAAAGACAGATCGAGGTAAAATAACAGTTTTTGTAAAAGGACAGTATTTGGATGATCATGAATTCAGCTTGTGGTGTTCTACGGGAGGACAACCGTCACATTTCCATGTGAAGCAGAACATTGAGCATCAATATTTATTTCCTCCTAACTAAAAATTTAAGATAATTTATCCATCGTACACACAATTAACCAAGTCAATACAGTGTTATTTGACTGCACAGTCAGTTCATTGTGTCTACTATGGATGAATAAAGAGGGAGAGAAGAGAGATGGAGGCAGCGATGTCTGCTCAGTCTGCTGGCACTCAGACCCAGCTGGGTTATGGGGAGGCAGTGGCTGCCTAATGAGCCTCTCTTACCCCAGAGAGCTCACCCCACTCCTCCCCCTAGAGTCCCTAATATAAGGATGAAGGACTGTGCACACTTCATCACTATCACATGTGTTGCTTTTCCAACACGCAGCAGGGGAGCTGATGAAAACACAATCTTCGTCTGCAAAGCGATCACTTGTCTCACCAGTTAGAGCCATGCTCACGTTGCCCTAAACCACAGGAAAACCACAAAGTACTTCCTAAACAGAGAAACACTCACACATAGAACTGTGCGTTTTCATCACTCTCTCTTCAGTGTCAGCTTTCACTAGGACTATGCTCATGAAGCACACTCATGGGATCCCTTTCACAATAAAAGTACCATAATGTCATTATTAACGACCCCTTACCACTAACGTGGCGAAGGTTTTGTGTTGGAGCAAACACTGTTTCGCTCAAACTGTTTTAAAATTGATGGCTGGTCTGTCTAGCTTTCTTAGACTTGTAAAAATGCCGCTTAATGGCCTTTGCCTTTGTAAGGCCAAAGCCATAGTTCAACCTCTGCAAAGGAATACTCCCCAGACAGTTGTAAATTCCAATAAAAGGTTCATGCCAAAGTGAGCGTGAGTGAGTTATTCTGTTAAGGAGGGTAGTGGGCAGAACTCCAGCGGGCCCCCTTTCCATTACAGCAGCTCCCCAGTGCCTAATGGTCAAGGCCCGTCTCCACTGGGTAAATGTTTATCCTGCAATGAGAAAAGAACAGGCTCACCACAAACACAGATACAGAGGCCAGAACAGGCAGGCAGATAATGAGCTACTATCAGCCTCCCTGCCCAAGCCACAGCCAATGCTCATTACAGCCCGGGTGATGGGCAGAGAGAGCGTTGAATGCACACAGTCAAGTGGTTTTCCACTCTTACACAGAGAAACCTGCCTTCATATTTAAACCGAGAGAGAAAGAATCAACAGTGAAAATATTTGAACAATCTATTCAAACACCTTGTGGATTGTACTGGAGGCAAGCGGCCAGAGAGCAGTTGTTGAGAATGGGCAATGTAGAGATTCAGGCAGTTCAGTGGGTTTTTTTGTCATGGGCTGCCAAAATGGCTTTGATTTACTGAGGGACCTATTGATAATTAATTGTATCATCTGTTTCCTCCTCCACTCAAGCCAAGAAAAGCGAACCCCAACTCTTCATCTGAGGCCTGGGCACAATTCATACCATCAGAGAGAGTGATTGGACGGAAGCTGGCTGTGCAGGCTGTCAGCAGATGGCAGCTAAAACTAAACACCTTTCACTCTCAGCCCCAACGAGTACACGTCCTCAAGAGCCCAGAATTTTGCCAAGGTATGGAGGAAACAATTAATAGTCTACTTATGAATCCCCCACTATGTATGCTGCTTGCCTAATTAAATAGGTTGGAAGGTAGGGAGTTTCCTCCCACCACCCCCCCATTAACTGTAACAGCTGACTCTGCAAACAGTCTTCTTCATTTCATCATGCCTTAATTCAGTCAGATAATATGGCAGGTTTAGGCCATCATCCACAGCTGTGACTGCCAATGTCTGCGATAGTAGTCTGCACACCGTTTCACTCGAACACAGATCTCCCACACGTCCACGAAGTGGCTGCTGTCTACAGTACATGGCCGTATATGGAACATACTTTTAGCTCAATAATTCATAATCTTGGAGGGATGCTGAATAATTGAAATGAACTTGGAGGCCTTTAAGCTCAGCGGAGCTTTGCATGTGGCTGATGGATCTATGGGATTCAATGCACATTACAGGGGGAGAGGGGAAATATAGTGCTAAGCTGTGTTTGTGTTTTCACTCCACATTCATTGATCAATTATTTAGCTGGGCCACAGCACTGTGACCCACAGTTCTGAGTCTTCTCAGCGTTAGACACGTGTGTGACAGCCTTTGCTTCTCTTATTGTGCTGCATTTTACGCTCCAGCCAGCATGCTCTCATAGAGAGTATCTCACAAAACACATTTAAACTTCTCTCCAGACCATGCTGCTGTTGTTCAGTCGTGGTGGCCATGGCTTCAGATATTACAGTAAACGCCTTTCATCTTCCTAAATGAGTCAACGTGTCAAGGCTGCTTATGAAATGAGCAGCTTGACCACTTCGGGCAACTCCATCCCTCTCCTTGTTCTGCTTTTGTCTGGGATAAGCGGTGAAAAGGGAGCGCGCTTGCCTTCAGATAGCTGGGGGTCCAGTCCCCCAACTGAGTGTGGCTTTATCACACAGGCCTTCTCATGAGTGCTGGATCTTTTTCATCAAAGACATTTCACAGCAAATTCAGCCTCGCAGCCAACATGACTAGGAGTGTCTAATTAACACAAAAGAAAAACACTGCGACCTCCATCACAGCGTCTGAGATCCTTCCATTCCTGCGGACCGCCGTGTTTCACAGGCTGATGAATTACGATGTAAGCTCTGCTCTTTCAGGATCTTGAACCTAACTCATAGGGTTTGCATGAATATGGCAAATAATGCAACGGTTAATTGCAAACACGCATTTGACAGTTTTAATGCAAAAAAAACTTTTATGCCTACCATAGGACTTTAGGAGAGATGGTGAAGTACATCTCCACTTCTCTGGTCTATTTGAAAAGTATAGCCAGAGATGACAGAAACCAGGGATTGTTTGTTATGCAGAATCAGTCCTCTGGGATTAAGTCTGCATTGTTTAAAGCTCAAATAAAGTAAGTGTACCTATTGAGGGCAAAAGACATCCACACTGATTCAGAATAGCCTGATATACAACCGTTTAGAGGTCAAGCTGAGCTTTGTCTGCTATGATTTATGATCCACTTGCTCACCTACAGCTGTAGGGGAGAATACATGTCATATAACATTGCTTTGTTAGAAAAACACAGTTTGATACCGTTTTGATAGATGGATTTGAAGTTACCTGGGCTTTCTGACATGAGCCGAGTGTGTTTAAGACAGAGGTGTTTAATCTTCATCCTGACTGGTAGGCTCCTCACGTCCCCTGAGCTTCTTGTTTTCCTGTATTGATTAAAATCTGCCCTATCCACCTTCCTGGTGTAAGAACTCCTTCAAAGAAGGCTCAGTGGGATTATTCAGTGAGAAAAACTTACCCCGGTCTTTGTTCTGCGGGTTTCTCTACCTTGTTCAATGAGTCAAGTCTGTGGGCCAATATTGGCACAGAAAACGCTCGAGCATGAACAAGCATTTTGTAGCGAGCACCGTTTGTGACAGGTATACTTTCAAAGTGTATATCAGGTCATTTAGCACAATGCTACGTTACAAAGCTTATTTAAAGGATCTAAATTGCGAAGACAGAAAGCCAAAGCTGACCTTCATGCAGCATGGACAGCTTCCCTGTTATTTCAGTTTGACCCTTGAAGCTGCAGTCTGCACAGAGCAAATGAAGCAGGGATTGAAACAAGGGATTAGTTTGGAAATGAGCCCTGCCCTATCTTTAAACACGGACTGGCTGAGCTGGGTAGCTTACCTCTTATCTTTTTTCATTGTTGCTAGAGTTAAGGAAATAATTTGAACACACACATTCACGGGACTGTGTCTGTGGGTATGTTCTACAAAGGTACGGTGGCAACAACCACTTAATTCGTGATTAGGGCTTTATTCAAAGCTGTGTTTATTCTCCCAGGAATTCATTAGATCCAGAAGCTGCCTCATTTTTTTCTTCCCTGCGACTCATTCCCCCAGTGAGGTGATTTAATGCTAGTCTCTAGGTGATAAAAAACTGAAGAGCATGACCACAAATACACTGAATACATTAGCTCTTTTTTCTCCCAAACACAAGGAAGGTTATTCTATCATGCAAATTACCCCGCGCACAAACACATTTCTCTTGCGTCTCATTCCACAGACATCAAATTATTTTAGGTTTAGTGCCAGGTGACTTACCTGTAGTCTTTTAATGTTGCTGTTGAAAAACAAACAATAATGCTGTTGTTGTGGCAGATAAAACTATTTGAAAAACATTCTGTGTCATGAACTTTTCGATGGGGATTAATGCGACTTAACACTGTGAAAGTAAGCACATTAAAATAAAAATAAATTCTGATTCTAAGGTTATAAGATGCTGTACAAATTCCCACTAGGAGTTAAAATCTATTTCATTCAATAAATATATTTTATTTACTAACTTGTTTATTGTTACCGTTGAAGTTTTAGCATTAACATTTGTTTATTCACATGATAATAAAAAAGAAACAACTTATATTTGTATTCATTTCTCTTAGAAACCCTATTTTCCAGCACAGTCTTTATGCCTATGAAAGACTGGGTTTAGAGTCAGATAATAACAATTCAACTCCTAAATATCTGGAAAGATGAAAAAGAAAGTTCACTAAAATATATTTATTCTAAAGCAATACCAATACAAAAATGAATATGTCTAATGAGAACATTAATACTTAATGCAGTATTTAAGGATATCGTGTGGCAGTGTTTTCAAAATTTGGAGGGAACACCTTTAAACAATGTAGAGGAAATAATCTTCACTAATCTTTTTTTGCATCTTGTGATGGCTGCACTTGGTGCCACACAACCCACTTATTGTTGGTAAAGCTCGTGCACTTCATGCTTAATGTTATGTTCTTATCAATCAATTTCCTTTAATTGTAGAAACTTTAAGCGTTAAGTAAAACACAAAGAAACAATATGGTTTCATTTGAACATTATTTTTGTATGTTAACAACAAATGTTCTGAATTTCACACATTTCATTTACTTTGATACAGCTGCACAGTTTTGCCTGATTTAACTATAGATTTCTAAGGTAACCAGTGCTGGGGTTGCTGCTTCCATTCTGTTGCTGCTGCTGGAGAGACATCTGGTTGGGCCTGGTCAAAGGATGAGCTCCCTGGTGCATTTCTGTTATATGGAGGAAGCACTCAATTAGCATGTACTAAGGATGGCCACCTCAGAGGGGAGGATTGGCATTTATAGAGTTATAAGTTATTTAGATTAGGTTTTTATACAGTTAGTGCTTTTGTTATTTGTTGAAATTAATCTTAATCTTAAGATACTTTTGAATTGTTTTTGTGGGTTTGGGGATTTTGTTGATAGTTGTTTTCATTGACCCCCTGTGTGTGAATGGTCTGATCAGCCATTATATATGTTCCCCTGTGTGTTCAGTTAAGGAAGCGGAGGCAGCAGTGCAACAACGGTGGATGCAAACTGCCATTAAAAACCACAGAAGAAGTTCAGAAAGGTCAGTTTCTTTTTGTTTATTGTCGGTTCAGTTAGGTTTAACTTTTCCTGAGTTCACTTTTGTTTTGTTGACCTCTTTTATGGGCCCAAACATTGATGATTACTTTTTGAATTCCTTTGTGTAAATAAAAATGTCATTGTGCCTGCCTGATCGCTCCCTCACACATCTGAAAAAACAAAAAACTAATAATATAGTAATACACTATCAAGCCTGAGTCTTAACTGAGCCCCAAAACCAGTTCAAAGAATTCAGACACAATTTATTGTGTACTTTAATAAATGTGCCATTATCCAGAACCAGCATCTGCATGAAATGCAGCTTTTATCTTAAATGCAATATACAGTTGCAAGAAGAAGCACTTGCACTGTTTGCAGTTTCCTGATGTATGCATATATTACTGAAAAATGTAATCGAATCTTCACTAATGTTACTATTATTAAACACATCCATTAAACAATGAACAGGTTCAGAGACTTTTGGAGTGACCCAGTCAGAGACCAGACATCAGCCCAAAAGAGATGCTGTGAAATGACCCCAAGAGAGCTGTTCACACCAAAAACCTTAAGAATATGGCTGAGCTGAAGCTGAAGGGTCCAAAATGTGTCTGGATGCTGTTCAGGTCTAAACAGTTACACGGCTACAGGAAGTGCTTGCTTCAGGTAACTGCTGCCATAATTAGGTTCAGTCAGGTATTAAAACATTGTTGCTATTACTTTTTCCACCATCACTCTGTATGTTCAAAAGGTGTGTTCGATGACACACAAAAGACCATGACATATTTTATCGGTCTATTTTTTTCATATTTGTGACATAAGGACTTTTTCATTTTTTTCCTCGTTTGGGTGGAAACAATATTATAAATCCACAGTTAAATAAATAAACAAGAAAATCACCAGGTGTCATATGGAATCTGTTTATATAAAATTAGTAATCTAGAATATGTTTTTTCAATTTAATTGCAATGTGTTTAAACGTGCATACAGAATGTATGGAATTCAAATTATTAGAAATAAAAGAACACTACTCAAACATCAGTCAACATGTCGTACATATTGTCATTGTTTTTTCAAGAATGTTGTTAAATTCCATATTCTAAAAGTGTATTGGTAAAACAAATTGTTTCTTCGTTTCACTTTGAAACAGTTGAGCAAGCTCCTGTGCAGTATTAAACTCTTCCAATGCGACGATAGGTTTGCAGTGAAGGCTATGGTTCCAGACAGCTTTGCGCTGAACTGCGGTGCACCATCTGTAGCAACCAAGGGGACAACTGTTGCTCATTAAATTAGCCAGTTCCATCATTCTGATGCATCAGAGGAAGACTTGGGATCTCTGTGACCTTTCTCTCCACCACAACCAAGCCATTTTCTTCACTAATATAGATGCAAACTCAAGTAGGTCAAACACCAGGTATAAATCTTCCTTGGCAAGCCGCTGCGGCATTTGCCAGGTATGCACCGCAGGTTGGCATAACGGACTATGAGTGAAGGTGTGTCTCAGGCATGAAGTGGGCACACGTTTGCTGCTGCCAGCAGGCTGGGACCAGCTTGCCGCTGGCCGAAGGGTTTGCCTCCTACACGGGGACCAGTTGGCTGCAACAATGTGTTTCTGAAAACAGATATTTGTTATTAGAATTAAGCTGACAGTGCACATATATGAGTGTTTGGGAACATAGTGTTGCTGTAAAAGCAAGCAAATGCTAAATTAATGTATGCATTATTCACCTATATCAGCAGGAGTAAGGTCAAGGTTTTTTATAAACTCTTCATATGATAAAATGAATAACAGGCAACGGCCATAAACCTCTTTTTACACGTTTTACAGTCAGATTTAAAACTATTGATTTTGACCTTTCAAGTTTGTAAAAGGTAGTAAATGTCAACACCACACATGATGATGACAAATGAAAACAACATAAGAACATTTTTCTTTAAAAGGAAACTGCCTTTCCGTCAATTTCTTGTCTTCCTGTGTCACTGTTTTAAGAAAAAACGGCATCAGCCGTGTCTCAGACTGGGGTGCGCACCCTGGCCTTTCTTGAGCATGCAGTCTTACATTTCCAAACCGCTCGGGGAAAACTCACACCTGTGGCAAATTCATTTTCCCCTCTCTTCTATTCCGCTTACATAAGGGGCAAAACAACCGTCAGTACAACATTTAATCAAATGACTTGGAAAAAAATTAAAATTTTATACAGCTTAGCTAATGCTCAAGACTGTGCGTCTGAGAAAGGCTTTTTATGAATTTGTTTTTGTTTGATTGGTTGGTTTACTGTGGTTTATGTACTTGTACTCAAAAAAAATAATATAAGTAATAAACATTAATTACAATAAACAAGTGAAACCATTTAAAGTATGGACTCTACAAAGAGCTATGAGCTATTAATCTGTCAAACTAAGAAACTAAACGTGCAATAATGATAACAATAATAATTACCACAAATGTCAATGCATCACTGCAAATTCATTTACGTTTTACTTCAAATTTGAATCTACAAAATTATATTATCATTTAGGAAATAAATGTGTGTTTGAATGAATCAAGATACAGTATAGCTTAGCTGAATGTCCACATTATTCATGGAAAGCAAAATCTGCCAAACTTATTTACAACTCTAACACTAAACCAATGTGTTTACATGGCAAGCAAGTTGCTGTACTACCTTCAAAAGGGAACACTGACACAAATAAAACATGTCTGGAGGAGTGCACCCTGAGTTTCAGAGGTTGAGGAGAGTTAGCAAAGGTTGCTGTGCTTAGCCAGTATAAAAAATGGAGGCCTGTATTGAGTTTGTAGGCCTGCAGCTCCAGGCAATGGTGATAAATCCACCTATGTGAGAGCTTGTATCAGACAGGCCCAGGCCACTGGCAGATAAATCGACTGGCCCGTGCCCTGACTGGGAGACGCACCCCTGTGGGCTTCCCTGCCGCTGAGAGTTATATTTCCAGCTCTGTCCCTCGTAGGTTGGAGCAGCGCTTCAGGATACGAGCAAGCTAAATGAAATACTAATACACCGAGTTTCCCATCAGAAATTTCCATAATTCATTTCCACACATTTCCTTGAGAGCACACTGTGGGATTTCAGGGAGGGGCTGGGAATCTAAATGTACCAGCTGCGTGAAAAGCAGTGTCTGATCAACAGCTCAGTGGCTGGAGCCTCGTTTTGAAAGCGCAGCCACCTGACTTTACAGGTGTATTCTCTATTTTTCTAACAAGGAGGTTCTTTTTTTTTCTATCACAGTGCAAGCAGGAGTTACTGTAGTCAAACTGTGCTCTGCCTCCTCCCCCAGCCACTTTGGATTTGGAGTTTATAGAGTTGAGAAAATCTATTATTTCATGTTTCGCATTTCAAAGAAATCCCCTTTCTCAGCCATTTCATTTTCATCAATAAATAAGCCAGATTCTGCTCTTTCATTCAGCGCTTGAATCTATGTTGAATGATTTGAGAGGCTTAAAACTGCTTCAGCACTTCTCTTTGTGTTCCTGGTTAAATGTTTCCCTCCAGTTTGTTTTTGTTGCAGTTAAACTACTTACTAAAACCATTTGTTCTCTGGAAAAATAATGTTCTGTAGGATTGTAGTGCAATGAAGATAGTACTTTTGATGTTGTTCTCTCAGACCAAAGGCTGTTTGCGTCTGCTGGTATATTGAACTTAACCTGAGATGTCCAATATTACGGATTGCTCAAAAGGTTCAGAAAATATAAAATATAAAGGGACATTTTCAAGCTGCAGATCCTATGTTCTCCTTTATTCTTTCTTTTTTATCCAGCATCCTGATCGTGGTTTTGAATTTTGCTAATGAAGCCGAATGACTTTTTAAACTTCCAAACAGAATGCAAATTTCAAACAACTCATAATTTGTTTTACCACATTTAAGATAGGTGAACAATCCTTCAAGAATAATGGAGCGGTAATGAGGCCTTGCATGCATTGTTGGATGGAGAACAAATGGTTTGTACCAACAGTGTTTAGAACACAGAAATAGTCTGAACACCAGGTGCTGTAGAACAATATTCCCTGCCGTGTGATGAATTGGTTGACTAAAGAGGGTATTCATCCAAAAGCACCATAGTCTGCACTGTGTGATTGCTAAACCTGACAAAGTCTATAAGAAATGGGATTTTCTTACAATGTGTGAGACATCAGCCTTGTTCTCAAAGATTATATTGACATCAATTTCACATTATCAACAGCAAACAAAATAATGTTTTCTATATCAAATCCTAACAGTCAGTCACCAAAAGCGTCCACAGTCCACGCCAAACAGCAGAAAAAGTCACAGACACCGTTTTGGATGATGGGATGTCATTAAACTTTTCACAACATCGTTCCAAGGCCACAAGATGAAGATATGTTTACTCCCGTGTTCCATTTTCTAGAAAACAATTCTTATAGTCTTTTTTCCTAGGTTGGTAAGGACCAGGAAAAAAAGAAAAATAATTCTCCAGGGGAGCTGTTGCCCGAGGTAAGACACAGGTGGATGGAGCCCAGAGCAGGGTCACAGTAAAGATTTATACTATGTACAAAGTAAAGAACAGAAGAAAAATGGCTGTTCATGTAGTGTCTCACTGAAGCGAGTGAAACAGCTGTTCATGGAGTGAGGAAGTGGTCAGGTAAGACAGGCTTGGAAATAATAATCACAGGCCCATCTGCTGACCTGGGACTGCATGGCCCCCGGGCTCCCAGCACAGGCCCTCCGTATGGAGCACAGCACAGCCCTCTCCCCAGGAAACCTGGCCATGCCGCACTAGGCTGCTGACACTGCCACATGCTCTCTTTCTGCGGCCGGACTCGCCTGCTCTCTATGTAATGCATTCAAGTTAAGGTGCCACTGCAGATACTATCTATAACCATCTGACTGCTACTAAATGCATTTTACTCCACAATCCTATTTATACTGTATGTGTACCTCGGGGAGGATACTTTAACTTAAAGGAACAAAAGATCCCAAACAAACCTCTGTCTGGGGTAATGATAAATTGTTGTTTAACAACAAGTTCTATTAAAAGGAATTGGTTCATTAGATATGAGGACAAAGCTTGAGAGCAAAATGACCAACAACAGGGGATCAAGGGCCAGCCTCGTTCCAACTGCCAGACTGGTTAATTCTGATCATTAATTAAGTGAATAATAGCAGTGTAAGATGGCGTTTTAATGTAACGTTGGATTAAAACACATTTATCATATTAGAGAGCATATCAGTGATTTCCTGGTCGTGCATCCTTGATGGTTTCTCCAGGAACAAATCAATATTGTGCTGTAATTGAGCGATGAGGAGGGTGAGAAGTGTGAACAGCCTAATCATAATTAAAGAGCAGGCTGCTGAACATGCGAGTGAGCTAAGGCTATGAAAGATAAACAGTGTCAGCAAGAGAAGCTGCTCCACAAGGGGAAGCTTTGTTACAACTTTCTTGTGTTGTCTGAACTTACAGAAACTACATTTTAAAGAGCGAGGATACATGCACCTGCCTTGTAAATTCTGGAACAAAGAACAAGTTAAGGCTGCAACAGTGACAAACCCTCAACTAATGGGGGAAAGTTTAGAATGAAAGGGGTAGTGACGTTCTTGTTGTCTTTGTTCCCACGGTACAGTATTAAGACTAATCATAATTAGTCCCCATATTCAGTTCATAGCCTGAAATGTGCTGCAGATAAAATTCAAAACCACTTAAAGGAAGCAGATGCTTCCTCAAAATCCACCTGCTCACACTTAAAGCAAACGCATATAAACAAGCTTCCACTTAATCACTCTCTCTGCCTTTCTGTCTCTCTCACGCAAGCATGCACACATCACACACACGTCTTCTTTGCTCTATGACATGCCGTCAAAGCACACAACACAAAAGCACCTTTAATGTATTGGAAGAAAAAGTGGTAAACAGATTTGCATCACTACCTCACATTATCTGCTGACACTCTGAAATGATTTGTTTTATGCACACTTGGCCTTGAAGTTTGCAAGCAGGTTGTCAGTGATGATAGAATTGAGGTAAATGGTTTAGACTGAGAAAACAACAACTTTGCTGAGGTCCCCACTTTGAGTTGGAAGGCGAACTGCTTAACGCAAAAGGCAATTTTAATTGTATTGATTCAGCCATACAAATGTAGAATTCTCTTCAAAAGTGTGCAAGTCAGCACAGTTTCTGTCTTCTAATGCAGCCGAAAGGAGCTAGTTTATTTTGTAAAGCCCCTCAACCCAAGTAGACAGCACACAATCATAGGATGGGTTTTAGTTTTGCATGATCCAACACAACACTGAAAAGTCATTTGACAGAAAAAAGTGAAGATTGCTCAAAATATGATCAGCATTGCAAAATGCAAACAGCAGGATAAATATGTTTTTTTGCACTTGCAACTTTATGCTATTTGTCAATTGGGGAAAAGGAGAGGAAAGCCTTTGTTGCTTTTTTAATAGCCAGAAAAACATTCTTTCTTGTGGAGCATATGAAGAATAAAAAAACTGTTGCCACAAAACAGTGACAAAACTATTGTGCTCTGCAGAAAATGTTTTTCTCTAGTTTTCAGTTGTAAATCATTATATCAATCTCTAGCTGTCTGAGGGTGATTCACATGCCAGTTATCTTTCTGTTCTATGTCAGATATTGTTTTGACCTTTAGACAGTTTACTGTTCAAATGCAAAGTTTGTTTCTGGTGATTGATATTTACAGTAAGCTAGTAACCAACAAACACTCAGTGAGTAATACACATTTTAATTTGTTCATTTTTTCAGAATAACAAATATATTATCTGGATTCTCTTAAAACTAGCACAAGATACTGAGACGTTATTAAAGCTGTGCAAAGCAGCAAGGAAATGACAATTAGCTTAAACGTCACGTTAAATTTTGACAGTGGCAACACTGAACTAATGACCAGTGATGTTATACAAATTTTTATAATTTTTAACCCTTAATTGTACATATGCTAATGAACACTCCGTAAAATGCACTGTAGTTATTTATTAATGATCTTATTAAACTCTGAAATGAACCACTGATTATGATTACGGCATTGAAATTGCACAATTTATGGACAAATCAATTATGTCACTAAGAAGTTCACAGTGCAGTTATGATTAGATAAAGCACATATGCGACACGTACTGAACATACTTTATTCATTCATGTACAGTATGCTCAAGTCAATTGCATGAGCACCAATGTTTTATATGATCATAGTTCATTAAATAATCAAAACATTCATAACATTAGGACATATGCAGTAGTTCACTGTGTGTTGAAACTTGCGATCGTATTGCTTCTGTGCGTATTTTTAAGTGCACACTTTGTGTAGGAAAGCGAGACTGTGAATTCCTGTCTTTGTGCTATCTTTGTTTGCACACACAGCTTATCTGAGCATATGATGCTGCCTTACATTGACATGTAGTAGATGACAGGCCGGAATGATGGGATGGTCATTTCCCAGGTAGATCTGGGCACACCGTGAGGGATGGGTTCTGTGTGCCTGTCACAAGACATTACCAGACTGCACATACTGCTCCACGCACACCACAAGCCCATGAAGATGATCACATTTGATACACAGATGACATTCTATCCCTGCTGTGACAACACAGGCTCATTTTTCTGCTCTGACATCCGTTGCTGTGTGGGTGTTATTCAAGTCAAATCTATCATTTTAATGGAGAAGTAGTCAGACCTGAGGATTATTTGAGGGATAAATATATCATAGTCTGTTCGTTTGGTATCGACCGAATGTCATTGTACCCTGGCGGAGTCTTTCAAGACGAATGCTGTAAGATGCCATAAAACATACATAGATGCAATAGTGCCCATATAAAAACAATTGAAAAAGAGTAGCAGGCCGAACAACTGCTTGCATAGGCTGTGTAAACATAAGTGCAGAAGAGTAATGAACTGGGTAATAATGTTATCCTTAGTGAGTACAAAGAAAAAATAGACCCACAAATTACAAATCCTCAGGGCTGTTCTTGTTTAGCACCAAAAGTGTACGAATTGTCCAACATGATTTGAACTTTTTGTAAATGTCTTTAGCACAGTAGTTCTCATGAAAGTCCAATTTGCCAGTAACCGGTGCACAGCAGCACAATGGTTTATTCCAGAATATTGCTTAAACCATGGCCTCTGAAAGCACTATTAATTGCATCTGGGATTTGGTTATCCAATCCCAGAGTGCATTGCAGCCGGCAAGGAGCAGGGGGTTGAAATAGAGGCTGGTGGGGTGAAGCTTCTGCTTGCTGAAGCCTTGACAGTGCTTTGTACTGAATGATTGTTCTCCAGACAGCTGACGGAGGTAGCGGCGCACCGAGTTGTTTGAAAGCCCAAAAGGATATGCAGCTGCATCATCAAAGTCCAGCAAGTCTTCCATGTGTCAGGGAGAGATTAAGCTCTTCCAGTGAGGGCAACGCCTCTGATCACTCTATTCAATCGATGGGATTTGAATAAAGGAATAAAAGATCAGGCATTGTGTATCTGGGTGCCGTGCAACCGCTGGATAGGATTAAGGCATGTTGGAGCTGTAACAGTGACAGATGCCATCAATCACAAGTTCCCTACGCTAGTTAGCTAAAGTTGATATTAGCCCTAAATAGGACACATCTGTTTGTTGCTGCACACTCTCTGACTTTAATTAATTCTCAAGTCATTTTATTTTTAGGCACGGGTTTTTATTTGTTGCTGCTCCTGTACATGTGCACAAAAATGTAAATTGCATCCTTCCTTTGCTCACAGTGAGGGGCTCACACACACTGCAATGCTGCAAATTAAGCACGCACACTCAAGTTCACATGCACGGCAGAGCACACATGGACACACACACACAAACATAAACAATATGAAAGTCACTGTAAAAAACAAACTTTGGTCTGGTGGTCTGCTTCGGCCTCATTTTCCTGGCTGAGTTCTCTATCATCGCCCAGCGTCTCCTCCACAGGCTGTGTCAGATAATAGCTTCGTTTCTCCACTTTTCAAGAGAGAATGAGTCTATTCCCTAGGAACCAAGTTCAAGGGCAGGTCTGTGTAACCCAGAGAGAAAGACTCTTGCCAAGACCTTGGCTTCGAATCCTGGAAATGGCCTAGCACGTTTTATGCCCGATTTGAACATGTTCGCCGCACTGACCAGGAGCCGCACCTCTCCCACATCAAGCTGCGGCGTGTTGATCCAGTTCAGGTGCCTGGACTACCACTGTCATCTAAACCTTTAGGTCTAACCTTCCACTAATGGTTCTGACTGTCATACTCTTGCATCAGACAAAGTGGTAGTTTCTAGAGTTGTAGGGTGAAATCACAACTCGACACTCACACTCCTTACTATTGTCTTTTTTCTCTTAGCCCTATCCGCTCCTATTTTCACCCATCATGTCCCACAGTGGGGCATAATTACTAGAATACTTTGCCTGGCTATGCATTACTATTATTAGCCTAGCGTTTAAAGCCCTCACCCTGGTCAGATGGTCAGTGCTTCAGGGCAATATGTCACACTACATGGGCACAAAAGGTAGCCAAACAATGCCTATTGAGGACCAGGTGCCGTTGCAGTAATACCATTTGGCTACCATTCACTATTGTGGTGCTTGTTGATAAAGTACATTAATGGCTAGTGATTTTAAGCAACCATCTTAATTAATGTACCCATGGACAAGGTGTGTGCACTCAAGTGTCCATGAAAGCTATTATGGCAGTTCTCTGGATTAGCTCGTTGGCATCCTTGAATGACTCATAAAGACACAATAAAAGAATATCCAGTAGCACACATTAGTTGTAGCAGCATTACAATGGCTTTTCATCATTATGCTGCTTGAGAGGAAAGGGCTTTTTTTTGGCGATAAAGCCAGCCTCTTTAATGATGTTTTGGAGCTAGTTATGTTGTAGTGTTCACTGAGAAGAATGAATTTGATTGGTATTTTTGACATTCACTTTTGTTCTTTCATTTTAAATGGGTTCACGTTTTCGACTTGACATGACATGAAGCATCAACATGGACTGAACTTTGTGCTGTAGCAAAACAATTGTTTTTCTCTTTGTATTATATTTAAATCAGAATCCAGTGATCCCAAAAACAATAACAATACTGTGTACTAATGAAGCAAATCAAATTTTTGTATTTTTATCATGTGTATGTATGTATTAGTGCTGAAACTAATGATTACTTTCAGGTAATCTCTTGATTTTTATGACCACCTGAATTAATCCTGATTAATCTTTAATTTGTCAACAAACAAAAACCTTTGTAAAATGCCAAGCCACATTTAAGACCTAACAATTGTGCAAGTAAAAGAAATTTAATTAACTGTGACATAATATTGTTCTGATTTGTAAAGATGTTGCCTATGACCTATTATCTTTATCTATGCTCCATTAATGATTAATGCACCTGCCCAACAATTAAACTTTTATTGCACATACAATAATTAATATTTATTTATACACAGATACAAACATATGCAAATGAAAATATTGGGCAATGAAATTCCGGAAAGGTTATTTGTTTGCATGTTTTTGTTTGTGTTGTGAATGTGTTGTACCCTCCACAGACTGTAAAGGTCGAGGAAAAGGTGAATGAAGAGAATAAAGGCCTCTCCAGGTCTGGGTCAGGCCTGCAGAGGTTCTTCACCCATTCTCTTTACTTACAGCCCGCTGGAGCAAGAGGTCGCCACACACCTGAACCCTTCCCTGCACACAGTGGGCCGCAGGGCCCAGCAACACACAGGACAGCCGACCTGCTTTGACCTCTCCTGTGCTTTGGGCCCCTGGGACCACCAATAAGCTCAGGGACCACTCAAAATCTTTCTGTTAACACACTCTGCCCCCTCAGCACCTCATCAGACAAGTGCAGCGCAACTCAAAAACACACACCTACTCAGGCACATACAGTACACACATAAACAAAGAGACACACTCAGGCCTCACGCAAACCCAATCTGTCACACACAGCAATGTAGTACATCTCCCTCTCTGGCTCTGTGTCTCTCACTCAGGCACTCTCTCTCTCGTTCGCTCTCACATGGAGTCAGGTGGGTGCTTGGCTTTAAACTGGTGAATATCTCCATCTTGTGGACAGTGTTCTTGTCATTATGAAAGATGCTGTGGGGCAAATGTTTATGGCCTGTTTAAGCTCCGGTCAGGTGGGATCCGAGCAGTGATTCTGAGCGGCTTGTGTTTAATATTTGATAAAACCTTTCACGCAGGAGCAACGCGCATGTCTAAGGTGTGTCGTACATCTATACCATAGCAGCTATAGTTTCGTTCAAAATAGCATGTGAGCCAATTGTCAATGTTGTAAACAAGTTATGTTCATGTGTGAAGTAATTTGTCTACATTGACAGCCTCCTAGGGTCAAAGAGGCGGCAGGGTGACTTTATCTTGAATGTCACTTTGTTTTTGGTTGGTTAGACAGTAGTACCCCTGTTGGATTGGCTTCTCGGATGAAGGCACAGGTGAGGCCCACAGAGGAGCAGCCCACTCTCTCCTCAGCATTTCCTCTGCTAAAACAGCCCTACATTTTAATATGCAACATCTGTGCCGGGAGAGCCTTCCAAAATGGCTGCTCCTTGGAGGATGACGGTAGAGTCTGCTCAAACTTGGGGTTGGGGCATTTGGTACTGCAAGGTTCTGCACAGATGTTAGCATTCACAATGTCACTCTGTCCTTTGCTTCAGTACCCAGGGAGGTCTATTTTAAGGGAGGGTGGTGTGTTTTCTTCCTTAGTTTCCTGAGATCACTTTATCTGTAACTGTCAATGTAACAATTCTACATAGACTTGTCCAACTGAACTGGGTCTCTGATCAGTAAGGTATGAAGGAGCTTTCTCCCTGTTCATTTATCATTTGGTCTGGTCCTGCTATTAGAAGTGCCTCATAATTAACTCTGTTCGATGTAGTCACAAAACACGGTGCAACAGCATGCATCAGTTCATTAAATAAGGAGTATTTCTATATAGAAGATGAAGAATGATAAATGGAAAACAGAATGGAAAAGAATGTTAACACAGAGCCGCTGCCTTCGCACTGGTCATCTCACTTGTATTCATACAGAACATTAACTCAGTGGCAGAGAGCTGTGTTGGTGCTGTGCTTTCACAAAGAATTGTGAATATTTTCTGAACAGAGATGCCATGACCTAAAGGCTGCTTGTCAGTCACATTATTCAACCAATTCTCAAACAAGACTCTAGACGAGACTGCAGAGAATCAGGAAGGGGAAGAAAGCACCAAAAGAGAGAAGAAGCAAAATCGAGGAGAGGGACATGTAGGGCGCCTAATGCATCGCTTACACAAAGAAGATGTTCATATTTAATGCTCATCATTAAGGCAGGGTTTGAGCATGGAAGACGCTTCTGCTATTTTCCCACACCCCTTGAGCCAAGTCCTTGTGACAGCCCTCCACTGCATCCTGGCAAATTATCCGCATGAGCTGCGGCGAACAAAAACAGCCCAGTGCGGGGGAAGTGAGGGCCAGCCTCAGCTCCACTCCTGTGATGGGGAGACACGTCACTTCACATCAGCTCCAGCCCTCCAAACCACATCATCTTCAAATGAGGAGAACAAGACCACTCCATGGGGAGAAGACAGTTGAAGAGAACAGGGCTGATAAGAATAAAGAAGATAACAAGTAGAAGTGAGGAGAAGAGAGGAGAAGAGAAGAGAAGAGAAGAGATCAGCAGAGAAGAGGTAGACTAGTGTCCTCCAGGTGCAGTAAATGTCCCGTAATGAGTGGAAATGAAACATAATTAAGCAACAGAACTATGATACTGGTTTCTACAAAATGCTTTTGCCACATGACTTATCATAGCCTTGGGCTTTAAACTGCATGACAAATGAATCATTTAGATTTGCTAAGCAAATACTGTATTCCCTGGAGCACACATGTATTCTATGTGTGAACAAAAATAATTAGACACACAAGTGCATCAATAAGCAAACCGCAGCTCATATTTAATTTGTCTCCTTTTACAGCATTTTAATACAAATAAGACTAAGAATCTAATTAAAGACATTTGATCCGGTAACTTGAGTAAAACCCCGTATGATGAGCGTTGCCAGCCTCAGCCATTGTTGTTGTTAAGCGAGGCAGTATTAAACAGAGTCAGGGCACTCTCTGCTGGACACTCTTAAACTTGCAGGACCTGTAAACTCAGACATGGTATTTTTGCTACTTGATTTTAGATGTTTAGGAAAGTACAGACGCCTGTGGCCTCTTTCTCAAGGATATATCCCGACGGCCAAGGAGACCTGAGAAAAATTGAGTTACACCAAAATAAACCTGTCTTCCAAGATGCATGTTCTCGAAGCCTAAATTGGCCTATTTAAAGCCATAACCATAGACAGCCTTTGAATAATATTGACTTGCAAAGTATGCTGAGGTCAAGGACGGGAAGCTAGACCATGCTAGTTGGCAACAAAGTGAAAGTAAACCAGATAGATTTAGGAGCAGTGCAAAATAAAAAAAGTCAAGTGCTCTGCTATTTTTTACAAATAATGAATGATTGCATTTATGTATAATAGGCTTATAAAAAACACACACAAAAATAACACCAATTATCAATTTGTGGTAGCATTTTGTAGTAAAATTAAATAAATATTTTGTTGATAAGAATTAATTACATTTTATATTTAAAGCAAATTAGCATTAGCAAGGTTTATATTCGTATTAAGAGCATGTTTCAGAAGCATCATGAATCATGAATCAGCATGAATATTACTTTTACTGTGCTTGGATGAGCTTTTTTTGTAAGCTCTTACAATAAAGAAATATAGTGCTTCAGAATGATTGAAAATATTACAGCAATCTGCAAAAATCTATTACACTACCAAGAGAGGAATCAACTGTTTTATGTGACATTTAATATGATTTTCATACTTTATACAATATTTCATGTATTTTAAGTAATGGGTTAGAGTATATCATCAATAATCAATTATTATTTATTTTATTATTATATAATAAAAACACTGTAAACAAAACTATTAAAGCAATAGTAAAAAACTGAAGTACCACTGGTTTGCTTGAAAATTTTCTGATTAGACAGCAGTTCCAAAGATATAAAAATGAATGTCCAATAATTCTCCAATGCTACATTTGTTTAAATGTACTGTTGGTCCTGCAATGGTCTAGTATTTATTGAACACAAACACAGTGTGTTCAGGCTGTCTTTATGAATCATTGCTCACTTGCTGCAAACCACTCTGTAGAGCCAAGCACACTATCCATATTCATGTGATTTTTGCCGGAAGGCATTGGTGTCTACTAAAAATAGCATGGTGAGAGAAAGGGTCTCACACTGTGTATCCTAACATTCATGAGCCCAGTCCTCGTGATCGGTTGTAAACAAGTGTCTCTTTTTGCTGAGGCCATCTCTGACATCGTTGAGTAAACACTTGTAAAATGTTCTACGCGTATGAGACACATTAAAGGTAAAGAGTTTAAATCAACACTGTTGTGTATTTGCTGCAAATGTCATTTGTGCATTTGTGTCCAGTGGGATAAAGGTTCTTGCCCATAGTGCTAATGTGCATGGTTGTGTGTTTTGTACTTTATATATACAATATCTTTGGGTTTCTGCATGCACAATGGGTTTGTTTTCTCTGAAAATTAGTAGGCTTAAGTGTAGCTGAGAGGCATGGACAGCATTGTAGGGAATTATGTTTACCGGGCAGTGAGTACATATATAATCCCATTTGCCTTTTTCCAAATTTTAACAAAGATTAGTTGGTTTTGGTTCAGGATGAGGTGAGGCGGTGTCGCCAGCAGATGGCAACACACAACAAGCAGCTGTTTTATGTTAACTACCTGCTCACAACATTAAACAGAGTCCCCATTCGGTTCTGCTAATAGGCAACAATACTGACAGTTAAGATCCCAGTAGTTCAACACCAACATTACTGAGGGCAATAGATCATTAGCTTAGTATATCCTACAGTTCTTCATACCAAGTGTGCAAATAAAGAATCAACTAATTCTGTCTACTATATTTCTATCATCATAAATGTTAACACAATCTCCATGATTAAAGCACAAATATAATGTTTCTCATCACCAGTTAAATTTACTCAAACATAGCCTACAACATGCACTAGGTGATTATCGGTTGAAATGAGTAATGGAACATTTTAAGCTAAGAAGGAAATAATAAGCTATTCTGAGACTAATACATGACATAATGATTGTTGCACACTAAAAGGAAGTGTGTTAAAGCGTATGCCTGTCCATACTGATGTGGCATTTCCTTTTTGAAAAAAATAAAAGTCTTTAGTGCCTGAGGCTGTGCTTTGACTTCACTAAAACCGGACATGGAAAATGTGACAATGTCTGTGACCCTGTAACTCACGGGTTAAGGATGTGGCTGTGAGGCTGCTTACAAGTCTAAGTACAAATCAGACCCAAGAAAAAATAGGTTCTCAAGGTTCTTCAAACTCTAACCAGAAAGTACCACATGTTTATCAGCCTGTTAATGTCAGACCTCAGTTTGGGGACTATATTCATCTGCAGCTCAACACACTAAAGTGCTAAAAAAATGAAATTACATCCCATTCACAAAGCACGAGCTGCAGGAGATTTAAGCCTGTTGACTTATATCAGATAACACCTGATTGTTATTCCAACCATTTAGACAGCTGGCCCATCACTGATGCATGTGACGCGTCTAGAGTTAGGTTTCATTGCTTTCATTTGTCCCCTCCAACCACAGCTGTAGGTCGCTGAGTTCGGTTCGCCTTGGGGAAAGTCTTTTTTATAGATTCCAGATCCTCCTTTGTTGATTCAGCAACAAAGTTCTGTACACCCACATACTGCACTTACAACATACAAAGAGGTAACAACACAATGTGGACAATTTCAATAAAATGACAATGGAAAACAGTGCTTTGCTGTCCTCATAGTGTTAAGTACAACGTTTGTCCTTAAAGATGTATGTTGGCTGTTTTACCACATTAGTTTCAGCTGCATTTGGGCCTTTTGTACTTTGTACTAAATATGCCTTTACTGGACTTGCACAGGAAAAATCCAGGTTTTACTGACCACATGATGTAATTGACAATTCTATTCGGTAAAGTCACGACACATCAACAGTGAAAAAGCATGTACAATACCACGATTTTGAACGTGAGGCTGCAGACAGAGAGGAGGTTTAGTTTTATTATTTACACCAGTGCTTTTTGTAGTGTGACTTATTTAGCTTCTAGATAAGTTGATATCTTTACCTGATGCTTGTCGTAAACCCTGGAAATCATTCAGCTAAACTGAAAAAGCTATATACAATCTGTGGTCTACTTGCACTGTAAATAATCATTAATTTCCACACGTGGCTTTTGAAATGACCTCACTACTACCTCAGCACCTAACACTCCAAAATGTGTCTATACAAGTGACCTTGGGCCACTTTACCAGGGCCGAGAGCTCAAACACTGTTCTCTAGGCACAAACACAGACTATATAGAGTCACCCTTCCTGTGCTGCAGCATCACATGTGTATGAACACCTGCGGACCCACATGGTGAGAAACATGTGTCCTGCTGAGATCTGAGCTTTGTGCACTTTCAACTCACTGCATGAGGCAAAGGATGCCCAGCTGTGGAAAACATACATTATTGTAGCTGTCAAAGAGAAAACAGGGGCAATAATTTAACAACTGAATGAGTTTAAGTTTTGATCAGAGGAGCAAATTAGTGATAACTAAGCTTCCAGCAGATTAGGATGCATGCACTGCTAATCACAACACATTTTTCCATTGTTCATTGTGACAGTGGGGCAGAAAAGCAAATGAAGCGAATAATTATCCAACACTTCACAGAAACTGTGGCGTGAGAGACTATGTGCTACTCAGGCTTTGTTGTAGCAAATTAGTCTGCAGTCACAGCTGCTTATGATGTGTTCAGGTTTATATTTTCACTTTTATCTCAATGTTTTGATAATGGATGTAAATGCCATGATAATAGAAATTCACTATGTTAAAATTACTTATGGAAACAAATAGGGCAACCTTTTAATTAGAGGGTAACTTTAATATAAAAATATAGATGAATATTTCCAGATTAAAATTACATCAGTCAGATATGGAGTCCTTATTAAATATAGATGTATAATAATACATGTAGGAGTACAATATAGACAGATATGTGTGAACTGTGCATTAGCAAACATATAGAAATCCCCCAACAAACGTAAATAATACCAGCTTTGCAGGAAATATAGTGAATTGAAATGAATAGAAACAAGATCTAACAGTAATCTACCTAAACCTTATTAGCTGTCAAGACCATGTCAATTAATTTCAAACTGACAGAAAATGTTCAAAGTAATTAATCATTTATAATTTAAACCAAACCAAATATTTACTGCTGTGAGGCCGCATTGTTTTTGTTTTTATTAAAGACTTGGAGGGGCATCAAAAGCTAATTCAGATGCAAAATACTGAACTGTTCCACAGAAGAACTCCACAGGAGAAGATTGGTTTGTTTCTGTTGCTGCATGTCAGTTTTACAATTTCAGTTCATTTAATAATCTGATAAATAAGTGACAAAATATGTGTAAATAAATAAAACAGTTTTGTGTTATAAATTAAGGTAGTAGTAGTTTGATAAAGGAAACAATGTTTGTCTGTTACTGTTAAGTTAGTGTCTCATTGTCAGCGACACTGCATGCTTCATGCAAGAGAAAGAGAGAGAGAGAGAGAGAGAGAGAGAGAGAGAGAGAGCTGTGTTGTGTGGACAGAGGATTATGTTTAGTTACGTTGCTGTGTTTTGAAGAATGAGTTCCAATAGTGGAGTTTTAGTGGAGATTTATACAGTTTTTACTTTCCCCCCAAGTTAAAGTGGCCAATGAGCTGCCTTATGTTGTTGTTACATTATGTTTTATGCTGCTGAATATTAGCAGACTTGCTAATAAATTAGGTAGCGTCTATCAACATTTAAGTGAATGTGAATGTACAGTTAGGGTCTTGTAGTTTTACTTAGCAGTGAGCTGCTTGACTGCATGTTCTCAGCTGAATGAGACACGGGTGAAATGTATCACTAAACACTATAATATAATATTTTAAAGCAGTGTGATGCATGATAGTGGTGCTTTGGTTTATAATATTGATATGTGATTATTTCACCAGCTGCCACTGCTGACAATACATTTGGTATAATTGTCATTGTGTCATAGCAGCCGCCTCCCACGTCCAATAATTTGGGCTAACCCAACACTTTTCCCTCTAACACTCACTAAAAGGCTGCTAATCAGACCAGACCTTGAAAACTGGAACACAGAATAATGTGGGTTGCAGTTTCAACAGATTACATTTGATACAGCAGCTCTTTTCCTTCAGATATAAAATGTTTGGCTGCACATGTTGCTACTGTCACATTGTCTGACAAAGTACTAATACTAATACTAATAATATTTTTAAGCCCAACAATAACAAATATAGAGGCAGAGGAAGACATTTCCCCTCCAAAAATGGCAAACTTTGACTTAAACAGAAGGCAATAATTTAGTTTTACAATGCAGAATAGATGATTTGATGTTTAAAACTGCTATCATTTTGTCCCTGGAGGTAAGACTTAATTCTGACACTTTGTGACTATTACACGTCAGTAGATACCTAATTGAAACAGAACTCGGATTTTCTCAACAAAGCACACGCTACTTTTTTTTTTATAGCCCGCCCCAAGACACCTCGGTGTGTGCACTCTTAACATCATCAAAAGCAGCAACACCTCAGTTACAACCAAAGGTGAGACATTTATGAAAGTAGAATCAAAAGCAGCCAATTCTTCCCACATCAGATTTATTGCAGCTCTTTGACAACCATGGAAAATGAAGCTTATTCTAACTTGGAGGTGTAGTCTCAGAGCTTGAAGAGTGAATGTTTCATGGTTAAACTCAACTGTCTCTTCTGAGGCAAACTTTTTCTCAGTGGCGTAGGCTGTGAACAACCTGTACAAAAATATACTGCAAATTACCTTGGTCTGTTTCAGTTGGTTGCCCAGTAAAACAAATTGGCAAACAAAGACCCATCACCTAGCTTCCATGTTTGCCCTCCGATGAATAGCGTCTCAAGAAGCTGTGGACAATTTGTTATATTTTCACCCTGGTGTATTGTTATATCTGGGTCATGTGACGGTACACTTTATTCATGTGTGAGCAGGAACTAAATTGTGAAAATTGTATAAATTTAAACTTATTTGACATACAGTAGATTTGAATTATCCATGTTTTGAAATCATTGATAATATATAAGGGGCCTCTGCATCATCTAAATGACTCTTTTTATCCACATCCCTGGTTCTTTACAATAAATAGTGTTTGTGGAACTATTACTTTGGCTTTCATTCATTAAATCTTATAATAACTTGATTGACATAAACTGAGATCATAAATTGACTCATAAAACAAACAATTGGCTGCGTAGTACAGAACTTTTAGAATATCTCAAAGTCAAGGACAAACAAAGTCGAGGGAATGGGGACTGTGAATCCCCTCTGTGGTTTGTATGTTCTTTGTGTAAGTGGATCATAGTAAGTAGGACAGTAAAATGACACAGACAGACCTAGATGTGTCTTATTGCCTCTCCCTCTAAGGAAACCTGATCAAGTACCAGACTCTGTGTGGACTGGGTAGACAAAACATACAGCAGCTAATGACCATGACTATGATGCAAGAATATTACCGGACAGTTTGCATATATGTCTTAACACTCTTATTCACTCAAATATTCAGAACCTTTAATAATAACACACTGTAATATTTAGATATGTATCAACCCTGCACCGTGCTTCCCACACACACACACACACACACACACACACACTCTTAATTTCCATCTATTGACAGCTGGCTTTGGATTTAAGCTACATGACTCAAACTGAGATGCATCTGAATCAAACAGAAAGGGACATCCTCTATCAACGTATGTGTCGAAATAAAAGCATCTCACACATGAAAGACAAGATCTCCATGGTTTCCCCTGGAGCTGGGTCTCGTTGCCATGGGAGTGGAAGGCACTAGTGGAAAAGGAAAACGCAGACACACGGTCAGGGAGACAGTGTCATCTTTCAATGCATCTAATCATGCACAATCTACTTTTTCTTGTATTAAAAAATAGTTGTAATCTTATATTAAATATATTTGTGATCTTATCCCAAGTGTTTAATGTGTTGTACAGTAAAACAGCGTTTTATTTTGTTTTCTGCCTATTTAAACAGTATGTATATGTAATGTCTTTTAAGATCTAATATTAGCAGTACCCAGATAAATCCAGTGATTTATTAGTCCTCTCACACTGCCACATGATCTGCTCTGTACACGACTGTTTGCCTAACTGTGTAATGGCTATTCAGACCATATTGTGCAAGCCCTGTTCTGAATGTCCTAATGCAATTAACCATGAGCCTGTTCCCAAAGGTGATCAAACCTATCACAAGGGGCAACCAAGAAATGAACACACACGAGTGTTATTATTAGCCTCCACTTCTTTCTGACAGACTGTCAGCAACCAAACATTCAAGCTTGTGAGTAACTGCTTTCCCAATCCACACCACAGCAGCATTCAGAAGGCTTCATGTGGAGGCTCAGCACTTGCAAAACAGAAAAGGGTTAAGCAAATACAAGCACTTGGTTCTGTTTATATAAGTCTGATCAGATTTGAGGAAGTACAACCTACAGTATGTTTGGTTGTTATGTACCGAACAAGTCACGCTTGGTATCACAGGGCAGGTGCACAGGCTATGTGATGAGTCTGCTACGTGCAGACGCAGCACGATTTGCTCTTAGTCTTATCATAAATGTCTATATAGATGTGTTGGGCGATGACATGAAATTCATTTTGTGCCCGTGTTAAATAGGTGTTGTTACTGACAGGTCAGAAGGAGAATAAACGACCCGCATCAGTGCGACACCAATGTCAGTGAAGTGGGATATACCTATTTAGTCTGGGCAAATATTGAGAGTGATAAACTAGTCGAGCCTGTTATCTCAACACTACAAACAGTACCGCATCACACAGTATTTCTTAGCAAAACATTTGTAAACAAAGTGAACCGAATTAAACATGACTGATGTCATAGCTCAATTAAACACAGCAGACGGCGGTCAGTGTGGAGCATCATCAGGCACTGCTTGTGTGTGTGTGGGTCTGATTCAGCCAGAGCTGATCTCATCTTACATGACACGTCCTCAAACAATCTAATGACGCAGGTAAATTTTATTGTATGGCCTGCTCACTAATCTGGTGACAGGCTGAACATTAAAGTTAGTGTTTGCCAGTTTGATGAGTGGGTCATAAACAATGATGTCACAGCCCTCAAACATTACCTCTCACAGCAACGCTACAGTTCTGACATCATAGAAGATTCTGACCTTCTCGAATCAGGTAATTTGTAAATTAAGAGTAATATTGTAAGCAAAGTTCAAGCTATTAAAACAAAGAAGATCATTAACAGTTTATTCATCTTATAGTCATCTGTATAAATGCACTTAATAAATCCAACCCTTGTATTCACTAGCTAAAGACGTTTCTTACTGCTTCATTCATTTTACAGTCACAGTAGAAGTTCTTTAGCTTTCTTTACTACAAACTTGGTGGTGTAATTGACCTGCCAGTGACTAGTGCAAAGGATATGTGTTTATAGTGACCTTTTTAAGGCCCATGTTCTATGTTTTGTCACACTATATGAGCCTGGTAAAACAGAAAACAAGATAAGGGAGCAGGTTTGAGCAGACGAATTTGCATAGGAAACTGTAGAAAAAGTAAGATATGGTAGGGGAGGAGGATTTTGTTAAGAAAACATTTCGGTTCCATTGCAGGAAACTAGAGACTACTGCAAGAAATAGAAAGCTGAATATCAGAGAGTGAACGTCATAATATTGAAGTACACTGATAATATCTAAATGTAGTTGTTGTCAATTCCAGCTCATTACTTTGAAATTGTAAATATGCAATAGCTTGGCAAAGGCATCCTGCTGAATGAAGGTAACCAGGCAACTGTTTTCAGACACTTGAGATTAAGCTGGCGCACTTCCCCTGTTGTGCATTTACATTCATGATGTACAGCTCTTAGTGAGACAGATGGTTCCAGATAATATGAAATCACTTCTAGCAATCTGCACAGAACACTGCGAGTCACACGTTTTAGTTTTTTCTTTCTTTGAATTGTGCAGTAAATACTGGATATTTTAACTGTTTAATTCTTATGTTAGATAAAATATTATGTGTACATATACCATTTATATGTATAATAAATGATAAACATGTTTCAATTATACTCCAGAAGAACCACAGTGTTTTCTAATTAAAGTTGTCGGACTGTACAGTATATTTATTAAAAACATACAGTATGCATACATGTATATTGGATGTGCCTTACTGCAAAGTGCTTTCACATTTTAATAAATAAAATGTTCAGAATTGTTCCCTTAAACCTAAATTTTGATTAATTAAATCACTTGAATTTGTAAATCACTGGGATTTTAGTTAAAAGACATGACGGCACTTTCCTGTCATGTTACATGTGGTAGAGTTTCAAATTCTGATGACTTTATATCATAGTAATATCTTTTATTTTGTGCCCATTGATAGATACTTGTTTTACGCGGGGAACTAGCGTAGCTCAGAGCCCCGATGCAGCTGAAACCAATCTGCTCTGTAAAACCAGTGCTCCTGCTCTTTTAAATGAAGCACGATCTGTGAAAATCCCTTCAAATCCTATCAGTGGTTGACCAGCAAGGGGAATCACGGGTAATTCTCATTTATTACAGGGTATTTTACAGCTGAGTCAACACTCAATACAAAAGTGTCAAACAGTATCAGCCTCCTCACAGAATCTGGAAACACGAGCTGTGTACTGCAGCATTGTTGAAAAAGGTAGCTTGTCTGTGTGGGATTTTTCACAGCTGAGATGTTCCCATGTATTAACCCTCTATTGTCAAAACACAAAAGCATTATTTTCATTTAAGGTCCGGTTGAATATCTAGTTAAATGCATAAGGTGATCATGAGCCATATTTGTTCATAGGCTTTTCTCAGTGACACTGTGCCATTATAGCCGTTATTCCTTAAAGTTTGGTATATTAGTTATTATTTGGCAGCAATAAGTATTATGTACCTGTGAACACTTCCTATCCCTGTATGTTGTTTTGGCATACTCTGTATGACCAGCAATTGTTTGTTCCCTACCAGAGGTTTTCTGAGCCACGAGAAAAAAACTATTAATCTTTAACTAGGAGCTTTAATGGCAGCAGGCGCTTTTAAGTCTGCTCAAAGCAGCAGACCATGCTTACCTAGAGTCTAAGTGCTGATAAGTGTGTTTAGTTCTTTAATTTACAGAAAAGAGGCCTGTTACTCTTGTCATTGTCTTTAAGACAAACTAGTCAGCAAAGAACTAAACTAACTAAACTTTTAATTTGATTTTAATTTGTTTTCCAGTATACTGAATTCTTGTTAATATTATTTCAGAATGCATTTCAAACCAGAGCCGAGGGTTACATTGTCATACCTAGACTGAAATATCTGTTTTGTTAGAGAAAAGATTTGAAAATCTTATTTTGTTTTGTCAATGAAAAGAAATAAAGTCTCACAAGTGAACTATTTGTTAATTTCTTACAATGTCTTAAATGTATTGTCTTTTATAAAGTTCATTTATGCTTTTCATTGGAGCCAGTAGAGTATTGTTCTTAGAGATTAGGAGTCATGTGAAACTGTTTGAGACAGTGTCCTGTATCACAGTAGAACAAAGGGAAAAAACAGCACTTCTCTACTGCTCTGATTAAAATGATGTATACTCATCAATGAGAAGTCACATCTAATGTTTCTGGCACGTATTAAATATTATTTTCAGTCATCAAAATGTTCAGTAATAATACAACTGGCTTTGGTGAAATACGCGATGGTGGTTGTCTCACAATATTCATTGACTTAGGAAAAAACTATTTTAAAATATTTGGGTTACTTTAGGTCAACTGTAAGGATATATATATTTTTGTTAGTGCATTTGGTTTTCTGATGTTAATAGAGACATGAAAACTGAATTCTAAAAAAGTCTTAATCTGAAATGTAAGACAAACAACATTTACATTATATATAATTTAATAATTAAAAAAATGTACAATAACAAATGAAAATAAATAACTAAATCAAATATAGGCTGTAAAGAACATACTTAGGTTAATACTGTCACAATGCTGGAAAGAGGCAAATCGCAATCGCCCAGGAGATAGTCTCGTTTCAGGGTGGACATTTTGTTCACCACTTTAAAGCGAAGAGACTGCTGGTTGATGTCTTCCTCTGAGATACCATCAAAGAAGAAATCCTCATTGAAGATTGGATTACGGCTCTTTCTGATGACTGTGCTGCGTTGCTTCTGGACTTTACCGGGAACCAGGCAGAGGCTGACACTGCAGTTGATAAACTTAGGGTCTGCAGAGAGCGGATAGAGGCCCTCGGCGCTAATCAATCGAACTCGTAGTCTTTGGTTATCCATACAGTACTCTGCTGAGAGCCTCAAGCTGCCATCTTTCCCTATAGGTACCATTCTTTCCTTCATTACCCTCTCTCTGTGCAAAGTCAAATCCATAGGGAAGATGTTGGGTGGCGCCAAGCTGTAGCTGCTGGGTGAGCCTTCAGCTAACCCCTCTGATGCCCTCCTCATCACATTGGGGCTGTTGTCTGTAGAGCTGCCTTCATCTGTGGACAGGGAATTGTTTCTGGACACCATTGCCTTCCTCATGTTCCTTGACAACAGCAGTTCATGGCTCAGTGCTTTGAAGAGCGAAGACTTGGCAGGACACCTGGTCAACAGTGGCGAGTTAAAAGGAGACGATTCTGTAGAGGAAGTTGTATCGCTGTCTAGAGTGGCCTGCCAGTTCATGTTGTTGCCTCTTGGGTAAAGCTTTGACGTCAGGGTGTTAAGGCTGAAAGATGAAGGCGAGGAAGCGGGTGAGGTGGTACAGGACATTTTGGTGCACACACTGGATTGACTCCTAGGCAGCAGCAGTGGAGAGGAGCCAGGATCAGAGTGGAAGAGTGACTCCTTCCGCCTGGTGTGGGGGCTCTCCAGTAAGGTGCAAAAGCCATAGCAGGTCTGAGCTTTGGCCATGTGTGGAAGGGACAACGCAGCCTGGCTCTGGGGATCTGCGTTAGTAGTCTCCTCATCACTGCAGCCATCATAGGGGTTCTCATCCACACTCTCCACCTGAATAATGTGTGAGTTGAGAGGCTCGACGTGAGTGACCTCTGTTTCAGGGCTGGGCTTCTCACAGGGAGACATCTTGATAACACGTGCAGCTCGGCTTTGCTCAGCAAACCTTATCTCTTGCAAAGATGGGATCGTTGGGGGGATGCAGAACTCTGGGATGTTGTCAGGGGTGATGACATTAGGACAGCGGGAGATCCTGCTGGGTTTGTCAGCTTTTTCTCCAAACATGATATCAGCAATTTTGAGGGTGAATTCTGCTGATGGATTGGGCAGGTTAGATCTCTCCACTGACACACGGATCTTCTCCACCACCCACATGGGTCTTCTAATAGAAATTCAGAAACTGTGTAAAACAAAAAAATGTAACTGTAAGTTTCTGATAGTGTTCTGATTTCAAGCATACACAGAAAAATACATACTAAAATGAAAACTAGTGTCCTAGTATACCTCTGCAAGAAGGGTTACTTACCTTATGTTCGGGAGATATGGATAATCCACAAAGTTGTCCTAAACAGGACAAATTGATCGCTCCAGCTGAAAGTACAGGGAGTTGACAGCAGGTGGACGTTCTCTGTTGTTAAGAGCAGCACATCTGTGGCAGTTTGAGAGACGGAGGCAGTTTAGATGAAGCAGGAAAGCAGTGAATCTAACACACGCCCCCCCATAGTGCTCACACAGATCCTCCCTTTCTTCTAGGCCACTGGTTCCCATGGAAATACCCAAACCACAACAGAGCTCAGTGACCCTGTAGTAGTTCTGTCTGTTTAGCAAGATAACGTTACAACTTGGAAAGTGGACATCTGTTATAAGACAAATGTCAGGCTTTCAGTTCACGTGCTAGTTTTTCCATCTACTTATAATAGATGTGTACAACCTTGTTCTGGGAAGATAAACAATGTAATCTGATAAGATAGTCGTTTCTGAACTATTTTAGAAGATTTGAAGTGCCATTAACCATAAGTGGCAAACATTAAGTTACCCTAGTTTTTATGACTTTAGGACAGGGGTAAAACGTGCTACTCCTTTCTGCAGTGAAAGAAATAATTTGTTGCACCAGGTATTGGTGTTGAATATGTTGTCTTTCTGGGACTGAAGTGACTATTAAATAAGTGGATAAACTGAGTGATCACCTATAATACAGTACATACACACTTGAGCCAATTTTTGCTGAAAAATATAATTTATCTTCATCAGAGAACCATCAAACGTAACAATGAGAACGCAGCTTTGGTTTTGATCACACTGATCACTGTAATTTAGGTCTTCAAACATCACCATGTCCGTGCTACCCTCTTGTGGTGGAAAGACCTAGAATGAAGAGCAGTACAGCCATTACATTTTTAACACACACTCATAATAACAAGTGACAGAGACAAGCTGGGAAAGTTCTGTCTGCTTTTATGTTTGACATGAAACTGCAACAAGGACAGATAAGGGATGGCTTTGACCAGTGGCTTTTCCTTTGAGTACCTTACTGAAACATGGAGAGAGAAAGGGGTACAAGTCAGAGGCTCTACTGTACAGAGGACAAAGTTCAACTAGGTTATCCTGTGTTACTAGGCACTAAAGGACCAAATGTTTTCTGTGCTAACAATATAGCAGCAAAGCGTTCGAAATGGAGTAGTTCTCAGAAATGTTTTCTTCAATGTACAATGATTAAAGAGTAAAAAGTACACAAACTCAGGGCTCATGTAACAATGATTAAAGAGTAAAAAGTACACAAACTCAGGGCTCATGTAACAGTGCAAGTAGCCCAGACAAATATTACACTACAAGCAGAAGTACTCTAGTAACTTCTAAATTTTACTTAAAGTACAAATGTAAATGTACTCGTGTAAATTTACTAAATGTAAATGTATAAAATAAGAGTGTGTTTTTTTAATTTACAGACAATCTGAATTTGATCACCTTATGTAAAGATAGGAGGTTAATCCGTAAGAAACATTTTATTACTACAGAATGTTTTATTAAAAGAATCTAACCCTGTATGTAATAACTAGCTAATGCTGTTAAATTCAATGTAGTGGAGTAAAAGTAAAAAATACAACTTCTAAATGTTACTTAAAGTACAAAAGTAAATGTACTCTAATAAAATAAGAGTGTGTTTTTTTAATCTACAGACAGTGGAACAAAAACAACAGTCTGTAAAAGTTGGGCTGCATTTGATCACCTTATGTAAAGATAGGAGGTTAATCCATAGGATTATTAAAATAATCAAACCCTGTATATAATAACTAGCAAATGCTGTTAAATTCAATGTAGTGGAGTAAAGGTTTAATAGTTCTGATGTGTTGTGAAGTAAGAGTAACAGAAAGTTAAAGGAATTTAAAGGGAAAGTACTTCAGAAATAAACTCTACCTTTACTTACCATCTCTGTTTTCTCTCATACCATAAGCTCTTATAGTTCAAAAACTAAATATGATTAATCTGAGCTTCAGCTATAAATATGCTATATTAAAAAAGATATTTAACAGAAAATATAATTCAGCCAGACGTTGACACACAGCACACGCCTGCTATGTGTCTGTGTGTGTCTGCTCTGCGTTCGTTTGTGATCAACTATCAAAATCAATGTTTCTGTTCACTGTCATCTGGTTTCCATCAAAAATAGATGTTGAGAAGTGTTTTTTTTTTTCAGACAGTTCAGACAGTACGTGTAAATGAAGTGCAATATTATAGCATCTGTAGAGACCCGGAAAAAATATCATCAGTCCTCTCATAGTGAATAAGACTATTGCTTTGAATATGAACATCACAACCACTCTACATCCAGTGCTGTCATACTTTCACCAGCCTAAGCATATTCTCGACTCCCGTTTCCCCATTAGGGGGCAGTGTATATTCAGAAAACGAGAGTACACCCACTGAGAGGGAGGTGTTGGTTTCACTGATACATTATATAGACCCGTAGCCTACTTTAACTGTCACACAGATTTATCCACATTATCAAAATCATCCTGCAGAGCTACATCACGTGCTTTATGAATTTATCATTCAACTTAAAACAAAAACAAAAACAACCTCCATATGAGCTCTGAATTCCTTCAAATACGTTGCCACTGTGTTTCGGCTGTTTTCTACTACATCACCATGTGTCAAAGTGGGATGAAGCACAGCAGAGGAGTGTCCCCCACTGATGGCTGCTCTGCTGACACGCTTTTTTGGGGGGCAGGTGCACTTCACTGCACAAATTCAGAGCCAAAGTAAAGGAGAGTGAAGTCATTCATATGTTCTGCGCGCGCTACATGTTCGTCACGCACATCGCATCTTGATTCAGATGTATCTGGGTCCTCATCCAGCACCGCGGGTGGGTGTGACGCCCCCCCCCCCCGCCCTTCAGCGCATAGATATGTGGTCCTTTTTTTTCTCCACTGTACGATAAACGAGGAGGGGCTTGATGCCGTGGAGGAGGCAGGCGGGGGGGGCAGAGAGCTGACACGCTCGCGGTGTCTGTCGCTTATCCTGCATCCAAGTCCGCTCGCATGCGCTAACGAGGCAGGAGTCAGGTAGGATTTCGCCTTTCTTTCGTTCCTACGCGTTATGTGGCGTCTCGTTGACCCTGGCTCCGCTGTTCGAGGCGCTGTTCGCCCGCAAACGCAGCGCGGCGCGGCGCTCCACTCCGGGGAGGCTGGCTCAGCAGAAGCGCTGCAAACGTTTCATACTGGCAGCATGCAGACGACCTCTTCACGCGATTAGAGTGATGGTTTCCACCCCGCGGTCTCCTCGCTCCTCTCCGGACCTAACGTCGCTCGGTTCGCTTCGCCCCGCGCGTCATTACGCGGCTGTCGCTTGTGTCGCTTCGCCGAACATGCGATCGCCTGCTTCTGACATTGACAGATAAGAGGTAACGACATGACCACTTCGCCGACCTACATGCTCGGCGGCGTCGCTGCACGCTGAACGGCCGTGTCTCTGAACGCAGAAGTGGGTGAAACGGGCATCTCACGCTGCTGTTCTGGGAGGAAATGTGCTGCTCCGGAACTTGGATTTGACCTGAACGTTATCGGGTTCTGCTCAGCATCAAAGTGGCGGTGACGATGTGGGGATGTGAGGCTGTGGCGCGCGCGCGGGGATGTGACCGCTGATCATTTATAGTAGGATGGAAGCAAAAATGAGCTGCAATGGTCAGTTTGGCCAAGTTTGCTTTGTAAGACTGCTAAATAGTCCAGAAATGATTTGCCAAAGTGATGGAAACCTGCTGTTTTTGGAGATGCCAGTGGGAGAATTCCTTCTTTTTTACCACCTGCCTGTTGGTAGAGATCACAGAGATCACTCACCTGGCTGTGCTACGGTTACTTTCTCAGAAAAGGAGGAGCAATCAGGCTCTACTCCCTCTGATTGAAGGACGTGTCTGTTTAACAGCTAGGCCAGAGATGCTTATTTTGTGCACCCCTTCAGATATATTACAGTTTTCACACGGCTACAGGGCATGAAATGTACAGTAAAAACCTACATGCAGTATCTCTTTCTAGTTCATTTTACAGAAAGTGGTAGGGCTCACTGGCAGCGCCCAACCACATTAGCTGCATGTCAGCCTCTTTTGATAACCTCATTTAGTAAAGAAGTGTTTGGCCTCTGTGACCAACGGTTTGGAAAACCAATTGCCCCACCCGTCTAAAGTGAAGTGCAGCCATGCTTTTGGTCTAAGAGGCATCTTTGGCATTAAAGGCCAGCTCAAGCATACTCCTGCAGTGGGGGGTGGGGGTTCAGCCAATACAGAAGAGTGACATTGTTAAACCTGACTTTTGCAGCTAGGAAGGTCAGGCAACCTCAGCATGATGCAGATAGTTGTTTTTCTGAATGGCCTTACACAGTCAGGCACTGACACGTAGGAGCTCGATTCCAACTGGGAGTACCTATACTAGAAACGTCCTCCCAGGCGGTACTGCAAGGCACCAGTTAGTGTTCTTCAAGCCTCCACAATATACACAACAGGAAATCCAGAAGTGAGAAAATTAGAATAACTTTGAAAAATTCTTTTGTTTTTTCTGCAAAGAAATGTGATAAACTAACAAAAGTACACTAATCTGATTTCACCGTACGTCAACATCTGTTGTTAGCAAGCCAGGAATTCAATCAATGAAACAAGAATGTAGGTGTGGTTACCTTGAATTACACAACGGCGTCAGTGTGCTAATCACAAACAGCATCAGCTGATGTCATACCTCAAACAACATCTCGGATGGTCAAGAATTGTTGATTAGTATGAAGAGGGAAAGAGTGACACAGTAATCACGAAGGACTTTAGATATTTATCAGTCCACAGTTAGACATGTCAATACATGGAGACAATCTGGTACTGTGGCTGCCAAGATCTCTCCAAAGGCCCAACACAAAACCGTAGAGTATCTTCATAACTAAAGACTTGAGGGCTCCTTTAGAGCTGATTACATCGCTGTTCATGAGGCGACCTCATGCAAACCATTGAACAGGTGTGGACAATCCAAATGAAGTAATGCAACATGCCTAAAGTTTTCCAAAGATCTTCCTAAAACTCCACATCACTACTAGGAAAATGTCTTTTGAACGGATGAAGTGGCAGTAGAATTGTTTGGGTAGAACACACAGCACTACGTGTAACATCATCCCAACAGACAAGTACAGTGAAGGGGGCATCATGACTTAGGGCTGCTTTGGACATTGCAAGTGGAAACCAAATTCCTAAGTTTATCAAGTTATCCTACATTATACCTCAGAAGACGTTGGTGGTGCAGCAGGACAATGACCCTAAACATTGATCCAGATCTATATAGTACAGAATAACTTAGGAAACACAAAATCCAAGCAGATCTGTGAGAGAAATACCTGCTGGGTGTTGTGTGCATGTGCAAACTATTGCTACAGGAAGCTCTTAGTCGAGGTTATTGCTGCCTAAGGTGGTTCAACATGTTATTAAAACACTGTTGCCATTACTTTTCCCACTGTCGCACTGTATGTTTAATGGGTGTGTTTTACTTTGGTGACGAGCAGATCACATTTTGTGACCAGCTGATGCAAAAAAACAGGAAATTGCAAACAGTGTCGCTCGTTTTTCTTGCATGTGTGGTACGTGAGCGCCTCAGTAGCACTTATAAATCACTCCAGATAAATAACACGCAGCGCTCAGCGAGCTTACCTTACACATACTGAACGTCTTACCTTGATGTTTACAAGGCATCCTGTCATTATCATCAATCAATCTTTCTGAAAACTGTTTTAGGCTGGGCATTGACGGGCGGATGTGTCATACATCGCTGGTTCTGTTGTGGCGCTGACGTCTGCTTCTGACGTGATGTACAGAGAGGTCTGACAGTGTAAAAGAAAACATTTGTTGAATAACCGGTTTTCAAAATTTGCCAAAAGAAAATAATAGTGTTGGAAATGCTTTGTGGATTGTCAGTACATTTTTGGTACAATGCACTTGAGCAGGATTGTGTGTAGTATTGGTGTATTTATGTTTAGACTAGCCATGACAGATTTGCTTATGGTACCGTATCTGTGTTTGTGTCTAAGGGTGGACTCTGCTCTTACCACTTTGCAGTGGTAGGACGAGATAACACTGTGCACGCAGACATCTCATTATGTGAACATTCGGAAGCGCTGTAAATCTCAGCAGCGGTGCGGCACATCCGTTGGTTCACGATGCGAGTCCATCGCTTGCCCATGTTTAATACAGGAGTAGAGACCTTCCCAGTTTACAATGTGTTCTGTGAACTTTCCCATAGCACAGTAAGCAGATATAATTAGATCACAGCACCACCAGTGTCACAAGCTCACATGCAGCACGTATCTGCCAGTAGCAACTGATAAAAGCTTAGTGTTCCATCAAATTAAACACTCGATGCCATTCGCAGGAGTCAGAGTTATAAGAGAAAGGTGTTCATTTTTTGCCAGATTGTTGGCTTGCGCCAAAATAATTCGTAGGAAATTTAAACTTTTAAACAATTGTAGCACAAATGTGTAAAATGTTGACAATATCGACACATCTTTCTTTAGGCTTTGAGAAATATTGAATACTCTAACTTCCCTTTGCAGTCGCAATTAAAACCAAGCACTATTTAAATGGTGCCTTTTTCCCACTCATTGCCAGCTATTGAAGAGGCCATTACCACAGTGATTCGGTATTATGGGAGGCTATTAAGGGTATCTGTGCTACAACAACTTTAGTTCACACTCTCCGCTCTGTGCCTAATTTACTGGAAATCCCGATTCTCAAACGTGGTCTTGAAATGTGCTGCATGCTCTGGTGAAGCGCTTTTAGTCATTGTTTGTTTGAATTATGCAACCCGGGGAGTACAGTAATACACGATCCTCAAACGGTGCCGTGAGTAAAAATAACAAGGTCATGGAAGTATTTTGAACCACAAAGTGTTGGGAACAAATACTTGCTAAAGACAAAGCCTCAAATGTGTTTCCGTTATTCATTAGAAAGTGATTTTCCTCTCAGCTGTTAACAGCTGCTCTGTCATCAAGAATACGTTCCTGGTCGGAATTCCCCAGGAAATGTTCAGTTGGAGGGTGGGAAGTACGGGTTTTGAGAGTCACTGGAGAGTGTGATTGTTGAACCATATTTAATGCATGAGTGTGTAGGAGGTGGAAACTCACCCCATGTTGTCGCTGTGACCCAGCCTTTGTGTTTCGTGTTTACCAGTAAAACGGATCAACCCTATGTATTTTCTAGCTGCTGTCTCCGTAGTCACCAGGTCTTTAGTGCCTGGCTCGCCTCCAGATCTATTTCTAAAGAAGCAGAGATAGATGTATAAGCTGGCTGCTGTGCTCACCCCTCCATTAGTACATCAAAGTGAAATCATAATTTCCTTTTTTTTGTATAACAGAAGGATTTGAATACAGTCCATATACTATAGTGCTTTTTATTATTTAAATTAGGTTGATCTCAATTAATGAAATTAATTATGCAGCCTGCATTAATAACCATCCACCAGTTCAACATTGTGCCACTGCTACTCTACTAGTTATTGATCCTGTGACGTAATACTGCTTTATTTGACTTTAGGTAAAAAGGTAGAAATCGGTTCATTATTATTCGGTATTTCCATTTGTGATTATCTGAGCAAACATCGTTTATTCAGGACATCACGTCATTTATTGATATGTTTGTGCACAACGTCCCAAACAGGGGGTGAAGTGGTACTATATTTGTGACGGATCCAGTGTATACCGAGTGTTGACTGTACGTGTGGTCTAAACTAATGCAGCAGTGCCAGTGGGGCGTAAGCAGACTAAATAAGTAGGTCAGGAGATGCCAACGTGGTTTCGTCCAGGTCAGAGGCAGTGGTACAGCCTGTGGCACTTCTCATCAGCGGGTGAAATCAGATGAGTTTGAAGTAGCGGAAGACAGGTCTGACTACACAGTCATGCACACAATGAATGGTCGAATGGTGAAAGGTTAGTGGCATAAAGGAGAAGATGTGTGAGCTGAAGGTTTCCTGACTAGCTGACTACCTACCTTTAACTGCCTCGTTGCTTTTAAATTAAATTTTTTTTAATTTTGAATTTTTCTCAATATTGTTTTTCCAAATATCTTTGAGTCTTTCTTTTAAGAAAGAACTATATCGTTGAAGTGTTATTTCACTTTGTGTGAGCTGTCATTATCTTGTACAGATTGCACAAATTACTTTTTTTAGGTGTGAAAAGATATTGAGAAACAGATATGCAATTAACACCTCTTGATTTTAATGAAAATACTGCTGCAAATAGAGATGTGGCGTCCGTGCAGTAAAGTCAAACGAGTGTGTGTTGTTTTTGCAGAGGAACACTTGGAATGGTCAGTAACATGACCCACTTGGCCCGAGGTCAATTGAACATCAGCATTAACGTTCATGTGATACCTGTGCTAAAGATCATGTGCAGTGTCTTCTGAAAAGGGAAGAATACATTTGGCATGAGCTCACGAGGTACAGCTAATGTGCGCTGCTTTTTTTCCTGCAAAAAGAAGAAAGTACGATGTTGTACTTTCTTCTTCTAACAGTGCAAACTACCGCTTTGGATTCGAATGGTCACAGAATCCATATTACAGTTGAGTCGCGTGGATATCCCTGTCCAATTATAATGGCTATTTGTGCCTGGTGAATCACCTTGTTATAACCTGCTCAGCTAGTACTCACAGCCTTTAACTGCTGTTTTTAAGAAATGTGTTTGATGTTACACTGTGCATTCACAGCGACTTCTCAATCGCTGCCTTATGATCCATATCACTATCATTACTAGACTATTGTACATACATACATACATCTATATAGGTTGAGAACTTCAGGATACTGCGTCGCTCTCTGCTTATAGGATTTTTTTTTGTGGACAGAAGTCAGTGACAGTGGGGCAGAGGTTGTAGTGATTGAGCCACTTGCTATTGATCTGTGTCAGTGATACATCACAGCCAAATACAGCTGAGTGGTAGGGGTCTTATCAGTGGATGAAACAAACAGTTTTATGACACCATTGTCGAACTGACTGACAGAAATCAAAGAGCAGTGTTTGAGCTAATCTTAGTCTGTGTAAACTGCCAATGATGACAGATGTCCAGAGGTTGTGAAGCTTTCATAACTTTTGGATAGAGAGAGCAAAGGCCGGCAAAACTGGTACAGAGGTAAAATTCAGTGACAGACGGAGGTCGACAGGATGATATTTCTGTTAAACGGAACTGTTGATCTTGTTTTGGAAGGAATTGACAAGGCAGGGAGGTTAATTGAGGGTCATAAGGTCCTCTGTGTATTCAGCAGCTGGATACAGCTTGTTTCTCAGTCCCCTCCCCGTGCAATCACACAACCCGCCTTGGGGACAGGACTATCCCGTCTGAAGAGCAGGACTGAAATTACTGCTGTGATCCTCTGCAGGACACGAGGCATGCTGACAGAGCAAGAAATCAGTCTTTCTCTCTTTCTCTCCCCCCCGGCTCAGGTCTATGTAGCGTCAGCACCTCCAATAAGTGCTCTGCAATACTCTGACGTTCTCGTTGAAATGCTTCTATATTTGGCCCGGCGGAAGTGCATTTAGCAGCTGGGAGCTGCACTATGTGACTGATTGTGATACTTTAGCCTTCTATATTCAGTTCATCAGCAGTGTAGTGACCTTGTGTTGAGGGCACAGAGAATCTTTGCTCACTCACAGTGAGAAGCAAAATTCAGGATTGCATTTGTTGCTCCAGTTTTATTAGGTTAATAGCCCTGGGTTCATGGCACGATTTCTAGTGATGCTCCTCATAAACCATTTTTTACAGTGACCTATGTGAGAAGAAGAAACTCCACGTTTCTGTCTGGAAGGTTTAGCACAGCATGTACTGTATATAACCTTCTGTGCTGCACCACAATGCAGTTGCACTCATTACAATCACCAGAAACCATCTAATGAGTGTGTCACTGTATCTGGCGTTACATGATGCCAAACCCAAACACTGTCTAGATGCAACAGACAATACATTTCAGCGCAAATTTTTGGTGTTGTTTTAGTTGCAAAAAGCACCAAATATCAGAGATAATGTTACGTTTTACTAGCTACTGAACATAGTTGATCTCTAAGTCAGCGCTGTCAGGATCTGGATGGACATACTATGTAATTGGAACCTGACTAGGATCCCCTACGAGTGACGACATCACACACACAAGCTTCATCGTCTGACAATGTCCTGTCAATGGTGTTATCACTGGAAAAACAGGAATGCATTCAGAATGCATTATGAATGTAGTGAATATAATTACACTGCAGCCAACTTGAATGAAAGATTTTAGTCATTGTCTCTGAGGATGTCATGCCAGATGTCACTTGACACTCCCATTTGAAATGTGTTTTGGGTACATATACTTAGATCCACAAATAATGGATTCATTAGTTTTCTGGCATTTGGCCAAACTGAATTTGAAGTGTAACACTGGAGATATAAGTGAAGACTTCAGCTTAAGGCAAGACAAAACTGTGGCATTAACCATTCAGTAAATCCCAGCCACTTTCAAACAAACACTCACATTAAAATAGAGGCTAATAGATTATGGAGTAAAATTTACCACTTTACAACAGTCAGTGATTTCCTGGAGTCTGGAACCAATGGACATGACCAAATACTACAAAGTTTCCTCACTCAAGATACGTTGCCAGGCCTTTGCCCCAGCTGCTTTTAGCTGCCACTTGTATGGGGAGCTTTCTTTTCAGTCTTCAGTAAGTGGAAATCATGCTCTATTAGGTTGGAATCATGTGTCTGACTTAGCCAGAGAAGAATAAGAATATATATCGGTTCGTTTTTGCTGTTTGTTTAGGGTCATTATCAATCCGCAGAATGAAGCGGTGTCCTCAGTCCTCATCAGTTCTGCACCATGTGGCTGAATCTGAGCGGAGATCCATCCTGTCAGAATTCATCCTGTTACTTTTATCAGCAGTCAGGACACAGTAAACACCAGAGACTCTCCTCCACTGACAGCCATACATGCCCGTGTCATAACACTGCCTTCCCAGCGTCTGACAGATCATGTGGTATATATTGGATAAGCTGTTCCTTTCTTTGTCCATACCTTTATCCCCCCATAACACTGGTACAAGTTTATTGAGTCTTATTTCAGTACTGGTCAGCCTTTTTTAGATCTCAGTAAGGAGAATAATCTGTTGTTCTGAAGTGTTGGTATGCACGAAGTCATGTCCTGACTGTAGACTCTGACAACGACACAGCCTCTTCCTCTTCCCTTGCATAGACACCCATCTACAAACAGTAGTTCTAAATGTTTCTTTTGCATTTGGGCCACTATCAAACAATACTGACTCAATTCAATACTCAGTGCTACTCACCTATTATTCGACATTTTTGGGTGCAGCCTTGCCAATAAATTACAGATCATAGGTAGTGCATCTATTGTGTTGATAATTACTGTGTTACAGTTACATTAATCTGCTCTTGTAAATATGTTGACACAACAATTATTATTCTGTTCCTCTTGATCTAGTACTGCTTAAATTCTAAACAGTCGCAGTGGGAATAAGGTCACCTGGCCAGATGGCACAAAATCATTAGTAAGGGAAGACATTTTAATTTAAGCCAGACATTAATTATACAAAATCCTAATGTTTCATACCTTGTTTGCTGTTCTGCTGTTGTTCCTATAGCAGAACGGGAGCTGAATATAAATGTTGACTTCAGACTTTAGAGTATGCATTGTCTGACGGAGCAGAACTGATGAGCTGATTGTGTCTGGGTTCAGTTTTCTGTACCTGTGTGCATGTCATACTAAAGTCAGTAAGAAACCAACATTCCCCAGAAGGAGATTCTAATATACAATTGTCTCTTTGTATGTTTTGAATCCAGACAGAAATATAGAATTATATCAGTGTGTTTTGGCCTGTCTGGGGCATTGTATTACATTTAACCATGGATTAGTTCAACATCTCATCACAAGAATCTCACTTTATACCAGTTAGTAAATTCTAAAATGTTTAACATAGGAGACATCACACAATTCTTCAGGGGAGGAAAGAAGGAGGCTTCAGGAGCTTTTAAGACAGGAAACAAAAATAGCACATCGTATGATGTCTGCATTACCTTCTGTATGTGTGTCCGTCTAAATTGTCTCCCGTGGCTGTTGTGACACTGATTCAACCTGCTTCTGAGAATATACACTACAGTAAAACGGTTGCAGACATGAAGCGTGTTCAACATCATGCCTGCTCTATGTGCGTGTTTGCATGTTGTCACAGTTTCCTCAGGATTCAAGCTGTAAGATTTTAATTTGGTGAAAACATAATTTCTGCACTGCTGATGAATGTATACAGTGTTAATTAGATCACACATGTTCTAACATGACACAGTAAAGGATTAGTAGCTTTTTATGTTGGTTTGTTGTTGTTTTTTCCTTTGCTGTATGAACAGAGGATAGTTCTGTAGTGAATAATCCAATCCTATGTGCTGAGAGTGATTGAGAAAAGAAATCTCGTTGAGGTTACTGCTACTGGCATCTGCATAAACAATAAGATCATGCTAACATTCTCATGTATTGAAGAACAGTATGCTTCTGTCTATCAGAAATAAATAATAAGACTTTCAGGTTACCTACCTATTCATATGTGCACGGTGTACATACTGGCCATGGACATTACTAGGAGAAGCAGTGTTTATCAAAAAACACTTTCTCATACCAGTAGATGAACAAATTGCCAGGGGTACTGCATGCAGTGTGCCGTTCTGAACATTTCTAACGCAACATTTTAATATTAGAAAGGTGTTGATGTACATCTCTTTTCTTAGCCCAAATGGAGATGCTGTGTATACGTTTAAAATGATATGGTGTTAATTTCCTGCCACCGCTACCATCTGTTCAGCGCACCACATGGCAGCTGTTAGTTTCTCTCTTCATTGGGTCTTCAGTTTCCTAAGACAGGAGATTGATAGACCTGCAGCCAGTGGAGAGAGGCTGCCCACCCGCAGTGGACATGATAGCCCTGCTAGATTATACCCATGAGATGACGCTCTCTCCCTCCAGTCTGGCTCGAATGGTGTCATTTAACATAGCCAGGTGTGTGTGCCAGCCGGAGGTCAAGGGTCAGCTCAGTACTAATGAGCAGGAGTGGTGATCAAGTATGACTGATGCGCAGTTTAGTGCCTCTGGCAATTCTTCATTTCCTCTGATTTGTTTCTGCCATGTCTCATTCATTATCCATGTTTTCTGCCCTTTTCATAATCCAAAATCAAATGTAGTGCTGCCACGTGGGATTATTGATGCTGTTATTTAATGACTGTCAGCATCGCTGGCATTTATACGTGATCTATGGTCTATGTGAAGAGCTCATACTGGGGAAACATGCACTATATTTACAGTTTGATTTGATTTCTCTCAGCTCTGTCATAAATAACAAGAATCTCACGTAGTGAGGCACAGCGACGTTTTATAAATTCCCCACAGGGAGGAGGGACAAAGAGGCAGCGGAGGAGGCTGTGCTCTGAAAGGGTGATCTGTATGCAACATCAGTGGGAGACAGTATCCTTGACACATGGTAAAAGCTCAGAGGCCTTGCTGAGAATGACGCTGGCTTGTCACGTAAGGCGACTTGCTCGGCTCTCTGTTAGTAAGGTTTTCCCACATTGCTAAGACTGAGATTCCCGGGTTTATTTTTTCCCCAGACGTCTTATAGAGAGAAACTATCTTTAATTCAAACCAACAGCGCTAATGATGTGCTGCCAATATCTTCTGTGCATACGCTAGGTCTGTGCATCTTGGATGTCTCAATGAGATGGATCTGTCTGTCTATCTTTAGTGCAGAACCATGGGACTAATTTAATTACACATCCCCGCCTTGGCTTCTCACTCCCATGGGAGTGCACAACTAATCATTCGGAATCTCTGTTTTTCAGCAAAAGGGAGGGTCGGTTATATCTGTAGATCTCTTGAGCAACCGACTATAGCCGCTGTCAGTGACATTTCCATAACATTTCCATGCAGAAGTTTCTTCATCTGTTGACCTCTAAAGGCGGTGGTGCAGTCACTGTTGGTGCCTAGATGAACCCTTAAAGGTGTAGTACTCACTAATGGAAATCAAGTTCAAAGTAGATAGTTGTGTCAACATTGTAATATTTTAGTTTAATATAACAAAGCTTATCACTTCACATCGCATATTCTAGTAGTCGTTATGGTTTGTTTCTCTTGATTTTGGAAGCTGTGATTATTTTTTTTGAAGATACATTTTTGGGAAATAATTTCAGTAATGGATCTTCGCAGACCCTCGTGGTTTGAAGGCGACTTGTGTGCTAATGCACAACATTTTTAAATGTCAAAAACTGCCAGAAGTCCTAAGCTCACAGCTGAATAACAAGGATATAGTGAAGATTAATACAGAACCCAATTAATTTAGTTTGCTCTACCACTGTAGACAATATAAGAAATTATCATCAGCATCCACAGTGCAATTTAGAGTCAGTATAATAAAAGGGACTAATTGTGTATAGTGAGCAACATGTAGGAATAACAGCACATGATAAATGAACACAGAGTGGAGTGAACATTTTTCACTGTAGCTATTATTGATTTTTGGGTAATTTATGGTCATACTTTACCTGCCTTCTCTGTTTACACATTTCCTAATTACTTTACATGACGTCATCATGCTCATTTTGTGGAAAAAATGATTTCATAAAACAAGACGCCGCTGACTCGTGCAGCAACGAAATTACGCCGTACAGAGGAAATTGTTTCCCTTCCGTTGCCTTCAAACGCTGGTAAAACTGTGGTGAAACATAGGACATTGGGTGTTCCTATCATCTGCTAATATGAATCCCTCCTTCTGTCTGTGCTGCTTTCGTTGTCGCTGTTTCATCGCTCTGATTTTCCTGATACATCTGTAGTGCCCAAGCTAATGAAGTAACACCCAGTGCAGAGACACAGCATTGATTTCATTTCCTGCCTCTCTGGCTGCTCCCTCGGCAGCTAGATGGAGATTACATGGCGATGTCATATAATGGGAAAGATTAAAGAGTCTGTATCCAACTGGAGTGTCACAGCTGTGTGCTCAGCCTCACAGTTATGGTAGGTGCAGGAGTTTTAGAGAGAGCAGCAGAGATGGCGTCCTCTGTTGTTGTTAAGTGAATGGGCTGTCCGGTTATTACTGATTAAGAGACAAATCCCCTGACTCCCTGCATGTTTAGCAGTCTTATACCCATGCGATCACCAAATGTCTTCTGTCTCTTTTTTGTGTCACTGGCAGGATGACAAAACAAAGAACACGTTATATTATAATAATAGTAAATTATGATTTGCATTGTGAAAACTGCGAAGAAAAGGTCAGCAACGGTGTTTTGTTCCGTGTGTGCATAGTGTTACATCTACACAGTATATAAAGCTGACACAATAAGTGGATCAGTTAATTGATATTGAGTGACAGGATATAAATCTCCAACAATTATTATGATTACTGTTATTTCATTAGTGAAAACACTTATATTTGCTCTATTTAATTATGAAATAAATAATACATGGGATATATATTCTTTATGCTGGGTACATAGATTTTTTTGCTTATTGTGTTTGATGTCCTGATTCCTGGTGTAGTTTTAAGCCTACGCCCTCTTTCTGTGGTACACAGTTCTCTGTACAGCGTTTATTGTGAACACACTGTGTTGTATGAATAGGGTGTTGATAACATACAATTTTTGTAGGTGCTGTGTTTATTGTAGATAATGAAATGTTATCACAATTACTCGAACAGCAGAAATAATAAAGTATCAGCGGGCTGAATGCCCCCACTTAACTAATTAGAAACCTGTGTCAGCATTAATGAGTTGTGTGCTATGGTGGCAGAATTCATTGAGGCAATTAGTGAATTTCCAAAAGCGTGACAGTCCATAGCAAATTGCTGAGCTGTATAGTAGTTGGGTCACTCATACCTCACAGCAGCCACCAACACACGGCTCTGATGATGGCCTCTGGTCCACTCACTGTGACAATCGGCCAAATATGGCAAATTTATCGTTATGCTGTATGAAATGATGAAGTTGTAAGGTCTGTTGCATGTGTTTGTGGTGGGAAAATGAGTTAAGTGAGCAGTCTGTAGCCAGAAATCAGAAGCAGATGATGAGAATATTGCTGTGGGAGAGACTTTTGTAATCGTCTACATCAAAGTCATTTTCAGTTCTCTGAAGAATGTGACTGTTAAAATCACACATGGTAAAAAGTGTAATATTAATAACGGGTATTTGATCTGAATCAATATTAAAGGTTAAAGAAGGTTTAATCACACATTTTATGTTCATACAATCATCATGTTACCGTTACTCCTGTTCATACTGACATTTAACGTCTTTCCTAATGCAGTGTAGGTGATGGAGGAAACAAAATTCACAGTTCTTCCTTCGTTTCATTACATTGTGAAGTTAGGTAAAGTTACCCTTTTTCTAAAGGAAGCTCTGGCAGTCTGAGTTAGGAAGATTCAAATGATATCTTGAATATCTAGAATCACCTTCTTTTTTACTACCAAATAGTTTGTTATCATCCTTTCAGTGCAGCAGTGTAGCTCAACTCAGAAACAGTGACAGGCACATACCTTAAAATGAGCTTCAGATAAACGTTTGAAAGCATTGTCGCACATAACAGGGACTTCAGAATTTGTTCCCTTAGGCGCATAAAAGGAATCTTTTAAAGACCAATTTGTACAAGAGGAATGATTACAGCACAAGAAACTTCATCACTCTGTTGAAAAGACAACACATTATAGTATTCTAGTCTTGTATTGGAAATCTAATTTGTCAATATCTGCAATAGCATATTTTCTTTGTATACTCCTGTTCAAAGTGAGTTCTCAGAACAGATAGAGGTCACAATTCAATTCTATTTTGTTTGCTGAATGGCATTACTCAAAAGAAGCTAATTCACATGCACAGAACAAAGTGATTTTGCAAAGCTACGGCATCCTACAAACCATAGACCATTCTTCTGTGGACAGTGCATGATGAAGTAAACTGAGATTTGCACAACAATAGTGGTAGGTTTTATTTTCTTAGAGCGATTTTAAGCTTACAATTGTATTAGTTTAGATGCTTCTTTAATAATTAGGTAAACACTGTTAAATATATTGTATGTGTAATACAAATTTAAACTTCACTGCAAATCAGCCAGACTTTCTTATCTACAGATAAAAATGATCTGTGGAGTCTGGACTGTGCACCAGGGGATCTTTTCATTCTCTAAGGATGTGTGTTATTTACCAATCAATGAGTGGACTTCAGCTAAACCAACATACAGATTTCCTTTTTAAAATTGGCTTAAGCTTCACTAGCCTTAGGATGCAGTTCCACATATGCTCGCTCTGGATTTTTGTACCATAGTGTAAACGTTGGCCAAATAATACACAAGTCTTTATATATAGCCCATACCAAGTCCAATCAGTCACTTTTATGCACAGTTATTGAGGCATAATAAACTTTTAATCAGCACAGTGATAGCCATAAAAATCTATTTAAAATGTCTTTAAGAAGAGAGACTCTCATTGTTCCGGGTGGGGTTAAAATGCATATTAAGGTTACTTAGCAAAGATGTGTTTGACATAAAATGTGAGCAGGAATATTATAAAAGTTACGTATGAACACAGCGACTGCAGCGGACCTTCCACAGCGTTGTTTGAGTGCACTGCCTCTTTGGAAAGTTGTTATTCACACTAACTCTGAAAGTGACTAGCGGTGCCTTAAGCCTCCAATCTTAAGCTTTGTCATGTCTTTTCGCCAAAGCTTTGCAATTAAATATGTACATTTTTAATTCAATTCTTGGAACCACAGCATGAATATTACATTGACTACAAGCTCCTTAGACAGGAGTTATATAATTACATATAGCCTGATAGAAATCACCACATATTCTATATATGTAATCTAGATTTAGAGATTTCGATTTGTTGTTCAGTGTCAGTTGTTTTTTAGAAAACTCATGAATGAGCAACTTGTCAAGTTGAATCATTAAATATACATTTAAAATTGGCATATTTGCCAAATGTGCATAGCCTAGTGTCTGGCAGATTAACTCTAGCTTGCACCTTCCTCCTTCTCTTTCCTGAGACTGGCAGGTTGTTCATGGTCGTGGTTTAACACATCTCTCACATGGGCAGCCTCACATGATCATATATTCATGTAGAAATATAGCGCAGGGTTGATTTTAAACGCACTGTGTTTAAATCATTTCCTCCCTCTGTGGTAACAACCATGTCTCTGCAGATAGTCAATCATCTCCTGCCCTAACACATGTGTAGGGTAATCATAGATTATAGATTATCATAGATCCTTCACCAAAACCATCACAAATGATCTACTTATATACGTTTGTAACATTTACCCACTGTAGCTGTAGATGGAGTGAGTGACTATTTCTATTGGCATTTTGACAACGTTTTCCACTTTGACATGTCACCTCTGAACAAATTGCAATTTCCTCTTCTCAGCCATTAATCTAAAGATTTCTTTGCCCAGTGAGCCATGGAGCCACACTGGGTTTGAACTTGATGGTGTCCTTTGCATTCAGCTGCCAGTGAAAGTCAGCGAGTGACTGAGTGAGTGCACTGTGTTCGTCTGCATCCACATTAGATGTTGTTCATCCAACGGTCTCTAAGCTCATTACACTAATCAGGTTAAAGAGAGGGGAATTGGGGAGCACTTGGCCTGCAGCATGTTTCCTCTGGACTTCCCCAGTGAGATGGCGAACCTCTCACACAGGCTCCGGCTGAGCTGCTGGGACCCGGCCCCGCAGACGCCTGCTCCTAATGATCAGCCCCTGCTGCTTCTGTTTGTATGAAACCCACACTGGGGTATTCAACTGCACCCATGCTGCCATAATGACCAGTTTCCAATTGTAAAGCTTTTATTTTTTTTATTTCTGATTCATTTATTGTTGTTTACACTGACACATTTAAGGAATATCTAATCCTGCTTTCTACAGTTAACAGTTTTTACACAAATGAACCATGAACAATGAAGCTCAAAAGAAAAACAGATGAGTCTCTAGTTTTTCTTTCAAGTGCAGAAATAGTGAAACGGAATTAGAAAATGGGAATTGTATTAACATGTACACAATAGGTCTTTGTTTACTCTCATTGCTTTTAGACAAATTGTGATTCAGCAATAATAGCAGCGTTGGCCTTGCATATTGCTCCTGCTGTTTATGCCCTAGTTCATTATGTATTGTTACTTATAATATACTCTATCTACTGATCTCTACTGTGGTGAACGTTGAACATCCTTTTACGTGTACGGCTCATAACTGCTCTGAGAAACGGCACAATAAGTTTAGCGAAAGACCTTCAGACACAGTTCATTTGGTCTGTAGCACTGACAGCTTTTCTCTATAAACACTGTGTGCAGCCACTGAAGAAATGTCGGTGAACATCTTAAGCGCCACTAATGAAAATCAGATCTCTTTATCCTTCACTGTTTTCTTTAGCAAACTATACTGCTTAGAAAACGCCCCCCCCACCCCTTTTTTTTTCTTTCGAGCTGACAGAAGCCACCTGACCTGGGAATAGCCCAATGGTAACGAGCAGATGTGGAGCATGAAATACTGAGACTGTGATTCCTTAGCATGGTAGCATGCTTTACATGCTTGGCTCTGTATAGCGTCGCCTATCTTAGCGTACATTCAGCTGCAAGTTGTGTCCAGAGGTGTGCTGCTGTGTTCTTCCTCACAGGCACTGGGCTGCACGCATTCTCCAACAAGAATTTCAAGTAGTCGGCATGTTCCTTGTCAGTTGACCTTGTTGCACAACATGTTAAGTATATCCACTGTGTGGGTGGTTACTTGACCAGATGTTTACGAGGCAGATTTAAGCCAGAGATGTTTGTTTCTAGTAATCAAGAACACTTGGACATATTTTATGGCTGGAAATGCAGTCAGCGGGATTACAAAAACTAGAAGGAAGGCTCGTATATATTTTATACGACGTATGTGGTTTATCTCACTTGGTCTGGAGGAGATGGAAACCCACTGTTACTTTATTGTGTCATTATGTCACTTTTTCATGTGTTATACTGATTATATTTTTAAGTAAATATGCAGCAACTAAACAGGGAACCGCCGATTAGAAATGAATTGTTTTCCTTAAGGGGGATTTGTTACAGGAGAATATACCAGAAAAATGGCTTTTTGAAAACATGTCAGTGTTAGAAACACTCTTCAGAAAAAAGTCTCAATTTGTTGACCAGCATCCTTGCGCATAGACTCTGGAGAACTTTCTGAAGTGAACAGACTTTGTCTGGGGGAAAGTTGTTGTATATGCCTTCTCCAGCCAATTTAAACATTTGCTTCACCAGTGCTTTTAGTCCTCGCTGAGATAAAAACAGAGCAGCAAGGAGTCGCACAGTGATACTGCGCTTGGAATGTACTCCCAGCTTAAATGAATAATGGAGTTTTTGCCTTAGCCTTAGCCTTTGCTTTCAACTTTTACTGTTCACTCTCGATGTTGACCAGTCATTCATCATTTGGGGGGGGGCGGGGGACACACTCCAGAAGGCTGTTTGGTTAATTAGGTGTAGGTTCTCGCCTAAGTGCTTTTTCTGTACTTTCTGTGTACGCCTTCTGTGTCTTCTCCACACTGAGAGGATCAGTCGATGATATCACAGACACACACGGTTCCTCGTTCTCACATCGCAGCTCTTAACACAAAACGTTACATTATGTTTCTCCGTAGAAACTTTAACAAAGCAGTGATACTTTGACCCAGACGTATTTTTCAGACGCACACTATCAAAGTCAATCACTCAGTCTCTTTTCCCCCCTGAACCTTTCCATGTACTCTGACAAGATAACCTCTGGATGAAAACTGGGATTGAATGTACACAGAAAAAGCATCTGTTAACACTCTCTCTCTCTCATTCTCTCTCTCTTTCTCTCTCTGACCTTGTGTGCTTGACATTTAAAAGTCTTTAGCTGAAATCTTTAAATCACTGTGGAGTGCAGTCTCCATCCCAGTGACCCTGGAAGCAGTTGCAGCTGTGGCCCTGAGGGCAGAGTGGATGTGGCTGTTGCTTCTGTCCAGCCTTATATGTACAGGAAAAGGTGGGCACAGCAGCAGCCATGGCAACTGTGGACAGAGTCGCTGATCTGGAAACAATGGGCCAAAAACATGGCCTCTCCCTGAACCTCCACTCATGCAACAACACGGTTTCACTCACCATCAACAGAGGACTTTATTGTTACAAAGACCACTGTGATACAGTGATAGATCACCATGTTGGTAAGTTCTGCTTTTTACGATGCTTCACTAAGCTCCCTGAGACCACACATAATAACACGAGAGCAAATTACTTCCCGATTAAACTGATGTGTATGCTTAGCTAAATGTTTGGTTTTTGCTTAAAGAGACAGATCAGTGGATCTCCGCCTGCATGTGTCAGGTTTTTCCTTTACACCGTGCCAGAGGATATACAGTAAAATGCTGATTGAGTCCCTCAGTGTATCACTCTTTGGAGTGAAGCCAGTGTGTTTTCCATTCCACTGCTCTCGATACTGTAATCAGCATGCAAGTGGTAGTAGACAGTCACTCACTGAAGTATGAGAGAAAGTGAGGCTCAGTGCAGGGGAGGAAACGCAGACAGGAGAGTGGAGTCACCTGATTTCCACGACGTCACACTCCAGGGACAATATACTGAGCATGGGAGCCAGAGGTGTGAGTGTCTTCTAAGTACGCAGCAGGATGATCCATTTGAAGTATTTGCATTGAGACTCTGACCATGTTTCTGTGTGTTCCCGTGCATGCAGCTCCCCTAATCACCCCACCCTCTGCCTATTACTCTGTATGTGCCTGTGTTACAGTTTCATCCACTCATTTTCTGTAAACCTAATAAAATATTGTGTTGCTCATTCGTCGCATGTTTTGCCAGACTGTGTTTTATAATGCAGTAATGTTTGGCAGACAGTTCTTGCAAGCGGCTGCTTCTCAGAAGACAATGCTGCCCAGTCTGATGGTGTTGTATGGAAGATTTAGACCTACGCTGCCATACTGGGAGTGGGCTCTGCATTTTAATTGTGACCTTTGTAATTGTGCTGCAATGATTACACAAACCAAGGCTGCCTTGTACTTGCATGTTCTTAAACCAATTACTGTCACATCTGTGGAGTCTTTTCTCGCTTCTCCTTAATCTCCCCTTGCCTGTCTGCCCGCATTTGATAAAACAGCTATTCAATTAGGTCATACTATACTGTTGCCACATAGCACTGCTATCACCATGTGTAATAGAGGAAAGAAAGGAAACAGAAGGGTTTTTTGCCAGTTCTGCCACTGATTTAATCAACACAGCTGAAAGACACTATGACATGGCTTGGTTGTTGATGGTGCTTGGAAGGAGTAGGTGTCTTGCTGGGACTGGAGAACATACATTTTAATACATGAAAGTGACAATGTAAGTTAGCTCTGTTGTTTTTATTCAGTGCACAGTTTGCATTCATGTGTTGTATGTATAGGGTTAGGGTTAGGGTGCGTCCTACTAAGAGGGGTCATAGTAGGATCAGTTAATACAATGTGACTATACACATGTCTTTATTATATTGTCAGTGATTTTCTAAATACTTGTTGCTACATTATGTTTCCTTAATTCACTCATTTTATTTTCTGTTTGTGCACAAATCTGCTTTTGAGGGATGAATATTTTTTTCACATAAATCTTACAAACTGAGTGAAACTGAATGCAGCACAATTTACAATCACCAAATTTGATCATTTATCTGTTTTTGGTGATGTTTTTGAGTGATCTAGCAGCACATGTGACCATAGATGACAACCTGTCCTTCCATGTTTGTGCTTCACAGTTGGAGACGTATATAACTGTAAGGAAGCAATGCAATCCAGATCGAACATACTTTAGTATGTCGAGATCAAATCCTCCGTATGGTTTGCACAGAGCTGTACATTTGAGCGTTGAAGCACCTGTTAGTAATATATGTATGAATATAATGTTGATGTACGTACTCATTTTTGAATCCGTGATTCAAAACGTGCTTTTGATCATTACGTCACTTTGCCTGGCCTGGTATCAGTCATCAACCAGATGTAGGCCAGTGGACCAGAGGCCGCACACTGTAACTGCTGTGTAAGAGATTGATGGTCAGAAATGTGTTTAATGGTGGTAATGGAATCAACATGGGCCAAACTCTCTGTTCTTCGGGGCTGAGCTACATCCATTTGTGTATGTAATGGGGTAAAAATGTTTGGGCAGCATGTTTCTGAGCCACTATTAACCACTCCCAGTGGGCCCAGTCAACCCACAGTCACAGCTCTTTGAATTACTAACTGAAAGAAAGACTAGTTCCTTGGTTGACTGGCTGCAGCTGCTGGGTGGAACGCTCCTCTAGTTGCTGTTTCTTTCTTCGCCTGTGAGGAATCTCATTCTTCACGTCTCTGAATGAAGAATGAGGGATGCTACCTATTGAATAATTCTTTGTTATAGGACTCATTGTATTAACCAATATACCTATGTAGTAAATGGCACTGAGCTAACTGTATACTGTATGCTTGTTTTTTTCCCAAGTTAATGATGAATTTGCTATTTGATGATGAAGAAAAATAATCATTTTCTTTTATTGCAATATTTCTGCTGTGGATCTTTTTGAAACAGTGCTGCAGCACAACGCTCTACTTTGCTGGATATTTTTAGTGTAAGGGGAGCTGCGCTCTCCCTCCCCGCAACAAGGGCAAGATTTATAATTTCTGTCAGTATCTGTACCCTCAAATTGCATTACGGCAAAGTGTGTTACCCAGGGCAGAGCCCATAGAGTGGGTCATAGCAGCAAGAATCATTTTTACATGGATGCTGCTGTAAAAATAAAAGTAGAGAGCACAGGTCTGGTGAATCTGATTTGATAGGCTCTGTTTCACTCTTTCAATAATCGCTGGAATAAATACTATACAAGCCACTTATAACGTGACAACTTTTTCGTAGTAATGCTGTTGAACTTTAAATAGCAGGGGTCAGCGCTGCTTTATTATTCAGTGTCCTGCAGGAGCGGTGATGAATTAATTTAAGAAATTGATGAAGGAAGTGATAAGCATAGAGGTGAAAGCCTTTGACTTATTAATTACTTATATTGTATTCATGCAGTCTCCAGATTCAGTGGGTGTTCTTCGCAAGGAAATGAGCACAAGGATATCTTGATGGAAAAGAGAAGAAGGTCGACAGTTTAAGGTACATGTGACAGAGAGCATATTTAATGATATATATTTTTATTTTATACAGCTGAGAGGATGTGATAATAAGCAGTTCTGTAATAACTATATTATTACACTTTCTCCTTCTAAAATAATAAATCAGCCCCATCTGTCATTTTTTGACAGCGTATGAATATTTGACTTTGCATCAGTGTACCCTCATCATTTTCTCCTCATGTTATTAATGTGCGGAAGGCAATCTGACAGAATGATGTCTCTGTGGCTCCATGTTCTGCTTAGATTACAGCTCTGGGCTATTAAGTAGGTGTACAATAATTTGCTTTATGTTTGCTGTAAATCAAGTATGCCTCCCTTACATAATAAAGACGGATGTATGTTGGTTGATTAACGACTAGCTCTTGTGTACTGCTAGGAATCTGATTTGCCAAATTCAAATAGGGATGCAAGGTACTCAGAATGAGGAGCAGTCATCACATGACCTTGACACAACTCTCTGGTGCAGAGCTGAACAGGAATTAATGTACTGGGATGCAGGAATATTGGAAATATTAGATACACAGATGGTGAAAACAACAACCCTTGTTTGCTGTTATGTGAGTCACCGATGGCCTGTATTACAGGAAAGCTTAATGGTCCTCCAGAGACATAGTACGGTTCTACAGATAACTGACCTTGCTTTCAATCAGACTCGGATAAAAAGGCTGATGTTATGCACGGGGGTGTCAGTGCAGGAGAATGTAAAGGGGTTGAGAAAAGGAGATGTCACGCTGGGCAGTTCAGCCAACTGGCATTTTCTCAATACACACATGCTTTAATCCTGCTGTTCTCAACGGTCCTGGGAACTGTGGAGGCCAGGATTGCTTTCAGCCCTTCACTCAATACCACTGACATGCTGCATGTCTAGATTTCACAATGATGCCGGTCCTGTAGCATGGAGATAATATAATATAGTAAAAGGCAGTTGAGTGTATTTGTGATTTTAGTGACTACTGCTGTATTTCTGTGCTGCTTTGCTGGCTTATTTTCAGGTCCATCACAGCTTGTTAAAATCTAATTGGCATTCTTTGCGACGGTTGTGCTTTCTTTAGCGTCACTACACTAATCTACCTTTCCTCCCAGAGTGGTTGTTTTTATATTCCCAGTAATCACAGCTGATTGTGTAAATAAGTCTAGAGACGTTTGTATTTACATCACTATTTCTGTTTCTGCCTCTGAAGCAGAGCGAGTCTAAAATGGCTTGTTTACTGGGGAATCGTTACCGTTGTTTCTCCTAGGATCTCCGTTTAATGGGCTGACCTTGAAAATCTTGTAGCAATGAGAAGAGGATGATTTAGATTTGGTGCACTATACATAATATGAGGATTATATATTACAAACTACAATTTTTATTAATTGTTTTCCATTCTTGTTTAACTAGAGATTCTTTCTTTTTATTGTGTTTTCCTTCTCAATGCACTACAGGTCAGGAAGGTTCTTTCCGATAGCAACTCTAATTAGGGAGTGGCACACTCTAGTTTTTCTTTCTTTCGTTGTTTCATCAGACAATACACAGCATGCATTTGGAAAACACGAAGCACAAACTGGTTTAATAAACGACAGAAACCTGGCATGTAACGTATGTTGTAGTCTGGGTGACTTATGATTAATGACATATGACTGGGACACTGAACATGTTCAAAGCAGCTGTGAGCCCTAACTGTTTTTGTATGCTCTTTATTATCACTGCCGTGTTGCATCAGGTAGCTCTGGCGCATCTTTTTCAGAAGAACAGCTTATGCTGGCTTCTGTTGTTACCTGCATGTTCTCTGCCCTTGTTTCTGCACAGCATATTCGAAACACACACAGGCTCTGATTTTGGTGTTGAAAGTGAGGGAACCTGTGTACAGCACTGTTTGGATGCTATTCACTTATCCTCAGTATGGTATGTTCCTATGGGTCATTTAGCTTTGGTATTTGTTGTTCTGTTAGAAGGATTTGGAGGACTGGAGCAGGCACACTGGTCAGGTGTTGAAGTTTTCTGGTGGCCTCTCATTTGTTGTGTCACAGACTAGTGCAGCAATCTCAGTTTTTGTTTCTCGCTGGATCATTAGAGCTGTGTCCTCCCCGGATGGCTTTTGCTTTTCGCCACTCTCTACCGAGTTTTCCATATTTCATTTTCATCTATTATTATTTAGCGTTAAACAAACCTAATTCAGTGCAGAGTGCTCTTGAGATGGAGTAGAAATGAGAGATGGTGTTTTCAAATTACATTTCTAAGTCTGCCTACTAATTTAGAAAGTTAATAAAACAAATAAGGTTCAGCAGAGAGTCATGGTGAGCTGTTGCTCATTTCTCCTCTCTCAGACGAAGATCCACCCATGCTTGAAAGCCGAGCTAATGATGAGCTGGCTACAGTGTTGTGTGCATGAGGATCCTAGTGAAGAAACATGCTTCGCTCTCGCACTACTGTAAACTCAGGGATTATCATTATCCTCCCGGGTTTTGTCATGTGGTTTCTGCGGTGTTTACTCTCTGTACTGGCTCATCACTACTCACAATAGATACCAAGGTGACTATTGCTTTCAACTGTAGATCTAATCTTTAGCAAATGCCAGTCATCAGAGGTAACTCTGACATTTCAAGATAGACTTTTGTGAGATGTGCTTGAAAGACATCTACAGAAATACATTTTCTAAGCACAAAGCTGGTGTGTGTGTGTGTGTGTGTGTGTGTGTGGGAGTTGTTATCTGTGAGTTTATATTGGTAGTCCACATATGTGCCCATGTGGCCTGCTGGGTTGTCAGTCTCCAGTCTCGAGCTTGTCTAGAAATAGACAACAGAAACCTGTGGAAGAGCCGGATGACAAAGACTCTGTGGGGCTTCTCCAGCAGCCTGTCTATAGAGAAGAGCTCATGCAGTGCCATTACCTCTTCTTTTTTTTGTGCTTGTCTTTCCCACTCTGTATGAAAAAAAATCAACACAGGGAAACAGAGGGGCTATTGGGGAGGAAACCACCGCCCTGACAGAGCCACAGATACAGGCGAGCTCATTCACAGCTCCATCATTACAGAAAATGTACTTCTTAGACTTTCTCTGCTCGGGCTCAGAAAGGGGCCTGTAGATGAGCTGTGGCTCCTGAGCACAGAAAAGCCTTTGTTTTTTTGTGTGGCTGTGATCTGAATTGTGTCAGTGTGAAGATGTGAACTTTTGCCTTTTATACGCAACTGGGGAAAAATTACTGGAATCCCTTTGGTGTTACAGTAGAGCTCGCAGTATAGTCTAGTAAAAACAATTGGTTAAATAATTAATTAGTCAATCACTACACAATTAATCTGCAACAATTCAGTTTTGGTCATTCATTAGGCCAAATGAGTCTCCTTGGTGTGGATCCTATTCATCATGTTCCTTCCTCTCACCGTTAAAAGCCAAGGTCAAAAAAGAGGAACACTCTGCTGTGTCAGCCTCTTTCCGTTTTGGTGCGTATATGTCTGAAGTGATATACTGTACCTGAATTGATTCGCCCTAATTGCAGTATGTGATAAAACACGGCTGATTTGTGTTGTTGCAGTGAGGTCTACTTCAGAGGGAGAGAGCGAGCCAGGAGCAGAGGGATTAATGAATGTGGCTGTGGAATGTCGCGCTCTGTGTTTTGACTCTGCTCCTGTTATTCTCTGCGATTAGTGAGATTTTCCACTTTTTCCCTTTTTCCGCTGAAAGGTTATGTCAATTTCTTTGGTTCAGACAATTTTATCCACGCTGCAATCAGACAGAAACTCTCCACACACAAATCCCTTTGATAGCAGAACAGCAGGGGGGAATGAGGAGCCGCTGAGGCAGGGCTACAGCACAATACATTCAATTTCACAGGTAAAATTGTCCCCAAGGACATAATTGTGAATATTTGTCCAGCATTTCGTGGCGTTGTATTTTTCCTCTCACTTTCGAGCACCATTGTTTTATGAGAGCACGTTTTAATAAAGGCTTGTTGATCGTGCTTGTAACACCGACCATCCGTTTGGCAGCAGTATAACTTCACCACTTTACATAATGCGTCTTCTTCTGTGTTGTCCAGGTGTGTAGGTCGGTGAGGCCGTTGTACTACCCACCAAGATGGTGGCCTTGTCGCTTAAGATCTGCGTGCGCCAGTGCAATGTGGTGAAGACGATGCAGTTCGAGCCATCGACGCCTGTGTACGACGCCTGCAGAATCATCAGAGAGAGAGTCCCAGAAGCCCAGACAGGACAGGGTGAGTCCATGGCTCAGACATGGTGGAAGTCATTTACATAATGGAAATCTAAAAGCAGGTACCATTGCATATTCTTCACTTTGTGTTTCAAGCATCAGATTATGGCCTCTTCCTGTCAGACGATGATCCCAGGAAAGGAATCTGGCTCGAGTCTGGAAGAACCCTGGATTACTACATGCTGCGAAATGGAGTAAGATTAAGTCACATAGTCTGGGGTGGAGAACTGTCAGTTGCACTCATCATCTCTTAAAGTGATTTATATTTTCTAAAGGGGACCTGAGATATTTACGTCTTCGCTTGCCGAGAGCGACTGCAGTTTACTGTTGAGAATGATCGGCAGGGTCGTGAATGTCACCGTGCTTCCTCTCCCTTTTCTCTCAGGACATCTTGGAGTATAAGAAGAAACAAAGGCCGCAAAAGATCAAAATGTTGGACGGTGCGGTGAAGACCATCATGGTGGACGACTCAAAAACAGTGGGAGAGCTGCTCGTCACCATATGCAGTAGAATAGGTTCGTCTCACAGTCTGAGGCGCATTACGTGGCTTCATACGAACATGTAGCATTATGTCGCTCCTCATATGTCATTATGTTCAATGTGTTTCTAATGAAAGCTGAAGTTAGGCCCAGACTACGCTGTCCTTGCCTGTCACAGAGGTGCTCCCTAAACTGTGCATTTCAATTATAATAGGCTGCTATCGAGCTCAAATGGGGTGTGGAGGAAAGGGATGTGTAGCTGGCAGATAGCTTTATTGGAAAGCGTTTGTTTGGAGTAGGTCTTTCTGCTTGGCTTCGTTTCCTTCTCTGTTCCCATTTTAGTTTGCTGGCTTCCTACCAGCTTTCCCTCACTTCTGTTTCAGAGCAAACAGAAAGAGATGCTCTCTCTATCACGGCAGTGGTTATTGGGCCGGTTTGAGGCCTGTTCTCCTCCCGAGAATCCTCTGGCTTTACTTGCGGTCTTTTCAGGAATCACCAACTATGAGGAGTACTCCCTCATTCAGGAGATGACAGAGGACAAGAAGGAGGATGGAATGGGGACCCTGAAGAAAGATCGAACCCTGCTGCTACGAGACGAGAGGAAGATGGAGAAGCTCAAAGCCAAACTCCACACAGATGATGACTGTGAGTGTGAGCTTGTAAAATCCTCCAGAAGTGCTGTTGATATCTCGATGACTTTCATGTCTTACTCTCACATTAATGAAGCAGACTCAACGGCATCGTCCGAACATGTGGTTTCTCGCTCAAGTCTAATTTATTCCACGGCCATATCAAAGTTTAATGAAATTACCACTGTTATCTTTGGCCAAAGGACACCAATTACATTTGGAAACATGCAAAGAGAGAGTAGAAATCACACTCCCAACTTTGGCTGAAAAGTAGCTTTCATCTCAGCGGCAAGTATCGCAAATGACAGCCCGCGTGCCCTGTCAGGGTTTTCACTTCCTCGTGATTCATTTGGAATATTTTCAGTCTGAGCTGATCTGTCTGCCCATCTGATATTTCCAAGCTGCCTGGTTAATTTCCGTCTCTGCAGAGTGAATGTCTATTCATTTCAGTGCATGTGGTGACTGAACGTGTGTATTGATTGGGCAGTGAACTGGCTGGACCACAGCCGGACATTCAGAGAACAAGGTGTGGAGGAAAGCGAAACCCTGCTTCTCAGGCGCAAGTTCTTCTATTCAGACCAGAATGTGGACTCTCGGGACCCTGTCCAGCTAAACCTGCTCTATGTTCAGGTAAACACTCTTTACACTGAAATTTATGCTGGGGTGAGAAAAAGAGAGGATAACATGTGGCTAATTTTTTTTTTTTGCTGTTGAAGCCCAACTTGAAAAGTGATGCGGTAGCAGGCTTTGAATAATACTGCAGGTTTTGGAGGTGTTTGTATGTGTTTCACAGAAGAGACAGAAGACATAACAGAAGGAGGCATAGGACTCTAATTAGACTCAATAACTATCTAGTAGCATACAACCTTTAGCCAAGTCTGCAGCGTGGTCAGCTCAGATGTGGTTCACACAGGTTTTTCTGTTTCAGTTTCTTGGTTCTTACTGTACATTGTGCATGCGAAGGCAAAGCTTCGTTATGTTTCATTGAATCACCTTAAAATGTGGTTTGCATATGCATTTCTAATGCAAATTCAATCTATTCGATTACAATAAATGTAAAAAAAACCTCATATACTCTAGGTATTTGTATTTTGTTTTATATGATATGATGATATGTATGATACAAAACATATAGGTCTATATGTCCTCGAGGGTCAGTATGGCCCACTTGGTCTCCTTGGAAACTGAGGAAGAAATAGAATTCCTTAGAGGAAATTGGATTTGGTCTTGAAAATAAATACGTTTGCTACGACCAAATCCGATAGACCAGATAGTTGGCTATCTGGTCTATCTGTTTGATAGGGAACCTGTGTGACGGATCACCTGTTTGCATGGCAGCATTTAGGCATGTAAGCATGTACATTTCTGCCACAGAGCCATACACGTGACTTGTCCAGTTCTCCGCCCTAGTTTAGCTACGTCTGTATCAGAACATGTCTGTGTGCTCAGCAGTATTAGTTGTATCTGTTTTGCAAACCAAGGGAGCCTTGCTGGCATCACAGGGTTCCCTGAGGGAGGTCAGCTGAGTCTGGTACTGCATGAGTCAGGGTTTGCTGCATTCATATTAGGCCCTTCAGCCGAGGGAGGAGAGCTCCACACACCTAGAGTCAAACAGCAGGCTGTGGAGTACTCACACGCACACAGAGGTGTACCCTGTGAGACAGGGGGAGGGCATGGGAACTAGACTGGAGCTAAAACTCTCTACTGAAATGAGAGCAGCACTATTTCAAAGGGAAGTACACAAAGATTGTTGGTTGGGCTGCAACACTAGAATACATAGTATGACAAGTACTATGTATACAAGTGCTGAAAGGGATTCTCATAGATATACAACACACTGTATCTGAAATGTGTGTAGGTGTTCTTTTTGTTGAACTCTCTCCCCTCTCACCAGTCCCTGCTACCTTGAGAAAGACATCCAGCCATCCACCCTCCACGTCTGCTCTTGCTGGTTTCCACTCTGTTCCAGTTTTTGCCTCTACCATTGTGACCCATTTCGTTTTCTTCCCTTCCAGTTTGCTTTTCTCTACTTCAGCTCCATCTCCTGCACATTCTGACATAATCGCACACTTCCCCACCCTCCTGGCCTGGCACAAATTACAGCACAGTGCATATCATGCTCTCCTCTCAACACAGACTCATATTTCCTTTCACAGTAACAACCCCACCCCCTGCCCACGCCTCCTTTTTTCCTCTCTGTCGCCCTTCCACATCTATCTTTCTCTCATTCTGCCGTTCACATTCGCATTGTTAAACAGGCAAGCATCAAAGAGGCTCTTCACTTGGCAGTGGCTCTAATTTGTCATCGTGTTAAAAAGGCCAAACAGAGCCAGAAGAGAAATCTTTAACAGAGTGGAACATACCTCAGGCTTCTCTTCCTCTTTCTTTCCTTCATTTTGCACAGATACGTTTGTTCTCTCCATTTCACTCATCATTCACACAATTCCTGTAATTCTCCGTCTCAACCTCTACACTAGTGAGTAATTCTATTCAGATTGTGAAGATGATGACAGTGTTGCAGGCATTTTCGTTGACAGAGCATCCCTGCAGTGATTTGGTTGATTTGGAGCTTTCATGATCCCAAACCTACCCACCCACACACACACACACATAACGGAAGCTCTGCCAGTAACAGACTAATCTCCTTTAGTACTCGACCACTCCCTTTCTGTCATGTATTTGTGCTAAGACCAGGATAAACCTTAATAGCTATAGCATCACCCTGTGTGTCCTGGTCTTCTGATTTTATTATTTACCACTTTAGTTCGGTCTGAAAGTAGTCCATTGGTGCCACACGGCAGCACAGTCTACGGCAGGCACAGATAAAGACTTTGGCCTAAAAATAGTAAATATCCTCTTCAAAGACGTTTCAGCTCGTGATGTATTTTGCTTTACTGGTCAATGGAGGGGAAAAGAAGAGAAGGCTGGTGAAAACCTGAACCAAAGCCCATACAGGTGTTCTACTATATACACACATTTCTATCTTCAGAAATGAATATTTAAAGCCTTTATTCGCTGGTATATTAGTGAGCATTTAGTCACGTTAGCTCACCCATGGGTCAGCATTTTTTTGTGGCTGTATTATACCATGAGTGCTCTGTTGGGTCATGGTGGACTATGACCTCCCCGCGGGTGTCAGAGCTGGTGCCACACCCACTATAAGAAACAGCCTAACTTAATATAATATCCTGTAGATGTGACATTTTGGCAGCTACCAGTTTTTCTTTTATCCTGTCTTTGATCGCACGAAGCATGGCGTCGTGTTGGTGCCTAAACTGATGCTACGTGTATGCATCCTGCTTGCATCCGCTGTTTCACGGATGCTTCATGAGCACAGACTCGGTGTAGCTGTCAGCTGACTAGTAACATCCAATCATATTCACACAGATGACCAGCATGAACCTAGGTCTTCTCAGTTGACTGAGAGGCTGCTGACCACAACGCATTTCCTATATAACCACTTGTTTAATATGACATATAAATAGAACATGGAGAGACCTGTTATTATCCTCAATTTGTGTAATGATTCCTGATTTTTTTTTGTTAAATTAACCGTTTACTCTGCCTGAGATTCTGGCTGTTACACTATTACAATTAGCACTCAGCTGGATATTGGCTCGTTTATCCTATTTCCAGAAATGAAAGGTCAGAGCAACACCACATACAATGCATTTGCACATGTCCCAGTTTTTATTCATAGGGTTATATTGTTGTGACATCTATTATCACGGTATTATTTATTTTACTACCATATTAAGTACAGTATGCACTAAAGTGTTTACATCATTAGATTCTAGTTTCACACCTCTATAACCAACACATATGGATTTCTCCCAACCAAAACTATTTAGGTGCCTTAAGCCATCTGTATATGTACCAACATATGGGATACTCTGAAGAATGCTGTTCAGTGGCAGCTGCACTTTCTTTAAACCTTTGTCTCACCTTCCACCCAGCAGGCTTCACGAGAACTGATGGTCACACTGAGGATATTAGAACCTAAATAGCTAAGGTCCACTGGTAAATTCATTATTCTCTAAAAGCAATCTGTAAGCACCAAACTATTTCTTGTGTTTTCATTATTCCTATCATCTTACTCTCAGAATAATACAAGTCAAGTGAACCGTGTGTACCAGAGTGAACGGCATGTGTGAGGGCTAATTGTAGAGTGTCTTCTTGTGTTCAGTAAGAGCTTATCTACTCTACTGTGAGTTGCACTGGGAAAAGGACTTGATTGTGAGTGGTGGACATTGTTGTCCTCATTACAACAGTAAGCTGCTGCTTAGTTTTTCATTGATGTAATGGAACATAAGAATGAGTGGAGTCCACGCTGTGCACTGATATGCTAATGGTAAAAGCACTGATGGAGCCTTTCTCACTGTCAGCAAGGCCTCTCAGCTTTTGCTGCCATTAATTTTGCAGCAACTAGAAAGAGCGAGCGAAGGAAGCCAGAGAGAGAAAGAGAGAGAGGCAGAGCTGACTGCCCCCTGGAGAAAACAGCACACACTGACAACCATTTGAAAGATGTCAACAACGGTTTCTCCCTTTCCATCTACTTAAAAGGTGACGATAATGTAGAGAGCCTAGCTAGAAATGCATCTAAACATAAGTGATGTCTCATCAGCACCAAACAGGCACGCGCCACTGTGGAAAAAAAACATCTAGCCATTAGATTTCTTAACAACGTATTGAGGGCCATTCTGTAATGCAGATGGGATATTGTGAAAGACCGATGCATTTCTGTAATGTGTTTTCCTTTTTAATAACATTTAATGGACTGTAATGAGAAATAGTTGGAGCCTCTACACTTCAACGCTGGCAGAATAACTGTTATTGTCACAAACAAATCTTATTTGACTCCCTTGTGTGGATGAGTCTCAGTTGTGATGTTTGTGCTCCAGAAATACGTTTACTTTCACTTAGACATCCTCGATGAAATTCAAAGCTCACGATGAAGTGCTCATTACCGAGCTTTGTTGGGTAAATTCTGGATAAATCGAATGCCTTTGTAGTTCTATCCTTTTCCTAAAAGTGTTTTTTTTCTCCCCACTTTGCCCTTCCCCCTTCCTTTCCTTGTGTCTCCTCCAGGCTAGGGATGATATATTGAATGGATCCCACCCTGTCTCCTTTGATAAAGCCTGTGAGTTTGCAGGGATCCAGGCTCAGATCCAGTTTGGACCCCATGTGGAGCACAAGCACAAGCCTGGATTCCTGGAGTAAGCTGTTCTTATCAAACAAAGTTGCATTACCATAACATTCATAATAACTTTGTGTTGTGTGCTCTGCTTTTCAATAGAAAAGCTGCAGCTGCACATATACAGGTTTTCTTTTGCTTAGTGCAGGCCATTACATCAGTGCAGGGGTGATGTCAGCTGCTACAACTTGTTTTCTGATGTAGGCAGTAGAGCAACGATGACCTCATATGTAGAGGTATGTTAATAGGAAAGGAAATGCCTGTAGCTCTAAAGAGTAACCCTGGAAAAATGTCATTTATGTCCCTAGCCTAAAGGAGTTTCTACCTAAAGAATACATCAAGCAGCGGGGATCAGAGAAGAAAATATTCCAAGTATGTACATCACCTTGGTCTTTTGAGTACATGTGTTTGAAACTCGGGATGGCCCATAGGAATTTTCTCTATATTGACTAAATACAAAACACAGTTTAGGAAAGTGGAGGTGTAAATTGTTTGTTTTTGTCCAGGAACACAAAAACTGCGGAGAGATGACAGAGATTGAGGCAAAAGTGAAGTATGTGAAGCTTGCCAGGTCCCTGCAGACATATGGAGTGTCCTTCTTCCTAGTGAAGGTAAGAGTTCATTGGTGCTGATTTATGTTAGTAACGATGTGAATCCATGAAAAACATTTTTGCGGTGTGATTGTTTTTCATACTTCTCTTTCATTGAGATATGTGATTTCTACGTTTAATGAATAATTACAGGTTAGATATAATGTTTTTCACACCCTTTCTAATAGTTATGATAAAGTTATACTAACCAAGTTCATTGCATGATTTAAAATGAAGGTTTTAGTTAATACCCAGCCCCGGTAATATAATTTTATTTGTATGCTGAAACAAAAGGTAAACCGTTATAAACATCTATTACAGTGTAGAAACAGAGAACCTTTGTGCACAATCAAAGATGAATTGAGGCATTGCACATTTCAGGGATTCTCCCTTTTGCGTTGTAGTGGCTGTCTTTGTTCACTGTTTTAGCCTTTTGGTTGCCTCTGTAGTTTGTTGTGTGTTTCTGACTCGTTTCCACTACTTGCACATCCACGGTGTATCCATTTCAAAGGAAGGGTCCACTTGGTCAGGTGATTAAGTAAGATTTTAATTAACTTCCACACAGAACAATTCTCCTTCTACACAATGTAAAATGTTTCTTAAAAAGAAAAAAATATACAAAACAACAAAAACGGTATAATCCACACAAAAGTCCAAAGATCCAAATACACTTGTATAATCCAAAACTACAGTAATATTGGTCAGTTTTCAAAAGCAAATGAACAAACAAACGGGTAAAAAGGCTTCGTTGGGCCAAGACTACAGCCAGGCAACCTACTTCCTTCACACTGCTGCCTCACGTACAGACTTTTTCCACAGCTGTATGCTACCATAACAGATGCAGATGAGAGCCAATGCTATGAAATTGAAACACTTAATTGGGTAAAATCATTGAAATAATTGATAAGCAATATTGGTTTAATGATACATCTGGTTACAGCAAACAGTCACGTACTAAAGCGTGGCAGCTGTGATGAGCAAGTCGTGCTGTCGAGCAGGTTGGAAAACACTGAAAACTCTATTATCGCAGCAAATCCAAAGCCTCAGAGTGGAAGGCTGCATGCTTGCTATTCACTCAGTGCTGTGCAATGTGTGACAATTGCAATTCTGTTCTGGTTTGGCGAACATGAAAGTGAAATGGAAGTGCAGCATACGAATGGGATGAAGTCTCACCAACAGTTATGGTGAAGGCTCCTTGGCACAGGTCCAGCTGGTTGTGAACGTGTGAGAGAGGAAGTTTGTAGTTTTCTGTTTGGGTCTTAATGCCTGATAAATGGAAATGTTTGGCCCCATAGTTTAATCAGACTGGAGGGTTCAGATGATGTCTGTGTGCACGTGTGTCTACAGCCACGAGCGCCGGCTGGGTTCAGTGAGAAGATGTAGCAATGAAGATTTCACGACTGTTAAATAATTCACGTCAACTGCACTCTGCTCTTGATGCTAGCCGAGGCCGAAGCACAGACCTGGCTTTGTTGAAGCTTATCTGAGGGTTTATTGTAGCCTTGCATTTCTCATCTCTCCACCTTTAATCACTGTATGTTGTCTGTTTATGTAACTGCCACAGATAGAACAATTCAGTACACAGGAACTGTGTGTGTGTGTGTGTTTGCACTAGCCGTGCAGGCAGGCATGTGCAACAAAAAGCCTCCACTTCTACTGTGAGTCCTTGCACAAGCAAATTTCCCCAAACAGTAAAGTAAAGGTTAGTCTATTTAAAATAATATAATACCCCAGCTACCCACTTCAGATTAGAATATCCAACTTCCTGCGTGTGTACAGCCTTGGTGAATTATGATGTTCAAGCAATGAAACCTGAGACAATGGAGGTTTTTAATAAACCTTTGTGTGAGGTATCGTGGGCGAGGGGATAATGTTATCTGTCCTTGCGTTTAAGAACCATTCTACTTATTGGCTTTTGTTCCATTCTTAGAGATCTTTACTTTGACCCCGTGATTAACAAAAACAATAGCCCAGGGATATAACATGTATGTAGAACTTCCCCATCTCTACAGAGCACTAATTTCTGTGTCATCCTCTGCTCCTCTGGATAGGAGCCAAGTGTAGGCTCCGTCTCTGAAGTGAGCTGTAATAGATTTTCGGTAGGCAGAGAGTGGAGGGCACTGGAGTTGGTCATGCTCAATGCTGGTGGAAGCACCACGCTGGTGTGCTGACAGTGACTAGAGCCTGTGGAGACCCTGCTCAATAAAGCAGCAGTTAAACAAGACTGAACTCTGCTGGGTCACTTCACGGCTGCCCTCCTCCTCCTCCTCCATTCAGGGCTTTCAGCCATGGACACAGCATGTGTAACACACAGCACCAGCAGAATGAATGAATCATCTGTGTAGGTGTTTAGGACCGATGTAACTGATGTTTTTTTCTATCCGACAGGAAAAGATGAAGGGTAAAAATAAGCTGGTCCCGCGGCTGCTGGGGATAACCAAAGAGTCAGTGATGCGAGTGGATGAGAAGACAAAGGATGTAGTGCAGGAGTGGCCTCTGACAACAGTCAAGAGATGGGCTGCCTCCCCCAAGAGCTTCACCCTGGTACTGTGTGACTGTCTGCAACAAGTCCTCAGCCTCATGTAGAGAGTCAGCTCTTATACACTCCTAATCCTATGCAACAACTATTCTGTGCACAGTGTGACTTACACAGCTCAGCATCACACATTTAACCTTTCCTCCAGTTTCATCTTCCAATACAAACAGCATCCTTAAAATTGTTCAGACCTCTGACTCCAATATTGAATGTTTCAGCATACCCGACATTTTTTCATCTCCGTTAACAATAGATGCTCAGGGAAGAATGTGCAGAAATTGAATGTATTATTTATCTAGAAGCTTTTTCTATTTTCTTTACCAGGTAGTAAGTCTCATAGTGGAAATAAGTACTACACTTAAATATTAGTAGACTATGCAAAGAAAAGAAGGTATATTTGCCAACAGGCCCTTTTTACATCTGTATGCACACAGTAAGGCTCTTATTAGGTGGATTTGCGTTGATTCCCTTCTGTCTTTGTTTCAATACAAAGGATTTTGGGGAGTATCAGGAGAGTTACTACTCTGTGCAGACTACAGAGGGAGAGCAGATATCCCAACTTATTGCTGGATACATCGACATCATTCTTAAAAAGGCAAGTAATTAAAAAGAAGAGGAAAACATGTTACATAGATTTACCACACATACATGTAACCTGTGATGTGTTTGTGGATCTTGTGCTCACAGAAGCAGAGTAAAGATCGTTTTGGCCTTGAGGGAGATGAAGAATCCACCATGCTGGAGGAATCCGTTTCCCCTAAGAAGTAAATAAAGACAAAACAACACTAACACAATTCTTGATATTTTTGAGACAGAATTTCAGAATATTAGGTCAATATTGCTTTTAATGTTGCTTCTTTGTATGTTTTTTTATTTTATTTTTGCAAATCTGAACACATATATTTCTCTTAGAGTAAAGCCCCAGTATTATCATTTAATTCAAAAAAATCATTTGGTGATTAAGATGTCAAACAGTTTAACACATCACATTTTTTCTCACTTGGTTTTTTGTAGTCACTTGAAATCCACATGGTTCTCAGAGAAACCACTTGCTGGTAGAGTGGGGCATCATGTTCCTGCTACTTACACTGTAGGCCAATTGACTCATGTTGTGGTTCTCAGGACAAAAACATAATTGCTGCCTCTCAAAATAAGCCATAATTAGCCAATGGAGGCAGGAGCATTTGTCTAGCTGGGCAGATAACATTTTGTACAGAGATTTGTCTGCAGAATAATATATATATATATATATATATATATTATACATAACTAATCTGATCTTCATTGAGAGTTATTTTAGAATAGTCCTTCATGTTAAAGTTATTAGAATTCATCTTCCACTTCCCATCCCTTTTCCTCTGGTGTTAGGTCCACGATTTTGCAGCAGCAGTTCAATCGTGTGGGTCGTGTGGAGCACGGCTCAGTGGCACTTCCAGGTATAATTCGATCTGGCTCCATCGGTGGCTCCGAAACCTTCAATGTGGGTACAATGCCCTCTGCCCAGCAGCAGATCACCACAGGGCAGATGCACAGAGGACACATGCCCCCACTGGTGAGTCAGAGCATTTACAGTTGCACCATCCCCTACATACCAAATACAGTATATAGTGTGTCACCACATATTAAAAGTGTGGCATCCAACTTTTGGACCATCTGTGCAATTAAATAACTCTGTGCTAAAAAAAAGAATAGAGGGGATATTAAGTTGTGTAGCAATAGCAGAGCACAGTGTTCATCATTCTCACATTTTTATGTAAATCAGATTGGCAGTGTCTGGAATATTGCTTCTGGTCCTCGCTGCAAACAATGAACAATGTGACTATGGCTGCGAATGTGTTAGGGAGTACAGTTCCTTATGTTCACATTAAACTCCTTTCTGTACCCTGTGGTTTATAGACACTAGATTGCAAGTTTGAGAGGTTTACAGTTGTGAACCCACATATATTTGATGGTGTGTATTTAGAGTTTTTGTTTAGTTTTTTGCACTCTGTGTTTATCTGTTGTTTGCTACAGAGTCTGGCTCAGCAGGCTCTAATGGGGACCATCAACAGCAGTATGCAGGCTGTGCAGCAGGCTCAAACAGACCTGGGGCATGTTGATAATCTGCCTCCGCTGGGCCATGACTTAGTGAGTCCTCTCTCACAGTTTTGCATAGTTTTGAAAAGTATGATAGGTTAGATGCAGCTTTATAGTACGCCTCCACATCTTATCATTTATAGCTGCTCCTTGAGTTCAGATTTTCTGACAACCTTGCGTGTGTGCTTTCTGACAATACATTCTCTGGTCTTGCAAAGCGAAAATAGCTTAGAAAGAATTAAACATTCACATTGCATCAAATTACGTTACAGCTCTCAAATATAATGAGGATGTAGAACTCACCATAAATATGGGGGCTGCCTTTAATGCTTGAGTGTTTCCATAGCCGTAGGTGTTTTACAACCCTGGTCCTTTAATCCTGCAGAAGAAAGTTTATATGACTTGAAATCACCCACTGTGATGAAAGCCAACAGCTCTCCTTTTCCTCCTCCATGAAAAGGCATCCAGAGTTTGGGTTCAGAACAAAGTGGATGAATCCAAACATGAAATCCACTCTCAGGTTGATGCTATCACTGCTGGAACAGCATCTGTGGTCAATCTCACTGCAGGTGAGTAAGGAAGAAAGCATGCTATCATTTTGAGTTTGGCTTATGAAAACTGCACTGGACTAAAAAGGAAATGTCCACATCTAGTTTGTCTTTACCTTAATGTCACCCTGAAGTGTGATTTGATAAAAATATCTTCCAAATGAGTGTCCTTATAAGGGTGCGTTTCCAATTCTTACCTAATTAGGAATAGATCTTGAACTTGTTGTTGTCTCTCTCTGCTCCCCGTGTTGCTTGGCACAGAGCCAGTCAAGTTTGTCTTAATCGTACCTCGCCATCTGTTAGGTTTCACCTAAACTCCCTCCACTGGCTAATACAAAGGTTTTCTCTTCGCGCGCTTCCTTCATCAACCTGCTCATCTCTGTGGAACCACCTCAAATAGGCTCCAATTATGACACTGACACTGATGTGTGTGTTACCGCATATGATACAGAAGCCCTGTGGTTTTGCTAAATCAATGTGGCAGCAGCACGGCTAATTAAGATGCGCAGCGGAGGTGGAGTTTGTAAAGATGACGTCCCTCCTTTCACAGGTGAACCTACAGAAACGGACTATACAGCGGTGGGCTGCGCCATCACTACCATCTCCTCCAATCTCACGGAGATGTCCAAGGGCGTCAAGCTGCTAGCAGCGCTAATGGACGATGAAGTGGGCAGTGGACACAAGCTCATGGGCGCTGCCAGGATGCTGGCAGGAGCTGTGTCAGATCTGCTCAGATCTGTTGAGCCTGCAGCCGCTGAGGTAAGACGCCCACTGATTACTCTGCTGGCTTGGCCTTCATCCGCTACACTGTAATCCCAGTAGCCATGAAGCCTCGTGCAGCCACTGTTGAATGGCAAGCTTTTATTAAGAGTCTCGTGGAAGATTTATTACACAAGGCTTTTTTGTGATGATTCTGATCCAGAAGTCTGTTTCAGATATTTCACGGAGGCTTGTGTGAGAACTGGCCAGGCCAGTGTAATGAGTGTGGTGATGTCATCTTCCTACAGCCCAGACAGACAGTGCTGACTGCAGCAGGAAGTATTGGACAGGCCAGCGGGGACCTGCTCCGTCACATGGGGGAGGGCGAGACTGATGAGAAGTTCCAGGTTGGACGCCACCCATTCACTGTTCCTATGACACTGCTGGCCAAACAGGAAGACACATGTCTTTTGAGGGCTTGTTTTAAAATGTCAATAGACATTTATGTAATAGCCTTAAGCTTTATTATTAGACTTGTCGTCTGTGTAACAATGTCAGAAGGCAAGCGTTCTGTAGTATAATGGCCATGACAATACAGTGTCTCAGAGACATTACATAGCTTGTCTCTGGCCTTATTTATGGCTCATTTATTCTTTGGCTCTGAAATGAATTTACCTGCTACTTAAACATATTTGAGTTACTAGATATCTTCACAAAGTCTTGATACCAATTTGTTTTGTGGTAATACCTGTAGAAGAGGTTTCTTGAGCCGTGAACTACGAGCCAGTGCTCTTCTGCTTCATGAAGATAAATGTTGTCGGGAATTGCTTTGCCCAATAATACAAATGTAATTTATATAATAATTGTATCCACATCCTACAATGTACCAGAAATCACTACCTGCTTGACGCTTTAGGTTGTTTTACTAATATACTGCTGTTGGTCCTTTTCTGGTCCCTTCAGTCGCGTATGTACAGCTGTGTGTGTTTCAGTGAAGGACATTGATTAATATGTTGCAGGACACCCTGATGAATCTGGCCAAAGCAGTGGCCAATGCAGCTGCTATGTTAGTCCTGAAGGCCAAGAACGTAGCCCAGGTGGCCGAGGACACCATATTGCAGAACCGGGTGATCGCAGCTGCCACTCAGTGTGCCTTGTCCACCTCACAGCTGGTAGCCTGCACCAAGGTACTGATCTCAGACTTGTTCATCTCAGAAGCCACATAGGTAAAGGACATACCATCATCCTGGCAAACGTCGAGCCGGTGACTCTATTAGTTTACTGTGGTGCACACAATATTTTTCCTCTTTTATACCATTTCATTGTGGGAAATAATGCAAATCAGCAAAAAGACTCAGGATATTGTGTCATTTCATTTTTTGTTATTAGGGTTACTGTTCCTGTTATTCTCAGTAGGTATTTTTATCTCCAGCAGTCAGCCAGTCTCATCTAAATAACATGAAAAATATAGTTCATCAGAAACTAGTGAATAACAGTTCCATTTTCCAGTTCATAGCCTCGTCTGTTATGCTTGGTTAGATGTGGCTGTATAATGGCAAAGTCTGAGTTTCTGCCAGCAACTACTGTATGTGTGATGCAGGTGGTGAGTCCAACCATCAGTTCCCCAGTGTGTCAGGAGCAGCTTGTGGAGGCTGGGAAGTTGGTGGACCGCTCTGTGGAAACGTGCGTGAAAGCCTGCCGCTCAGCCAGTGACGACGGCGAGCTGCTGAAGCAAGTTGGGGCAGCAGCTGGTGTGGTGAGCCAGGCCCTCAGTGACCTGCTGCAGCATGTCCGTCACTATGCCAGCTGCGGAGAGCCCATCGGACGTTACGACCAGGCCACAGACACAATCATGAACGTGACGGAGAACATTTTCACTTCCATGGGTGATGCTGGTGAGTGCAAAGAAAGTGCAGAGAATGTTGTGGGTGAAGTTAAAAGTGTTTTAATATATCTCCAGTGTGGTCAAACGTGTTTACCTACATAATGTATTAAACAGTGGAAAAGAAGGAGATCTTTGAATACCTGTTTTCAGACACGAGGGCCCCGAGATATTGTGCATGTGTTCATGTTAAGTGATCTGTTGAAACATTTTCAAAGCACAGGCTATTTGTTATACTGTGAGTGGTAAGGCTGAAGAATTTCCAAACCCAGCCAATTCTCAGGGGGATGTAGAAAACATGTCATCCAAAACCACTACAGAGCTCACAATCTGGTCTCAATCAGCATCGTGGAGGTTTTGAAACTTAAAAAGAAACACATGACCTGGGCTTTTTTGGATGGAGTGAGGTTTTTTTTTTTCAAGTTCATTCTACACATTCTACGGCGTATTGGTGGATTTCCAAGGGCACTGGATGTACCGTAGGTTGTAAAGCACCTGAATAGCTTGTCTTTCATAGACCTCTCTGGGAGAGTTATTTCCAGCAGTAGGTGGGTGTTTGGGAACCACAGCTTTTTATAGCAGGTGTGTGGGAAAACGATACATATATTCCTATGACTTTCATTTGTGTGAGCGAGGATGACTCACTATAGAAACCTTCAGCTGTATGAGGCCGTGAAGGTGAAAACAAAGGTGTTACTCAGCAAGACTCGTCAGGTGCAGACTTTTCTTCTAGAGAAAGTTGGGTGGAAGTTATGATGATGATAAGATTCTACTTAACCCTTCTAAAAATAATGATACCTTTAATATCTGTGGGTATATTAGGCCTGTTTCAGTGTTTTAAATTACCAAGCAGACTGCTTTGTCATATATCTTAGACATTTTAACCTCCTAGGACCTGGCATCCACACTTCCTCAGATCTGATGGTTAAAGGGTTGATGACAACGAAGCCAATGAAGGCTCGGCCTGTCTAAATCTAAATTGTACATAACCAAGTCAGCTTTGCAGCACACAGGCTTTTGTAGAGTGTGGAACAGCGTGTCTTTACGTTCTTAAGTGCATGTTTCTGTGTGTAAACAGGGGAAATGGTGCGTCAGGCCCGAGTGTTAGCACAAGCTACCTCTGACTTGGTCAACGCCATGAGATCCGACGCAGAAGCAGAGGTCGACGTTGACAACTCCAAGAAACTGCTGGCTGCAGCCAAACTCCTGGCTGATGCCACAGCTCGCATGGTGGAGGCTGCTAAGGTAAGAGTGTTCACATGTTTAGTCTCACAGTTCAAACTGTGCAGCATGCTTCAGTATCTAATTATAGTCTGGGATTTTCTCATTACATGTGTTCTTCACCACAGATGAATACCTTGGTGCTTTTATTTAGTTATTTCTCTTTTTCGATCAGCACAGTACGCGTCTAATGTCCTGTCATACCCAGTGTTTAAAGATGAACTGAACTGAACTACTGTATTCTCATTGGATCAAATACACATTTTGGCATTACTGTATGCACTGGCTAACAGCATCGTTTCAGATGTGAAATTAAAGGGTGCAGCATCAGTGGCTCCTAATAAGCCCCTGGCACAGCTGAGCAGGATATTATGACTGCGAAATACCGATGCAACTGAAATGCTGCTTATGGCTTGTTAGATGTTTTTGATCTGTGACACATTAATCAGCATATCATTGCCTTTATCAAAAAGGAAGTGGGAATCTCACGGTTTCCTTGGAAACTGCCAGAAAGCAGACAGAGCTAAATGCTTATTTGCATCCATTGCTCTACCTGTATAACCAGAGATGTTACACTATTATGGCTGAGGTCTAATATATAACTGCTATTATATCTGTGTGTGTGTGTGTGTGTGTGTCATCGTCATGTGTGTTCTGCACGTGGTTTGTGTTCTCATGCCGTCAGGGGGCGGCTGCCTACCCAGAGAATGAGGACCAGCAGCAGAGGCTCAGAGAGGCAGCTGAGGGGCTTCGTGTTGCCACTAATGCTGCAGCTCAGAATGCAATAAAGAAAAAACTGGTCAACAGGCTGGAGGTGAGTCACAGGAGTCAATATGTTCTCATTTTTGTGTTATTTGACCTTGATTGAAACACAGCCGTCCCCCTTGTGTCTGCTTAAACACAGGAGAAATGTTGCCAGCAATAAACACAGATTTCAGACATCACACTGCCCGAATGCAAAGAATTCATTTGTACAAATGTGACACATTTGTCTGTGTTTTTTCTCTTTCCCCTGGCAGTGAGCTATAAATCCCATTAGTGCTGTGAATGAATCTGTAAAGATCTGTGTTCAGCCCTTGGTATCAGTTTGCCCCTAATGACTAGCCCCTCTCTGATCCTCAGTGCCCAGTGTTCAATTTCCCAGGCACATCAACGCTGCATTAGCCAAGGCTGGATCAGCCTGCTATCAGACATATATATCAGTCCGTCTCTTTGCATCAGATGGTGACAGTGATGGTGCTAATGGTCGCCTACATCAAATGCTGTGGGAGCCAGTAAAGAATGTAGTGTTGTGAATCTCTAAGTGTGCATGTAGCAATTACCACAGACACATTTAGGCCTCTTGAGATCACACGAACCGTAACCTTACATGTTGTCATTCAGTTGCTGGTAAACACGTGCGTTTATTTAAAAGCCAATATAAAAAAGTAAAACGTGCTGTAAAGAGAAAACGTGGATAAAAATGTTTCTCCTGCCCATCATATCATTTCTACATGCAGCTTAGTGTTTTTTATATCCTGTGTTCCTTTTTTCTTGCCTCCTCTTGTCTCAAAAAGTGTTGTTAATGTTAGTATCTGTATGACCTCGTGTTATAACGTCTAAGCTTGTGTCTATGAATTAATCTGAGCAGTGTACAGTATATGATCATTTCAGAATTAAACCTCCATGTGAGAACGCACATGCTCACATACTCTCTCTTACTTCAGCCTTAATGATTTCCTTTTGTATTTGCTGAGCAGATAGCTGCAAAGCAGGCAGCGGCGGCTGCTACTCAGACCATCGCAGCTGCCCAAAATGCTGCCGCGTCCAACAAAAATACTGTCTCACACCAACACCTCGTTCACAGCTGCAAGGTATGATCGCGTAATAATGTACTAGAAACCAAAAATATGTCACAACTTTCTCTTTCAACCATGATAATGTCGATGCATGTCATATTGTAATTTTCAGGCAGTAGCAGACAGCATTCCCCAGTTGGTGCAGGGTATGAGAAGCAGCCAGGCTCAGCCTGAGGAGCTGGGCGCCCAGCTCATCCTCATCATGGCCAGTCAGAACTTCTTACAGGTGTCGGTCATGACATGACACAGTCAGCACTTACTGAGCTCTATCATCATATACACACAAAAGCTGTTCCTTGTGAAATTGATATATTCAGTTTTTCTGTCACCACCACTTAGCCTGGAAGTAAGATGGTGACATCTGCAAAGTCAGCAGTTCCAACAGTGGCCGACCAGGCTGCTGCTATGCAACTGGGTCAGTGTGCCAAAAACCTGGCTACCTGCCTGGCAGAGCTCAGGACTGCCACCCAGAAGGTATCTATATACAGTACTGTTAGAGATGGTAGGATGGATCTCACCAATGCGACAGAGACATATGTGGCCTTCTCTTGTGAAATATTGTTTGATGTAAGGCTGCACTTCGTTGCCCTGTACTTGTACATGTGTAACAACAGTAAAGATTAATCTAATCTAAACATCTTACATTAGCTTAGTCCTTTGATGTCATGTAGAGATATGAGGATAGGATTGCCTCCTGCATAATGGATTCATGATTGCGAGGATGTGTGTGTTGTTTGAAGGCCCATGAAGCATGTGGTCCTCTGGAGATTGACTCAGCCCTGAAAACAGTTCAGACGCTCAAGAGTGAACTTCAGGATGCCAAGATGTCAGTCATTGACGGCCAACTCAAACCTCTTCCTGGAGAAAGCGTTAGTACACAGCACCACGGACAGCTCAAACCGTAGATATCAAACTATTATCAGAGATTATTTGAATGAATTGATTGGTTTATGTGTGTGTCCTGTTGCTCACACAGCTGGAGAAGTGTGCTCAGGATTTGGGAAGCACATCTAAGACTGTGGGCTCTTCCATGGCCCAGCTGCTGACATGTGCTGCACAAGGCAATGAACATTATACAGGTGAGATAAGTTTATTCTAAACAGAGAGAAGCATTTGAGAAGCACAGCTAGGTTTTGATTGAACAATTCTTAGTTAATTGCATACATTGCAGGATTGGAACATATAATAAATATACAGAGTATATCTGTGAAGGTTCTCCGTCATCCAGGTATCCAGGTTGAGATATACAGAGTATACTGTAGCTTGCTGACTGTGTTTTCACTCTGAAGAAATAAGGCTTCCTTTAATGGGTCCTGAGCGTGATAAAGCAGCCACAGAAAATGATGCATTCTTCGTTTGTGCTACCACTGATGCTCCAGAAAGGGAACCCTCTGAATCCAGCATGGCTTGGCTGGTCCGCCGTCAATTGTAGCTCAATTGAAGATCTCATGGGAGGAGAGATGAAGACAGATAGAGAATAGCTTTTCTAACAATGAATGCTCCCAGGCAGCACTTCACGCTGTGGCCCAGGGTACTGCTCACTACTCATTAATCTTATTTTCACCAGATTAAACATTCCATCAGCAAATGGCTCCACTTGGCTGGTAAATGCAATTTGATGCAATTTGCTGCTTTTCTTCTCAGCTCTGTGTATGATAAGTTAAGGCCAACTCCCATGTGGAGCCAGATTTATTATATTAGGTAATTTATTTAAACAGCAAGGGCATTTCAGCATCATAGTCTGTTCTCTGTGTCATGCGGCTAGGCACAGCCCACTGATTTGCATGTGCTATCACATTTATAATAAAGACAGGAAATACACAAACCTCGTGTATTGCCTTAACAGACTGCTGCAAAGCAAGCCTAATGAGATGGAAATTAATGTGTTCAGTAAAATGTCAGATTCAATATCTGTAGAAACATGGTTACTTAGTCTGCACCTCAGGGGAAATATCTTTCTTACATGTGTAACATCCACATACACGGCAAAAGATTGTTTATAGCATGCATGTAATGTCATTTTTATACTGGGATATTGAGATTTTCTCTAATTATTTGATGACTGATTAATTACCTGTTGCCATTTCATTGTGTGGCTGGCTGTTCGCAGGCGTGGCTGCACGAGAAACAGCGCAGGCTTTAAGGACATTAGCCCAAGCAGCCAGAGGAGTGGCAGCCAGCACCAAGGAACCACAGGCTGCAGCTGCAATGCTGGACTCTGCCCATTGTGTTATGGAGGGCTCTGCCATGTTGATCCATGAAGCCCATCAGGCCCTTGTGCATCCAGGAGATGCTGAGAGTCAGCAGAGACTGGCACAGGTAGCATGGCTCCCACTAATATATACCCCAGAGGCAGTGGCATTCGCTTAGCCATCACATTGTTCTTCTCAGGCCCTCTCCTCCTTTTCCTCTCTCCTCTACTCATATGTAAGCATTTCTTCTTTCCAACAATCACTCCCTATAAGCGTTTCTATTTGCTCCCGGCTCTGTCTTTCACCTGATTTTCCTCTCTCAGGCTTTCCTCTAGATAAAACACTGCTCATTCACCCAAAGCCCTTCAGGGGATAAATATATTGTTTGGCATATATCTGTGACAGCAGCATAAATTAGTGACCCGCATTATTGTGTGCCACTCTGAGCATTGTGCTGGTTTCAGGTGGCCAAAGCAGTATCACACTCCTTGAACAATTGTGTGAATTGCCTGCCGGGCCAGAAGGATGTTGACATGGCTCTTAGGAGCATTGGAGAAGCCAGCAAGAAGCTGCTGGTGGACATTGTGAGTTCTTCAAGATTTATTAACATTTTGAATATGACACAAAACAGTAGGGCCAGATTGATGTGTCTCTTGTCTTTGAAGCTGCCTCCCTGCAACAAGACATTCCAGGAGGCCCAGACTGATTTGAACCACACAGCCGCTGAACTCAACCACTCTGCAGGCGAGGTCGTCCACTCCTCCCGTGGAACAAGCAGCCAGCTGGCTGCAGCCTCAGGGAAGTTCAGCCAGGACTTTGATGAGTTCCTGGATGCTGGCATTGAGATGGCAGGACACACCCAAGTAGGTTTCACGATCATACAGTCCATCCACACTCCACTGAAGCATTTCAATGCCAATCCACTGTCTCCAGTATTTTAGACATGGAGTAAAGTGTTCAAACTCTTTGATGGATGTAAACCTCAAGGAGAGCGTTATAGAACCTCATATGTGTGTGTCATTTTAGTACCTGAGCTATTTAAGTCATTTGTTAATTAGACCTTTCCGTCTAATTAGGTACATGATTGTCCCCAAGAGCAATAAACACAGTCAGATGTAATGAGATCGTATGATGTTCATGTTCTGGCTATTTTGCTCATTAATTTGGAAAGATCGTCTGGGAGTTGATGCAGTGTGACACCAGAGTTTTAATCAGGTTCACAGAGACCTGCCAAGTGAGGACAGAGGATATAGCAGATGGTAGGGTAGGATAAATATATCTTTACATTTAACAGACGATGCCAACGATGAAGTGATGTCTATAAGTGTATGTGTAACTTTAATTAGTTTAGCTCTGAAACCACCAGAAAATTCACCTTTCTTTTCCTTTTTTTCCCTGCCTGTGCAGAGCAAGGAGGACCAGATCCAAGTCATTGGTAATCTGAAGAATATCTCAATGGCATCCAGCAAACTGCTGCTGGCTGCCAAGTCTCTGTCTGTGGATCCAGGTGCAGCCAATGCTAAGAATCTTCTAGCTGTGGCAGCGAGGTGCGATAAGATGGAGATAACATATGTAACTTATAATCTCATCATTTGTGTTTAATGATTATCATACAGTGTTTGCTAGACGGAATCACACTGTCCTCTGTGAAACCTGGTGCAGATTTAAGCAAACGGCTGATTTAGATTTTATGCTTAAATACAAAACATCTCCCTGCTGCGTCTGTGTGCCAATCCTGAGCGGCATCTGTCTGCTAGAGGGAGAATGCATCTTCCCCCTAGTGGAGAGAAGCCAAGCAGCTGGTCCCGCAGGGCTTTGGGCCTGACTGACTTCTTTCTGTCTAATTAGAAAGATGGGATCCTTGGCTGGAGCTTGTCTGTGCTCAGCAAGGCTGAACGCAAACTCAAGACAGCCTCTGCACTCCTGTGTGCTATGTTAGCCTATCGCACTGAGAGACCAGCAGTGCTCTATTTGAACAGGACACATGTGAGAGCTAAGAGGCCTGCGTTGCTTCCTGTATGTTTCAGGGCAGTGACGGAGAGTATTAACCAGCTGATCACACTCTGTACGCAGCAAGCAGCGGGACAAAAGGAGTGTGACAATGCCTTGAGGGAGCTGGAGGTAACCACCCTCATGTACACTGTTTCCATCAAGTCACTGTAAACGGGCGGTAGATTCCCAATTACAGTGGTTTAACAAGAGCACATCCACATTCACTCGGCGTCAGATAACTGAAAAGAACAATAATGCTGCGCATTTAAAGGACCTGATTATGATGATTACAGTCAGCTTGATTTACATTTATAGTGTTCCCTTTTTCTAATCTAAAGCTGATGAAGGTGTGGCGCTGCAGAAATGTTCAGCGGCGTCTTCATTTGGAGTTAAATTTTGTATCTTCTCTTTTTGTTTACAGGCTGTCAGAGGCCTCCTAGATAATCCCAGCGAGCCTGTCAACGAGCTCTCCTACTTTGACTGCATCGAGAGTGTCATGGAGAACTCAAAGGTACAGGCTTTCAAAACAATAGCATGCGCTATGTACTCAGACTGTCAGAGATATTTTACAGCTGAAGATCTGATTCTTTTCCACATTTTCTCCATTTCCACATGGCTCAGGTTCTCGGCGAGGCGATGGCAGGCATTTCTCAGCACTGTAAGACAGGTGATGTGGTAGCCTTCGGGGATAGCGTGGGCGTGGCATCCAAAGCTCTGTGTGGGCTGACGGAAGCTGCAGGACAGGTGACGGCAACATAAATACAAGAAAAGATATTGTAACATATTGAGACGGTGGCTTTATACTCCATTGGAAACCAGACAGGGTGGAGGATTTATTGTCTCTCAACCCTAAAGCTGTAAAATAACATCCTCATCTTAATGCAGGATTCAGTTGCATTGTCTGGAAAAGGGCACACTTTGACAGATTCCCTGTTCCCTCTGCTTATCTCCTATAAGAGAGCGCCTGTATTACGCGCCATATATACACTACGCTGTTGTGTTTGTTTAATGTCTTGTTTGGCGTTCTTTGTCTTTTGTAGGCATCTTATCTTGTAGGTGTGTCCGATCCCAACAGCCAGTCAGGTCACGAGGGGCTGGTGGATCCTATCCATTTTGCGAGGGCTCACCAGGCTATACAGATGGCTTGTCAGAACTTAGTGGACCCAGCCAGCAGTCCCTCACAGGTAAGGATGTGCACCTGCATTTGGATTAGTAATGTAAATAGATCTTTTGCGCCTTTATTTAAATGTCTCATTAAGTTTGAAAATCCACCTTAATGTTGTTAATATTTTACTCGAAATACCTCCATTTATACAAATCTTCTTCTGTGGTGTTTATTTCTTTTTTAGGTCTTGTCTGCAGCAACGATTGTAGCCAAGCATACGTCAGCTCTGTGCAACGCCTGCCGCTTGGCCTCCTCTAAAACCTCCAACCCTGTGGCTAGGAGACAGTTTGTCCAGTCAGCCAAAGAGGTGGCCAACACAACAGCCAACCTAGTCAAAACCATCAAGGTCAACTCCCCGACCGATCAAAACGTTGAGTGTTCATTTATTTATTTTTGTCAAGTGAGAAGCTGTGGATGTCGCTTTCAAAAATAGTCACTGGACTAATGGACAAATATTCATATGGCTTTGTCTCGTTCCAGGCCTTAGATGGGGATTTTTCCGACGATAACAGAAACAGGTGTCGTGTTGCTACAACTCCGCTTCTCGAAGCTGTAGAAAACCTGTCAACCTTTGCCAACAACCCAGAGTTTGCGAGCATCCCAGCTCAGATCAGTAACGAGGTATTCCCCCGCCTCAATTTAGAGCAGTTGTTTCCATTTTGTTTCTACGCTTACCAATCACTTAACTGAAAGAAAACGAATAGCAGCCTTTTGTGAGGTGCTCTGTTCTTAGAAACATTCGATTTGTAATGTTTTTCTGCTCATCCCATAAAGAATCTTGAAGCTACTCATCACAGAGATGTAATGAATGTTTGTGATTTGTGCGCTCAATCCCCTCGAAACAGGCATCTTTATTTGAGCTAACACAAAAAAGTTAGTAGAGAGAACACGGCTGGAAATGGATTGAAGTCCTATTTTCCCTTTTCTTTTGTGTCAACGAAAACATCAAGAAGATGGATTTTTATTTTTCAGCGTGAGCGGAATAGTTCTCTCACGGCCCTCTAAAAGCTTATTGCTGTAATCTGTTGGAGGGCAGTGTTTAACTCCACTCTCTCCCAGCACAGCTGCTCTAATCTTCGGCTTGTTAATCTAATTGTCGAGGGAGGTTTTGGCTCGGATCACAAAGAATGAAGGTGTTTCGTCCTGCATCTGTGTAAAACTGCCTTTCTAATCTCACCGCTACCTTTGATTGTACCTTGTGATCTCTTCAAGGTAGTCAAGGAATATTAACAGCTCTGTCTTTTTGTTTCCACAGGGCTCAGCAGCACAGGAACCGATTGTGCGCTCAGCTCGCTCCATGCTCGACAGCTCCACTTACCTCCTAGAAACGGCCCGCTCGCTGGTGCTCAACCCCAAAGATCCTCCCACCTGGTCCATACTAGCTGGCCACTCCAGGACGGTTTCTGACTCCATCAAGAGCCTCATCACCTCCATTAGGTTTGTATTATCACCACGCATGACCAAAGCTGTCTCTGCAGGATTATCCCGAATCAAAGCTGAGCATAACAAATGTTTCTGCAGCCAGAGGGCATATTCTGTGATATCTGTTCAGCTAAGCAATAAATTGTCGCATTAGTTTAGAGCTGCTGAGATTCCTGCTGCCTTACAATAGATTAGTGAAAACTATAGCGGTGATGAGATGATGAGACCTGCTACGGTGGATCTGAAAAGCATTTCTCAAAAAGTGGTTCCCCACCTCCTTCTAATTTCAATATCAGACTCCAATCCTGTGCAGTTAAGGCTTTGATTTGACCATGACTGACCAATTTAAGTTCAGCATTTTGGGAAATAATTATGTTCACGCTCAAGAACTTTAATAAATGCAAAGCATTTCCCAAAATGTTTAATGTCACAAAGCTTTGCATTGTTTAAATTTGTGATCAGTATATTTATTTGCATTGCTTACAATGTACAAAAGAATACAGTATATGTTATTTCTTTTGACAGGGACAAGGCACCAGGACAGAGGGAGTGCGACTGCTCCATTGATAATATCAATAAGTGTATCCGTGACATCGAGCAAGCTTCACTAGCTGCGGTTGGGCAGACCCTGCCCTGCAGAGACGATATCTCCATGGAAGTAAGTTCAAATACCCCGCCGGCTCTATCTTGTCTGAGAACTTAATGGGATCTGTAGTCTATCTATTGTGACTTATACTGTAATCCTCTACTTCTGTAACTGACTAGGCGCTCCAGGAGCAGCTGACATCCTCCGTGCAGGAGATAGGACATCTGATTGATCCTGTCTCCACCACAGCTCGAGGCGAAGCTGCCCAACTAGGACACAAGGTGCTGGTCTGATCATCTATCCCTTGATCCCCTCTGGGTTTAGAGAGGAAAAAAAACATTCAGTGTGTTTTTTATCTTGTGAACCAAAGCTTCCTCAGACAGCTCTTTTTTAACTTGTTCGCCCAGGTGACCCAGCTGGCTAGGTACTTTGATCCACTTATTGTGGCGTCTGTGGGCCTGGCCTCAAAGTTTCAGGACCACCAGCAACAGATGACCATTCTGGACCAGACCAAGACCTTGTCTGAATCTGCCCTACAGATGCTCTATGCTGCCAAGGAAGGCGGGGGGAATCCAAAGGTGCTAATCAGTTTATAGCATTCAGATGAAGGGTGGTCCATTATGGAATAGTATCAAGGTAGAAAATGACAATAACACTGTGGAAAGATTTATTTTTCTGATTCTGATGAAAAGATTCTTTCCACAGTGTTATTGTTTGTCAATTATTGTGTTCATCACTGAGCTAATTTCATTAAAGTCATGGTCAACAGTAAAATAACATAAGAAAATTGAAATGCCATATTAAATATTGCCTTAATTCTTATTTTTACTATGTTACTATATTCATATAACATTTTCTTCTGTACACTACCAGTCAAAGGTTTAGACACACCTCTGTCCATGAAAAAATTAAAAATCTTCAGCTGTGTTACTATCATTGCAAAATGGTTTTATAATAATCAGTTATCCTCTTCCTTAATAAACTTCCACTAGCAAACATAAGGTGCTATTGGATGTTTGATGTTTATAGACCTCGGTATGTTTATGTAAATGTTCCATTAAAAGACAGACAAAGAAAAAGTTTCTATATACAATTGTAATTTTTAGTTTTAACTATGTCTACATTGTTTATTAGATTAGAATTAATGTAACAAAATCTGCTTCTATTGCAAAAACATTTGCAGTATGTTTCCAGACTTTTGGCTGTTAGTGTATATCATCTAAACCTTTTGACTTCAGATTATTAGTAAATAATTAAATAGAGATTTATTAGAAAATAAAGTGAGTTCTGATGGCAGCAACAATTCAGCATTTTGAAGTGTCCTCTAGTGACACACTGAGCTCCTACCAGCTGTGCAGACTCTGGATCTGTTTTCAAGCTGATCAGTTTCCTTCAAACTAGACTAAGACAGTGTGACAGAAACACTAATCAGCTGACTGTTTCCTCAGGCATCCCACACTCATGATGCCATATCTGAAGCAGCCCAGTTGATGAAGGAGGCTGTGGACGACATCATGGTGACTTTGAATGAGGCAGCCAGTGAAGGCGGCATGGTTGGGGGCATGGTGGAGTCCATTGCCGAGTCCATGGGGAGGGTGAGCACAAGTTTGTTTTAAGGAGAGGTTGTATGTGTCATCTCCAGCCTACTCGTGTTTTAAATGGATGTCAGGTTTAAAAATGAACTTCTACAGTGGGTGTGCTGAGAGTGACTCTCATTAGCCCGGTAGATGACAAGTTCTCAAACACACTAGTGGAACCACTCTACCATAATGCATACAGTCAAATCCGTAAATGTTTTCTCACTAATGGCTTTGTGCCTTCAGACTGTATGCACACACCTTCACTTATTTCACACTTTATTGTTTATAATGAATGAGCCCATCAGCCTGTATTCTATAACTGATCATAACAAAGTTAAAGCATGTTTTTGAAATGTGAAAAACCTTTTTTAGTATGTCAGTTTTGATTTGTTTGAAAATGGTATATATATATTACTGTTTTTTGATTTTTTTTTAATCATTTAATTCTCATAGAAAATGAGAACAGCTTAAATCTGATTAGAAAATAGGTTGTGATGAAGATATTTACTGAGCTGGACATTTAAAAACCCTTTAGCATATTGTATAATTTAACTGCATTAAACTGAAGCTCTACATAATGTCCCTAGTAAATAATAAATAGATAAAGTAAATAAGATTTGATTTTTACAGCTGGATGAAGGAACACCCCCTGAACCTGAGGGTTCTTTTGTGGACTACCAGACCACCATGGTGAAGTTCTCTAAGGCCATTGCCATCACTGCACAGGAGATGGTGAGTGCACTAATGCAATAGGATATCCATCCATTTTCCTAACTGCTCATCCTCCTAAGGGTTGCAGGGGGTTGGGCCTATGCCACCTGTCATCCGGTGAGTGGTACGTACCTCAACCCGGGGATCGAACCTGGGTCCTTCTAGCTGTATATGATGGGAGGGGTCAGTTCCACCACACCACCACTACACCACCGTGCCACTCTGCAATAAGATATTCACCCTAACTCTGTGTGCTTTCAAGTGCTTTTCTAATCTACAATAATCTGCTACTGCTGCTGATGCTGAACGTTGTCTCTGTCATCAGATGACTAAGTCGGTAACCTGCCCTGAAGAGCTTGGTGGCCTTGCCTCTCAGGTGACAGTGGACTACGGACAGCTAGCACACCAAGGTCGCCTTGCTGCAGCTACAGCAGAGCCAGAGGAGGTGAGAAGCCATGTTCTCTGTCTTCTGAAGAATATGGGGAAGAATTACATGCTTGTGCTCAATGAAAGATTTAACATCCCATCATATACAGTATCTTTTTTTAGTACTGTGCCCCTGAAATGTCTGAAATAGCTGCTCATGTCTGCATTTAACACCAAAAACGCATTCACATATATTTCCAGAGAGCTGGTCAGAACAGATATTTGCTCTTCTTTGATATGATGTCCATTCTCAAAACAGCTCCCAACAGTTTGAGGTCCAACAGAAAACAGGAGCTGTCACCTTCAGCACCTACAAAAGCTTTTCTCAAAGCTTTTTTTTTGTGTAGCCCAGACGACGGCGACGTGTGGAAACATTGCACTAAAACACACAGTTCTTATCAATATCTTGTATATAGCAGGCTGGAAACCCTGCTGGTTACCATAGCGACACTGTGCCTCTAAAAGTCTAAAAGCCTATAGTGATGCTTATAATGAAGTACCACCCACCCATGAATCTCAGTCTGGGAATTAAAGGTGTAGTGCCAGCTGTCTGAGGGGGCTTAATATCATTTTTCATCTACCTGCTGCACAAGAGACGAAGATGCCAGTTTGAGACATGATTGTAACAATAGTATAAGTTGATACCTTGGTTATGTTTTTAGATTGGTTTCCAGATAAGGACACGGGTGCAAGAGCTGGGCCATGGCTGCATCTACCTGGTCCAGAAGGCTGGATCCCTGCAGCTCAGCCCCACCGACAGCTTCTCCAAAAGGGAGCTCATCGAATGTGCGCGCACAGTCACAGAGAAGGTAAGCGACGTAGACAGAAACTGCTACAGCATCTAATAACAGTTATATAAATATAGCTATTTTTATTCTCAGAGGCAGCACCAACTCTTGCATTTCTATGAAAATATATTTTTATATACTTTTGCTGTATGTTTTTGTCAGTATTTACAAACAGAGTAAAGACGTATGAGTGAATGGAAGCAATGGCATGATAAGTTCTCCTGGAAATAACAGTATTTGTAGCTGACGTTAATCATTATTGTATTTTAGCTTTATTCCTAACAGACAGATGTACGAAGGTTTGGTCGCTGGTAATAACTGGTACTTTACTGTATTATTGTAGCACTCATGCAGGTCATTGGAGCGTGCTCTCCTGACCACATTCACATTGTGCTGTTAGTACAGTAATAATACTAATGTCTCTCTGCTGTGACCCTGACAGCAGCTAACTAGCGCTGCTCACACACATTTCATTCTACTCCGTGGCCATGGTTTCATTCAGAGCTCATATTAAGCTTGAACAGTTTGTGCACTCTTTGCTGATGATGAATGCTGATATGCGACGCTCATGTAACTCTCAGGGTTTTCCATTTGTTCATTAGGAATGGGCAGATTTCAAAGCAGTTGTGTGTTTTGCAGTGTCAAGGTCAACCTTTGGGACCTCACTTGCCTGGTTCAGAAACATCCTGGAGTAAAAAAAACTGCTCTTTACTCATTAAAGATGTGCTATGATGTGCTTTTACACCTTAAAGAAAACTGCATGTATTGTCTCTATATATCTAGTACTTATTATATCTAACGTTTCGCATTTTCCAGGTCTCCTTAGTACTGTCAGCGCTGCAAGCAGGGAACAAAGGCACGCAGGCCTGTATCACAGCAGCCAGCGCTGTTTCTGGCATCATTGCTGACCTAGACACCACCATCATGTTTGCTTCCGCTGGAACACTGAACCCTGACAACGAAGAGTCTTTTGCTGACCACAGGTAGGACGACTTTAGCATTAAAACAAGCAGACCGAGACGCGATGTTAATGAATGCCTTTGATCAGCAGCTAAAGATTTCATGTGGTAGGTTTTTACACTGCAACCCCAGAGCTTCATTTGTCATTTTTATGACTCACTTAGTAGAAGTGCAGTTTGCCAGTAAAGCTGAATACTCAGATGCATTTTGCATAATGAATGTCAATTGAAAAATGTCTTTACTAAACACACATTCTGTTCAGATAAGCAACGTCTTCTTTTCATATTGCTGATTCTCGAGTGTGACTGTGGAGCAGATTGTTACACAATGTGTTCCGGTCCTCAGGGAGAGCATTTTGAAGACAGCTAAAGCGCTTGTAGAAGATACCAAGCTGCTTGTTGCTGGAGCCGCGTCCACTCAGGAGAAACTGGCTCAGGCTGCCCACTCCTCAGCTAAGACCATCACTCAGCTGACTGAGGTGGTCAAACTGGGAGCAACCAGCATGGGCTCCGAGGACCCTGAGACCCAGGTGATGAAACACTTTTTTTAGGTCTAATAAAACCCACGGATGTCTCCTCCGCATGCGCTTGTGCTTTTATTTTGTAAAATATTTCAATCTTTACCAAAGCTAAGTTGTTAGCTTAATTCCTTTATTATAACCCGTTATTGTTATACCTTTCCTAGCATTGGACATCTATAATGCATGGCTTCACTCTGTCTCTATTCCCAGCTTTATTTCCCAGCTCTGTGTAATTGCAATTTGATCTGATACACATCGTGTCTCTTTGCCCCCTGTGTGTATGCCTCTGTTGCTGCCTTCCACTAGTCTGAGGAGTCATGACTAGGTGGGAGTGATAAGAGCTGCAGTGTTAAATCCTCTCCCCATGGTGCAACTGATAAACCTATACTCTGACCATTGTGCTGTATTGATTCCAGCGCTATCTCCTCAGGTGGTTCTGATAAATGCGGTGCGGGACGTGGCTAAGGCACTGGCCGAACTCATCAGTGCCACCAAATGTGCAGCTGGCAAGCCAGCTGACGACCCGTCTATGTATCAGCTGAAGAGTGCTGCCAAGGTAAAGGAATACTGCCCAAACAAATGACAGTTGTATCTAGTTTAGCTGGGAATCGATTCATTTATTTAGCCTACGGTTTCTCACTGGATATGTAACCTATAAATACTCTCTTTGAATTTGTGTTACAGCTGTTTTTAGTTTTTCCATCTAGTATCAGGATTTTGAATGCAGGGTACTTTTAAGGGGGATATGATGCGTTTCCTATGTTTTCTCGCATATCGGGGTGTGACACTCACACATGCCGACTCCTGGCTCGTCATGGCCACTTGTTAAAGTGTCCCTGGAAAAGACACTGGACCCTGAACTCTTGGCTTCTCGAATTGCACTGTAGGTGCCTGTCCACAAAAATGTCCCAATGGAGATTAATATTATAATAATAATGTTAGTGGTGTTTGTAAGCCTGCTGAAATGAGCTGTGTAAGATATAACACTCCCTTTCATCAGACAATATGTTCCAGTAAAAAAAAAATATAAAATGCTAGAAAAGGTTCAAGAATCATGGGATTCTTCTATCAGGTTACAAACACGTGCAGGAGGTAGGACATATACCTAACCCTAACCCTA
>JAUMHF010000023.1:11550192-11597465 GCA_032359275.1 Microctenopoma steveboyesi | reverse complement strand
CCTAACCCTAACCCTATAACATAAAGTAACACATACGCATATATTAGGTGAAATACATAGATGATTTTCTAATGAAAAGAAATCTTTAAAAACTTTAAGGTGGATTAAAGATACATGGCAGAAATGTGTCATTTAAGTCTTCTGAATAAAAACTTGAATCAGATCTTTTCCTTGTCCCTTTAAAACAGCTTAAAAAAGATTTGTTCATATGCAGACTTGTATTTGTTTTAGTCACAACTGACCAGTAAGTCTAAAGTGTTGCACGGTGTTTCTATGTGTTATTATCTAAAAGGAATTAGGGCCACCCATGGACACTGTTGACAGATTGTTTCGGTTCCTCCAACATATGGTGACCTCAAAGTGAGACCTCTCAAACCCCTGGTGATCATATTCTTCAAATTCCTAACACATCTCCACACACTGTACTTAGTGCAGCTCAGACAGAACAAAAGCATCACTGCGAATAAACAGGAATTGTTTTTTATAGAAAAACTGTGTTGTCAAATCGTTTTATTTTGGAATACATCCTCTTGGTTTATCTTTGTTCAGCAGTGGATGTCTTTTCTTTAGATAAACACCTTCAAGTATGCTAGTTTGCATGTAGGTCATTCACTGTAATGGAATCAGTGAAGGGTCAAAGAAAATGCATTTTCTGATATCATTTCATGCAGCTGAGGAGGAAGAGCTCCACTTCCTGGCTTCACTGCAAAGCCTCATTTTTACATGCTTGATTTGACAGGTCATGGTGACCAACGTGACGTCCCTTCTAAAAACAGTGAAGGCAGTGGAGGATGAAGCCACTCGCGGGACGAGGGCACTGGAGGCCACCATTGAGTGCATCAAGCAGGAGCTGACAGTAAGAGTGGCTCACAGGGCAAACCACTTCTCTCTTTGTCTGTTGGGTGTCAAGTGATGGGAAACACCCTCTCTGCAACACTGGCTCAAGGATGGTCAGGAATATCTGTGCCTATTATTCGGAGCAAAACCAGGGAGCTTTTTGTTCTTTTGTCCTTTATTACCTGCCAAACGCATCTCCTCTCAGATCCTGCAGGTTTCTCACAGCTCTTATCAGCTGCTGGGTAACAAACACAGGCAGAGAGAGAATGGAAAGAGAGAGAGCTAGTGTTTTTGTAATTTACTCCTAATGCTTATCGGAAGACCCCCAGCCCGTGGGAAGGCTTTCCCAAGAGCCAAGGCCAAATTCAACACCACTGAGTGTACCAAACTTATTATTGTACTGCTACTCATGTCACGTTTTTTGTCCTCATTACTAGTTCACTCTTTCTGGTGCTGCACATCTTTTTATATGAGAACGCTACTGTCACGTATTCATTTAACCCCCCGGTTTCTCATCATGTCAGATGTTCCAGTCCAAGGACGTCCCATACAAGTCCACCACACCCGAAGAGTTCATACGCATGACAAAGGGCATCACCATAGCAACAGCCAAGGCAGTGGCAGCGGGGAACTCTGTTCAGCAGGAGGACGTGATCGCCACTGCCAACCTGAGCCGCAAAGCCATCTCTGATATGCTGACTACCTGCAAGGTGCTAATCCACACCAGGTTGCCAGAACAAGCCACAGACAGCATCAGGCTGCCAGGGAACATTTGAGCTCCGCCTGCCCAGAGCAGAAAGGACATTAGCGTCCAGTCTATTTTATGGCTGCTCGTGCCTGTAGCAACTGAGTCCCTTTCTCACAGTCGTGCAATGGAGCCTGTGTGTGGAGATGTCCTTCTGGAAGGACAACAGAGCATTGTATGCCATGCTTTGAACAATACGTCTACACGAAGATGCATTTTTACTAGAGACATTAAAAATGGTGTCCTTTTTAAAATGTTAGCATAAAACATTGTTTCTCCTCCTTCCAGCAAGCAGCATATCACCCAGAAGTGGGCGAGGAGGTGAGGATCAAGGCCCTGCAGTACGGCTCTGAATGTACCAACGGATACGTCAACCTCCTGGAGCAAGTGCTGCAGGTTAGAATGAGACAATCACATACTTCATAAATGAATGATGGAAGTATCTAGTGTATGTGTGTATATGTCTTTATGTGTGTTTGTGAGTGAATCCTGATCTTCATCACTACCTAGCAGGATTTCACGTCTTCTAAATATTATATCCTGTGATGTTCAACAAATCTTTCCAGGCTTCTTATCCCTCGTGCTCTGCTTTCACTGCAACATCACCATCTACTGATAGCTGAAAGATGATGTCTCCCTATGCACATCTTTACAGACTCTCTGAACTCTGCCACACACACACACATGCGCACACACTGAATTCCTAGTGACTCACTTTTGTCTACTTGCGCTTCTTTCAAGTGTATGTGCCGGTGCGCGTGTTGTGCTTTTGTGTTTTCAGGTGCTGCAGAAGCCCACTCCAGAGCAGAAGCAGCAGCTGGCTGTACTCTCGAAGCATGTGGCAGCATGTGTCACAGAGCTCGTCCAGACAGCTGAGGCAATGAAAGGTGAGGCCACACACGCACTGTCAAACAAAACGGCACATGCAAACAAATGGCTTAACAACCTTTCGTTACCTTGCTGACTTCAGGGTCTTATGCATCATTTACCACTCATGTAGTGTATTTAGCATTTTAGGTGACGCAGTAATTATGTTATTTTATTGGTGGATATGAATTTAGCAGAAGCTTGTGTGCTGTTTAAAAATTATTATCAGAATATTTTAATGTTAAAATAGCTGTGAGACAGCACAGGCGAAACGTGGAAGAGCTGAAATTTACCAAATGCAGAGATTTTAAAAGCAAATATTCCCATTAGAAGCCAACGCAATTTGAAAAAATGACAGGATTGTGGAGATTTTTGAGATTAGTCAAAGGAGCCATAATCCTCTGGTTCATGAATAATGTTACAGTTACTGAGTCAAGCCTGTCTGCGTCCCTTATAAATATAGGTCAGGGAAAAACACTTTTGAATATTGAAACTGTAACTGCAATGCAGATTGCTCCAAATCAACCTCTGTAAGATGGTTCTGAGTGTTTCCGCTAGAAGCTGCACAGCCACATCAGAAATGAGTAATAGATTGTGTTTGTATGAGAATTAGATTTCAGCATATAGCCTGAGACCCAGCGGGGCTATCCACTTCGCCCCTCTCTAATGTCCCATGTGCTCTCTCCTTCTCTCTCCTCTGCTCTCTCCCTCCTGCCTCAGATGGAGGTAAGTGGGATATGGTGTGTTTTGTTCCTCAAGATCACCTTTCATACAGAGTAAGAAGGGGGTAGAGGACTAGATGGCTGAGGGGAAGGGGGGTGCAGAACAGATTTCCCCAGAGCTCAACATAATCTATAAAAACATCGTTCCATCTGCTTTACCAAGCTGTTCCCAAACAGCTCTGTTTTATGGGCACTTAAAAATCTATAAAAAGACAATGATCCATCAAATGTGAGTTTCTTTTAAACTTTTAGTCTCTCTTATTTAACTATGACACATTACTAGCACATTGCACACAATGCTTTGGAGTGCTGAAGGAAGTTGAGATTTATCACGCCTGATGTCTGGACTGTATTAATGAGTGCAGGGAAAAGAGCATTTGCCCGAAGCATGAAGCATGGATCTTCTGTTACATAAAATATTATCAAAATGTTGTCACCCGAATGATTATACTTATACTGCAAGGAAAGCATATGGTAACCATTGTCTGGGCATGTGTTGACCCCTTCAGGATCGGAGTGCGTGGACCCTGAGGACCCCACTGTCATTGCTGAGACCGAGCTCCTCGGAGCAGCAGCGTCCATTGAAGCTGCGGCCAAGAAACTGGAGCAGCTAAAACCCAGGGCTAAGCCCAAGGTATAAGTGCCCCTCTCTCCCCTTTCCACCCACACAAACCCACGCACAGCTTTCTGCTGTTAGCCAGCAGGGAGACGATAGGTAAGGGTGACACTGACTTTGAAGTTGAGTCATATTTGTCGGTGACTAAGCTGCTGCATCCTTAACGTGGAAACACAAACGCATTGACTCAGACAGGTGGTCCGGTGAGCTCATATGTGTTCCCTGGAAAACCTTCCTCATAAAGACATTGTTTTCATATGTGTTGCCAGATAAGATGCAATTGCGCCGCTGTGTCCTCGTGCTTGTGTTGGAAAGGGTTCAAGTGCGTGATGAACTGTTGTGACCCTTTCCGAAAGAGAGGGCCTCTGTCTTATTTCCTCATTTATAACAAACTGAATGCAGGGAGATTCTTTCAGTCGGCTATGGATTTACCCCGATGTTTCCTAAACAACAAAAAAAACTTTCCCACACAGTGCACAAAGAAAATGGGCTAAATATGAGCGCTGGTAGTGAAAGTGGTTTGGGGAAGTGAATTTACTTTTATGCTGTTCTGTAAGCGGTACAGGATTGTGTTTGTGGTGTGCTACTGCATGATGACTGTGTTGTTTGTTTATCTGTCCCTGGAGACTGGATGGTTGAATCTTCCTCGTGTGCCTGTAGTGCTTTCCCCCCTTTTCTCCACCTCTTCCCGTATACACTCATATGAAAGAACACATACTGTATTTAGGTTACCCCGGCTTCAGCATAGACCGTATAATGCTCTGTCTCACAGTATAATTCCACAGCTTCAGACTGCATTTATGAAAGGGGATTAGTGAGTCAAAGGCTTCTCCTCTTTTGGATGTCAGTGTCTCCCTCTAGTGATCTAATAGAAAGCAAATCTTAAACAATAGCAATTGCCATTCAGAAAAATGAAAACAGAAAGCTAAACACCATAAAGGGTGCAAATGTGCACACAGCATTTACTCTATAGATAAAATGATCACAATAACAGAGGAGCACCGTATCCTGTATGGTTTTAAATCAGGAGATGCTTTCATTCTGAGACAGAGGCAGTAAAGAGCCACTGTTGAGGCACCTGGCTGCCGCATAATCTCTCAAACTGTGCAGGTGTTTATAGGCAAACATCTTTATTTGGCTCGCCTGGATTCTCCTTCTTCCTCTTTACTCCCTCTCATCTGTGCTCCGTCCCTCCCACCCTGTGAGGGAGGGGGGGTGCTCTCCTGCTCCCAGCATGCTTCCCTGCCCTGCCTCTTCTCCTCTCTTTGAGCCATTGTAGACCTTGGAAGCCTTCTCTGCAGGGCTCTGTCTGATATGTTTGATATATTAGGTTGTTATTCAGTCCAACTATATATCAAACATATTCCTACAGTGTCCCGCCCTGTCTCCAGCCACGTGTGCCTTATGTGTTTATGGAGGTCCGTGGTCAAGCAGGATGGCCATTTGTTAACTGTCCCTGTAGTGATGTAATGTGATGTTCATAGCATTGGTATTTTGTTCAGGTAGCTGGAAATGGAGCACTGTATCCAGACTCCATTGTGCCTTGTGTCTTATGCTCAGCGTCATAGACTTTAGGAAGCTGAGAGGCATATTATTAGTGGATATTTTATAGGACATTTAATCATCTTTATATTCTCCTTTTGGATGCATTCTATTACTTTATTTTACTCCTAAACTGATCCGTGGTTTCTTTCCAGCAGGCAGACGAGACACTGGATTTCGAGGAGCAGATCTTAGAAGCAGCCAAGTCCATTGCTGCAGCAACTAGTGCCCTCGTTAAATCTGCATCTGCAGCTCAGAGGGAACTAGTGGCGCAGGGCAAGGTCAGTCTGCTCACTTTCTCAGACCATCAAGAAGGCACACATACTGTATCTATCAGTCTAATGTAATGTTGACCAACTCTGCCTCAGGTTGGATCCAATCTGGCCAATGCAGTGGATGATGGCCAGTGGTCGCAGGGTCTCATATCAGCTGTAAGTTTTTACATGAAATGATTGTAGAAACCTTTGAAGAAACAAAGCATTAAAGTGCTTATTGAATTTGTTTCTTGCTGCAGGCACGTATGGTAGCAGCAGCCACCAGCAACCTGTGTGATGCAGCGAATGCCTCGGTGCAGGGGCACGCCAGCGAGGAGAAGCTAATCTCTTCAGCCAAGCAGGTCGCAGCTTCCACAGCTCAGCTGCTGGTGGCCTGCAAGGTGAAGGCGGACCAGGATTCTGAAGCCATGAGGAGACTTCAGGTAACAGTGTAGCACAGTATGAATTTGTGCATGAAAACGATGTATGCGTGTTATGTGCAGCTAATGTTGAACTTATCTGTTTGAAGGCTGCTGGCAATGCGGTGAAGCGAGCTTCAGACAACTTGGTGAAGGCGGCTCAGAAGGCAGCTTTTGACAAGACTGAAGATGACAGTGTGGTGGTAAAAACCAAATTTGTTGGAGGCATCGCTCAGGTGAGACAAAATCCTGAATGATCTTTGCGAGGGAGCTGAAACAAAAATCATCCCTGTTGTGTGGTTTGCCCTTTTCGCTGCGTGTTTGCGCGCTGATACGACGAAATGCCACGGTTGTTTTTCTGAAATTGTGATGAGCTGTGGTGGATAAACAGCTCGTCAGCTCTATTTCAAAGCTGTCTGCCAGACACCCGCAGTTGAAAAACATCACGTCTTGAAGATTTTTAGCAGGTTTTGTTACAGCTGATAACTTGCTTTCTTTTGATCTTTGAATTCTTTTTATATTTTTTGAAGAGTGAGTGTCTATTTTTCAAGGCACTGGAATGCTAGAGGTAGCTTTATTTTTTCATCATGATTGATTGAGTTCCTGTCTCAGTCAGTGGTGCATGCCAGCTTCAGCTTGTCCGCTTTTACATCTGGTGTGGCTCACTGTCGCGTTAATATCTGATAATTATCGCATTGTGCAGCAATTTGAACGGCATTGTTGCTTTAACCATTTTGACCACAGTCAACAGACCTCCTGTTTTTTTTTAATAAACGAAAGAATTATATATAAGATTGACCAAATCCCAACTATCCTTATTGCTGTTTTTTATTTAAAAATAGTTGCCCTTTATCCTGCTGTACTGATAATTTACACATGCAGGACATACACCTCCCTTGCTGCATGTTCTCCCATGCTTCCTCTTAAGCTGTCCACATGAGATTATGATGAGTGAAAGGCACACGTTTTTTTCAGCTGTTCCCGTTCTCCTCAGATTATTGCGGCTCAGGAGGAGATGCTCAGGAAGGAGCGAGAGCTGGAGGAAGCCCGGAAGAAGCTGGCCCAAATCCGACAGCAGCAGTACAAGTTCCTGCCCAGCGAGCTGAGGGAGGATGAAGGCTGATTGGCTGAGCGGGAGGGCTGTCATGGGGTGATGTTGCTGATGTACCATTGGCTGCTTAACTCTCATATAATATACAGGAACATACAGCACTTGAAACAGGCCTGTTTGAAGAGAAAAACAAGTGCCTGTGCTCTGTAGTGTATTTGTGCGTGCGTGCGTGTGTGTGCGCATATGTGTGTGTGTGACGTGTATGTGTATTTGTCAGTGAATGACACTGACATTCAATAAGGTTATTACAATTATGAGCAAATCAAGTCTGATAAACGTATCATTGCTTCACGAGCATTACTGACTGTTACAATCGTGAATTGAAGTCGTTAGAAATGCAGAAAATCCTGTATAATCACTGAATGTTCTAAAAGTGTGGAAGGTTTAGAGCAAACAGAAATACACTGATGATATCTGTGCAACTGGCAGAACAAATCTAATGGTCCATGGTTTGTATTTAGTATGTAAAAATGAATAAAAATAGGCAGGAGGTGACGCCTGGTTTTACCCATGGCTTGCATGCATCACGATGTCTATACATATCAATGAAGCTACTAACCAACAGAGTGGGAACAGCACTTGTATTTTACTAATAAAAATGTGAATTTGGGGGCTTAAACGAGCAAATCCTTTGAAATCAGTGATTCTGATGACACTAAGTTATTGTCATTCTGACAAACAGCGAGGGTTCTGATTGGAGTAAATGACACGTGAAATAAACAATAACAGACCACTGACCAACATATTTATTCTCTGCTGATTTTTCTAAGATAGGAGTAGTTATTGTAACGCAGACAGTTGTAAATCAGAAAGTCTGGACTATATTTGACCAAATACGTCACGCTCCTCCGGGTATCATGTCACTTCATGTAACCCACCAGTTATTCCCTCGCCTACACAGAGCTGTGTTAGGAACATATGTTTACTTTACTCGTCATGTTTGTTCTCTCCTGTCTTGGTGTTTTAATTCCTCCTCTGCTAACAATGGCCATATTAAGTTTGGGTGCTCTACATACGCCCACTCACTCACTCACACATACAGTTATTTTCCACTAATCACTGCGCTGTCACTGCAAAGGCATTTAACTGTATACTATATACACTATATACTGTAGCAATACATTCTAGTAACATATTCCGGCACGATAACGAGAGTCCGCGCTGTTATTGGATGGAAGATTGGTTGCACAAAAAGATATTAGGCTTCCTGCTTCTGAATGAAATGAAATATTAACGCACTGAAGTTGCTCATGAACACTACGCACTGAAGAAGGCAATATAAAGCTTCCTTTAAATTAAACCTATGACATTATACGTACAAACTAGAAGGAACTATCATATAACTATGACAAACTGATTCGTTGTTCGAAGTATATTAGTGTATATCCTCTCCTCAGTCTGACCACGCCAATGTTTGGTTTGCATTGTGTACTAGTGCCTTACTTGAGTCTGCCCTGTGAGCAGCTGAAGATCGGGCTGGGTGGGAGCCTGAGCCTTTTCCTCTATGGATCACAGCATTATGCCAGTCTAATCCCCACTGGGGTCTTAATGAACTGTCACCTAGTCCTTTGCCATACAATACAATGCCTTGTCTGATGGCCTACCTGCCTACAATACTATAATGCTGATATTAAAGGACGTCTATGGATACCTTAGGATTTAGAGACCATAAAGGGAGAACAACACTAGACTGCATTCCAATAGCATGTGGCAATTTGTGTCTGAAGTGGAGAAATTGTTAAAATTCATTTTGCCAAGTCCCTCGTAAATGTCGGACGGAATCCTTGTTTCATTGTTTAACCACTACAAAAAAATAAGTTTCTATCAGTAAATGTAAGAAATACGTATATTGTCTAACTGATTTGTCTATGTATGAACAGAAATAGAAAAAAAGACTAGCTCTGTTTTAAATAGGTGTCGTGCTTTCTTTACCAGACTGCATTAGTCATATGATTTGACGCTGTATGTATGATATTTATCTGGTCACAAAAGTATTTTTTGTATTCACCAGAAATAAAGAGTTTCAAACAACCAGTACCATTAAAATGATTCTGTCCTGCTTCATATGAGAAAAGAGGTTATTCTACATTCTTTCCAGCAGATGTCAGCATTATCCTTTGTAGTTCAGTTGGAGAGGTCTGTGAGAAAGTTTCTAGTGGAAGGACTGGTAAAGTTGCCAGACCAAATATGGACATTTTTTTTCCTCCTCGTTCACAGACCTTGAAGTATGCAGAGATTCTCATTTAGATGTGTTGGTCAAGAATGAGAGTTCACATTCATTTTTCTCCTCCACACAGTACCGACCCAAACTTTTGTAGAGCTGGCGACTAGAAGCCTCGCGTTTGTTTCTTCACTCTGGAGTTAAGACTGTATGTATGTAAGAGGAGGGTTCAAAGTGGCTAGCACAATACAGTGTGTCATCCTGATTAGCACCATATTTGGTTGTTTAAGTGTTTTGGTCTCATGCAAGGCCAGAACACACATTGTGGGAGGAGGGGGGGGGGCTGAAGCCATGTGTTAAACTGTGCTCTACTACTCATCCTCTCTCTCTTCCTTCAGTCCCAAGGACCAGGATAATGTTTGTCTGGCTAACATTGGCATCTGCATGGAGTTATCAAAACCTCAGTAGATTAATGATGTAAAGCAAGAACGTGGTCTGGTCGAGTTCTTCCTCTTATTGTCCTAACCTTCATAATTTAAGACTAATTAGTAAACCACTCTGGTAGTTTATAGCTATAATTACGTTTCCAAGTAATTTATATCATTTTTTGCATCTGGCCCCCATGGTCAGCACCATGGTTGCATTTAAAAATAAGAATTAAAGTTAGGGTTTTGCTAACGCACCTCTCTGTTCACTTCTCTTTGTCCTGTAAACCAAGTAGTTTCAAGGACATGTCTGAATCTATGCTAAAGAGTTGTCAGATCATAATACACCTCTGGATGTATACAATGCCACATGCATTATTTTGACTGAATTACAATTATGACTAAATTATTTCATATGTATTGAAGTATATCTACTTTAATATTTAAACAGTAAATTGGTTGGTGCCTTATAATCTTGGTATAACCTTGGTATAAATTTACCACATGACCTTACTTCTACATTATAGTGACATAGATTTAGCAGTTTTAGATTCAGTGTAATGACAAACACACCTAAACATTTCATTTCATTTTATTAGTGCTACATTTGCCACTTGATCAGTTTTATTAATGATTATGATAATGATGAACCCATGTCGACCACATTTCAAACCTCCACCTCCAAACTTTGACGGGAGATCCCAGCTTTTACCAAAGGTGCAGGAAATATTGGTTTAAATTACAGGAGAAGGGGCACAGACAGTGCAGCGGTTCAGCGAAGCAAAGCACTAAAAGCTGACAACAATTTTTGAAAAATGTCATGACATATAGGGTAGTCCTTGGCATCAGCTTGCCATTCCAAATACCTTGTATTTGCTGTGGCGGAAGGGTGGCTTTACAGTCGCTGGGGCCTGTGCCATGCCTAATCCCCACAGCCTGGCAGCCATTTCCTTCATGCTTTGTTCCATGTTCAGATTCCCAAAAAGTCAGCCATGTTAACCCACAGCTCACACACGAGTCCGTCAAATCGCTGCCTTGTATTATTTCAACACTAATGGACACTAAATTTATGTTTAAAATACATACAAGAGCGACAACAATTGTACTTGGAAGTTTCTTAACGCTATATGTTTGAAAATAATGCTGTTTGGATAACGGAAAAGTTACCGTATGCTCAGAAGTGATACTTATGCAGAAATAGAGTTGTGGCTTGTGCTAAGAACAGCCCCAGTGAAACCGAGAGCTGTCACACTAGGAAGCAGTGTAGCTGGTAATAGTATATTAATAGTACTCCTTCAAATTTGACATTTGAGGAAGATTTTTTTGTGTGGTTTTATAACATGGCAGGATGATGGAGTGAGATGCTTTAGAGTTATCTCTAGAGTTATCTGAAGTTCTAGAAAGAAGAGAGAAAAGGGTAAGCGAGGTGGGAACAATGCATTCAGGGAAGGGTTCTGGGTTTTGACTGGGCCATTTGTCCTTGTGATATAATTTTAATGAAGACGTTGGAAGCAGTTGAGCTGTTTCAAGCAATGAAACGTCCAGGTTGCTCAAGCTGATAAAACAGTGGAAACCAGCATTGTTTCTGAGATGAATGGCTGTAGTTATTGTTTGGCTTTGTTCCATTTTGTCAGGAAGGTTCACATAGTCCCGACCCAAAAATGGCATGACGCAGAGAAGGAAGAAGGTACTTAGCAAATTATTCCCGAAATCCCTCACAGAAATGTACACCCAGCTTTCTTTTTTAGTGTTTCTGTTCTCAGCCAGTGTCCTGTATCTGAAGATGCTGACTTTCATCACTGAACCGGCGTTGTTCAGAAGGACTTTCAGGCGACTCACAATGCAAGACACTGGCGCTGTCTCGGTGAAGAACTGAAACGTTATGAATATATTATTAACAGCAACGTGGGTGAGGTCAGAAGGTTTAAAGGATACCTGTTGTTTACTCATACTCAGGCACTACCCTTCTGCCTGCTCTGACACGCAGTGCTCCCTAACATAAACCTGGCAGACAGCAGCTGATGAATCCAAGAAAGCCATTCACTCAGACCTGGAACACATGACTATTTTAGGTCATAAGAGGAGTCCTCCTAACAATGTCGGCTCCATAAGCTATTAGCTGTGCAGCATCTGACTTAATAAGAGTAGTTAACCGTGTAGAAGATGACATCTGTGCTTCCTTTTCTAAAGAACGGGTTAATGTCTGTGCACTGTGATGTCAAAGCAAAGCACTTTTGCTGTAAACGGTGCCATAGTAGATTTTTTAACAATTTCAAAGTAGATACTCATAATTCTCATTAGATTATTATTATTATAACTCATCTTTCTTTGAAAAATCACACACTAAGTTGATTTATTTAGCTTAGTCTTTAACTGTCCAGACCCACGTTCTAAAGGTTTGTGTGAGCTTCGTGTTACAGGAGCTGGTCCTTACGTGACGCTGCATCAGACAGAATTCATCCATGTCCATGAGCTTCTCTACACGGATAAGTGAAGTATTTGACTTGCAGTTGCAGTCACCTTCAGAGCGTCCATCCTCTTCTGACTGACAGCATTAGCTGTCTGCTTCTCCTGTGACGGCACAGCACCTCCTTCAGCCGTCGTGTAAGGGAAGCATAGTATTTCTCAGTCAGCAGTGACAGCAGGGCTATATTGGGACTTAGCTGAGACTTAAAACTTGGGCGCTAATTTTGGACAAGTCCGTAAGTAACAAGGATATAAATGATATGGTCTGACTCTGACACTCTTTTAAAGTCAGTCTTTTCCTGCGGCGTTTTTACCTTGTTTTGTTCCTGCCTGAAACAGCACGGAGAGCGAGCTGTGGAGCAGGGGAGCCGTCGGTCTCAAACTGTGCTGCCTACTGGAACTGATCTGTAGCGTCTCCTGGGATTTAAGCTGTCTAGAGTGAAGTGGAACCCTCGTTCATCCAAGCCCTTCTGTCTTAATAAGGAAACTTTGCTCAACACTTGTTAGATGATAGGCCACATTTCTGCAGAGGAAAAAGCCCTCGGCTCCTTTTCTTCTCCCCACCCCGTATTAAAATTGAATAAACAGTCCTTCCACTTCCACATGTTCCTCAAACATTAATGCCGATTGTAATGTGGAGGCAGCCAAGATGATTAATCATGGTGACGTATTATTATGTCTCACGTGACCAGTTTCCCCGTCTGACCATCTCCTGTTCACATATAGACTCAGCTGATTACCCCTGATGGACCATGGAGTAAATCTTTAACTCAATTGTATTTGCTAGTACACAAGTGAAGTACAATTTTAGAAGAGAGTACAGCAGTATGTCCCTTTCTGTGTGTAGGTCGGGCTTCTTGTTATGCGTCCACTTCTCAGATTTAGTAACACAAACATGGAGAATAGTCCAAACAATGAATGCATATTTGTGCATTAAAGATTCCCTCCCTTGAATCTCATAAATCATATCTAGACCATACAGATCTTAAGACGTCTACTCCTCTGGTCTTTCCCTTCCCCTCAAAGATACTTATGTTGTCATTAGGCTTCCTAGGGACATAATTAGCCTCTTATCTTACCATATATTATTATCATTAAAGGACATCAAGGCTTAAGGGCAAGAACTGACCAGGAAGCACCAGATGGAAGTCTGTTTTTTCTTGTCCGTCTGACTGTGCCTGACTTTGTTTTATCTAGCTCCCCAGTTGAGCAGAGTCTGCGCCTCACTGGGAAACTGTCACGGCTCTGATCAAACGCGAGGCTGCAGACAGACTTTGGTATAAGAATGCAGGTGCTGCAGAGCTGCGAGTTCCTGTGGCATTCCTCACTGTAGAGAGAGAGACCGCTGTGACCCAGTCACTGTGAACACAGCCTGCAAGCTTTCAAACAGCCACTCTGGAAAACCACACTGGAATGTCTTGTCATCATAGATTCTCACACAGATTCTGGCTTTCCGTCAGCTACGTTATGGTCATTTACCAATTTGGAATTCAAACTCAGGAACTTGTTAGGAAACTTCACTTGCTTGTTTATTGTTTTGTTTGGGAAAAGAATAAGTTCACGTAAATGTTTTACTTAAATGAATTTTGTTGTTGACTGGGAGTAGTAGCTCAATGGATTAAGCGTCAGACTGGGATGTAGGAGGTCGCAGGTTCGAATCCCGTCTGACTCCTAATCCATCCCCTACCAGGTGTGTCTCTGAGCCAGACACCCAGCGCTAGCTCCCTGTAAGTCGCTTTGGATAAAAGCGTCTGCCAAGCAAAGTAAAGTAAAGTAAAAGTAAAGTATTAAGAAAAGTTTTCTGTGGTCACAATAATATACAAAGGGAAATGACAGTACTACCATAGCAGTGCAGCATCCCCTCCTATTGCCATTGTTTAATTTGTCTGTGCCAGAGGGCTCTGACAGGCAGGACTGGAACAGGGAGAACAGTGGCCGAGCTGGAAGTGCATACCAAGAAGTTTTACAGCCCTGTGGAATGGAAAGAAACATCCAGTACGTCTCTGGACCTCACAAAAAGCCCCCGCAGCTTTGCCTTCTCCTCTGTCTCTTCTACCTTGCTTACACAGGAGAACCCATATATGGACACATGTATGAAATATTCTCCCTCTGTGTGTAAACGCAGAAACCCCTAGCCCTGTGATACGAGGGGCGAAAGATGGGAAGCAAATATGGAAAGAGAGCTATCAGCAAAATGCCAGGCAGCTGTGAACTGAGAAACAAAGCCGGTAAGATGAAGACAGTGAGAAGACAGTTATTAATGGACATAATGATGGCTTTCTGATCCCTGAAGGAAGAATTTATGCTGCTGTGGAAGGAATCTCTTATCTGGAACTGGGAGAAGTTCAAGCTGCTTGTAAACGATCATTTACTCCCCACTTTCCTGTCGACTTGCCCTTTGCTGCAAACAAATATAAACGCCAAAAGTGTTGTTTTCCTGAATGGAAGACAGACTTGTAAACCCGACTGTCGAACGGACTGACTGACAAGTATTCCTGCAGTGGCATGTCTGGCTTTTTGTGAACAAAATGTACACTAGAAATCTAGCAAGGCACCCTGCACGAGTCTGAAGTTATAGGGAAGAGACAGTTCCCTCTCACCCCTCCTTTTAGTCAAAGATGACTGAGCAGCATCAGATATGGCTGAGATTCCTGCCTCTCTGCATGCGCCATCTGTACAGGGGAACACAAACAAACAGTCTGGGAGGAGCCCTGCCGAGGCCACAAATATTCCTCCATTATGACTTCAGCCCACATTTGTGTTTGCACCAGTGGATCTGTTCACTTCTGGTATTTTGACTCCGTTGCTCAGCTTGTTTTCTCTCAGTAAGTCATAGCCGCTTGCCTTGAGTCACTGAGGCTTCTCACCAAACTTTATTCCATGAAAGTTGGTAAATTTCCTCCAAGTCTTGACTTTGACCGGCGTATATGTACAAGAACAAAATGCAAACGTCAAAAATGCTTTTAGCCAGTCACTCGAAGAATTCTCACAGTCTATCAAAAGAGCATAGTTCTACTGGTTTTCATTCACTGTAGATTTCCATAAAACTATTTAAGGTTTGTGACCCATTTCTGACACGTAAGACAGAAGACAGATCCTTTCATTTAGCAGCTGCTATTTGCACTGTGGCAAAAACTTGGCACAGAAAGAATGCTACCCATCTTCAATAGAGCACCTGCAGAGGAAATATTTGACCTTCATAGCCCAGGAATTTCACTCTTCACAATATTAAGCATAGGCGTGCTGAAAATTTGGAGATTTTAAGCAGTTTGAACTGTATTCAAACAGTTTCCATCAAACCAAACACAGTGTTTGAGTGTAGTTACAACCAACTGACATTTAAACGCTTAATTTATCAACATGTCACAACGTTATCGCAACTATTCATCAAATAAAATCTTGTTGAAAATAAAAAAGTAAAAAATCCACATGTCCGCATATATGCCAGAGTTTTACAGTTACACGCATGTGTCAGAGGATCATTACGGCGACATCAAGTGAGCTTGGGTTACAGCTTTGGTTGCTCTCTCCCAGTACCCCTTCTCCGTTTTTGCTAAGCTAAATGATCATGCCCCTGCATGGAGCTTTCTAATCCCAGGAGTACTGTCCCCAAGAGCCAAAGAGTTCTCTCTATATATATCTGGACGATGTCTGCAGAAATCCTCAGATGGTATTTGACAAGAAGCTTGCCAACGTTGTGCAGTGGGTGTGTGCTCAACGCGGAAGGGGAGCTACACTCCATATTTTCTCACTGTTGCAGTCAGTAATACATAATCAGAAAACGACCCTATTATGCCACAATCTTATAGCTTCACACAATACCAGGAAGGGTTTGCAAATGTCCCTGAATTAACATGAATCAGGACAGGAATCTCAGCAGACGTTATCTTTAACATGTTACGTTTTAGCCGTGAAAAAACATGCATGTCTCTCACTTATGCAAATTAACAGTCACGTAAAGCTCAGCACCTCCCTGAGCATTGCCTTAGGACTCAGGACTAAGTTACAGAGGCAGGAGGAAGTTCAAAACTGCCTCGATCGTTATCGGTTTCTTCAAATCCAGTAAATGTGACTTATAAAGTGCCCCCTTTAAATATTGTACCATAAATAGAGAATAAATAGAGAGTTCTGTATAACTTTCTTTTTTGCAATCTTGTTTATACCTATAGTTGCCAAAAGATCTCACATTAAGAAAATAGAAACAATACTATTGTAATAAATTCATTCAGCTGTTAACTTGCATAGATTATTTAATTAGAATAAAGAGCAACAACAGGCATGTCCGACTAGCTTAATATGTTATCACAGTAACACACATTTCATACTGTCAGAGCATTCGGAGGCTTCAGAGGCCTTGAGAAGCAGATTGTTTTTGTCTGAGGAGCACAAAATTATATATCAGGGGATTTTTTTAAGCAGCCATGAAGAAGAAATTCTTTCTGGAGTGTGTCTTTCTGAAAAGTGCTTTATCATGACAGCCATGCGAAAAACTCAACTGTGCTTTATTTTTATTCTTCCAAAAGGATGTATGTTGGAACATAATAGCCTTTCAAAAGATCTCTGGACACGAGGAGAGATTTGTGATTGCCTTAATCAAAACAAGCACATTGGGCCTGAGGCTACACTTACTGTGCCAATATGTTAAAAGAAAACAACGTAATGGACTCTATTGTCATTCCCAGAATGCCACAGCAAATCCTGCATGGCCTCTCAAAACTCTCCCGAGTCCATCGTGTTAAAGGTGTGTTTAAAATAATTAAGGTCATATTGCAAATTAAAATTTAAACCTTTCTGAAAAATTCATATTCTTTATTATTCATGTATGAAAATGTTTTAGTGAAGCAAAACATCATTTTAATAATTGGGTTAAAATAATTGATCTAATCATCATCTACTAAAAAATGAAGAAAGAAATTTTTTCACAATTCTATAAATGTAAATCTGCGTGTGCCTGTTTAGTCAAAGACAAATCTGATGTTACCAGGGCTGCTTTTCTTTGGTAGCAGCTCTGTCATAAAACAGACCAAAGCCTGAAGACCAGGATTATTTAAAGGAAATGTCTAATAGCATTAGACCTTCGACTCTCGGCACAGACTCTCGGATCCATATTACTGACGAAAGCAGGTGCATGAAAGAGAAGGAGACCCTAAAAATATCCTTGGGAATCTTTGTGAAGACTAGAAGACACTTGGTGTGTCCTCGGTCACCACAGTTGTGTCTTTAGCTTTAAGCGCGGACGAAAAGCCACAAATGTGAAAATGGAAATAGTGGAAATCATTCATTTATATTTCATACAATGTGAACTGTAAAGGAACCGTGTGAGATATGATGTAATGTGTTTTTTAACTCTTCAGATTTAAAGCTGATGATAAATGCTCTGCGCACAAATGTGTTTTTTTAGTAGATTGTAAAACACTTAACATTTCTCAAATCCCCAGGTTAATCAGCAGATTAGCTGCAGATTAATTGAGGCTTCAAATCCATTGAGCATGACTGGAGCCGGATGCTGTGCTGCCACATCAGCAGTTCACAGGGTGGCTATCAGAAACATTAGCAGGTAAACACTTCCCTGTCTTAAGTCCCCGAGATTGTGAACAATGCCTCCGGGGCCTGCTTGGCTTACCGAAGGTATCTCTTCTCACACAGCTCACTGGCTTTGAGCTACTACAACGTGTCCCGCAGGACATTGCGCACACCCACCTCAACACATTCAGACACAGAGATACCAGTGGCTGCAGCTGACAGGAGGCTGCAGTGTTACTTCAGCTGTCTGTGGTTCCCCTCCCAGCTTGTGGGACAAGGGGAAAAAGCACCATTACCTAAAAAAAAAAAAAGATTATTTATATGGAAAGGACCCCAGAATACAGTAGTACTGAAAACAGAGCAGTGCGCAGTGATAGTGAGAGGGAATACAGAGACCTGTCACGTTGGTAAAACCAACAGCGCCGTTTCCCTTCACTGAGAAACGCTCCTCATCTGCATCTGCTCTGTGGATTCAGTGGCTTTTGTTACGTTATCATTTGGGAGCCTTTCTGTGGGAGCTGCCCGTTTGTCCATCACATCCCATATAAAGGCGTATCAGAAGTCAAACGCTTGTGGAGAACGAATCGCTGCGCAGATCCTTAAAAAACGCCCGGACACCCACACACGCCTCCTCCCAAAAAGTATTGGATGTCCAAAGGAATCCAGTCACCCCCCCTTGAAAGTACATATTTGACAGGACACAGTGAGGCAGAGCCTGCACTCCAGCTTCGCGTTCAGTTAGGCACAGACGCCCTAGCCCCTCTGCCTCCTTGGTTTTCATTTGGACGTTTTGTTGGTGCAGCCTAACAGCAAAAAGCAGCCATGGACGCCATCAAGAAGAAGATGCAGATGCTCAAGCTGGACAAGGAGAATGCCTTGGACAGAGCTGAGCAGGCTGAGTCAGACAAGAAAGCAGCAGAGGACAGAAGCAAACAGGTCGGCTGATTTTTCCTTTTCTTTTTTTTGTATGTGTTTTTTTTTTCTTTTGTGGAAAATCCCAAAGATCCGTAGAAAAGGCAGGAATACCAGTAGCAGTATAAAGCTGCTGCACCTGAAATGGATCGGCACCTAAATACGGATTAATTGCTTTCAAGGATAATTCCCATTAAGGATTAAATTAAGAATAAACCCATCCTTAATGCTATTTTTGGATGTTATAAAACCTCTTCTCAACTATTTTGATATTAGTTAATATGCATACAGTGTAAAAGTGATTTTTTTTAGGTTTGGTAAACATTGTTGTTACATAAATATGTGAATCGTTTAACTTTATGATGTTTTTATATGCATGTATAGTTAGAGGACGATATAAGAGAGTTGGAAAAGAAAATGCGCGTTACTGAAGACGAGCGAGATAAAGTGTTTGAGGAGTTCCAAACTGCTGAGGAGAAGCTGCTGAGCGCTGAGGAGGTCGCCACCAAGGTATCTGATCCTGCCTGTGCATGGGTTCCCCTAACTATTCTCTCTTTCTGCCCTCCGTCCTGTCCTCTCCTGTCTTGTCCCGTGTTTGACTGTACGCGCTCTCGCGCCTGTGCGCGCTCACGCAACTCCGTCTCCACGCTGATCACCTCTGAAACTGCGCTGCACTGAAACTCGCTTCAGCTTGAAGACGATTTGGTAGCTCTGCAGAAGAAGCTCAAGGGAACCGAGGATGAGTTGGACAAGTACTCCGAGGCTCTTAAAGATGCCCAGGAGAAACTTGAGCTGGCTGAGAAGAAAGCCACAGATGTAAGTAGGGGAGGTTTTTTCACAATGCCACCTTTCCCGCACCACGCTTCCTCACATCTTCATCCTCTCATCACCGCCACACAGAAATGATGTTTCCACTTTGTCCTAGTTCAACATGCTCCCAACTATCACTGACTTTGTATGCGTTATAATTATTATACAATTAACTCCTGATTGTTGTTTTTTTTAGAATCACACATGATGTTATTGTTCTTGTCATGTCACATACATGTCTGCCCAAAGAATCGGAGATTGTCTGTTTACCTGAAACATACATTATCTATGTTAGATTCAGCTCCACTCATGGGCTCACTCTTCTCTTTTTCTTTTTTTTTTTTTTACAATGTGTGCTACTGACGTAGATGTGCTCAGTCTTTTAGGACTCTGGCCGGAGAAGAAGTCTTTTTCAGAGTGAAAAGTGAAGCAGTGTTCCCAGCAGCACGCAGAGCCAGCGCCTGGATAAATATAGATTACTGCTTTATATGGTCATCTGCGGGCTGCGCTCTTTGTTTACCAAGGGGAAAACACGGTTTGCCATCAAAATGTCCCAGGCAGACAATAAGTCAACAAGAAGAGTAACACAGATAACTAACAAATCATACAATGATTTCTGCTTTAATAAAAACAAGGTGGTAAAACGCTGTAGAATTCAAACAAAACGTTTACTTCTGTCTATATAAACATGTACAAACCTGATAAAGGCCGAATTATTAGGAGTCAATTAATACACATATTTTTTTTGCTCACAAATCTCAGCAATAGTAAGAGCGTGGAGTTTGCCTGGATTGTGTGAGACTGTAATGTGACTGAACCTCGAAGTCTTTAGGTTCATTAAGTGCGGCTTTAACGTTCATATGAGTTCAGTTCAGCTTTTTAACAAAGCACCAACTCATAAGAAAAATCATCTCAGGACACGTTACATAGTGAGTTAAGTTAGTGCTCAGTGTTTTATGCTCTCGCTCTTCCCCTCCATATTTCTGGAGGGTTTTCTGCGCGTGGCCTGTAATTACTGGCTCCAGTGACCTTTGAGTTTTACTACTAAGTGTACCGCGTACATTTGTCCGGCAGGGGGCGCTGTGGATCTATCAGTATGCATGCTGCATGCTGACTGGGCGTGTTCTCATTAAAACACTATTTCCTAATATTAATTAAAAGTCAACATTAGATTATTTTGCGTGCTGGTGCATCGCGCTAGATCGCGACACTCTGCGCGAACAAAGCGGAACGCCTCGTTTTTTTAGATGCATTTTGAAATCGGCGACACTTCCTGGACAAATATCAGCCGCTGCAGAGAGTGCGGGTCTGGAAGGCTTGCGCATTGTCTCTCAGCACAATCGAGGACGTCACCTCGCTCCCTGTCGGCTTCTCTGTGCTGCACCTTAGATTCTAGTTGGGTTTTTTTCAGTAGCTGTAGAATAAACAATGGCCGGAGTTACGTCGCTGGAGGCGGTAAAACGAAAGATCAGAGTCCTGCAAGACCAGGCAGACGGTGCTGAAGAGAGAGCCGAGAGATTACAGAAGCAGTTGGTCGAGGAGAGGAAAGCCAAGGAGCAAGTAAGCGCGTTTACAGCCACGCCGCGGCTGCTTATGGAGGACGGGCACGATTAAGCCTCCTTTTTCTGCCTTCCTGTGTGTGTGTGTTCAGATGTTGCAGTTTGAGTTGTGCCAGGCAGGGTTTCTCTGTGCATCCCGCTGAGCATTACTTGGCAGCGTGCATTGCTCCGCGGCTTTCCGGGCTCCTGCTCCCGGATGAGCGCGTCTAATTGGCGACGTCAGGCCGCTGGTGCACAGGTCGCCGCGGCCGAGCGGCCGCGAGACGCCGCGTCACCGTGTTCCTCGTCTTCCTGCTTTGTTTCCGCCGCACTCGCGCGTAACGGTTTCACGCAGACCGTCCGCGGACTCTCGTGCCAGCGCAAGGCGCTCTCTAGATTCGGCTGACTCGTTTCCAGCCATCAGGAAGTTGCAGCAGACGTAAATGTGCCACTGTGCACCGTGAGCTTCTGGTCTTTGACTTGCCCTTATAAGGACAACAGGTTTTCACAGCTACTCAGTGATTTCCCTCCAAGTAGAAACGGCTACAAGCGGGAAATAAAACTTTCTGCAGGCTGAATATAGGCGATGTGGACCGTTATGTGTCTTAGGAGCCATTGCTCACTCGTGAACATAGCCACTCAACATGTCAAACTTCTGGTCGTTGTGTCCTGTGTTCACTGTGCATACTGAGTGAGTCTCATACCTGCTGAGTAGGCCTTGCAAAGCAGAAGTACATGCACACTGAACGCGGGCTCTTTCTGTTGGGTAACATTGCTTTACATTTCTAGCAGACGCCACATCATGCAACGCGGATCTGTGTTTTAGTGAATGTTGTATGTGGACCGTGCAAGCCGCCATTCATGCTGTAAATATCTCTGGCTTCATGCCGTAAGCCTTGTTAACGTTCTGTCCAGAGACCCGGTAACGTAACAGGATATTCAACCACATCCACACTCAGCCACTGGGTAGAAAATGCACCACTGAGACGCAGATACACACAACAGAACGCCACCGTCATTCTTTGGGCTGACGTGTATGTCACGTAGAATTTCCAGGCTGTTTGTTGAGGAGGGAAACTACCGACCTCTGACACGATGCTGCTCTCTCCCTTAGGCTGAGGGAGATGTCGCTTCCCTCAACAGACGTATCCAGCTGGTTGAGGAGGAGTTGGATCGTGCTCAGGAGCGTCTGGCCACTGCTCTGACCAAGCTGGAGGAGGCTGAGAAGGCTGCTGATGAGAGTGAGAGGTGAGACCCCTGATTTCATTTACACTGTCTCCAGGTGGTAACAGGCCACAAATATGCAGCGCGGTCACACTGTATTTCCTCTCTCCCTCGTGTCAGAAAACAATTAGCTGCAGATATGCATCTCCCACAGAGAGAAACGTAGTCTGTGCGAGGTCTCGGCTCCTGACTCCTGACACTACTTGTCTGTCTCTGTCTGTTCCCTCAAACAGAGGCATGAAGGTCATTGAGAACAGGGCCATGAAGGACGAGGAGAAGATGGAGATTCAGGAGATCCAGCTGAAGGAGGCCAAACACATCGCTGAGGAGGCTGACCGCAAATATGAGGAGGCAAGTTTTTGCCTGCCGCACCGAATGCGCGGCGTCTGTGTAAGATCTACTCTTTCACGCACCACATCCTGATTCTCGTCTGTTGTGCTGCACCTGTAGGTGGCCCGTAAGCTGGTCATCATTGAGGGCGACCTAGAGCGCACAGAGGAGCGCGCCGAGCTGACAGAGAGGTACGACATTTGACCTTTTCAGACATGCGCGTCTACTCTCGGCACTAACACACACACCATACAGAACTTGTTTCCATGTGAACAGTGTGCTCTGTGTTCTTACCGTGTGTGCTGATTATTTGCATGCTGTCCGTGGTTGTAATGGTTCTGGCTTGCACGCGCACGCCACGCCCACTAAAAGACGAGCTCGGAGAGTGGACGATGAGCTAAGGGCTTTGGAGCAGGGCATGAAATCATTAGGCTCTTCAGTCACACAGGTACAAACAAACTAACACACACTCGTATCTTAGATCTTAGTTCCTAACCCTAACCCTAACCCTGGTTCCTATCACTTTCATTCATGCTGCTGAATGAAGCCTCTGCTTGACTCGCTCTGCATGTTCCTTTCCTCTCTTGTGCTCCTGGTGCGGGTTAACTGGACTCTTTGATGCCTCTAACAAAGCAGAGTCTGTGCAGGAATAACATGTCGCATTAAGGGAAGCATGTCATTTAGCCCAATAGGAATTTGGTGATTTCTGCTGCCATGTTGTGCTTCCCTCACAGACCTGCTCTGTTGAGGCACGTTGAAGGTTTTTTGGGTTCTAGTTCTTATTTTTTTTGTGTCCTCTCCCTCCCTCTTTCGTGTCTGCCTCTGGTTCTGTCCACCCTCGCTTCCCTCCTCTTTCTCCACCTCCCCCACCCTACCTCCTACTCTTCTCCTTTGCGACTCCAACCATCTTGTCTAAAACACCAGCAAATGCTCTGAGCTTGAGGAAGAGTTGAAAACTGTGACCAACAACCTGAAGTCACTGGAGGCCCAGGCTGAGAAGGTAAGTGTGACCCGCTGGCTACATGCATCCTGTCAAACTTGCTCCTCTCCCCAGTAGACTGTGACGTGTTGTGAACAGCGATGCCTGGAAAGGGGAACCTGCTCACATAGTTTTACTTCATAACACATACTTGGAAACGTGTTGTAAAAAATCTGTTTGATGGAATTAGGAGAAACTGGATTTGACTCCACGCGCATATGTTTGACTCCTGTGTCGTTTTTGCCCCACAGTACTCACAGAAGGAGGACAAGTACGAGGAGGAGATCAAGGTCCTCACCGACAAGCTGAAGGAGGTAACGTTTCACACGGCCCGATCTGGAGTTGCGTTCTGAGTCCAGTTTGAGTGTTGGGCTGAGTCCTAAATGTGTCCCTCTGCCACAGGCTGAGACTCGTGCTGAGTTTGCTGAGAGGTCCGTAGCCAAGCTTGAGAAGACCATCGATGACTTGGAAGGTACGTTTTTTTTTTGTTTTCTTATCATGAAATGTTTGAGTGTCGGTCATGGTTTTGGGGTAAGTGCCTTTTGAAGAATCTCTTTAGTCCTCTGGTCGCTTTGCTCATGATTTCCACCTCTGTTTCGCTCCTAATGTGATGCTTCTCACAGCATTGTACTTCTGTTGTGACGACATATCTTTCTCTGCTGTCAAGTTGCCTTTTAAAGAATGGCTTTGATGAGCATTATAGTTATTCATGTTAGATGTTTACATGAGAGACGGTGAAATAAAAGGCCAATTCTTTATGGTATTAAGGAATTTGCCCTGTTTGCACTTTCATTCTATCATTTTCTGGTGTAACTCTGTTTTCCTTTTTTTCTGTCACCTGTCGCCGTCATTCTCTTCGTCTTCTCACCGTCTGGACGCTTCACCCTTCACCCTCTTTTCATGTGCTCCTCTCCTTTCGCTCCCTTTCACCACACCACACCACACCCTGCCCGTGCTCCCCTGACCCACCAATAGATGAGTTGTATGCCCAGAAACTGAAGTACAAGGCCATCAGCGAGGAGCTGGACCACGCCCTCAACGACATGACTTCCATGTAATTTTCAACTTGCTTGTTTTGCTGTTCCCCTTCTCTGTGCCCCATCCCGTTTCTATTTTCTTGTATAAACTAGCACGTCCAACTCTCGGATCAGTACATCCGTTTAGAAACGTGATGCTGTTTTACGTAGTTTGTCTTAAAACCGACAGCGTGCCACTCCGTGTCTGATTAACTGGGTCTGACTTGCACATTGACACTTGAGATACTGTTAACAGGAATGCATGAACAAAAGCAGCATGGGTCTGATTAAACGGTTCAGCAGATTTAGTCAATTTTATTTGTGTATTACTTTTATGTGGAAAAAGTAATCGCAGCTGAGTTTGATTATAAAAATACCTTTTTAAAAAGCTAAACATCGCATGTCGGTTGTCTATTGAAATGTCCTAGAATGTGGAGCATTTGAGTGAATTCCCTGTATCTCAAACTTATTCATATTATTTCCTCTTATACTAATATGGTCTACTTTTGTGCAGAAGACAGGCCCCCTCTGTTTGTACCTCCCCCCGTGTGTTGTCATTATACCAGCTGAAGTGTCGGTGTTGTCCATTCTGTGGGAGAGCGACGAGGCGCACCACACCGCTCTGGTTTAGCACTTCTCCTTGTGTGTTAGCAGAAACGTGTGTGTCGTAACCAGAGGGACGGTTGGTTCTCCACCTCGAGTTTGTGCCTGTCGGTGTTTTATGCGTCGCGGTGTTGTAGTGCCGTGTGGTTCTGGTGCATTGTGGTGCCCCTCCAGCCCCTCTGGCTCACTATACTTCTTCTCTCCCACACAGATAAATTGTTTACACCTCATGATCGACGCCTCCTGCCACCTGAGCGGCATCTGTCTGCTATCTCCAGCTGTCTCCATTTTCCTTTCCCTCTCTGTCTTTGCTTTCCTTCCCTCCTCATGTTTCATCCTCACCACAAAGTTAATTGTGTCCCATCTCTTGTACAGAATCCTAGAGTCTTTCTGCGTTGTGTAAAAAATAAACGTCCTTCCTTCTATGTAAGCTGTATCTCTTTACTCTGTCCTTTGTTTTCTTTTTTCATTTCATTTTATTTATGAGCAGTTTTAATAAAACCAGGAAGCCTTGAATTTAAGTTATATTTTTGATTTTGTTTCTGCATTTCAACAAATCATTAGTTGAGCTTTACCATGCTCTCATTGGCATATTGTCCCAGATCTCAGTGGAAGTTCTTATTTTTTTTCCTTTCAGATATTGTTCTGTAAAGTAGCTGTAGTGGGAATATCGCAGTAGTGCTGAGCACAGGAAGCTAGAAAACGCTACAGGTAGTTGACTGAAAGTTCTTCTCTGTAAGAGTGATGCATACCAGCACTTTTCAACCTTTAGCTCTGACAGAACGAGCTGCCTGGAAAGAAAACTGGAGGGTACTGGTATTGGATTGTTGTGAGGAAGACTGTGGTAAAGTTGAGTAATGGGTGTAACGAGGAACTACAGAACAGTATGTAAGATTTGTAACCTCGTGCGGTTGCTGGAAAGACTGGATGAAACTATCAGTGATTCTGACACACGAGCTTTGTATGATACACGGCATCTTGTCATACTGTATATTTGAATAAATATACAATCACGCATCTGAGTGTTTTTCTTAAATTCATTGCCATAAAGTCAGACTCGGAGAGAAAAGCAGAAGCGAGCAAGTCTCTGGAGTTGTGTGTTTTGAGATCTCGTAATTATGATGGGGGCAGATGAACAAGAGGTTGTCCCACATCCTTAAACTCAGAAATGTCAAACCAACACTGGGCAACAGAAACGCACCGTTTTATCCCTATTCTCCCACTGCTGATGAGTCATATGAAAGCATGTGGTAAATGTGCTGCTCGAGATAGAAACACTGATTCTTACATCCTCTATTTCATTTTTTTCCTCACCTGTTTTGTTGCTACACTTTGTTTAGATTTTATTTGTAGGTTTATGATTTGCTGCCATGGTTCCTTCACCCTTTCTGGATTTATCTGCTCATTCTCTGTTTCCACTCAACAATTTGTCCTCTACATGTTCCAAAAAGCTCTTGGCTTGCTAAAACTCTCAAAAAAACAAGAACATCAAACAATGTTTTCTCTCGGTTGTAAAGAAGGTAGGTGTCGGTGGGAATCACACTTTCTCCTTTCTAGTTTTTCCGCTGACCTCCTGTCCTCTCTCTTTCTCTTTGTGTTTTTCAACTTGCTTTCTGACTGCAAAGATCGCCTCTACCAGCAACTTGAGAAAAATCGCCTTCTCACTAACGAACTACGAGTGGCCTTGAATGAAGACTGAACTGTGTGGTTGTTTTGTGTTTGTTACACCTCGTTTGATTCGAACGTGTGTGTGTGTGAGACAATCTAATCTGAGTAAGATCCAAAGTTCTTCCCTTTCGCATTGTCCGTGTACAATGCCTGCACTGCTTGACGTTTGTGTTGCTGCTTGTGGAAATGTATTTAAAATACAGTAAAGTGAAAATTATCTTAGAAACACAGTCAATTTCTCTAGTCTCACGTTAATCAAACGAACAGTAAGTGAAGAGCATTCCTTTTGTAGGCTGCTGTTGTTGCATTTATGTGTATTAACAAATAGCTTGTCGTAGACTAACCTGTTTGCATAGCAGCCTGCCTTTTATGATGAGAGCTTGTTTACTCGGTGTGCTTCTCTTGTTTCTGTTGGTGACGTGTAGGTCTGCTTTAGAAGCATTCACACTTATTGACGGACATGAATGACTTAGCCCGCTTGAATTGAATGCAAGCTAAATGGCTCGCTTACCCACATGCTGTGAGATTGAAACTTCTTCATTTGATGTTCTAACAGAGAAACTGTCACAAGCTAAAGAAGAGAACCTCGAAATGCACCAGATGCTGGACCAGACTCTAATGGAACTGAATAATTTGTGAATACACGGTCTGACCCCGCACACACTGTGGTTTTGGCTTTTTGTACTTGCACCTTGCTTTCCATAAACCCCTCTCTGCGTACCTTGCCCACGGCGGAGAACAAACGGCCAGATGTTATTCTTATTGCACCACCCTGCCTTCAGCGGAATTCAACCAAGGAGCTAACTTGGGGGAAGTAAAGCTTTAACCATTCCCTAACAAAGCCTAAAGTAAGGAACACAATTGATTTTGCAAGCCAGTTTTTATCTTGTAGTGATGTCTGCCTTATGCAACCCTTGGTTTTTATCTTCTTTTTTTTTATGACAAGTCATCTGGTGAAATGACATGTGCCATTCGTTACAAAGATAGTTTTCTACATCTGCATTGAAGCTGAAGCTGATTTTGGTACATTCCATAACACCCTTACTATGCACATACCGAAGGACAAAGTGAAGAAATGTTGCACTTAATTAAACCTCAGCATTATGCACATTTTGCATTCCTCAAGACAAACTATATAAAAAAAAAAACTTTTCAGAATTCTTCTCACAGTTCTAAGTATACATGGTCTCTGCCTGTCAGTATGTATACTGGTGCTACTGTATTGTTAAGCAATGGTCAAAATGTGCATTACAGTATAATCTAAGTTCATTTCTTCAAAATCATGGCTCAAAATTTGTTCATCTTGTCAATTAAGTATGATTTCAGTCATCTGGTTGTGCATTGTGTTAGCATTTTTTTAAATGTAGATGTTCCAAGTGTTTGTCATATCTGAAATGTAAAATGTATTACTATAAATAAAAGCACGTTTTGAAAGTTTTCTAATTTTGTCTGTGGTGCATACATGCAGCCTTTTTGTCTACCTTAAAGGACACCTAATTTAAATGCAGGAATAGCTTATGGTTTTGTTGGTGTATGGCAGGAACAAAAATCATTTTAGTTGTCTGTATCTTTCCCACCGAGACCTATAATATGTTAAGCTTTCAGAACAGAGATCCATGTACTTTGCTGCGTTATTGTATTACCCTGGTTCATTTTCCCTTGCCCTTCAGCTTGATTTGCAGCTGGGAGGAAAATACTTCGTCCTGTCTTTGTCACAACTCCTGACGAATGTTGGCGTAGAGCTGTACTGTGAGTAAATTATTTAAATGACCAGCGTAGTTAACGACCTTGCCATAAACTAGGACCTTATCATATATTTTGCATGCTACCTTAGTTCACTCTACCAGTGGCGTTGAACAAACTGTTCCCCTCAAACATGTAGTTGAGTGTAAAGTCGTGACTACTACATCAGACTGTATACATATACCATATACAGTGTTTAGACATGCTATTTGATGAAAATCTTCATGTGTGTTGACAGCAGCTAAGTAGTGATGTGGTTGCACCACAGACCACAGGCTTGAGCTAAAGCTTTTATACTTATCAAGCATGTAGATATTGTTAATACTAGATGAAATCAGTAACTTCCAGATCCTAAACATCCATTATGTAGCAACACATTAAGAGCAGCATTCATTATCTCTTCCCTGTCTGCCACAACAATAAAACCAGCAGGTGAATTTAATGTTGTACTGTAAGTCCCCCACAGAAAGACCTTTTATTAGAGTCTGAATCATTAATTAAAAATGCATGGCTGTCATATTTGGCCTCACTTACTGCAAGTAAATCGTGTTTAGTTTAGTTTTTCTTTGTCGGTTCTGCGTCAGACTGATCGATCGCCAACGTGTCAATAAAACGCAGTCTGGTCAACAAGAAATGTCAACAAGATCGATACCAAAAAGATAAATCCATCTTTTTGTATGGTACTAAAACACTCAGATGGATAGACTAGAGTATTAAATGTGCAGTATGTGACGTGTCAGTGGTCCTGGCTTTGGTCGCAGACTCCCCTCGCTCGAGTTTTTCTAAATCGTGCTTCGATTAGTCTGGTCTGGTTTGAGGACGTCTACAGGAAGCTAAGCTAGCTGCTAAACTGTTTGCAGCCCGTCAACAGCAAGGGTGTAGTTTCGTCAGCCTAAAAGAGGCAGCCTTTCTAACAATGTTACGGGTATTTCTGCCAAATCGTTTCAGCGCCGGCTGCGTCCTTCGCGCAGCGTCGCGCCGCGCGGCAGCGCGAGCGGAGCGGCAGCTGGCGGAAAAGCGCAGCGTTTTCACGCAACAACAAAGGCGACATGCTGGGGGCACAAACGCAGCCTCCTCCAAACACCGGCCAAAGTGTAGGGTTTGGATCTGTGGACTTGGCGTGGGGATCGCTTTAGCCGTGGGACTCCACTGTTCCAGTGACACCACCTGTGACTCGCGTGATGACTGCGCAGAAGCGCAGAGGACCGAGCGGTACGACGCTGCCATCGAAGTCAGCAGAGACCTCCTGGAGCGGATAAAGGTAGGCGCAGAGGTAGGCGCAGAGGTTTGCCCGATAGACCCACCTGTCTTTGCACTCACCGTTTTGACCTGCGTGACACCTGTTTGTGTCTGTGGGCAGGCTGAGGTCGGAGCTCCAGGCTTGGTGGTCGGGGTCTCTGTGGACGGTGTTCAGGTCTGGTGCGAAGGTTGGTGCCTGCAAAGTCCACTTTAAAGGTGCTATGTATATTATTATTCAATATTTACAAAACCAAACCGGCGTATCTAGTCTTGTGTAATTTGTGGGACCACCGAGTGTGGGCGGGTTGGCCTTAGCCATGTTTGAGTTTGAATAATACAAGTAGAGCTCGTTTGATATTGATTTGTTGTTTCAATTATTTTCCTTTTAGAAAGTAGTAAAGAAATCCAATCAGTATTTTAATCGATCATCCTTCTTACAACACCCAGTCACTTTTAAGCTTGCAAATTATTTATTTTTTATGTATATATAATTATTTGTTTATTTTTATGTGTATATTTATTTATGTTTATTTTTATGTGTGTATATTTATTTATGTTTATTTTTATGTGTGTATATTTATTTATGTTTTAGCAGTGTGGTTGAGACAGTTACTGTACATAAATGTTGGCAAGATTCCTGGAGGTTGCTTTGACATTGTGAATCAGAATAACAGCACAAACTTATCACTCCGAAGAACCCCAGTAACTAATAACAAGAAATAAATGATTAACCAACCTCAAAGTTAAATTTTAGCTCCCTTTGCAAGTGGCCTGCTTGCTGCTGTCAACCTATGTTGTCCTTTTGCTTGTGTAATAAATCAGACCAGCTGATTTTCAGAAAAACCTGACCCAGTAACACACAACGTGATATTACACGTCATATTTTATTATACTGAAAAATAATGTGATGCTTTGTTTCAATAAAGATCAGGATTATATTAATGACTTTAAACATTATTTCCATTCCACCTCCTTACATGACCCATTAAATATCTTAATGTAATTCAGGGCTAGGTTATGCTGATTTGGAGAACCGCGTGCCATGCGGCCCACAAACTGTGATGCGAATCGCCAGCGTCAGTAAATCCCTCACATCTGCAGCCGTTGCACGACTGTGTGAAGAAGGAAAGCTAGATCTTGATGTGCCGGTCCAGCAGTATGTCCCAGAATTTCCCCAGAAACAATTTGATGGACAGGACGTAAGTAATCAGTGTAGTAATATATTACTGTTAATCTTAGCAGTACTGTTCATTTGTATTTTAACCTCTCAAGATTGTTTCTCTGTTTGTTTCAGGTCATTATAACCCCTCGTATGATTCTGTCCCATCTAAGTGGAATACGCCATTATGAGAAGGACGCAAAGAAAGTGAAAGAGGACAAGGTGAAAGCTCAGCGACTTTTAAAGCCACCAGTAAAAGAGAAGTGGGATGAAAAGAACTGCTCTGAAAACAAAGGCAAACCCACCGCTGAAAAAAACAAGAAGAGAAAAGAGTTTGAGCACGAGGAGTACTACTTGAAGGACAACTTTGAAAGTGTTCTTCACGCCTTGGACCTCTTCAAGGACGATCCGCTCATTTTTGAACCCGGTAAAGCCGACGTTTGCGATTCAAATAAAAAATACAGTTTAAATTCTAATGTTTTCATTAATAATAATAATAATAATGATGCTGTGTTTTATGGCCTTTAGGGACCACTTTTTTGTACTCCACCCATGCCTTTACGTTGCTGAGTGCCGTTGTGGAGCGGGCTGCTGGCCGCCGCTTCCTGGACGTCATGATGAACATGTTCCATGAGGTTGGAATGCTTAATACGGTGCCAGATGAGAACGAGCCTGTTATTTACCACCGGTCCAGGTAATTGATAGTCACCTATTTCCAGTCGTGTCCAATTTAAAGTCCAAAATAACAGATGTGCTCCTCCACAGATTCTATCATCTCAACAGGAAAGGACGTGTTGTGAACTGCCCATATGTAGATAACTCCTACAAGTGGGCTGGAGGTGGCTTCCTGTCCACGGCGGGCGATCTGCTGCTGTTCGGTAACGCACTGCTCTATAGCTACCAGGTGGCTCATCTAAAGGACACTGAGGGCTTGCTGCCTGGCTTCCTCCAACCTAAAACCGTCACAGATTTGTGGGCACCTGTTGATAAAACGGAGGCCAGCTGGGATAAAGATGGAATGTATGCCCAAGCCTGGTTGGTGGTGGAGAAACGGCAGAAATATGGTCAGTGCAGGAAGCGCAGACACTACGTGTCACACACAGGAGGTGCTGTGGGGGCTAGCAGTGTCCTCCTGGTTTTACCCAGTGAGGAGACAGACCGGGACCAAGGACAGACCCCCGTTCTCCCACAGGGGGTAGTGGTCACCGTCATCACTAACATGCAGTCTGTGGGACTCAACAGCACAGCACTGAAAATTGCACACGAGTTTGACAAAGCCAGAAGCCTGTAAGAGGTAGTTGTTTATAGAAATGTGCAAGTTTACATCTTAAAGAGAAATAATTTCCCTTATGAACATGTCATTTTGATACCGCTGTTAAATATGTGCACATTATTTTCGGGGAAATCTAATAAACCTTTTAAAGACACATTTTAGAAACTCATTTTCTTTCATGACACTTTCTGCCACTAGGTGGAAGCATCGTTCCACACGTGATCTAAGAGGAAGGACACTGACCTATATCAGTTTGGTTATTTTCTCATTTCTCATTTCAACAGTTGCGATACAACAGACCAGTACATTGTAATCGCGTTTAAACTGGGATCGCTACAACCGAACATGTCAACATTTTTTTATATACAAGATATTTCCTCATCACATCAGATCAGTGTTTGTATGTTGACCTGACACTGTGTGTGTGTGTGTGTATCCAAGCTGCAGTTTATAAACGAGTTCTCGTACTTGGTTGCAGCTATGCTTCGTAGAAATACTGAAAGTCCGTCATTACAGAAAGGTCAACAAACAGTGCAGTCCTCCTCTAATTCGAAGCCAACCATTCTCGTTAGAACTCCCCCGGGATCTATTCTGACCCTGTTTTTAGCTTTAAGGGAGCCGATGAATGGCTTGGGATGAGCTAATTATACAAACTTACCACAGATAGTGTGTCGCGTTGCTAAGTTTGGTGCAGGTGTGTGTTCCAGCATGCCCAGGTTTTGTGCGAGCATTTGAGTTTTAAAACGACAAAGTAAAGACAGTTTTAAAAAGTGAAGTCATGCTGAACGGCAGACGTGAAAGAAGTCACACAGTGAAATAACGTCGTAAGGATCGCTGCCTCTATTTACACAATGACATGATACAAGACATCGTTTCATTACTCATCACAAGTTCAGCAAGTTCAGCATTTATGAATATTTTACAAAATTGTTTTTACATCGTCCCACAATGCTTTGTAAATAGAATCGAAACAAAGCACATATATTGAAATGTGATTTAACGTGAGTAACACCAGTGCCAACTTAATAGCTGTTAAAAAGGCATCTGTGAAAGGTGTGATTCAATTCTCACCCGCTTACGCTCGTTTCACACCCTTTTTGTGTGTTAATAAATTACGTCTTTGTGGAGCTTTCTGCTTGAAATCCATAAATCTCCTGAGATGATTCGTCAGTTATCGGCTCGCCACTTGCCTTGACTTTAGTGAGGATCGCTGAAGCAGTTCTGCTCTGTCTGTTGATCTTAGTCATATATAGTTTTTTAAAATGTCCCATCAAACACACAAGCAAGTAGAAAATTACCCTGGAAGATGGATTATACTCTTGGGCTTACTCTCCAATACTGTTGCTGATTATTCTCTTGGTTCTGTTGCTTGGCTTTCAACATCCTGTGTGCAGACACAAGTAACATTTATTAGCTTTAAATAATATATTCAGGCTTAACTACAGTAATGTTCAGATTGTGTAACACGCATCCCAATTATTTTTAGATGTCATGAGGGCTTTGGCAAGGCTACGATAAATCCATATTGCACTTACTTGTGTGTGTAGTAGATAACAAATGCCAGCACCACTAAGATGAGGAGGGCAACAATGATCACAGATGCAATTAACCCTGCCTCTCCTGCATCTTTGCCCATGATCGGGAGCTGGAACTGCTCACATCTGCTGCCTCTGTAATCTTCATTGCACCTAAAGAAAATGGTAGGACGTTTCAAATTGTAGGCGCCGTGTCAGCACAGGAGACATTTGCAAACCACGTTGCCATGTTGTGAACTTATCAGCTGTTGCTCTGTAGAAGTTTGGAGGTGATTTGTTGGACTTACACACAGGAGAGTGTATCCATAGAAGGTATTTTGTAGCATGTCCCTCCATTCATGCAATACGTAGCCTCTTGTCCATCACAAGGGTCTCCGTGCTCTACACAAACATAGTAACGTTTCCACTTTTCATAGAACTGAGTCATTTAAAATAATGGATTAAACTTTTTTACCTGCCATCATTGAGGATGTTACTTTCGCCGTTTCCTGAGAACACATGAAATGTCGTTGTCATGGGGAAGGAAGTAATCTATCACCACCACGGAAAGCATCTCATTATCACCATTTTTTAGATACCACTAATAAAATGGACCTCCGAACTGCATGTGAACAGTTTCCCTAATGTACCGTGTCATTACCCTGATTGAAATAGATAAGAAATCTCTCCTTACCAGCGTGTGAAATCACGGCGTTTGGTAGTGTAGGCTGTAGTAGTGAAGGTGAGTCATAGTGAACCTTCAACATAACTCAGAACTGCTTTTTGTTGGACCTCTGATGAAACTGTCGTGTGGGTGTGTTCCTCCCTTGTCTGTTAAAAAATGTTGTGATTGCAGTTTGTCCACATTGTGAATGGCAAACAAAAGGTCAGGATCCTACCTAGCGATTGCAGGTAATTTGTTAGTGTGACAGAAATAGTATGTGCTGGTGTGTGTGAGTCATTCACAAATTGGCAGGAGTATAAAAAGCCTATGAAGGTGTTTGACTGTGTGTCATACTTTCTTGACGGATTAGCTGCATTATGAGATCATGCAGGAGATGGGTGAGGAAATCACCTGCGCAGGTGAGTTCAGTGTATCTGGGTTTGGCTGAAGGCAAATGAATGATATGGTATGTGAAGAAGGCATGAATGGAATTGTGGGAACTTTTTCTAGTTTAAGAACGAGCACTTCCTTCAGACATATAATTATGGCTTAATGTTCAGAACCGTTAGTTGACTCATCGACGGACTATTTTGCAATTACTTTTTTTTTCCTTCCATATATAGATCATGTACTTAGTGTTAACGCTATTGTCAGGCCACATAGTTCAAATCTTGTTTAACTTAGAAACTTGTACTAAATGTACATTAACTGAACTTAAGTCATTGGTTTCATGTCATTTTAGTTTCGTCAAATTTACTGAATGTAAAAGTGAAGGTTCAGTAAATTTCAGACATCAAGTTTCTTCATGCTGCACGAACTGTTGTTATTCACTTTGCTTTAAACACCGCGAGTTAGTTTTTCATTTGACACACGTAATTTACAGTAAGTTATTTAAGACACAGAAAGTTTCCTTAAGAGAGATTACCTGGAGAGTTTTAATCCTCAAACAATGCAGTTTGCAAAATCTGTTGAGTCCTGGCAACTTTTTGGAATATCCACGACGTCGGATAAATAGTGAAACATCTTAACAGGAAAGAAAGAAGTGCAGTTGATGACTAAACTAAACTTCAGGTGACTTCGCCTGGTTGACTGAGAACCTGCACAGACCTTCAGTTATCATGTTTCATTCTTAACTTAATGAATTAAGATAACTCTAAGCATTTAACTTAGCTTAAGTTGAGGGCAGGGAAGTTGTTCAGTGGCTAAAGCATGTGATCAACATCTGGTGTTGGATTCCCAGTCCCTCCAGTCTACCCGTTAAGATGTTTCTTTACTTTGCTTGGCAGACGCTTTTATCCAAAGCGACTTACAAGGAGCTAGCGCTGGGTGTCTGGCTCAGGGACACACCTGGTAGGAGATGGATTAGGAGTCAGACGGGATTCGAACCCACAACCTCCTGCTTCCCAGTCTGACGCCTAACCCTCTGAGCTACCAGGCCGCTCTTGTCCAAGATGTCCTTGGACAAGACAACGAGACCCCACAGTGGTGTTGTCGTCTACTGCACCTGCGCACATGTACTTAATGTTTCTAGTTTAAGTGTTACCAAATTCATCAGAGACAGCACTGACTGCTTTATGTAACAGAGCAAAGCACAATGAACCACAATCCATCCATGAACAGACAGGATACAGATGTTTTTATATATAAAAGCATTATAACATAAAAACATTTAGAACATCTCAAAGGCTTATTAACAAGTGAGCTGTCTGACAACATGGAAAAGCTGTAACTGATCTGTAAAGCATTGGGAAATGCCTTTAATGAAGCAACACAAATTGACAGGATTGTTTGAATTCCAGTGAAACTGCAGACAAACTGCGCGCTGGCTTCTCTCCGTTTACACCTCCTGCAGGTTCCGGGGCCTAACTCCTGTCCTACATCATTCCTGTAAAATGCAGCTCTAGGGACACCTTTGATGCTACAGAGGGCTGAGTTCCAATGAACCAGAGAAGACTCTGTCATCAGCAGCTCGACGCTGAGCGCCACAGCGTCACTTGGCTTTTTTTTTTTCTCTCCATGTGAGTGGGTTGTTATCGCGAGGTACTCAGATGCTCAAGAGGTTAAGTGAAGCCAGAGGACGCTTCCATGGCGACTCAGAAGGAGAGATAGAAACCTAGACTCCGTGCATGATCTCCTTTTTCTTATTTTTGCTGTCATTGTGTGTGCGCGCGTCCTCTTGGAAGCGTAGCGCGGTTTCCTCCGCGTTAACGACGCAGCTCGTCGCACATCTGTAGCTGCTGGAATCCCATTTTCAGCACCTGGACAGCTCCTGCTCTCGAACCCTGCTTCCTATTAAAGGGCACATGGAGTCCCTGGCGTGATCGCGGGGGAAGCCCTGTAAAGACACCATGCATCCCTGCTGAGATGCGGTGACAGCCCCGTCGTCTCCGCCGAAGGATGGTGCTTTCGCTCCGGAGGAGGTGGATTCGACGAGCGCTGCCTTCTCCGAGGCGATACGGCTGTTTGGGCAACGACGATTTAAGGGCAATTGCAGCCTACATACAGCAACATCCGAGCTTTCCTCACACTGCTCCTCCTCCTCATCATCATCATCATCAGCATCGGCGATGAGGAGGATATTACCATCATCACTGCGAGGGCAAAGGAGTCACGAGCACACTTTACACAATGTAGAGCTGCAAAACGCAGGAGGTTAGTGTGTCCTAATGCTTCTGGTCCAGTCAGTGTGTCCAGCACCCAAGGTAGGTGGTGTATTCGTGTTGGTGTAAGCGTGAGGTCCGCATGGCCTTTAGGACGCGCAGTTGTGAAACGTTACCAGCACCAGAAGTGTCTAGAGCTACGGCTTGTGTGTTGATTAGGGTGAATGCACAAAAAAATGCTCTTTGTGTGGGAATAACCACCTCTGCTGCTGATGGACTTGCAGAACGTGGTACTCAATGGTAGCAACTTAAAACGCTTGGTACTGTGATTCACACAAGGCCAGTTCATGTGCAACATTTGCCCAATGCACGTGCACATGCCACTTGCCTTCTGTGCACTTTACAGTGATTTAGTAGAGACAGGGCAGTGCCTCAGCCTTATTGACTTTCTACGTACCTTATGGTCATAGCTGCTGTTTCAGGGTATTCTGCCACCTTTGTGTGGACGATGCAGTGAAATATTATCACTCGTAGCCCTTGAATGACCTGGGCTCATTTAACCTGAGTGACATTTAGTCTGCTGAGCTTCACTAGAGTCCTCTGCTGTTGCTGTGAATGCTTTCCGTGTCTGAGGGCTTTTTGATTTGTCTCTGGGTGTGACAATCCAGCAACTAGCCCTAAACAATGGAGCAGTGTCATTTATAGCTGAATTCAGTGTTAATTTACAACACTGAGAGTTTGTCTTTTTTGTTTTCTTGTACTTTTTTTGTAATAGTGGATGTTTCATGTTAAAGCCAATACTATGTAACTTCCCTGTCTGGTCATGTCTGTTGCCTGCAAAGCAGCTCAAAGGGCTTTCACTGAACGGATATGAACATCAATGGCTCTCTATCCTGTGGCACAAAGAGCTAGCATCCTGCTGTACTTGCTATGCAAGAGGTGTGATGTTCCTCAGCCCCTGATTCACAGAGCGGAGCGTATATTCAAGGAGATTTAAAATCCATTACGGTTTAGTACTCCCCAGGATAAGAGTTGAAAAGAGCATGGCTGAAGCTATAAAGTTAGGAGAGGTTGCCCACAGATTCTGTATTGATAATCGTGCATACAAGTCCTTCAACTAAACCATCCATGCTGCCGAGATGTTCCTGAGGAAATCAGATTTCGTCTTGTAGTAATAGTAATACTGACACTATGTGTGTGTTTTTTCTGTAGGTGTCTTCGGGGCCGTGTCCGTGCAGTGGTGAAATTACATTTCTCACTTGGAGTCCTTTATTGTTGATGTCTATTTGCAAGAGCAAGACCTCAACATGAGTAACCTCCAGTAAGTATGACAACCGCCAGAGTCTCGTTTGAAACCGTGTCTGAGAGAATGTGAAATCTTACATCTCTATTTACGAACACCTCAGCGTGGGTAAGATATGATTAGTAGAATGGGGGCTGCATATTCTCCTGCCCCTTTCCGTGAATGACTTTGAACAGGGAGCGGAGCTCTGCTTCGCCCAGCATCTCTGAGAGTGAGAGAGAGAGGCCGGCCAGCTCCAGTCTCTGCTGGCATCTCTTAGCATTCAGGAGGGATGTTCACTTGTCATCTTCTTTTATTAATAATTACTCTGTGTGTGGTCCTCAAGACATCCCTTGCATTCTGATGTCAGCCATGGTTGGGGCAAAGAGAGGGAGAAAGGTAATGGAGTGGAGTGGGAGGAGGTGGTGTGGAGTAGAGTGGAGTGGAGTGAGGGGTGAATGCAAAATAGATTCAGTCAGCTGCATCCTCTAGTTAAGGGCATAGGGAACTGCTTCCAACCAACACAGATCTCTGCCTGGGCCTCAGCAGATTAGTACAGTTGGTGGTTGATTAACACATATTCAGTTAGAGTCTTAGTGCATCTGTAACCAGATCCTATAGAAAACGTGTTGACTGGTTAGTAGTAGAAAGGCTTGATTTAATTCTGCTGAATGCCAGTGACTCTCTGTGTAGTGACAGATGGGAAACTCTCGTGCAGAGAAAGGTCTTTGGAGTTATTTTCACTCCTGCTCCCTTGGACTGTAAATCTCTCGCTCCCTGTCTCTCGCTCCCTGTCTCTCGCTCCCTGTCTCTCTCTAGCTCTGTTGTATTTGTGATCTAGGAGGCACAGTTGGAAAAAAATATTATGTGCTCAAATACAACTAATTCAAAGAGATTTCACTTGACAATGTGAAAACATCAACACACTGGATTTACTGTAGTTTCAGTCGATAGTGGAAAAATAAAACAGTAAAAATCTACATACTGTATATACAGCCTCAAACAGGGATGAGACAGAGCTCCTTCTGTAATCCCAGCAGACAAAGTGAATATGAGGCCAGTGGCTTTGAAACAAGTCAGCTAACATTTACTTTATCTAGGCTCAGCGTCACATGATCCAGTGCCACGCTGCTCTTAATTTCACTGGATGATGAAGCCCCCGCTCCAATCAGCAGTCTGCAAATGAACAGTTCTGCTTAAGGAATGTTTATCTCACCGTTCCTGTTTTAAATAGTCTTTGTTGGAATGTTACAGTTAAATGTGTGTCCTGTAATGTGTGTTGTATATATTCCTGATTAAAATAGGTCAGATCCATTGCAACATTTGAGGGTCACATCTAAACAATACTCACTAAATGTAAATGTTTTTTTTGAACAAATTATCTGGGTCATGTGATCCTTCACTGTGATGTGGTTATCCTGCTGCAGTCCCTAACAAGTACACTTATATAAAAATAAAAACCATGAAAATGAATGGACTGAGTGCAACAGCAAGAATCGGAAAGTGGGATTTTTTGGTAGTAGACACCGAAGGCTTTATTGGTAGATCAAGCTGCTGCAAAGGAAACTTTAATGTCTCGGGGGTCCGCTTCTCTGCCTACTAACTGAGACAGTATGGACGATCAACTATGGATTCAAAGCTGAATCATTTGCTCTACACACAGTTAAGAAAACACTCCAAAGACCAATAAAACACCTTCACTTTTCATTGATGTCAACTGCTATAATTTCCCTTTGGAGTGTTGCTAATGGAGCTGATGTCATAGATGCATCACTGGGTCGGGAGCTTGTGTCGGGAGCTCGTGTCAGCGCCGCTGTTGGGATGTCCGACCATTGCCTATAAAAGAGATTTGAGACATTGGTTCCAATTTGAACTGAGGAGTACCCAATATACAAACTTAGTTGGGAAGAGAGAGCTGATGGGTTATAGACAGCTGGCCAGAAGTACCGTGGCAGTGAGAGCTCACAATGACAATGATAGCGATGCCCTCTGAAAACCTGCAGTTCATGCTGAGGCAGCACTTTAAACCCCGCTGAAGTGACAGAAGCAGGACATTTATTGCTCTGATGGGATTTTAGGTATGAAGTGACAGGCATCAATCTCATGCTTAATCACTCTGATCAAATAGTCCCAGCTGTTTTTCTCAGCTTGATCAGTACTTTTGCTCCTGCGTGGAAATAGCGTTAAACCGATCATACACGTAAGGTGTACTTCCTATTATCATTATTCAGTTATTTATCCAGGAAAAGCTGACTCTTTTGCACACACAAACACACGGTGTGAAGAAGGCTGAGTGCTGTGCTATAGGATACGTCAGCTACTGTTTCAGAGCCAGTGCGGAAGTAAAGACCACTCAGCTATAACTGCCTCTTGATTATCTGTCAATACAGTACAGACAGATAGAGTTGGGTGCAGATGTCAATTCTTTTAAACTTTTGTCCAGATGTCAGTTCAGACAGTCAAATAAAAAACAAAATAATATTTCTTAAACACAGTTAAGAAACACGTAAAATACAATAAACTTTTTTGTTCTAACTGTTTTAGTCTTAGTTTAATATTATATATAGATAGATCAGCATCTTAGATCACTTTCAGCCTGTCACCTTACAACACCAGCAAGAAATTATTGTCTTAGATAGTGTGGCTCACCAGATTCTCTTGTCTTTAAAATGGTTCAAGTCCAAACTGGTACCGATGTGTCCTCTCCAGAGTCTGTCATATGTGGAGTGCCGCAAGGCTCCATTCTTGGGCCTCTTCTCTTTTCAATATATTCACTCTTGTTGGAGAATTCGGAGGAAGCTCAGGGGTGACCACGCTTTTGCAGCTACAGCCCCAAAATGACGGAATGCTTTGCTATTGTACAGGCCAAATCACTCTCTGTTCTCTTAAGATACATACTTTCAACTCAGCTTGAGGTGTTGGGTTTAATATTGTGTATGTTGTGTGGCAGAATTGGACTTCAGAGCTATTCTCACAAAGGGCAAAAGAAAAACTGAAGCCAGAATAGGTGACATTCAAGTGAAATTAATTTAAATTCCAGATCTATGGAATCGCGGTCTTGCCAAGAAGATTTTTCCTATTGAAAATGTCAAAGTGAAAAAACGTGCACTGTGTTTTAAAAATGAAACGTTAGTGGGGAATGTCTCTGTGTAAAAGATGCTGTTTGTCAATCTAAAATTGACCACAATGTACATTGTACTGTTATTTATATACTGTATACAATCTATATATATATATATATATCTATATCTATATATATATATATATATATATATATATATAGATATATATAGATATATATAGATATATACATATATTTATATATTTATATATATAGTGATAAATGTGTATGTACAAATGCTTTAGAACTATAGCACTCTCTAAACCACAATGTACTGTTCTGAATAGTTTAACATTCAAGAATGTTGTAAAACCGTGGCCTCAGAAAATGGCTGTGAGGACAATAAAATGTAGAATAATACCTGACCAGCGTTTTGAAATATTACCCAGTACAGAAGCACAGTTTATATGCCTTTTGGGCTTCTTGGTAAGACTTAGCTCTGAGTTTATATGTGTAGTAGATTTTTCCCCCAGCCATGCGTGCTCCATATTAACCTTTTTGCTTTCTTGTGAGGTACTAATATCGCCTCTGAAAGGCTCTAGCATGCTGCTGGCAATCCGTGCCCACATCACTGAAGGGAGGAGAGTGTTCAGACGTGAAGCCTCGCCTCTCTCCCTAGGATGGCAGCTAGCTACTCCTCTGGGCTCTGCATATAATAGCTGCTGGCTGCCCTGTTATTGTCTAGAAATGTGTTTTTGATGCACTAAACAGTTTGTGTCTATCATGACAGAGGTGCCAAGTTCAGAGATAACTCTAGGAAGCGCACAAGCGTGTTTTTGAGTTTCAAAGACCTGTGTTGTGCTGTTAGGACACATAGCTCAAGCGAGAATTAGGTATCAGCAGTGAATAAACAAGTCTGGAAAACATACTTTCTTCTTAACATTTATCAGAAGAGTGGGACTGCTCAGTGATCTCACACTGGTTCCCCCCACTTCGTTTTACCTTCAGCACAGAGGTTGTAGACTTCACCTACCCAGTGACTTTTGTTCCCTGTATCTTGTAATCGATGCCTTCCTCGATTGTTAGGCACTGGAGTTATTGATGGCTCCACGCTGGCTGCTCTGGGCCAGCTGCCAGGCCGTGTGAGACTTCTGTTCCAGGGTGACTTCTCCTTGCCTGCTATTGGCTTAGCTTGAAGGATCTCACAGGAAGGAACACATTTAAATTTTAGCATCTAATTGGGAGATAAAGTGACTAATGGCTGTGCCAAATATTGATAACCCGCTTGAGAAAATACACTGGACTACATAAATACACAGCATGTACAACCACACTGTGACGCTAATGTGCTGGTTGTGGTGTTTCTATTGTAGGGCTGCTCCCCAGGCTGGAGCCTCAGAGTTGGAGGTAATATCCCAGCAGGTGGAGGAGGACAGTCAGTGTGTGGCCCCCGTCCAGCTGGTCAGCTTCACCTACAGAGATTTGCCTTTGGCTGCACTGGACATATCCCTCGCTGGATCCCAGCTCATCTCGAACCCAGATGAAGAGGACAATAGAGACGGGTACGTTCAGAAATTCTTACATCCTTTTCCTTATTTTGCATGACAGTTCAACCATTTAGTAAATAAGCAAATTAATAAATATATACATATCTACATACATACATACATATATTTATATATAAGAAACCGTTTTAATATAATAGCAACCTGGTCATGTAGAAAAAAAGCTCCGTATATAAGGAATGTGAAGTTCACGCTTTGTATATTAAAGATCTCACATTTTGAGGATGCTCAAAACAAATTGGTTGTGTGATTATCAGTTAAAGTTTTCTGTAATTAATTAGTTTCCCAAAAAGCCCAGAGTGTAATTATGTATTGATTGAGGTTTGCCACCAGCTTCTAGAAATATGGTGTCTGAGACAATGTGTGCTTGCTGCGTGAAAGTGCTGCATCCATAATTAAGGCAGAATTGCAATTACTACAATCTATAATCGACCCTGGCAGAGAAACGCTCTGCCATGAATCTCTCTATTGCTTGTTATTGCAACTGGTAATAGCACCTGGCGAATTGAATCATCCTCGTTTTATATGAGATTCCAGAAGTCAAGGATATTTGGCAATGAATCTATTAGTGTCACTGTGTTAACCGGACAATGACTCTGCTGATGTGTTCATTTCAGCTCCGTGACCCAGCAATTTCTCACTACCTGATTTGTTTCTGTTCATAAAGTTGGATTCTGGCAGAAAACAAGTGTTGTTAGCAGTATACAGTAGCTTTCCTCAAATGTCAGAGCCCCGTGGCAGTGAGCCCTTCCTTTCCTGGGTTTGTTGTTTTCTTGTCAGCATATCGCCAGGCTGGAGGCCAGGTACTCTCTGGACAGGACACACCCCACCAAGAGCACCCCTGTAGCAAGTGTCCATAGCTTTCCACTCAGGAAGCGTAACTCACAACCCTTTGGCATGCTGCTATGCTGGCATCCATGCAGAGAAAGTCCACAAAGAGCATAAGCTTAATTAGAGCATTCGCCATTTCGCCGTCCAAACCCTGGTGTGTCTGCTGACCGTGTTCAGCTGGGCTTTGCCTGGTTTGGTCCAGTCCAAGTCGATGGCTCTGTGGAACAGAGAGCAGGGACAGATGGGTTTTCCAAACACCCACTCTGTCTCATCCTCCCTCCCGTCTTTCTCATGCTCTCTTAGTAACAAAAGGCAAAAAACATAGCAGTGTCACCACAAAGGGCAGGATGTGGTAGCCTGGCAGTGGGTGCTCTCATATGGTACCATTTTGCACCATGGTCCATGGGATTTGGCATTGCACAGTGGAAAAGTCATACCATGCCAGCGTCATGGACAAATGTAAATAGTTTTTTATTTTAAAATGTAAAGATTATTCATTGTAGTGAAGAAGCACCCAAGAAGCATTCAGCAGACTTTTGAAAACTGTGTGTAATCTGCCTTTACGGCACATTCAACAAGCCTTTTAGATCGGAATTCCAGATTTTCACGTCACAGGCATTCCAGGACATACCTGTCATCACAGTTTCATACACACATTAGTTATTTGGAACTGCTCTCTGAAAAATCAACAGAGCTGGCTTGTTGTCACATGTTCTCACTGCCTTTGTGAGTCATGTGTGTAACATTAGAGGAATGACGCGAAGGTGGGATGTGTTGTATGCTGTCAGATTTTTTAATTAATCAAGACTATCAAAGGCTCTAATGTGGAGCAATAAACTGAGTGATTTGTACTGCTCTGCTAGCTCAATCATTTTTTTCCTCCTGTTTATTGGACTGCATAACTCACGGAGACTCCTCAGCATGCTGCACGGGTAATTTTAGCACCGTGTAAAAGGACTGTGTGCAACAATGCAAACCTACTTTCACTCCGTCACTACTGGTATTGCTTTGATTTTGGTGATTAGCAGCATAGTGTGTTTCCTCAAACTGACCTACATACTCGAGATGATTTAATCTTGTGTACTGTATATGGCGTATGTGGTGGCAGGTCCGTGTTCTCATGTCTCTTAGACAATAGGAAGTCATCCTCGGGAAGTTGGTGTTGATTTCTGGCCAGTGCTTCAGCTTGCACTGAGGTGGTAAAATGTAAAGCCTTCTGCTGCTGAAACAGGGCCAGATGAATACACACCAATGCGCTGCATTTAGTCTTGTATGGCAGCTTTTCATGGCCCTTTAACAGGAGATGTGGGCGGTTACAGTATGTAGGAGGTGGATGTTCTTGCACACACAGTACTTGCAGAGTCTGTGCTCTGGTGAGCTGGTTGGGATTATTATTAGATTTTGGCAGTGCCATCTTCCCTAGAACTTGCTGGAGGGACCAAGATAGAGATGCTCTGATCTCTCTTCCACCTATGAGCTACAGAAAAGTGTGCACACAGTTTCCTTTTCTCTAATTAATTAATTAATTAGCATACATTTTTATTGAGCTTGGTTATGTTCATTTTCCTACAAGATGGTTGCACTAATGTATGATACTGAGAGTACATTTCCTTCAATGACTTTACATTTAGGAATAATGCACCTGTAAAGAAAAGTTTCTTCTTGACCTCGAGCCACAAGCTTCACGCTCTGGACTCTGGGCTGCACAACCTACACTGGGTTATCTTCTGTAGACGGACGTGATGTATGCTGTTGATCTCCAGGGGCTAGACTGAGAGGTGTGAAGCAGTGACAGATGGTCCACATGGGCCAGCCTGTCAGCTTGGATTGAAGGAGAGCAGAGGTGGAGGGGATAAAGAGAAGGATGGAAGGAGCGGTGGAGCAGACGACCCTCCTCCACAGTTTCATTCACAAAGAGGCTGGTTACAGATCACAAGAAAATGCTGTCAAATCTGTCCACATAAAATAGTATTATGGCATCAACCCTGTTACCCGGTGACAGCCACAGTTGCTAATTGATTCAGTATCAAGCAAAATAACTAATATTAGATAATGTTACACATGCACCGGCCAGCCCACACTCATTAGATTAGCTCAGACTTCCCCTATTAAATCAAACGATCTAAATACTACTTCTATTAACTAGGGTCTGACCTGACTCTAGTATGAATGTTGGCAGCAGTATTTCACAGGGCTTTGGAATCAGAGCCATACCTGTTCTGTGTTGATGAATGTCTGGAAAGAACAGGACCCACGCCCCACCCCGACTCTACATCAAACACACAGAGGAACAGTCCTCTCCATCACATTGGTTCTCTTGCCTGGCACCATGTGCAACACAATAGATGACATTTGAGTGCAGGGTTTGAGGGTTTATTCATATTCACAGACATGCAAAGTGTGATATTGCTTTTTAGGCTGAGAGCGGGAGAGATCAAGTGTCCTGGTGAAAACCCATTTATCAGGGACAGCTTGTCTGCTGCTCTGCACATGGAGCCCTATCCATCTCCATTTGCTTAGTATCTGAGGCCCATTCCTCAGACTACGACCAGCTCTGAGTCCCTTCTGTTACGTTGTACCATGGTGTAGGATGCAAGAAGATACTCGATTTTAGAAACAAGGAAAGATCTGTTAATAGTAACTTCACATTCACGAAGCACATAAAAGCATGAACATGCACCTTGACTGTTGGTGGATTTCTCCCCCCGTGCTTTTTCAAGAAACCGAAGCTTTGCACTAATAAAAAGATGAATTGAGGATTAAATGAAATGGCTCTTCAAGGGTGTAGAGAAAGTTAACAATAGTGACATAGAACATGAAGAGATTGAACAGGATGAAATGCTCCAAACTCTGCTGTTCAGTAGCCTGCAGGGGCACAGTCGTTGTCCATTTTCCCCTGCCTGAGCCTGCTGAGTTCAGCAAATTGGTGTGAATTGGTTGAAGTTTATACTGGAGGACGCACAGGGTTATGTAGTTATCAACACAGAGAGAGGGAGAGAAACTGAGAGGAGACGGAAAACCTGAGTGAAGAATTATTCTTATAAAATGTTGAAAAAGTACTGACACTGCCCCTTACATCATCGATGTCCCCCGGAGTTCACATCGTCAAAGATATTCATGACATGTGAAAGACATAACAGTCAAAATAATTATCAATATAAAAATAATAATGCAGTTTATATTACTGCATTATTATTATATTCTCTTTCTATGTCCATTCAACAGTTAGAACCGAGTAAATAACCAAATGCTGATCACTTAGAGAAGCAAGAATCAGTAAACGCTTGGAAATGTGCTCCATCCATATTCAGACATGACAGGAGGAACAGAATCTCTGCCAAAGACCACCTTTCATTGCAATTGACTATAACCATTTTACATCAATAAAATATTTATTTACATGTATATATTTGCTTTCTGAGTAGGACTAATGATTTTATAAGAAAATGTAATTATGGGGGAAAGGTCCTAATGTAAAAACAGAGGAAACAGAGGAGCAGAGGAGCACGTTCAGCCAGAGACTCATCAGTATCAAGTGCTCCACTGAACGCCACAGGAAATCATTTCTTCCTGT